>CM060920.1:287047159-288247159 GCA_030737875.1 Allium sativum | reverse complement strand
CACACATGTGCAACCATACAACTCCTATGAAGACATTTAAATTATATTCCTAATTTAATTGTATTTATAACGCACTTAATAGGCATTTATATATGTTGATTACATTATAGATATATATAAGTATAAACATAAATTAACCGAACGAGATTAGAGTCCTTGTCACGTTTTTGAAATACCAATCCTATTAAATTTTTAAGGTGTATAAGTCATTTTTTTATATTTATCCTCAATTATAACATAAGTGTGCATATGACAATGAAATCGGAAAAACAATCACAACAACATTTAAATTTGCAACCTTGGTTTTTACTTGAACATTGCAACAAAAAAAGACGAACATAGCATTAACTACATACGTTTATAACTCCTATGTTGAATAGATTCCTTTTCTTATGTATGTTTATGTGCAAAACGTTAATATTTAGATATATAGTAAATAATACATTCAAATTCTCTATTTTTAGAAACAGAGATTCAAACCTATTGAATAACTACCCAAATCTTAATTTTATTGCCCAAAAATCAAACATGTGAATTTAAAATAAAAATAGAATAAAAAGGATTCCAATCAATATAGAAAATTCAAACAATACAGAAAATCATACAAAAGAATCATGTTCTTCTTTTGTTATCACAATAACCCAAAACCCAAATATAACTAGATTAAACATTTCTACGAACAATAAAATAAATGGAGGATTCAAGGGGTTTAATCATGTTTTCTTTTCGTATATCCCAAATCCTCAAGGCATAACAATCCAAATCTATAACAAATTACAGAGAATATTAACTTAGATTGATTCCACTCACTGAGCTATTAGGAAGAGTAGCAACAAGATTGAATAGAACAGAAATTGGATCCACCCTTCAATAACGAATGTACGCTCCAAGCCTTTTAAATCTAAATATTTATATAAGAATCACCATTAGAATCTTATACATATATACGTATGAACCTAATTCCATATAAATCTTAAATCTAAATATTAGAACAAGATAGAGAAGATAGAATAGATTTAGAATAGATCTACAGGAATATAAGAAACCTAAATCCTTCAAGCTTTCTGGAATTTAAGATAGAAGAAAGGCAGAATGGAGGCACTCAGAGAAATCGCTGTAGGGTTTAGAATGAGGGTTAAAGGGGTTATTTATAGTTGCTATCTTATGTATGAACCATTAGATTATTTTGATTGGATCTAAACAGTCCATTTGATATATATTATAAATTAGTCCCTACATAAAACCACCCTCACAAGGCATCCCTATAGAAGGGCGGTCGACACCCTCTAGGAGGGTGGTCAACCTAGGTAGTCGACTCCCCTCCTAGAGGGTCGATCGACTCCCTTCTGGGTTTAGGCCAGGAGGAAATTCCTCCAGAACGTTACTTTTTGATCGTTTGTTAATTAATTCTCTTTATTTCTTTTCTTAGTTAATTTATTCTTATCTCCTACTGTGTGTGGATATATACACATAAGTTCAAAATAAAAGGGAATATTCTTTTCATGCTTATCCTATTTAATATATTCCCAGTCTGTGTATATATTTATTTATAATTCAAACATTTGTGTATTAATATATATGTACAACTTAATTAATTAATTAATAACTTTTGCATACAGACTCCGTTTTCAGCAAATAAAATATGAAAATGGATCAGAATCTCGTCATGAACGCAACTACGATACTTTCATGGTCAAATTTCCAATTGTTCAAAATTTCAATTTCAGCCTTTTAATATATTAATTATTATTACTGTTTATTTTTAAACTGAATTAACTTATATGTAAATTAAGTATATTTTACGAGGTGTTACAAAGCTGTTATTAAGTTTTTCGGGATCCAATCACTGTTACAAAGGTTGTTCATTTTAACTCAAATTAAAACAGAAATTATCGTAAAATTACTATATTAGTTTGGAATAGAAATGTAGAAATCATACCAATCATACGTGTATTATGCTTACAAAAATTTGCATAAAATCTTTATGTACTTTACCCAAGGTTCAAAGTTCTAGTTTTTGACTATTGAAAACTCCAGTTTTGTGTCGGAAATTTGGTATATTCCATTTTGTTTTTGGTTCCAAATTTTGTTACAGAATATCTTGACAAATATAGAAATCATGCATTTTTTACCCTTATTCATATGCTAAAGCCCTACAACACTACTAACATCGCTTTGCTATGTATAGATATTGCCTCCACTAAATCTTAGTCCAAACTCCCTAAGTCTAAAGCCCAATTAGCCCATGCAAATCACTGTATCATTCTTATTTTAAGCTATTTTAAACACAGATTGCCTAATCTCTAAAATGCATTTGAAAAGATGAAAGTCAAATACATAAAATTCGAAATATTAGAACTTATAAGCCATAATTGATTAAAGCATTATGCCTAACTTTGACTCTCAGGTGCTTTTATACTTTTGTTCAATTTGCATTCTTGAATTTGAATTTTTCCATCTTTCATAAAAGCTTTAATTTTTATCCTCAAATGGGTGCGTTCAATTCATCCTTTTTAGTTTTCCGTTTTTACCATAACAAAATTGCAAATGATATATATAAATCGTGGAAAATGACCATTTTAAAAAACGAATTAAACATATAAAACAAAAAATAACTTTTTCTTATTTTCCATGTTTTGAGAAATAGTGGATGGATGAGACACAATTCATCCTTCCGTCGTCTCTCCAACCTCCCATCGTCCCCTCCATTTTCATTCTGCCTCCTCCATCGTCCGTTTACACTATCCATTTTTTGCAGCTGATGTTAAAACTAAAAGTACAAAACAAAAATTAAACCACACCACACCTTACAGTTTATTTTTCATTTTTGCTTTTTGCAGGATGATTTTTTAGCATTCTTGATATTATCCATTGTATCGATTGAAGTTGGGTTATTGAGCGAACTTCAACCCGATCAACGCCGAAACCAGGACAGTATCGCAAGAGTTCTGTTAGGTCCGCTGGAATCTCAAACCATGATTTTACATTATAATTAAATAAATTTCTTCCCAGTGTGCAGTCTATTTACAAAATAATAGAACCGAAGGAGTATCAACTGCACATGCCCATATTAGTCATCAAAATTACCAAAAAAGGAAGAACATTGTATTTATGTACTGTTAAATTGGAATGACCAAAACAAATCACTACAGTGCTCTGATACGAAGTAATAAATGTTTTAGGTTATCTTAAAAAATGGTACACCTTTTGATTTCTCACTGTAATCCATATGTCTTCCTGAGCTTCTAAGTATGAGATAATAATATTCGTAACTTTCTTTATCCCAAGATGATCTAGTATGAAAGCCATGCAGGTCTGTTGGATTTTTTTAGTGCATGTATGCATCATTTAAGGAACAAGTACCTAAGCTTTAGATCATTGATCATTATAATGACATATTAACTCATAAAAGGAAAAATTATCGAATTGATTCTTGAAAATAAATTTTGCATTATATATGGAGCAGTGCTAACATCAGTCGCGCATCAAGTGATTGATGCAATACTCACCCAATTATTTACTAGATAAGTTTTAATGGGTCAACATCAATTGAATTTAAAGGTAAAATAATTGTGTCCAATCAATCAGTTGAGCGAGTTTACAGCGAGTAGAGATACAAGCGACTGGTGTTAGCAATTCCCTTATATATGACAGCACCTTAAAGATGGTATTTTATCATAGAGTGATCTACCTCAAAAAAAATTTGAAGTGCAGGAGAGGTCATCCATAACTAAGATCTAAATCACAAATTACTTAAATTTTTCCAGCTTTAATTGCATCGTAAACATGATATCCTGTTGGGTAATTTTGTGGTTTAAGACTATTGGAGGATCAGACTTCAAGGATCTATATAACAGATTCTTTCAGACTTAGTTTAACCTGACAGAGGTACAAATATATTATCGAACTATCAACTTTTAGGATTCAATAAAGCCTTGAAATAGATAATCGGATTCGAAGTTTGTATGACTTTGATCTAACCAAGAACACTCTGATATTGATAAATGACGATACAATTACAGAATAGAAAGAAGAGGAGATTAAGAGACATATTTTCAACAACTTTGATTTGAAACACCGAAGGGGCGTTACAAAGTAGCGTTGTTTGAAACAGTAGAAATGCAGTGCAATCTGCAACGAGGAAGAAGAAGAAATAATTAGAAGTTGTTTTGAAAGACTTCTGGGCGTGGCTATTTATAGCCAGCAGAAAGAGGCTTCTATTCATGAACAATCACGACCATTTAAACGGTCATTTCCGTTTTATTCGGAACACCGCATCTATTCATTTGTAATAGTCACAAAAAAGAATTGCAATTTTCAAAACATCGCATCCTTTTTCTAACGTTCAGAAAACGATTTAAGACCAACCCAGTTTTGAATTTAATTCGGGTCTGTAATGGGCCTAAACTCGGCCTATTACCGTTTATAAATCTGTCCAAAAATATACTTTTTGGATCTAGACCTGAAACACGTACCCGACCCGACTCGGTTCAGTCGGACAGCGGCGACGCGTGCGTGTGTTATAGTGATGCATGACCTCCCTCCTCACAACAAATCAAACATCTGGGTGCCCAAAGGCCCCAACACACTTGTGAGAAGGCTACTTAAGTACTTGCATACTTTTTGCACTTTCACAATGTGGGACTAATCCCCACACTCTTCCTTCTTCCTTCCTTGCTTCCCTCTTCGAAAACTTACCCAAACCTCAAAATAAGTCTTTGAAACTTTCACAATAATCTCCCCAAAATTCAAAATAAAGAAATAAAAAAAATGGACAGTTGAATCACTAGTGTGACTTCCTACATACCCAAGTGGGATCAAGAATATGTAGTTTTAGGACCAAGTTTTGCATCATCATGGAAACAACACATAAATAATAGGTATCTTTTGGATTTGAACCTTTATCAAAGTTCTATCGAGATTCTATGGTGAACGAATCTTGAGCCAAGTATCCCTTAACCATAAAACCGTAACAATCACACATGTTGATTTCGTTAGTTAGAGTGTTCTATATTGCTCGGCATGTTAATGGCCATGTGCTTTTAATCTTGGTTCATGAGTCTACTTTAGAAGGCGACCATACTTTCCTAGGAAACAACCTGATTTCCATACTCATATAAGTAAGCCTCTTAAGGTGATTCTGCAATACACCTATTAAGGTTTCTAGACTTATTAAGGATATTTATCTATCCTTTTTTCTTACAGAGTCCAACATTAAATATTATGGGATTATTGATTTAGGGTTCCATAATCATACTCTCAACTTGTTGGTACCCATTGAAATTTGTCTATCCTTTTCAAGACATAAGTTGGGTTTCTATTAAGTATGATCAATCTTCATTTATAGACCTTAGTCTCATTTCTTTTAACGTAATATAAACCATTGCCTTCCGAAGACCTTTTGTAAGTGGTTTCGCCAAGTTTTTCTTTGTTTCTATGTAGTCAACAGTTATAGCTCCACTTTTGAGTAACTGTCTAACCATTTGATGTCTTAGACCCACATATCTAGACTTTCCACTATATGTCTTATTAGAGACAATATATATCGTTGCTTGATTATCACAGTTAATCAAGATTGCTGGAGATGGCTTCTTCCATAATGGGATTTCCATTAACAAATTCCTAAGCCATTCTGCTTCCTTACATGCATCAATTCTGACAACATAGTTGAATCAGATATACAGATCTGCTTCTTGAAAGCCCAAGACGCAGCAACGCCTCCTAATGTAAATATCCAGCCATTCGTAGACTTAGATTTGGATTCTACATTATTCTGGGTTGCATCACTATATCCTTCTATTACAGAAGGATATACTTAATAAGATAAACCACAGTTGATGGTTCCTTTCAAATAAGATAAAACTTTGGAAATAGCTTTCCAGTGTTCGAAACCTAGATTACTCGTAAATCGACACAATACACTTATAGCATGTGCGATGCATGGTCTAGTGCAACGCATAACATGCATAAGACTTCCAATAACACTAGAATACTCCAATTGAGAAATGGTACGTCCAGTGTTCTTTTCTAATTTGATACTTGGACTTAAAGGAGGTGGTGCTGGTTTATCATTATAGTGACCATACTTATTTAGGATCTTCTCAATGTAATGAGATTGAGTTAGTAATAACTCCCCCTCTTTCCTAATGATTTTAAGTCCTAGAATTACATCAGCCTCTCCTAGATCTTTCATATCAAATTTAGAAGATAGAACTTCTTTGTTTAATTCACACATAGCATGTCATCAACATATAAAAACATATTATAACATAACTGTTGTTATCCGATTTGCTATAAATACATTTATCAGCATCATTAACAATGAATCCAGATGATAGTGCAACATTATCAAACTTCTCATGCCATTGCATGCGAGCTTGCTTCAAGCCATAAATAGATTTTACTAATTCACAAACTTTCTTTTCTTGTCCTAGGGTTATGAAACCTTCAGGTTGTTCCATATATATCTCTTCTTCTAAATCTCCATTTAGAAAATTTGTCTTCACATCCATTTGATGTATGACCAAATTACGAATTGATTCAAGTGCTATTAAATAGTGTATAAAAGATATGCGAGCAACCAGAGAATATATATCAAAATAATCTACTCCTTGTCTTTGCTTATATCCCTTAACAACTAACATGGCTTTAAATTTATCAATGGATCCATTTGTATGCAACTTTTTCTTGAATATCCATTTACATCCTATAGGTTTAGCACCAAGAGGTAAATCAGTTAAAACCCAAGTTTTGTTTAATATTACGAAGTTCATTTCATATTGATGGCTTCTTTCCAGAGATTAGAATCTCTAGAACTCATAGCTTCAAAATATGTTTTGGGATCATCATCGATGTTCATTTCATATCTTGTCACATTAAGGATTTTGTCCTTATTGTCTTCTATGAGATATGTTATGAAGTCAGGACCATAGTCCTTCTCTATTCTCGCCCGTTTACTTCTCCTATGTTCAGTACTATTATCTGGTATTGGCACTTCCTTGCTATTTTGAGAAGGAGCATATTCATCGTCATTGATATCATTAGTCATAGTTGGTTCTGGACTAGATGATCTCAGTGAAATCTTAATAGTTTGATTTTCAAAGAATTCTACATCTATGGATTCTATAACTTCTAAGGTGCCAAGAATAAGGAAAGTATAAGTTATATTATTAAGAGAATATCTTATGAAAACACGTAGATGCCCTGTTACCTAACTTTGGTCGTTTAGGGTCAGGTTTTCTATCATATGCTAAGCAACCCCAAACTTTAAGTCTAGTAAGTTTGGTTTTCTCTTAAACCATAATTCATAAGGGGGAACATTATTCTTTTTAAGTGGCACTCTATTTAAAATGTAATATGCAGATAGCATAGCATCACCCCATAGGTTATAAGGTAAATTTGAACTTATGAGCATGACATTAACCATTTCTACTAAGGTTTTATTTTTCCTCTCAGCAACACCATTTTGTTATGGTGTATATGGGACGGTAAATTGGTGAACTATACCATGTTGTTTGCAAAACAAAGTAAACTCATTTGTAAAACATTCACCATCATGATCTAAATGTAACACTTTAATTTTAACTCCTAATTGTGTTTCGAATACTACTTTGTAAATTTTGAATTTATCAATAGCCTCATATTTGGATTTCATTAGATATACATATGCATATCTAGTATAATCATTAATAAATGTTGTATAGTATTGGTTACCACCATAAGTGATATGACTTTTTAAGTCACCCACATCACTATATACGAAATCAAGCAAACTAGTGTTCCTTTCTATAAATTCAAAGGATTTCTGTAACACCCCACGCCCGCTATGGTCACTCTCTAAGGGAATGCCATAACATCGGTGGAGTATTTTGAGTGAATATAGAACAGAGTAATTACAGCAAGACAGATATAAGTAATACTTGAAAATTTTAAAACATCATCTCATAACAGCGGAAAGTAAAACATGTCTGGTTACATCACAAACCATAATAAGAGTTAAGTACAAATATCCATTTTGCTAAATAAAAATACATAATCCCAATACATGAACTGATAGCCATAAAAGAAAAAGGTAAGTTGAGCTCTACATCTAGGGTCCAAGCTCCAAGAGGGTAATAAAAGCAGCCTGATCAAAGCCCACTCGTACTGGGCCCACTCTGAGAACCTGAGGGTTGGAAAAAAAAAGATAAAAACAACGGGGTCAGACATAAGTCTGAGCGAGTCCTATAACTTTAACAATACAATCATTAAAGTAACCAGAGAAGACATAAACTTGACATACGGTAATGTCTGGGGATGAATGGCTACACTAAGCAGCTTGGTAGACTTAGGATAAACTAAGATAACTGTAAAGACGCATCTACCCACCCAAGGATAATTACTACACTGCACCACACCAGTCATTTCTACTTAAAGGTTGATCCCTCCCAAGGACTTAGAAAATTTCCCCAGTAGTTTCGTGTACCCCTAGCCCACTACATAGGTGCCGTCTGCCCCTATCTCCACTAGGTGTACTTAGTAATTTTACCCAGTAGTTTCGTGTACCCCTACATAGGTGCCGTCTGCCCCTATATTTATTAGGTGTACCCACTACTCCCCAGCGATCGGCTCCCTACCGTAGATACCTGTGTTGGTCCCACAATGGGGTGTATCATTCCCCAAAGTGGCCACCTGATAATATCAACGGTGCACGGCTTTATATCTACACAATGCAACAACGACTTATCTACCAGCCCGGGCCCACACACGCATATGAAACCCGTTGGACTTGCGTTGCCACCGCTAACCCGTTTTGGCCTCTTATAGTCAAGCCCAATATGCGTGTCCCGTCACTCGACTAGAGTCAAGCCCACAAAGATACGTTTGGGATATTGGTTGAAATGGGCCCCCACAAGCTACCACCTAAGCTTGTTGTTTTATCTAGTGTATCCCACTTAACCCTTTAATCATGTTTAATTACATGTTTCCACTTGGTTAAGTATTCTAATCGTATTTTCTATTGCCACCCAAGGTAACCACTAGATTTCCACATGCCCCCCCAAGGCACCCACTTAACCCCTCATGTCCCTCTACATGCTAATATGGTTAAGTGTTTCTTAATTAATTAATTAAGATCATGACCTCATAAAGACCTCTCACATTAGACCGTCTTTTATGACTGCTGGATATGCCGGTTGGTTCCGGGCAGACTTTTGTCATCAAAAGGGTCTAACCTCGTGTCTTTACTTTAATCATGTATTTAATTTATGACTAAGACCTCTCACATTGGGCCAATCATTTGTAGCCGCTGGATGGCCGGTCGGTTCCGGGCAGACTTCCGCTACAAAAGGGTCCAACCTCGTGTCTTAGTTGATTAATTACACCTAATTAATCACCCTCATATTAATTATCCCTAATTAATATCAAGTTTTTCATAACATGGGTAGACCTAACTCAATAGGTAAATTCCCATGGGGTAGACCTAACTCAATAGGTAAATTCCCACTTATGTTAATTTATTTTTATGGTATGCTTAATCATACCCAATCATACTTTTCTTAACATATTTATTAACCCCATCATTCCCCACGCAAATCGTTCTCATTTCATAATAAAGGGAAGATCCATCACAAATATCATGGGTTTAACCAAATCTTAACATATAACTTTGTCATGGGTTAAGAGGATGTCAACTTGCATATATGAGCATATATTAACCCAACTACATTTAAACCAAACTTGCATTTTATCATACACATGACTTGCATAACATGTTGCATATGAACTTGCATATTATCATACACATATCTTGCATAACATGTTGAACTTGCATATAAGCATTCTCATAACTTGCATAACATGCATTTAAGCATACACATAACTTGCATAAGCATTCACATTCTTGCATAAGCATCCACATACTTGCATAAGCATGCATAACTTGCATATCATGTTAAACTTGCATTTAAGCATACACATAACATCATACACATAACTTGCATAACTCACTTGTTAAACATGCATAAACCCACTTATTAAATATGCATAAACCCACTTATTAAACATGCATAAACCCACTTGTTAAACATGCATAAACCAACTTATTAAACATGCATAAACATAGGAAAACATAGAGTAGCATATCATTACAAATGATTCAAACTCACTAATCTGCATTTAAGACCATAAGTCTCATTACACCCAATCTACTTACTTTAGCAATTGATGTTAAAGTGATAGAAACTCACCAAACCCAAGATTAGCAAACTTATGAAGTGGAATTAGTTGCTAAATATGAAGATGGTGATGATTAGAGATTGATTAGCTTGCAACTTCCTTCATAAACTAGTGGAGGCTCTCTCAAGTTTGATTTTGGCGGCATGAGGCCATCATTACTATTTTTAGTATGGATTAGGGTAGGTTTAGGGTGTATTTATAGATTAGGTGAGTGTTTTAGGCCCTTAGATTAACCCTAGGTTAGATTAGGTCCGTTAGATTTAGGAAATCTCTAGAACCCAGCCCAAGACTCAACCAAAAACCAGATCTGGTGCACCCAGATCAACAGGGCCGACACCCTGTGTCGACACCCCTGTCGACAGGGCTGACGACACCCCTGTCGACATGCCTGTCGACACCCCTGTCGACAAGCCTGTCGACACGGGGCTAGGCGGGAATTTTCCCGCCACCTCCGCTTTTGGCTCCAATTATGTTTTAAAACTGAATTTCAAATCTGTTTTTAATTTTGAATTTTCTGAAAACTTCTTTGGGCCTTAACTGGGTCATACGGACTCCGATTTACAAAATTTCGGACTCTATTCTGCGTATTTTTCCGAGACGAACGCAATGACGCAGCCCGTTTCCCCCAATTCTCACATCTGAGATTATTTATCTTGCAATTAGTGAATTTTAGCATTAACCGAAATTCGGGGTGTTACATTCTCCCCTCCTTAAAGGATTTCGTCCCCGAAATCTCTAAGCTAAGGAGAATGCATATCCTACCATCCAAACAACCATCTACTCAATCCATCAAACACGGGCATCCATTGTCCTTAAAACAATTTCTAATGATGTATGAGCATATGCAAAAAGTGTGTGTATATGTTCCCTATCTAATGTATGAACATATGCAAACCATGATAGTGCCATGCATCCATTATGTATGCGAGAGAACCCTATCGACACATACAATATCTACATGAGTGCACAATCATTCACCAAAATGCATCATCCATATGATAACACAATCATTATACATCCATAAATATAGCTTCCTACACACAATTTTATGCAATATGCAATATGAAGTGACTGAGCCGATCTAGTGCCTAGAGTGTGTGTATATGCATCCACGAGCAACCACTAGCAAACACTTGCATCCACTTGCATCCATCAACCATAACATGTCTCAAACACATGTTTCAACCATAGGTTTACCCTATCTAAAGGTCAAACAGTACTAATGAGAGGACATACTAAAGATAAGATAAGTACTAGACAAGCGATAAAGGAGAAGTTAAAAGACATACTCTCAAAAAGAAATGGATACAAAGAACGCATCTTCGCTTCCGTCTCCCAAGTAGCATTGCTTTCGTCATCTCCCCATTGCACTTTAACTAGCTGAACCTCTCTGTTCCTCAACTTCCTAGTTTCTGACCCAAGGATGCGAGTAGGAGCTCGTCGAACAGTCGCATCACGCTCTACTTCCACTTCTTTAAGCAAGCTCGGCTCTACCACCTCTGCCGTCTCATGTAAGCACTTCCTCAAATGGGACACATGGAATACATCATGTACACCACTAAGTTTGTCGGGCAACTCCACTCTATATGCCATCCGTCCGATCCTTTCCTTAATAGGAAACGGCCCCACGAACCTTGGTGCTAGCTTCCCAACAGATCCAAAGCGAACCACATTTCGCAATGGAGACACTTTGACAAAGACCATGTCCCCAACTTCAAACTCAAGATCCATCCTCCTCTTGTCCGCATAAGATTTTTGCCTATCTTGCGCTGCTTTCATCCTTCTTCGAATCAAGTCAATCTTCTCAGAAGTCTCCCTAACCATATCAGGCCCAAGCAAGATCTTATCCGTAGATTCCCACCAACATGCAGGTGATCGACAAGGCCTTCCATAAAGAGCTTCGAAAGGAGCCATACCAATACTGGACTGAAAGCTGTTATTATATGCGAACTCCACCAATGGAAGATGCTCTTCCCATGTACCTCCAAAATCTAAGATACAAAGCCTCAAAAGGTCTTCTAGAACACGATTCACCCTCTCAGTCTGGCCGTCCGTCTGAGGATGATATGCGGTGCTCAGACACAATTGAGTCCCCACTGCTTCTTGCAAACTTCTCCAGAACTCGCTAGTGAAGATAGGATCTCGATCACTCACTATGCTAGAGGGTACCCCATGTAATCGAACTATCTCTCGAAGATATACTGAAGCTAGCCATGGAGCAGTCCTCTTGCTCTTCACAGGTATGAAATGGGCGCTCTTAGTAAGTCTGTCTACCACCACCCAAATTCCCGTATTACCCTTTCTCGATCTGGGTAACCCGTCAATAAAATCCATCGAGACACTGTCCCACTTCCATTGCGGAACTTCCAATGGGTGAAGCAACCCACCTGGTTTCCTTTGCTCCGCCTTCACTTGCTGGCACACCAAGCATCGAGCGACATACTCGGCCACATCTTCCTTCATACCGGCCCAGAAGAAAACCCTCTTCATGTCTTGGTACATTTTGTCCCCACCGGGATGAATGGTCATCCTAGAACGGTGTGCATCATCAAGAATAACCTTCCTCAAACCCTCGTCTTGCGGTACACACAGTCTACCGTCTCTACGCAAGCACCCCCTATCGTCTAGGGTATACCTACTCAAATGGCTGGATGACTCCCCCCTTATGAGCTTCTCCACCAACTCAACCAACTGTGGGTCGTCCCTCTGTGCTTCTCCAACCCGCCCCAAAAGAGTAGGTCTAACCTCCAAGGAAGCTAGCAAACCGGGTACATAATCAACGGAAGGTCTGAAATCAAACATCGAGATAAATTCCAAGCTTCGTTGTTCCACGAACAATGGACTCAAGGACAACCTCTTTCTGCTCAAGGCGTCCGCCACCACGTTACCCTTGCCAGGGGTATACGCTATCTCGAAATCATAGGATGCTAAGAATTCCATCCACCTTTGCTGTCTTAGATTCAAATCCTTCTGAGAAAACAAGTACTTCAATGATTTGTGGTTAGTGAACAATTCGAATCTCTCACCAAGAAGATAATGGCGCCAAATCTTAAGCGCAAAAACAATAGCGGCCAACTCTAAATCATGGGTAGGGTAATTTTTCTCATGCACTCTCAACTGCCTTCCACCATAGGCTATCACCCTTCCCTCTTGCATTAAGACTGCGCCTAGTCCTGTCCCACAAGCATCGGTATAAACAACAAATGGCTTACTCCCATCTGGCAACACTAAAACTGGAGCAGTGGTTAAAGCTCTCTTTAACCGTCGGAACGCATCATCACAATCTACGTCCCATGCGAAAACAAGATTCTTCTTCGTTAAGCGGGTTAATGGGGCTGATATCTTCGCGAAGTCTTTGATAAACTTCCTATAGTAACCCGCCAACCCCAAGAAACTTCTTACTTCGGTAGCATTCTTCGGAACCTTCCAATCCTGAATTGATACTACCTTCGCGGGATCCACAGCTATCCCTTCCTTGGAGACCACGTGCCCCAAGAACCGCACCTCCTTCCTCCAGAAGTGACATTTAGAGAATTTAGCCTTAAGTCTATGTGCTCGAAGAGTCTTCAATACCTCCCCAAGATGTAGGGCATGCTCTTCTTCACTCTTAGAAAATACTAAGATATCATCCACAAAGACCACCACGAATTTATTAAGGAACTCCCTGAACACCCTACTCATCAAATCAACAAAGTATGCAGGGGCGTTCGTCAACCCAAATGGCATCACCAGCCACTCATAGAAACCATCCGGAGTCCTAAAGGCAGTCTTGTCTATGCTATCCTCAGCCACCCTCAATTGATGAAACCCCGTGGCTAAGTCCAACTGAGAAAATACTGAAGCGCCAACCAACTGATCGAAAAGATCATCAATCCTCGGCAATGGGTGTCTATTCTTCTTTGTGAGCTTGTTTAGTTCTCTATAGTCTACACAAAGTCTGAGGGACCCATCCGCCTTTGTAGCAAATACTACTGGAGCACCCCACTCCGATATACTTCGTCTTATGAACCCCTTCTCAAGCAACTCCCCTACTTGCTTATGGAGTTCCCTCCTCTCACGAGGAGCCATGTGGCGCACTGGTAAAGATACAGGTTTAGCATTATCCACCAGATATATTCGGAAGTCAATCTCCCGCTTCGGAGGTAAGCCCTTCACCTCCTCAAACACATCCGGATATTCCCGGACCACTTTAACAGATTGTAAACTCTCGACCGAAGCGTCAAGCGATTCAAGATAACTTAGCATAACAGAATCCATGGGATTACAAGAAATCTCGAGAGTGTTACCCAAGCGGGTCATGAGCCTAACAACTCTCCTTTCGCAATCAAGAACGGCACCATTACTGGATAACCAGTCCATGCCCAAAATCAACCCATAGCCCGTGAAGCCCAACACAAAAGCATCACATCTAAACTCAATGCTAAGTATAGAAATCTTCAAACCCAAACATATCATGGACAAATAAGTGGAGCCCCCAATTGGGTTTGAAACAACCAAGGGATCATCTACCAGACTGGTGTCTAAGTGCAGTGACTCAACTAATGATGATGAGATAAACGAATGCGATGCGCCTGAATCAAACAATGTACGGACAGGATGATCAAATAGAAAAACCAGACTTTCAACGGAAATAGTTCTACCTCTCTCCTGAATCGGTGGGACTGCGAGAGCCTGTACTTGCCCCCTAGCCTGACCTGGTGCCATAAGAGCTTGCACCTGTCCTCCTGAGGTAGACCCCGTCCTTTGCCCCTTCTTATGGCAATCCTTCACTAAATGCCCTGCTTCGCCACAGTGGAAGCAGCCAGTCTTCTTCTTCTTGCGACAATCCTTGCTTAGGTGGCCAGGTGTCCCACAATTGAAACACTTCTTCTTCTTGCCCTTGCCACCGTTGCCTTTCCCACCTTTATTTTGCTGTTGTTGCTGAGGTCTCTTTTGATCTCCCTTCTTCTCGGGTGCCCTATTAGCATTGGGACCCTTCTCTTCTTCATGCATGAGTGCCATGTCAACTAGCTTCTCAAAGGTGGCCCCCATAGGGATATGAGTCATAGCCAACCCATGCATCGGTTCATTCAAGCCTTTCACGAACCTCAAAGCCTTCTTCTCCGGTGTATTCACCATGTCTAGGCCAAACCTTGCCAATTGATTAAACTTGTTGACATATTCCTTCACTGAGAGATTTCCTTGCTTTAAAGTCAAGAATCTTTCCATATACAAGTTTTCCTCCGCCCTTGAGAGAAACTTTGCCACAAATCTTTGTCTAAAATCCGCCCAAGAGTCAATGGGGCGTTCTCCATTAGTGACCTCCCACCAGAATGAGGCCTCTCCCTTCATTAACCAAGCAGCTAACTTGACTTTCTTTCCTTCTTCCATCTCAAAGATATCTATCAACTCTTCCACCTCCTTAAGCCAATCTCTAGCCTCCACAAAAGTTTCCGATCCTTGAAAAGGTTTCCCTCCCATAGCTTTAAATTCCTTGCAAGTCTTAGCAAAAGTATCCGTGCGAGGAGGAGGGGGAGGAGGTAGATCGGGTGCTACGGTTGGTGGAGGAACATTTGCTGGACCCGCTGTGGTGGCCCTAGCCTCCATCAATCTCCTATACCATACTGGTACCGTCACACCCTCCGGAAAGTTAAGATCCTCAGCCATGCTGAAACGAAAAAGGAAAGATTCAAAACGGAGAATTTGAAGGATATAGATATGGCTATTGGGGATTATGCTTTTCTTTCAAAAACTTTTCTCTTAAAAGACATGTCTTTGAAAATATTTCTTCCAAAAATGTTTTAGAAAAATAGCTTTCTAAAAATTTTATCTGTTCCGGTAACCTTTGCTCTGATACCACGTGTAACACCCCACGCCCGCTATGGTCACTCTCTAAGGGAATGCCATAACATCGGTGGAGTATTTTGAGTGAATATAAAACAGAGTAATTACAGCAAGACAGATATAAGTAATACTTGAAAATTTTAAAACATCATCTCATAACAGCGGAAAGTAAAACATGTCTGGTTACATCACAAACCATAATAAGAGTTAAGTACAAATATCCATTTTGCTAAATAAAAATACATAATCCCAATACATGAACTGATAGCCATAAAAGAAAAAGGTAAGCTGAGCTCTACATCTAGGGTCCAAGCTCCAAGAGGGTAATAAAAGCAGCCTGATCAAAGCCCACTCGTACTGGGCCCACTCTGAGAACCTGAGGGTTGGAAAAAAAAGATAAAAACAACGGGGTCAGACATAAGTCTGAGCGAGTCCTATAACTTTAACAATACAATCATTAAAGTAACCAGAGAAGACATAAACTTGACATACGGTAATGTCTGGGGATGAATGGCTACACTAAGCAGCTTGGTAGACTTAGGATAAACTAAGATAACTGTAAAGACGCATCTACCCACCCAAGGATAATTACTACACTGCACCACACCAGTCATTTCTACTTAAAGGTTGATCCCTCCCAAGGACTTAGAAAATTTCCCCAGTAGTTTCGTGTACCCCTAGCCCACTACATAGGTGCCGTCTGCCCCTATCTCCACTAGGTGTACTTAGTAATTTTACCCAGTAGTTTCGTGTACCCCTACATAGGTGCCGTCTGCCCCTATCTTTATTAGGTGTACCCACTACTCCCCAGCGATCGGCTCCCTACCGTAGATACCCGTGTTGGTCCCACAATGGGGTGTATCATTCCCCAAAGTGGCCACCTGATAATATCAACGGTGCACGGCTTTATATCTACACGATGCAACAACGGCTTATCTACCAGCCCGGGCCCACACACGCATATGAAACCCGTTGGACTTGCGTTGCCACCGCTAACCCGTTTTGGCCTCTTATAGTCAAGCCCAATATGCGTGTCCCCTCACTCGACTGGAGTCGAGCCCACAAAGATACGTTTGGGATATTGGTTGAAATGGGCCCCCACAAGCTACCACCTAAGCTTGTTGTTTTATCTAGTGTATCCCACTTAACCCTTTAATCATGTTTAATTACATGTTTCCACTTGGTTAAGTATTCTAATCGTATTTTCTATTGCCACCCAAGGCAACCACTAGATTTCCACATGCCCCCCCCCAAGGCACCCACTTAACCCCTCATGTCCCTCTACATGCTAATATGGTTAAGTGTTTCTTAATTAATTAATTAAGATCATGACCTCATAAAGACCTCTCACATTAGACCGTCTTTTATGACTGCTGGATATGCCGGTTGGTTCCGGGCAGACTTCTGTCATCAAAAGGGTCTAACCTCGTGTCTTTACTTTAATCATGTATTTAATTTATGACTAAGACCTCTCACATTGGGCCAATCATTTGTAGCCGCTGGATGGCCGGTCGGTTCCGGGCAGACTTCCGCTACAAAAGGGTCCAACCTCGTGTCTTAGTTGATTAATTACACCTAATTAATCACCCCCATATTAATTATCCCTAATTAATATCAAGTTTTTCATAACATGGGTAGACCTAACTCAATAGGTAAATTCCCATGGGGTAGACCTAACTCAATAGGTAAATTCCCACTTATGTTAATTTATTTTTATGGTATGCTTAATCATACCCAATCATACTTTTCTTAACATATTTATTAACCCCATCGTTCCCCACGCAAATCGTTCTCATTTCATAATAAAGGGAAGATCCATCACAAATATCATGGGTTTAACCAAATCTTAACATATAACTTTGTCATGGGTTAAGAGGATGTCAACTTGCATATATGAGCATATATTAACCCAACTACATTTAAACCAAACTTGCATTTTATCATACACATGACTTGCATAACATGTTGCATATGAACTTGCATATTATCATACACATATCTTGCATAACATGTTGAACTTGCATATAAGCATTCTCATAACTTGCATAACATGCATTTAAGCATACACATAACTTGCATAAGCATTCACATTCTTGCATAAGCATCCACATACTTGCATAAGCATGCATAACTTGCATATCATGTTAAACTTGCATTTAAGCATACACATAACTTACATAACATCATACACATAACTTGCATAACTCACTTGTTAAACATGCATAAACCCACTTATTAAATATGCATAAACCCACTTATTAAACATGCATAAACCCACTTGTTAAACATGCATAAACCAACTTATTAAACATGCATAAACATAGGAAAACATAGAGTAGCATATCATTACAAATGATTCAAACTCACTAATCCGCATTTAAGACCATAAGTCTCATTACACCCAATCTACTTACTTTAGCAATTGATGTTAAAGTGATAGAAACTCACCAAACCCAAGATTAGCAAACTTATGAAGTGGAATTAGTTGCTAAATATGAAGATGGTGATGATTAGAGATTGATTAGCTTGCAACTTCCTTCATAAACTAGTGGAGGCTCTCTCAAGTTTGATTTTGGCGGCATGAGGCCATCATTACTATTTTTAGTATGGATTAGGGTAGGTTTAGGGTGTATTTATAGATTAGGTGAGTGTTTTAGGCCCTTAGATTAACCCTAGGTTAGATTAGGTCCGTTAGATTTAGGAAATCTCTAGAACCCAGCCCAAGACTCAACCAAAAACCAGATCTGGTGCACCCAGATCAACAGGGCCGACACCCTGTGTCGACACCCCTGTCGACAGGGCTGTCGACACCCCTGTCGACATGCCTGTCGACACGGGGCTAGGCGGGAATTTTCCCGCCACCTCCGCTTTTGGCTCCAATTATGTTTTAAAACTGAATTTCAAATCTGTTTTTAATTTTGAATTTTCTGAAAACTTCTTTGGGCCTTAACTGGGTCATACGGACTCCGATTTACAAAATTTCGGACTCTATTCTGCGTATTTTTCCGAGACGAACGCAATGACGCAGCCCGTTTCCCCCAATTCTCACATCTGAGATTATTTATCTTGCAATTAGTGAATTTTAGCATTAACCGAAATTCGGGGTGTTACAATTTCCAGTGTATTTTTGCTTAAACACATATTTCACATTTAAAGATAGAATCGAAATCACAATCAGAAATCAATCATAATTTATGCATATTTTTAAGAGATTTATAATTAACATGTTCTAATCTACCATTCCATAAATTAACAGAATCAACAATACAAGCAAAAGATTTCTTTATTAGATTCAACTTAACCATCTCGTTATAAAAATATCCCTACCCAATGAATTTGTTGTCCTTGGACAACACTAACTTATCAGACTCATACACCATCTTGAATCCTCCTTTGTTAAGAACGTATCCAGAAACCAAATTCTTACATATCGGGTACATAAAATACATTGATTAATGTAAGAACTTTCCCAGAGGTGAATGTAAGTTCAATTGTGCCTTTCCATAGAACTTTGTTTGCAACTTTGTTTACGTCAGTAACTTCGCTGGATTCTCCATTATTCTCTTCGTAAGTCTTAAATAGATTACGGTCTTTGCAAATATAAATGGTTGCTCCAGTATCAAGCCACCAATCATTGTCAATGCCACTTACGGAGTTCGCTTCTTGTACAATAGCCACAAGCTTTTCTTTGACCACATTCGCTTTTTGTTATTTCTTCCGTAGATGACAGTCATGGGAATGGTGGCCGGGTTTGTTATATTAACAGGCACCATTATTTTTGTTGTTCTTGGAATTATTTTTCTTGTTAAATTGTGTCTCATTCTTAGGCTTTCACTTTTCAGTAATTACAACATTATTTGCCTTAGATTAAGACTCAATTTGCGGATTATCATCTAGTTCGCGTTTACGAGAATCCTCTTCAATACGAAGACGACGCTGTAAACTGTCTAAGTCATTATCCGTTTATGCATGTTTCGATTTTTTCTTATAATCATTCCGAAAAATCGAGAGTCTTGAATAATTACTCCAACAACAAAAGATTCAGGGAGTTCAATTCCGGCATCTTGGTTTGTTATATTAACAGGCACCATTATTTTTGTTGTTCTCGGAATTATTTTTCTTCTTAAATTGTGTCTCATTTTAGGCTTCAACTTTTTAGCAATTTCAACATTATTTGCCTTAGATTAAGACTCAGTTTGCGGATTATCATCTAGTTCGCATTTACGAGAATCCTCTTTAATACGAAGATGACGCTGTAAACCATCTAAGTCATTATCCGTTTATGCATGTTTCAATTTTTTCTTATAATCATTCCGAGAATTCGAGAGTCTTGAATTATTACTCCAACAACAAAAGATTCAGGGATTTCAATTACGGCATCTATAAGCTGATTCACCAACAGTAAGATTTCACTCACTTGTCCAACTACATATTTTGAAATCCATAAAGTTATATATAAGAAATTTTTATTACTTGCCTCAGATATGCGATACTTTCTTTCTAATGCAGTTCAGAGCGCCTTTGCAGTTTCCTATGTCCTGTGAGCGTTGTAGACTGGAGTAGACAGTGCATTCAGAATGTGCCCTCTACATAGAAAATTGTCTTGCTTGCGCTTTGCACGTTTTGCCTTCAGAGCGGCATCATCTTTATCGGTTTCCTTCGGTATCACTTCCAATCCGTCTTCCAAGATATAGAATAGTTTTACGGTGATCAGAAAGAACTTCTTGGTCTCTTGCCAACGGGTGAAATTTTCGCCATCAAATTGCTCCAAACGAGTCAAATGTTGATTCGTCACATGTAGTGCGCTCAAATCTTCCATGGTCGAAAGTATTGTTTGAAATTTTTTTAGGGAATTTTGTGGTATGAGACTATTGTAGGAAGATGATTGTCGTACTTCAAACTTTAAGGATCTATATAATAGATTCTTTCAGACAATAGTTCAACCCAGCAGGTACAAATGAGTTATCGAACTATCGGCTTTCAGGATTCAATAAAGCCTTGAAACAATGTAATATGATTTAAAGTTTGTACGACTTTGATCTGACCAATAGCACTCCAAATCTAATAACCGATGATGCAATTTTAAAATAGAAAGAAGAGGAAAGAGAAGATATGGATTAGCAACAATTCTGATTTGAAACACTGTACAGGCATTACAAACCAGTGCTGTTTGAAACAGTAGAAAAGCGTTGCAAATCTGCAGTGAAGAAAAAGAAGAAGAAATAATTAGAAGTTATTTTGAAACACTTCTGGGCATGGCTATTTATAGCCAGCAGAAGGAGGCTTCTGTTCATGAACAGTCTCAACCGTTCGAATGGTCATTTCCATTTAAATTTCGAAACGCCACATCTATTCATTTGCAACAGTCACAAAGAATTGCAAATTTCAAAACGTCGCTCTCTTTTCCCAACATTCAAAAAACATTTCAAAACCCGCCCAGTTTTGAATTTAGTTCGGGTCTGTAATGGGCCTAAACACGGTCCGCAACCATTTATAAATTCTATCAAAAAATATACTTATTGGATCGAAACCCGTACCCGATCTGGTTCGTTCGGACAGCGGCGGCGCGCGCGTGTGTGGTATAGTGATGCATGACCTCCCTCCTTACAACAAAGCAAATATTTGGTTGCCTCAAGGCCCCAACACACTTGTGAGAAGGCGACTTAAGTACTTGCATACTTTTGTCACTTTCACAATGTGGGACTAATCCCCACACCCTTCCTTCTTCTTTCTTCCTTTATTACTTCCCTCTTCAAAAACAAACCCAAACCCCAAAACAAGTTTTTGAAAATTTTACAACATATCCCTCATGTGATTTGATAATATTATTAATTGACCATAAGATATAGCATTAAGTTTGAGACATGTCGCTTCCATGTAATTCAAATGCATTTGATCTTGATTTGTCATCCCAACAGAAGACTAAGAGTATTTTAATAAACGGTTACATTTTCACCATTTTGTATGAAAAGATGGCGATTACCCAAGGAAGCGATGTCCAGTGATAAAAAGTTGTAAATGTTAGAAGGGTTAATTACGGTCTAAAATAGCGTTCTTTTTCTGGAATGGACAAGTCACTTTTGCATCTGTGTCCGACGCATCGACGGTGAACCCTACTGTCGTCCATTCAAACCGAACATCGAAAATTTATCCGTTCGCATCAGATCGCCTGACGCATCGAACGTTGTCTGACATGAAAAGATAAAATTTCAACTGACTTATCCATTCATCTTCTATATAAACAACCCAATATTATTCCGAAATCACCAAAATATATACATAAAATCTGAAAATTCATCAATTTTTTCAAGTTTCGCCTTTAGGTAACTTTTTTAATATTTGAGTTTTTTGTATTCTTATATTCCACATATATTTTTTCTAATTTTTCCTGAGATGTTTTTTTTTTCCTTTTTTCAGAATGTCTAGCCACTCTACTGCTTCATCCACCCGCACCATCGTCGACTGAAAAGATGATAGGACCAGCGCGTTCATCAATGTTTGTTTTGAAAACATTGATACGTGTACCAAGAGATTACTGCTTTATTCAACGTACGAACTAACATGGACTAAATCGCTGGAAAAATAAAAAACAAGTTCGACAATTTCAAACGTGAATAAAACCCATGGAACAAGCTGCAACAAATTGCAGGTGACTTCTGGAATGAAGAAAAGGACGTGATCGGCGGATCCGACGAGTGATGGGATACATCTGTATCGAGGCACCATAAATACAGACATACCTTGCCTGCACATTGTAGGCAGTTGGATATGACTTTTAATGGTTGCCTGCGAACTGACAAACGTAAGTTCGTTATTTAACAAAATCCCCCCGTCAGCTACAGTTTGATGCATAGACTTATGACAACATCTTTGGGATGATGTTGATTAGATCACCAGTCATAGAGCGCCTAGATAGCGACCATCTAGTGGTCCGCTTAGTGTTTTTGGCAGTTCTTCGCATGATCTGATTCTTGACAGGTGCATGAAAGCGAAGCAGGAGGATGACGATTATGAGCAATGGCTGGTCGCGATTTGTTTGGTGAGTACTATAGCAAAGATTATAATCTTTTGTAAGTCTTGTTGGACAACTCCAAGCAACTTAGGATGACTGCTATTTATCTTGTTACCAAGCTGATAAGGAATATGTAGTTAGTTTTATTTGTATTTTGTTTTCTGCATTTGTTATTCGGTACTTCTATTTCTACATTTGTATCGTGAATTTTGAACTATGAATTTTTATTTCGTATACGGTATTTTGTGTTTAAAAATAATTAACATAAATAAAATAACAATATAAACAAAAAATAAAATAATAATTTTGTCCATTTCGCGTTGCCCTTTCATAGAAAGAACACATTCTCTTCCTCATCCCCTTCAATTTGCCCTTTTCGGTTCGAAAAAGAACACACCCTAATTATGACGAAGTAAGTTTACGATGTCAATCGTCCAACATAAAACACATTGAAACTGAGCTTCATTATTTCACTATTTAATAAAATGGTTTTATACATGAATATGATAAGAACATGAATACATGCAAATATCGCTATCGCTGCACCAGAAATACCCTATCACACTTGCCTTTTTCCAACAGTCAAAAACAACCGTTGTAATAAAAACCTATTAATTTTTATCTTGCCTTCTATAATAGATGTTACTTTTCGGTAACACTTTTACAACAGTCAAAAATGTCTGTTGTAATAAAAACCTATTAATTTTTATTTTGCATGTCTACCATTCGCAAGGCATGCTTTCGGGGAAAGGTTAATGCACCTTTTGCAAGGCTATTACACACCAAATCTACCCAAATAGGCTTTACTATCATCAACGTAAACATCTCAGAGAGATTTTTGGTTCACTCTAACTTAAGTATGGATGAGGATATGAAGCTGTGATCAAGCAGATTCACTCAAATGTCACTTGGGAATTTACTAAGTACTGATTTGCACTTTCCCTACACAAGGGATCGGTATCCATCACTTCCCCTAGATAGAGATCGGATGAGATCATCATGGTTATAAGCGAGGAATCATATAGGATTGTCGTTACTTAGCCACTCAAACCAATAGTTCAAGTCAACTAACCCGAAAGATATCTCTCTATTTCATTTGGACAACCACATGTGCTAACACTATAGACTCGAAACACACATGATGAAGTACCCAGCATAGGGGTTGAACCAATTAAAGGCATAAGTCAAGGGATCGGTGTCGATCGCCCTGTGGGATCGGTGACGATCCCCATAATGGGCCTAATGATGCCCTTATTTTTTAGGTGTGTTTGACTCGATCCTCAGGCCTTCTCTGCAAATTTTCAAGGGGATTCTACCTACCTTAGCCTATAAATATCAGATCTTCTACACAAAGAGGAGGATATTCTTCTTCTTCCTTAACTAGTCTATGCCATTTTCATTCTTAGTTTATATCGGATTGGAACTATAATCATTTGATAATATAAATAAAAAGAACATTATCTAGAGTGGATGTAGGCCGAAGTTGATCAAATCATTATAAATCTCTAGGATCAATTTCTTACTATTTTCGTTTTACTTTCTTCGTTTTTGTTTTCTGTTAAATTCTGTTATGAGAAATTACGATACTCTCATAGGGACTTGAGTGTTAGCATCATTTTTGACATGATCAAAAACTTCATTTACCAAACATGTATGGACAACTTAAATCAATATCACAAACTACGCTGACAAATTCAATACTTGCTTTACAAAAATAAACAAATTCAAATACATAAAAAAATAAGCAAGTTTTAAATCAACTCAAACTCAAATTTAACTATCATGTTCAACATTATTTTTAAACCTTATACAAATCTCAAATATATATTATTTCAGAATTATATTGGGATCTATAATATAATGGGATCGCTAGAAATAGAATTAAAAAAAATCAGATCTATAATAGAATTTTATTTGAAATATAACAACTAAAAAATTACATGTACAATGGAATTAAATCTAAAAAAACTGACTAACATGAGATAAGATTAATATAATAAGATCTAAAAGGTAATGCAACACACTGAGATCTGAGAAATTAGATCTTTGGTAGAATGTGATCTAAAAAGATAAAATTAATAAAATGATATCTGAAAGATAAGATCGACAGAATTATATCTTAAAAATTGATTACCATTTCAATTTCCATAATTAGATCTCAGAAAAAGTAGATTCGATCTTTTAGACGATCACAGCTCTATATTACAAAAATAATAAAGATTGTGTTGATAGCGTTTTATGAAATAAATAAAATCATATGAAATAAACAAGAGAAGAAAGCATTACAGAAAAGAAGAAAAGACACCTTATTCACTTTATATTTATATATACAACATACATTGAATTTTGCATATAAGCTTGTAATAAATGAAAGAAAGTTACAATAATGACCAGTAACATTTAGCATGTTCACCTTTGTAGCATACATATATTATAATGTCTTCCGTGTTTCCTCTGTTGGCTAAACTGAAGGTGAGCAAACTTTGGTTAAAACCAAATAAACCAACCGAGCCAGCTTATTTCGATCAGTTCGATTTTCAACGTAGATTGCTTTATAATCGGTCCGTAAAATAAATTAGTTTGGTTATTGATTTAACTAAAGTAACCAAACTTTTATTACATTGTTAGAATCAGTAATATTTAAATGATTTTTCAAATTTGGTTTGGTCATCTAAATAAATTTATACCTCTCTTAATCACTATTAAAAAAACACAAAATACAAAATAAAAGTACTTTAATCAGGTATTTATGTTTTATCTTAAAGTATAATGAAAATGGCAAGCCTGAAATATGAAAACATACTTAGTTCGATCAAATCAAATAACCAACAAAACCAAACAAAATTAATTTGATCGACTTGCTCTGATTTACATTTTTATTAGCTGTCATATGATTTTATTGTTATCATTATCATCGAGTCAACTAAACTAACCAAACGTTCATTCATGTACCAAAACACGTAACTCATCCCCTAAGCTAACACAGCTGGCCGACAAGGGATCACCTGGACCCAAAATAACGTGGTCTTGTGGACCAAACGTGGACCAAACACATCTGACCTCTGATTTCAGGTGGGTTCCACCAAAATCAAAAGATCAGATTTCTTTGATCGAAGAGACCACGTATTTTTGGGTCTAGAGGATCAGCACACCCCAGCTGGCCACTTTTATTCAGTGCATTTCACTTCCATCCCTATTAAATTGCAACAGGTATATCCTTTTTCTTTTCTTTTTTGCTGCTATACAAATATTCATCAGATATATACCAAACGTACAATAATAGTCAAAACATTCATGCATAAACCGCACAAAATCTCTCTCGCAACTAAAACAAAACTTTGTATTACAAGATCTTTAACCTTAACCTTGAATCCGTTCTTGAAAAACAAATGAACCAAATCGAACAAGGATTTTGAAAATAGTAAAACAAAAAACAAAAACTAAAATACTACTTTAACAGGAACTACTTTAGTCATTTTATGCAGATGAATCATGTGCCAACAAATTTTCTTAACCTCCTAAATTCCACCACAAAAAACTAGATTCGCATTCTATTACTTAGAGAATTCCGGTATTCTGGCAACCTCCAAAAAAAAAAAAAAAAAGGTAAATCTAAAAAATAGGGATGTATCTTCATCTACCGCTGAAAGAAAACTGCCGTGAAAAATGCGTTGTACTGGCAATTACATTTCTTCTCGATAACAAACATTTTTAACTTTCATATAACCTATGGAGATTAGGTAAATCAGCAAAGCTACTCCAATGCTCTAAACAGTACAAAGCTGTGGAATGACATTTTTGACAATGAATCTCAACTGTTACTGTAAAGAACCACTTAAAACGTGCAAATATCGAGCAAACACGCACATAAACGAAAGAAAATACAACTTGTGACTACTCACATTCAACCAACAAAATACAGGACTGCTTATTTACACAACTTACAACCTGCAATCGAAAAGAAAACCTGCCAGAGCATAACTTCACCTCCTCTTCTTACTCCTTGGCTTTTCTGTTTGAACCGAATCAATTGGTAGATAAAAGGAAAAATAGATTGGAAATTCCCTTCCAATCTGTTTAACAGATGTTCAATTAAATTATAACAATTACTACTGATACTGTTTCCTAGTAGGATGTAAAATAGGGGATTATGAGATAGGGGAGTTCCGTAATGTAATGCATATACAAAGACTACAAAAATGATTAATCTAACTGCGTTTGTCAAATTTTTTCTAACTCCACTCCCTAATCTATAAAGTATATATGATGTTACATTTTACTATATTAATTTATCTCCGACTTGAATTAGAAGGTTGAATAGCATAATGATGGTCTTTATCTCCTGGAGAGACTTCTTCACTCTTCAGTCTCCTATAAAAGAGTACATATGCAGCAGATGTCCTCACATCTTCCTCGCTTATCGATGATATATGGGTATCATCAAAGTTATACCATTTATTTTCATCCAGAAGCTGCATAACAGAGGCTCTCATTATAACATCATTATTCATTTTGGCATAGCAAAAATTAAGTTGAACGATAAAGCAGTTGAGCCCCAACAGTTTCAATAAACCCCCAAAACTTGTTTTTTTTTTTGGTTTTGGTTTCTAAGCAGTTGAGTACACATACCTTGATATGAGCAGTATAATGCCCACTTGCCATGGTTCCATAATGATTGCTCAAAGCATATAATTCATAAAGTTGTTTCTCCGAACCTTTCTTGTGAGCGACATAATTGGTCAAGTCAAGATCGTGAATGGGGAAATTGACGTTTGTTTCTAATTTATTTTTGGATGATCTACTGAATGAGAATCTCTTCAAATGAATGACTAGCACTTCAGGAAGCCGCCATAAATCCAATTTTTTGCTTGCTTGTCTTTGCTCCTTGCATCTAGGGCAAAACCTAAATTTAACGAGGAAAAAAAAAATGTGTAAGACATTGCATGCACACACGCATGACGTTACGTTCATACTTTTAGATATATATTTTAAGTGCAACGCAGCTGGATGTCTCTGAATATACATTTCTAATTTGAAGATTTCCCAGGTTTGCCATAAATCTGACAGTCTTCTTCTTTTTATTTATTATTCTTCCTTTTTCTAATTTTAGAATTACCTAGAGAACCAAATTCTTGGTAAGACAGTGCATGTAAACTCAGACAACGCCGTAATTTTTTGTTCTTTGAAATACATCCAAATTCTTGGCTTGCACCCCCTTTTTTTGTAAGTAGAATTTATTGCTTTTCAAAAAGTGAATAATATACATATTGAGAAAACAAAAGGCTACCAAAATGGCAGTATGCATCCAAAATAAAGTTAGAAGATAAGGGGTAAGTTTGCGGCAAATATGAGCGGACATTTGAGCAGGCGCATGGTGGATTAACGATGTTTGCAGCTACAATGTGACATTTGAATTGTTATTATCGATTTAACGGATTTATAATTTATTAGTTAACTATTTATTTTTTAATAAATAATGTGCCAATAATCTACAAAAGTTGATGAATAAATAATTAAATTGAAAACTTAAAATTGCTTGGATTCAATTCAAACCACATCTCAAATGAACCTCATTTGCAGATGTTATTGATTTTAAAATTTATGAAAACTTGAATTTATTAATTAAGCTGAATGAGGCTAAACAGCTCAATTTTCACCGTTCACACAAACAGGCCATTTGGTGGACCAGCTTCGTCAGAGCATCCAACACGTCGGATTCACCCGACGTGTACGAGCATGAATTCTCTTCCGAACAGCCCCTAGGATGACTCTTCCTGGCCTGAATGAAATTATGAAAACCAAAGCCAACGATGAGTGTTTTAACCAAGGTTTGAAATTCCGTTTTCGGGTTTCCATCGCTTGAAATTTTTACACTTTCCAATCCCATTCCGGATATTTTGAAAAATCCGTTCAAAGATCGGTTCCAGATTTTTTTCTTGCCCTTTTGAATATTTTTTCCCACATGATTAAATTACTCCATACCATCCAGTATCTATCACATATACATATAAATGTAATTTTAACATGTTTAAGTTCCATTATGTATCAAATTTCATAAAAATAATACAGCATCTCATTTCTCCATTCCAAAGGCCAATATCTCCAAAAGCCCAAACCTTGCCTCTTCCAATATTCATTTTTAAGTCCAGATGCCCGAATTTATGATAATTACAATAAACTTAAAATTCGTAATTATTTTCTTTTGTTTAGTTTTATGGATATTTCTTCTCTGGCTCTTTCTTGCATCATTTTATGAAGTGAATTTTATTTTTGACCAATTTGATTTGAAACCTGAATTCATAGGTGATTCTGTCCCCGTGACTGCCAGAACTAGACCGGGATGGACAGAATTCCCGCATGCTCGACGGAATCTTGAACTCTGGTTTAACTTAATATAAGGAGAAAAACTAAAAGGTGGATTTCTTTTTCATTAAGTTGGTCCACCAACACTATGCAGTTAAAGCCCCGCAAAATCCCCGCTATAGCCCGTAGTGCTCTCCAGCCGCTACGCTATTTCAATTTAGCGCTGATGAACAATACCTCCGCTTTAAGCCCCGCTATTTTCCGCTGCACCCGCTTTAGCAATATTAATATATAGACGATGATTTGGCCGGTTCTCTTTTAAAATAAATCGAAAAAGTTAATGTAAAGAGCTAATTTTAAGTCATGTATGACTTGTATAAGATAGAAATATATAGTAATCCTCGAATCTAGCATGCATAAATTTTGATATTCTTTGATTTTGTTATATACTATTAATTAATATTCATTTCTTCTACAGAAATGATGCAAGAATGATAATTAATTAATTTTAATTATATAGTTTTACATCTAATTAACATTTTTGCACATCCGCTATAGCCCCGCTATTTCCCCGTTTTATCCCCGCTACAATTTTTTACACCTCTACCGCTATAAAAACGCTAAGCGCTTTAACTGCGCAGCACCAACATATAACTTCACTTTAGGCTTCAATTCCAAACCACTGCCATTCTTTCATCCAAATTAGACAATTGAATGTACATCAGCCCATATGATAGACAACCACAGAAATAGCGGCTGGTGATTGTTTGTTCTCTGTTTTTCTGGTTGAGACTATGTAGAAATAAGTGACGCTGTTTTAGAAAAGAAAATATGTTTTCAAATTTTCTATAAATTGAAATACCAATTTCTATATTAAAAACAAAGCCAGGTGTGTTTTTAGTTCTTGCTTAACATTAAATTTTGATGGTTCATTTATAATAGTAAGCTTAAACTACTGCAAGTAATAACATGTACTGATGAAGAAAAAATAAGAGAGAAGGTCATTTATTTGCATATGGTCCTTCAAATGCTTGATTATTTGTTTTGCTGTCTTTTATACTTAAATGTTTACTATAACCTTCCAATATATAGCATTTTGTTTCTCCTTATCCGTTAATCCATTGTTAAAAGAATTGGTTAAAAAAAATAAGATTTTGATTTTCTATCTAAACCCCTTAACTTCTATCACTCTAAAAAAATTGCAAAATATTTCATTCACACCATTTTCATCTATCCTCAACAATGTGTCTATGTCCCAAATGCATCTCACACTCTCATAACTCATCTATGTTATTTATCTATATAACTAGTTAATAAATGATAGAGACAAAATCAGACATGGTAACATACATTTCAAGGATATGAGATTTAATTTTATTTTATTTTTCAATTTGCACCAATGTATTAAAAAACGCGCCTGAGGCGGTGCCTGAAACGCCTTCAGGCGTGCTTCAAAAAGCGTTTTCCTCCTGAGGCGTGGAAATCGCCAAAATCGCACGCCTCAGAGCCTCAACTGTCTGAGGCGTGCGTGTGTGTGTGTGTGTATATATATATATATATATATATATATATATATATATATATCTTACCTACCTTCACTTTTACCTGTCTGAGGCGTGCGTTTATATATAAAAAAAAACCTTACCTACCTTCACTTTTACGCAACTTTCACTTCTACTCCAACCTTCAGAGCTCAAAAAAAGAGAAAAAATTTCGAATATTCAATTGGAAGAGGAATCGAAATCGATTCCTCCTATGGAATCGAGCTCGATTCCAGTTAAGGAATTGATTTCGATTCCATAACAGGAATCGATTTCGATTCCTGTGAAGGAATCGATTTCCATTCGTGGAATCGAATTTGAAAGAGAGGGAATTTTTTTTGGTTCCGTCTTCTTTTAAAAACTGCTGTGCAGTGTTTTTTTTTTTTCGTTCTGTCTTTTTTTTAAAGTTGTTGAGCACTGTTCTTGAGCTATTTTAATTATGTTTTTAATGTCCAGACTCGTTAAAAAACGAGCAAACAGGATATTGCATGGAAGTGGGCTAAAGATATACCGAATTCTACCAATTCAAAATATTTTCTTTGTGGATTTTGTGATCATAGATGCACCGGAGGGATTGCTCGTTTTAAACAACATTTAGCATGCACTCATGTTGGGATTATTCCGTGTCCAAAAGTCCCACAAAATGTGAAAAATGAATGCATTAATGCTCTAAAAAAAAATTAAACACGTTAAACAATCAAAACTTGATATGTTTCGTGAAATTGGTAGGAGTGAAAGCGTTGGAGATGATGATAATAATTTTGAACTTGAAAGTGGAAGTGGTAATGTTCCTATGCCTAAAGGTGCAATGGATAAATTTGTCAATTTAGAGGCAAAACAAAGTACATTGAATAATCGCTATAAAAAAGATGAAAGGAAGGAAGCTTGCAAAAAAATTGGATTATGGTTTTACATTAGGTGCTATTCCATTCAATGCGGCGAACACTCCATATTATCAAGTGGCAATGGATTATGTTGCAAGATATGGTCCCGGATTTAAGCCACCTTCTAGTCATGAGTTAAGGACTTGGATCCTTAAAGAAAGCGTTGAAGAAGTTGACAACATGATTGGAGCTTACAAAAAAGATTGAGAGAAGTATGGATGTACAATTATGTCTGATGGTTGGACGGATGGAAAGAGTAGGGTAATTATTAATTTTCTAATTAATAGCCCGAAAGGTACATGGTTTTTAAAATCCATTGATGCGTCGGATACGATAAAGAACGCGGATTTGTTGATCGGATACTTCAACAATGTTATAGACGAAGTTGGAGAGGATAATGTGACTCAGATTGTTACCGATAATGCTTCTAACTATAAAAGAGCTGGTAATCTTCCAATGGAGGAAAGAAAGAAATTATGGTCATTCTTGGGTTTTTGCTTTGATGAGTAAGTTTACCAAAGATAAAGAGCTCATTCATCCCGCGGTCACTAGATTTGCCACCTCTTTTCTTACTCTTCAAAGTTTATACATGCAAAAGGAAGGTATTGTTTCTTTATTTTCTTCCAAAAAATGGGTTGAAGGTCCATTTGCTAAAAAGTTTGATGGTATTCAAAGTAGAAAATATATATTATTTGATGGGTTTTTTGGCAACATATTGCTTATTGTGTGAAAAGTGTTCTCCCTCTTGTTTGTGTTTTGCGAGAGGTAGATGGAGAAGATAGACCCGCCATGAGATATATATATATATATATATATATATATATATATATATATATATATATATGTATGTGTGTGTGTATGTATATATATGAGTTGATGGATGCGGCGAAGGACAAAATTGCAAAAAATGTTGGGAACAATGAGAAAAAATACAAACCTATTCGGAATTGCATAGATAGGCGGTGGGAATCACAATTACACCAACCATTACATGCGGCGGGCTACTATTTGGATCCACAATTTCGTTATGAACATACTGTTTCTAATGTGGAGGAAGCAAGGAAAGGTTTGGATGCTTGTATGGATAAAATGCTTGATAGTGATAGCCAAGAACGTCTCATTGCGGTTTGCGGATTGTCAATTGGACTTGTATGATCGTGAAAGTGGTTTATTTGGACATCCTATGGCAATTAAGAGTAGAAAGCTAAGAAGTCCGGGTTAGTAATACAATTTTTAATAATGCATTTTATAATAAAATATGAAGTACTAAACATATGGGTTTTCACGTTTTATTGATTGATTAGTGTATTGGTGCGTGTTGATGAATTTTGCAATTCAGGTAGTAGGTTTAACTTGTAGCGCATTCGGATGTGAGCGAAATTGGAGTACATTTCAATGGGTAAGTCGCTTAAAAAACATTCTAGCAAATCATTGTAATTTTATTTGCATGCTGAATAAAATTTATCTTGTTTACACTAGGTGCATGCGAAGAAAAGAAATTGACTTGAGCATAAAAGATTGCATTCTTTGGTGTATGTAGTAAAATATAACACCGCTTTGAGGCAAAGAGAAATCATGAGAAGAAGAAAGACGGATCCAATTGTTGTGCAAGAAATTGAATCCGATGATGAGTGGATTGCAGAATCAGAAAATCCGGTTCGTCCCTCCGATCCAAGTTGGCTTGAAGAAGACGAAGATCGCTTTCTTGATGTGGATGCGATAAGGAATATGCCCGCTCCGATATATGAAGATACTTTATGCATTAAAGAACCGACAATTCAAAACCAAGAACCTACACCTTCTAGAGATCCCACTCCTCCTCCCCCACCACCAAGGGAATCTAATCCTTCACCTCCTCCTATTATTGTATACACATCAAAAAAGTGCAATAACAGTGGTGGTGCAAGTAAGTATTAAAAGAATTAGGAACAAGCAAATTGTTAATTTTAAAATACAGAATTAACTTATATTGCTAACTTTATAGGCAATGATCCAAAAGGGAAAAGCGTGAGAATTGAGAATGATGATGTTGATGATTATGATCCTTTATTTGAATCACGGACGCGAGATGTTTTTGATGCTAGTGATGATGATAGCTTGGATGACAATATGCTTATGGATGAGGAGGAAGATATCATTTGATCTTTCTATTTAATATTAAATGTGCAAGATTGATTGTATTTTGTTTGAATTGCTACGAATGCTAAGTTTTTTGCTTAGTACTTGATGCTTAATGTTATTTCATATTAAAAAGTAAGTATATGTGTTGCGTTTTTTCCCTGAAAGGCTTACGCCTAAATGCGTCGAGGCTTACGCCTCGCCTCACGGACCCGAAAACGCCTCGCGTACGCCTTTTGCGTTTTAAAACATTGTTTGCACCACATATTTTTTTTTCACTCATCTTCTTCCTTTAATGTCCAGACAATTGGGTTTTTGAGTTTCTTGTATTTCGCCCACCCCCCCCCCCCCCCCCCCAAAAAAAAGGAATACAGAGTAATATCTTTTAAACTTCAAAATTAAGTGTACTAAGATATATCAGTTCAGATTACAGGGTCATCTGGATTACTTGAATTTTAGCAGGAATGAAGAGTAATATCACATGTTTAGACAGAACTAGCCACATCTTCACCAAAATCATAATGCAAACTATATATATATATATATACACACACACACACACACACGAAACTCTTTTAGAATAACCAACATGCTACATTTTCTATGCTTTAGCTAATAATAAATGTTTTCCCTTGACCTGTCACTGCAACAGTGTTGTTAATACTTGAACCACTGATTATACACACCTTTGTAAGGACCGAAAGAAAATGGATATTGAGATAGATACCAAGTATTCTTATCAGAATAATTCTTACTCTTTACCATTTATCCTTCTTTTTTAAAAAAAAAAAAAAAAACTTGGTACTTTATTATTTACATAAAATGATACATCTTTATCTTTAGTTGATAAAACTTCACAATAAGTTGGACCCAAAAAAACCTCTTAAAACTCACTCGTATGGAACCAAAACCAACTAAAGGGAGATTGAACACTTTTAAGACATAGGTAACTAACCAAAGGGAACCAAGACACCACAAAAATACATAGACAAAACAAAATGCTCCCAAACAAAATTAACAAAAGAACTCTCCTTGCATCCCACCGCATTCAAACTAAACTACTGCACAGTTAACTAACTTGTCGGGACTGTGTAAAACTAAGATACCTAGTGGAATAGACATTTCATATGAGAAAATATGTCATATTACATTAAGATGCTTCTTTTTCTTTTATCATACATCTTAAAATTTGTTTACTTCTAAAGTTGACATATTAGTTCATGAATTCAAAGAAAATAGTTCAAAAATTAATTTCAGCTAAACAAAATGATGCACTGATGGCCAGAAAATTTTCAGCATGATGTTATATGAAGCTAATATAATAAGTCATAATTTGAATTAACTGCTCTACTAACCACATGTCTTCTGGCACCAACGGTTCTTCCCTTAAAAAAGCATCCAAACATGCATATAGAGATAGTGGCTCGCCACGGATTCTTTTAGGTGCAGGAGCATATTTGAATACTTCTGGAATATTCTCCACATAATGTGTATGATAATTCATTACGTCCCTCTGAGACCAATTCATATATACCATAACTGATGTAGATAATGATGAAGGTGATAATTTAAGAGATTTCTCTTCTGTGTTTAAGTCAATACATTCATTGTCCAGAACTAAATGAAGGCCAGGTGAGGTTGCTGCTACCTTCGAATCCTGAGATTCTTCTTCATTATTATCCTCATAACGTAGCATAGGGAGAAGCAATTTATGAGCTAGTTTTTTTATATCATTACTTTTGACAAGTCCATCACATGAGATCTGTGAGATAAGAGGGATGCCGTATGGTTTCCAGTCCTTTGAGCCATCCGCAGAATCTCTAAATAAAAATCAATTGTTATGCTGTGAAATATAACAGAATTATGGTAAGAATGAAATACTTAAATATCATCACCAACTTATGTATTGTTTCAATTAGGTAGGATACCAACTGAAAATATAGTTTACCCCAAGGAGAAATACATATTCACCAATAAGCCATTGATTTAATACGCCTTATACAATGGAAAAACTAAAGACCAGCTAACAATGAAAAACTCAACAAATCAATGCAAAAGAAATTACCATCACTGTTGATAGTGCTATAAGAGTAGAACTAACAAAATAGCATATACAATTTCGTTACAATGGCAGTCATAGAGCAACCGAGATTGTAATACAAACTGACTGGTAGTTAAACTCAAAATACAGTTGGCACCAAGGTAACTGATGGGAATTTAACCTCAAACCAAATACCTTCAGTGCAGTAACACACAAATTATATAATATGATGTACACAAAGGTAATGGATATGTACTAATTATTATTAACAGAAATGATAAATAAAAATACAAACTTTTCCTCATGACGATGCACGAACTGAAGCAAAATAGTGCTCTTTCCTGACTTTGGGACTTTGTATGCAGCCAAACGGTCATCATCTTTGATTGTCGATAGCAGAAGTAACGGATCTTCCAGAAACTTGTGAATCGTGTGACCATGTATCTGAACATGATGATTTAGGTTAGCAATATACATACATATGTACGCATGTGCTTGTGTGTTAAATGTAAAAAAGGAAAAATATCATACCTCTGCAAGTAGAAGTCTCTCCCCATTTTTTAGTGAGCATGCCGAACTTAATGATTGAATGAGATCTTTGCATCGGCCCTGCTTGGGCACGGTCACAGTAAACGGTGTTGGCAATGCACTACCATCACTTGAAAATACAACGATAGTCATAGTTCGAGCAGATGCCGATTGTAGAGGTAAAGATAGGTACATAAATGGATCGAAAGTCACCGAAATTTTCCCACAAACTGGGCAGACAAGTGTAGATTTGTACTGGCCCTATAAAAAAGTATGTTTGTTGTCATTATTTTTACAGCTATAAAGATCAAAGCATTAATCTAGTATTAAATCAATGTGTAATTCGCGGATAAGTGAAACTTCTATAGCATATCAAAGATAGCTCACAAACTGCAAAGTAAGTATAACTGCACAAGTGATATAAATAGTAACACCAATATACTATTAAATTGGTCAGCAATGCATGGTACGACATTCTAAGAAATTAGGGATAAAATTCAAAATATGTATTCGCAATGTTAAGGCAATAAGTAAAAAAAAGTATTTAATTTTAAGGACTGCAGACTCAAACTCAAAACAAAACAAGTATGTATAATCAGTTTGTAATAAACCAAGCAACATATGTTAGCATAAGCCGACTGGCGCTAGATTTGCAATCCATGATTATAGCTCCGAGAACGTACATTTTCGCTGGATAGCAAAAGGTTACGACTAGTTATTCTAATATTTCACATCAAAGACACACCTGACACACATCAACAATAATAGAATCGTTTCGAGCAATGTGATTAGCCCAATACTCATCAGCAACTTCTTCATCAGGACGCCCATCCGCATCTTTTGTCTTTATGTAAGGTTTATGTTTCACTCGGTTTAAATCTTCATGGAGTCCATCTAAAAGAAATGCCAACAGCTCCTGAAATAACAACTAAGAATTATATATATTAACATCATGGAAGTCTAGTCCTGAGGTTCAAGATGCTTTTTTACTCAACCTGGGAATCATGCTGATTATATCCACTAAACTGAGGCGCAAAGCGAGCAAGTTTTGTTTTGAATGGCTTAGGTGACACAGGCATCCGTCCTGGGGCCCACAACTTCCGAAGCAAATCACCAAATGCCAAAGCTAACTCACCCTACATGACTACCACAGCAAATCAGTATAACGAACAGGAACATAGAAAACTTTAAGTTCGTCATGGATTCATGGTACACAAGATAAAAGTCAAACTATGAAAAATATTAGAACATACAAACCAGCCAATGGACTTATAAATTTGTCATGCATCAGAAATCAAATGTCTTTTACATCACCCACAAGGTTGAGTACAAAATACCATCAGTATCATTACACCATCATAATCATATAGGCACCTGCTGTTGGCTGTAAACAGGTCAACTAAAGAGACGGTAAGCTTGAGGACTAGTAAGTGACCTAATTACAGCCAATACTTGGCTGGCGAAAAATCAACCCGAACTAACTAATAAACATTCTGCAAAGCTTAAGTTACATTGGCTATGTGATAAAACTAATAAACATTCTCCAAAGCTTAAGTTACATTGGCTATGTGATAAAACTAAAAGTTCACTCTAGGTTGGAGTCAAAAGCGAAGCATTCAAAAAATGGGCAAATTCTATATAATAAAAACTTACATATATGGAAACAAATAATAGAACAGTAAAATAGCAAAAGATACAGCAGAAGGCAATCTCAAATAATAATAATAATAATAATAATAATAATAATAATAATAATAATAATTAATAAAGGGAAAAAATAGCAGACAATAACAGATTTAAATCAGTACTTACAACCATGCCCAGTGGATTCTTCCAATTAATTTCTTTACGATAATCTTCTTGAAAATACCGAGCAAATTCTGGTGTATGGACAAGGCATTGAATAGCACTATTCATGAAACAAGTATTTCCAAGATTCTGCAGTCCTATAAGACCTACTGAAGTGCCACCTCTTGTGCCAATAATATTCATACTTTGCAAATTATCCACATCGTTGTTTGAGGAAACTAGATGCTGACTTTGGGGAAACTCAGAAGTGCAGCTTTTAGAAATATTTTTATTTGGTAGAGAGCCTTCAGCAGAACATGCACTTGATTTACTTGGATCAAAATTCAGAGAAGTGGAATCCTTCTCTTTGGATCCATTTTCCTGCATAGTAGCAGGGTAAGACCCATTCAAAGTGCCAATTTCAGCATTATGTACCTCAACCAAAATCTGTAGAAATTAAATAAGTTAGTGACTTAAACGGTAATAGCTGAATGAATAAAGTAGCACATCGATTAGAGTACGAGACAAGATATCCAAATGATCAAGGACAAAATATACATGAATTGTCAAGAGATTTATGCAAAAAAATTCTAGCCTGTGCAGAAATGTGCATAAATAATCTCATAGGCCAAAGTAAACATCATTATCCGTACTCACATCCTGGTCCATCTGTATGTTTGCATCATCAAGAGTTTTGTCCATGTCATTCATCAAAGCGTGTTTTTTATTACCGTAGAAATCCCAAATGTATGCCTTAAATGCAACAAATTCAGAATAATCAGAAATCAACCAAAACATAAACAAACAGATAACATATGTATTTTTTAAGTCGTCAAAAACTTACTTGGTCCAATATCAAATCAAACACCTCGCAAGACTTTTTATGAAGCACTCCAACCGTCTCCTGTGCAATAGTAATAGTAATTTACTTTAAAAGAAAATTACTTAGGACTATAAAACAAACTGACTGAACAGGAAACATATAAATTATGCATATGTTGAGGTATATAAGGCTATAAGCTACTTCTGGAAGAAAACTGCACTACAATAATGATGTCCTTAGAGCGTACCTTTTTGCTTATTCTTACAACTGCTCTTTCACCCTTTGGCATTAAAAGTAAGTGAAGGCGTAAAGGATAGACCTCGATAGACAAATCGGTCTGCGAGAAACCTGAGCTAATAGTTTTTCTTGGTAATATTGGACCTCCACCATACCTGAATGCAAGTGAAATATAGATTCCTATGAGTATGCCAAAATTGAGTAGTATGAAATGAACTAACTCTCACACTCAATTTTATTATTTAAGTATCACTACACAATAAGAGTGTAAGTTGGCACATGTTTGTATGCACACAACTGACACATGTCAAATGCTTGAACTTCATCAAGTCTTGTATACAACATTAACAATAAAAATATCTTGTTGAGATAACAACTAACCATCCATACAGTTTGTTCCACACTTCTTGAGGGAGAAGTATATAGTCGCGACCTTCCACCAAAGTATCATGAAGCTCTATTTCCATATTTGAGACCTCTGATTTCACATCATCTATCAAATCAGTATTGTCAATAGCTGAAGGCCTTTTTGGAGCACTTGGGAAGGATTCATAACTATGTGAACCATATCCATTAGTGTTGATGCTAGTCATATCTTGATTAACATAGTCGAGCCATTGTTGCCACCATCTTCCACAAAAGCGTTAGAAACAATATTACTCTATGACACAGAAATTAGACAACCAGGCAACTAAAAATACAGGATATTACCAAACTAAGTATGAAAAATTATATGAAATGCATGCAGCACTGAAATTATGATTCCAGTTCAATGTGAAGAGCATAAAATGCTTGTACAATAAAAATGCTTAGGGAGAATTTCAGATAGATCAATGTATTATGTGATCAGTCAACAAAGACTCCAGGTATTGCATGTACAGGAAAATATCATACAGAACTGTAATTTTTTCTTTTTCACCAAAAAAAAAAAAAAAAAAAAAAAAAAAAACAAATACAAATACAAATAAAGACTCAGTCCACACTTCCACATGCCTCGGTTAAACTCTTTCTTTTTCCTTTTTTCTCTTTTTTTTTCCCCCTCTTTTCTTTCAGATGCGAACACTATGATAACAAATGCTAACAAGTTTGGCAGTGAATTCTATAGTTAAAATAAATTCTGTGCAAATCAAGCATGCATTCAAACTGTGAGATCATAACACCTAACAGTACACACAGCCCTACTCTACTCCCAGCTGCATCTATCCTTTAACCAATAATCCCTGTGAAGCATATAAAAAATATAATAATAAACGAATCACATTTCATCATGCTCAAAATTCCCTTTATTTTTTCGAAACATTGCAAAACCAACAAAAATCTTTTCATGATAACTTCTCAGACATTTTGAAATCCTAACAAAAGAAAGCAGCACACGATAAACTGAACATAAAAAATAAAAATCATAGATCCCTACCCGAACCTCGAATCTAAACCGAAACTAGTAATTAGGGTTTGAAAAGCACCTTTGACTGATTAAATAGAAAGTATCGCCTTCTTTAGACTGGGATTCAGCACTGATCGTTGTGTCTCTTATGACCACCATCTCCTCTTCAGGAGTGATATGCTCTAACTGCGGTGATTGTAAAGCTACCATTTCGTCTTGCTTTAGCATTTTCAGAGATAAGAGAGCGATTTTCTCTCTCTCCTCCCAACTTTATCAGACACAAATTAGGGTTTTCCCTGTGTATGTATGCTTGTCTTACTTTTTCTCTATTTTAAATTATGAAATGAATCAAGAAAATTAATGAAGAAGAAGAAGATGATGACAGTGGTTAATCTGAGCACACGGTGGCGTGGTTTAGTGTGAGTTTTCTTAGCACGTGAAATTCATTGAGGGGGCCGGCTAATGTCAGGCCAAAAGGACTCTCGAGCAAACTACGTGTAGGTGGGCGAAACCAGTTAGTTGTAGGTCATTTTACTTGAACTACTCCTGTGAACGAGAAGTAGTAGTTTGTTTATGATTCTTGAATATTTTGACAAATTATTTTAATTTATTTAATTTAAAAGTCAAATTGTATCCAAAAACTCTTATTTATAGATAAATTGTAAAATACAAAAAAATGACTTTGCTTAAGTGAACACCTCATATCATTTATTTTAAAGCAAAACTATAATGTCTGCCGCTGCTGATAGAATAACACGATCTCAGACTTGTAAGACGATTACACACAACCGACCATAATTTCCCTTATCTTTTACACTTTATGCTCCTCTTTTTTCTCTGACTAACACGTCAACGTTGCTCCTATTTTCCTCCTCCGATTACATCCGCTATACTCCTCCCTTCTTTGATTTGAGTCACGAGTTGGTTTTTCTTTTTTTACAAGTCAAGTTCTCCTTTTCACAAACCGTCTCCTTTAGTACTCCATCCTCTTACTACAATCAAATTATCATTCCCACCTGAGGACTTTAGATCTCAGCGAATGCAAGATACTTTTTAGTCCAGTTATTGTCAATTAACCTGATTTTATACTTTGATTAATTTGATTGTTGTTTAGTTCATGTTTTCTCTAAAGTTTGGATCGTTCTTTATTGCTTTCTACTATTAAATGTATAGATGCATGCTAACATTATCAAATTATTGCTTCTGTGATTTATGAATTTCTGTTTATGCAAAACAAGGACGTTCTATTTCTACGGATAGTTACAAGAAACTGTTTCATCGGTTTCTTTAATAGACCTATGTTTATATATGATGTTTTAAACACTTTTTTGGGTTAGATTGCTTGGAGTAGTCACTTATTTAGTTCATAGATTTATATTACATATCATTTTTGTACGACTGTACTAAGAGGTTATGTACGCCACTTTAATATTATGCATAAATATACCAAATAATAAGAGAATATCAATGCTACTTTATTGTTATCATCACCTGTTTGATTCACCTCTCTAAGAAAATCAAGTGCTTTTTTGAAGAGACGAATAATGTTGAAAAAAAATATCTGTATTTTATTATCGGTGCAAGGAGAATAACACTGATTATGTTGTTGGGCAACAAGTAACGCTCATTATTATTTTCTGGTATTCATACAGTTAGAATTACAGTAATTAAACGTTCTTTGTTTACTGGTAATTTACAATATATTGTGTTATTTGTCATGACATTATAGCTGCCATCAAAGTTCATGATCTAGAGATTTCAAGTAGAAAGTATGGTGGCACGGAGTTGCACATCTCCCCACTGACCACTATGATAAGATTACGATAGCATTCAATCCCCACATGTAACTTTCAAGGGAAGCATTCCTTCACCTTTGTGATCAAATACTTAATATCCATAGAGGTAGTTGATGCAAAATTATCAGTTTTCTTCTACTAACTACGCTTGATAAAGTTCATATCTCTTTATCATTGAAAAATAATGGCATTCAAAAAGGGTTATTGCATTGTTTCCACCTATACCAAGCCATGTTCTTTATATGGCAAGTATACATGTTTTAGGGCAAGTATACATGTTTTACATATGACTTACTTTTAAAGTCTTTCTTGAAACACTATGAAACTAAAAATGTATATTAATTTAATGTAAAAATTGCACTTGCACTGTTTTGGACAATTCCTTACAACTGACTAAAACAAGGATACAAACGCATATGGCCAACACTATATTCTTTTATTTAAAACTTTTCATTAACTGTAGGTAACCATGTCTTTTGAATCTCACTAAGGTTCCTGTTTGATATTTTTAATTGGTTTGTTATTTTAAATTATTCGTTGTTATGTATGGTTTTTGTGTTAGACAGAGCATTTCCAATTTAAGTATATTATATAATTGTTTAAGTTTGCACAATTAACGAAGTAACTCTTACAATCATCATATTTAACATCCAAAACAATGAATTCATACGCAACATCATTGAAAAATGTTTTTTTTTTTTTTTTTGAATTTATTCAGAAGGGAAACCGGCCGGAGTCGTAAAACTCTCCCTAGTGCACCTAGCTCGGCCCGCGAGCACCACATAAGTGGCTAATCTTAGCATATGCACATGGTAAATTTTTAGCATGCCAATCCGGGTTTCGAACCCGCGCCATTGTTACCACGACACAAAGTCCTTAACCGCTGGGCTATTGAAAAATATTTGAATGGTTATACAAATGGTTATTAATAAATTTGATATTGAACTTCTATCTTTTAGTATGACGGTTTGTCAAGGCAACCAAGCAACTTAATATACAGGAATAAGCTTCATGCACAACTTGAATTGTTCTTTGTGACCGTGCCACAAAGATTAGAAGATAACGAGAATCATCATAAGTGGAGTCGGCAAGACTAAACCAGTACGTCTTCACTTATTCCACGAGCTTAATTCAATTCATATGTTACGATTGGTCATATTTTCTTACTACGTTGTCCATTGAATTCGGTACTAATTTGGAGTTTTCACGTTTTGTATCTCATTCAACTTTATAAGGTAAACTATGACTTTTGGCATAGTTAAATATATTTTATATAGTAGTAACTATTGTATTAATCAATATATCAACTATCTTCATCAACCGCCATTAGTACTAGAACATAAAAAACACTTGAATTTTGAGTTTCTATTTCTTTTGTTAATAGTAAATTATGTGAAAATTATAATAGTATCTAGATTTTTATATAGTAAATATGAAGCTTATTTGGATTTCTTCCATTACTTTATTTTTTCTTATCTATTATCTATTATTTAACATTTAAACAGGAACATCATATTGCAGATGTGGACATCTCAAAATCTCTCGATTCAAAATAATAACCATTTAACCTTTTTTTTTTTTACTTTTTTAAAACTTAAAATTCACAATATGACGTCATCCCTAACTTCCTTCCCGTACGTTCATTATAATGTAGTGGTTTATATTCATCCTAATAACGGAACATACTCCTTTATATCTCAAACTGCCTAACCACTCTTAGCATCGTATAAGCTAAAACTCAATATCATTTGTGCTTTCAATTTTTCAACCTCATCTCCCTTAATCCAAGGCTTTTCATCCTCAAATTGTAATGACCCAGATTTTTCGGTCATTTGGATTTGAATATTTAAACTTGTTTTAAATTTTATATTTGAAACTTTAATGGATTTTAATATAGAATTCGTTTATAAAACAACGATTGAACGTTTATATTTATATTTAATTTAAAACGAACCCGTAACATCGTTGTAGTTCATAAAATTGAGTTTTCAACTTTGACTGAATATATAAAATTCGTTTTAATTTGGAATTATGTGAAACAAGAAACGTTTGAATCGATTAGATTAAAATTTTCTAATAAAAAAGAAAAATCAAGATTTTATCTTACATATTGTAAATTATGTCCAAATAAAATTTTTAAATAGTCGTTATGGAATCGTTATAAACGATAACGCTTATTTAATAAATTTAATAGGAATTTTTTTAAAAATCGAATATTATTTAACTCAATTAATGTTGAGATATAATTCCATATTGGTTGGATTTGAAGTTATATAATATTTTATTTGGATATATATACATATATGACAATAATAGTTTATTATTATTTAATTTAAATGTTTTGGGATTTAATAATATTTTATCGATATTATATAAGCCGTAAGAATGGCTATTTTGCAAACGACCTCCATTTTCGATGAAACAAATTTTATTGGAATATGTATAACTAGTCATTGTTAGATTTCCAGTTTAGAGCCAATTGGAGTTGTTTTGTAAGCATGCGACATTTAAATATGAATAGATGAATAAATTGAAATTAAAACTTCGTCATTGTGCAAACGAAGTCAGTTTTCAACGAAATTAAATTCGTTCTATCTGAAATGTCAAGACATGGCAGTATGTCCATTTTCGTTACTTTTGGGATTCGTGTATGATGGTGCGTATATTTAATGTGCAACGTTAAATAGCGGTAAATGTAATAACCGTATTAAATAAATCGAAACTTAAACCCTAAGCTAAAATAAAATAATAAATTTCATGCTTAAGAAAAATTTATACCCACACACGTGTCATACAAACCAATCCAACCTGTAGCCTACACTAGTTTGCAAATATAGTACCTGCCTATCCTACCTTTCTATTAGCTACCCTATCTCCCTTTCTCGCCTACGCTATCTTTTCTTTCTTTCACGTGATGATACAACTGCATCACAGCCGGCCCTGGCCCAGTGCAAATGGGGTATACGTACGGGGCATCCTCTAACCTAGGGCATAAGATTTCATCCATGGAGTACATCGGAAAAAACAAAGAAAACACGAAAAATTGAGTTGTGCGTTGGAGAAGAAGGGTGGACTATGGAGTGGACAAAAAGAGAGAGAAGGGGCATACGAAGCATGTCCGCCCTAACCTGACTTTAAAATCAAGAAACTATAATCATTGCTCTGACTAGGGCTGCACAAAGTATGGGTTGAGTCGGGTTTGGCCAAATATTTCATCCGACCCGCATAGGTATGGGTTTAACGTAGTTCAATCTATCTCCCTTTCTAGGATTATACTATTCTAATTTTAAGTGGGTTTATATTAAATTAGTCTTTAATATAGAGTTGGATTGGGTTAAAATAAGGTTGGGTTGAATAAAATGTCAAACCCAACCCGTATATAGTATGGGTTACAAATTGTAGTCAATATCCGACCCGAACTAGGATGAGTTGGGTTGGGTTTATATGGGTTGGGTTGGTGGGTTGGATCGGATTGAATATGGGTTGTGTGCAGCCCTAGCTCCAACATCCAGTTGTTGTTACACGATTCTAGCTTTGATTCATGTATCATCAATTCCTAATTCAGGCATCAACAATTCCTAATTCGGGTATCGTCAATTCTTTTTCTCAACTATTGTCTCCTTTCCGATTTTCTTCTAATGTTTTTTGTATCGCTGCTTTAAACCAATAATTACATGAACAAACAACTGTAACTTTCCAAGATTTTAGGAATTCAGTTGTAGCTTCTAAAATATCTATATTGTTTATCTATGTTTTTTTAAAGCCATTTGAACCAGTTGTTATATTATGGTTATTTATTTATTAAAATGTCTGTGGCAATTGAGTTATCTGATATGTTGCTTCATATTGCCATTTTGACAGGAGAAATGAGCATGTACCGGTACTTATGTCATAAATTTGTAGAGATTTTATTATGTACATTACAGTATTCAGTTTTTGCTAAAATGGTGATGTTATTCATCATGTCTAATCTTGAAATAGTGTTGTCCACTTTGAAAGAGTTGGATAAACTGTTGTATTCAACTTAAGTTATTATTTACTTGTTTAGTATGATTTTGAGATTGGTATCTCAAACTATGTACATGGAAAATTAAAGTAATTAACAAGTGATGTTTGTCTTTCCAATTCTTTCTTTCATTTATTTATGTGTACCAGAAAATCATATTGTAAAGTCTAATTTGCAAGATTCTTAGTAGTTTTCAAATTCGTAAAAGTATGTCTATTGTTTGCACAAGTGTTTCAGACTTGTTCCAAGTCTATTTTTTTATTCCATAGTTTTAAAAAAAGCCTGAACACGCAAGGGGAATATTCATACGAAGCCTGAAGAGTGAAACACGCAAGGGACAGGCAATCATTTCAATTAAAGAAGAACAATTTCAACATCTCATATCTGATTTTAGGTATCCCTAATTTCTAAATTATCCTATTTAGTGTACTTTTCGGTTAGTGGCTATATGCACATATTATGCACATAATATGATTCAGTCTTTTATTGCTTAAATGTATTCATGTTCATTTCCATTATTGTCCACCTTATTTAAGTTCATTTTCAACTTACCCATTTCATTTGTTCTCGTTCATCCATTCAATTATTTACATTCACTTCATTATCCGAGAATTGGGTTTACATTTAGTGGCTCACTTCATTATACATAACGCTCCGATACCAACTGTAACAACCCGCCTTTTTGCCCGATTCTCGTCGGCAATTAAACCAACTTAAATCGTTCACAAAGACAGATGGTTATGGGTACTAACAGACTTGAACAAAATAACAAAACTTTTTATTTTATTACAGAAATTTTACACCATCAATCAACATTAGCTAATCATCATAAATTAATTATCATTAATCATAACTCTAATTTAAAAAGTATTTTAGGATTACAATACCGATGGTTGATGCCTTTCAATTACTTTGTTTTTCGGTATACCACAATTGTTAAGAAACATTGCTTTTAATCTATTTAGTATATATTTTGAAGTATTCAATATCAGGCAATAATAATTTAATAAAAATGAAATGAGTAAATTAAATCATGATCATAGTTGACTACTCCTAATTTGTTCTCTTATTTCAACTAATAAAAGAAAGATTTTTTTATTTTTATTTTTGCATTTAAGAGCGTAGAGGAGAATTTGAATTTGGTTACATATGTTAGAATTTCTAACGCTGAATGTGTTTAACAAAATATCAATTTTTATCTATAAATTTGATGAACAAGATTGTTATTAAAAACAAATTTAATTTTTTTAGCAGGAGTCATATTTTCAATTTGAAAATAAATAAAAGTTAGTTGTAATGTTTCCGCGAAAGCAACCATCTATAAGCTCTAACAAGAAAAAACAAAAAAGAAACGAAGGGATAACCAAATCATTAAGAGGGCTCCTGGTAAGTATTTTTCAAAAACGACTGATCGGTTGATAATGCAGATCAATCTTGTGATTTTGAATAAGGAATTGGTTCCGATAAAATAGTAGAAAACGAGACTGCGATGAATGAAGGAATTAATGACATAGAAAAAACTGCACATGATATTGAGATTTCACTGCAATAATAGTAGATGAAAAATATTTAGTATCGTTGTGAAATTTTGTTAACTTTGGGGGCATCATTTAGTATATCGCACTGGACATCTAAAGTCTCAAGACCGGCTCCGAACTGCATGTTAACCTACCCAAAACCGCATACCTATTTCGTCCTACCTTGTACTGCACGAACTGACTTTGTTTTTATCCACCATATTCCTCCTCTATATATATTTTCATGCTTCCATATTCCTTTGTTTTCTCGAGCAAGTTAAAACATCGCATTCCCTTCTCTAATAAAATCTCTGAGCTCGTACATTTTTAAGTTGACTATTTTGTGCTGGATGGTGGCGGTTTATATCGGTATGGTGCGTGTTTTTTTCTACGGGAATATGGCTCATGTGTACAGAAGTAGAGGGTCGAGCTCAGGTCAGACGAGGTCGGAGAAGTGGGCCAGTCGCTGGTGATGGAAGGGGTGCCGAAGTGAAGTTGCATGGGTCAGTGGGTTCATGAGTGGAGCCTAGGGAAGGGCATTCGAGGTGAATAAAAATAAGCAGGTGAGGAAGAGAAGGTGGAACGTGATGCATAGTGTTGTTTTCGTGCATGGAAAGAAGACTTACTGCATGAGTTATTCGAATGTTTGGGGAAGAAAGCAAGGACGTGGAGATGTGGTGGAGGGATTGATTGCGTGCTGTTATTTTCATGCATGGGGAAGGAGGAGTTGCGCATCAAGAAAAAAGAAGAATAAGGTTAAGAAGGTTTTGAAATATATGCGAGAAGAAGAAGATGTATGGGGACTTGAAAGAAAATATATAAGAAGAAGAGGACGTGGGCTTTGGGTGCAGTAGGTTTGGGTCGTTATAAAAAGAGAGAGAAGGTCGACATGTTTTCAAACTAACCAGGATGTTGGGTTTATTATTTCAAAAGGGGAAGTGGCCTGGTTGCAATCTTAACTAGTATATGGTTTTAAAAGTGAAGAAGACCACATAAGCGGGCCGTTTATTTTTGAGCAAAGAAGTGTTGGCCGATCATTATTTTTAAAGCAGAAGAAAGAAAGGTAATCGGTCCAGAATTATATAATACGTTATTAAATTAGTTAAATAAGTTTAAGGATTAGTAATTTAAATTTAACTGTTAACTTATTTTAATTATAACTCGTTCATACAGTGTCAGAATTGAACCAAACCGGAAGCGTTAAAACCTTATTAAGGAGCACTACATTCTGGAGTTGGAACGAATGGAGACGGAAACAGTTGGGAATTTTAATTAAATTAAACACATGTTTAATTTAATTAAAACGAATCGTTTAACGACAGAATTTAACCAAGGTGAATATAACTCATTCAGTTCTCTCACTTGTATTTTATATAAGTCGGGTTCAATATTTGTATGCTATGTTTGTTAATTGTTGAATGATTTGATAACTATTTGGATGTTTGCTGAATATTTTTATATATTGTTTAAATTAAACATTTGTTTATTTTAAATAAAAAGAAATCGTTATTTTAACGATTATTTCCAATTGAGGTAACTTACCTTATTGCTTACATTTATAATAATATAAACATATTAAATTTAATTGGATGCTTGAATTGTGGTTAGTTGACCGTTATTAGTTAAATTAACTGTTTATGCTTATTATAGCAGATATTATATTATCGTATTAAATGGATGATTTTATTTGAAGTAACATATTTAGATGTATGGAAAAACAGGTTGGAGGGATCCAACTAAATATCTCAAATTTATTATTTATTTTCATATTATATTATATGAACTGTTTAACGAATATGATTAGATTATTAATTTGGTTATTGATTGTTTAATCCAGATTCAACATTTATTTGTTATTAACCAATGGATAGTATTGATTGAGAAATTGGCAGTAGATGGTCTGAAAATACATCGTTTTGTAAAAGATGATTTACCATCAGGTGGATTGATAAAAATAAAGTTATAAAGTTTATTTTATAACTGAAGATGAATTTTGAAATACATTATCTTGAATGGAGGTTTGTAAAAAGTGAATAGATATTTATATTTATTATTTAAGTTCATAAGTAGTTATTAAATGATTTTATAAAGTTAATTCTTATATTAATAAGGTTGATAAGCAAGTGAGCAGAAATTGATGTAACGATTAATAACCGAGATTTATTGTTTGAGAAAAAATTAAAATAGGATTATATTGAAACTAATAACTATTTATTAATAATCAAAGTAAATGGAATTATCTAAATTAATTATACTATTAATTAATTTAAATGAAAATACTAAGTGGAATTGATTAACGAAGTAATCATGTTTAGAGTTGACCAATTCTACTGCATTAACTGAAATTTATTATTAAATTGGTTTGTTAGTTTAATGGAAATTGTTAATGGGAAAGTAAACATTTTTATTTTTATAAATGTTTGAAATGAATTATTATTTATTAAATAGTAATCGAAGCGGTAATATTGGAATTTAAATTTTATTTATGAAGGCTTACAAAATTTTAAAGCCCTGGTTATAGTTTAATGAGTTTTAAGCGATTCAATATTAATAATAATATAAAATAAGTTTAAATTCAAGTTCAAATTAAATTCTTGTTGGGATTATATTTCATTGGATTTTATAAAATCCAAGTTGACGAAATCATAAAACCCAAGTTTTATTGAATATATTACTGGAACAAGTTATTAGAAATGGTCTATAAATGGAATAAAAGCCCAAGATATGAAATTAAAGAATTGGAACCTAACTGGAGATCTGTTGAGTTAAAATGATTTTCTGAGTATTGATCTGATGTTGGTTTCGGCCCTTCAGGGTTGATATTCAGGAAATTATTTTCTTACTGATTTACGGTCAGACATTGATGAAGGTATGAAATGGAAATCGAAACGAAAACCAAAATTTGAGTTAAAATGGTTAGGAAAGTAAGTTATACAAATGCGATCTAAATTAGCTATATTAAATAAGATATGAGGTTTTATCAAGATATAATTGAAATGGGCACGGAATAAACTTATCAGAAGTTTTATAAAAGGATTCTATTTATAATAGGATCGAGGCATGTACATAACTATTGAACGGATGGTTAGATTTAATAGAAAAGGGTTTTAAATAATAGTTTGCTTAATACTTAAATTAAGTAAACGTGGTTAAAATGAAATAAGGTTTCGAAAGAGAGAGTATGGCACTATAAAATATAGCTCGAAAAGTTTTATAAGTTGAATAGAAGGGTTTGAGTATAATCTTATTTTTGAAATAAGAAGTAAAAAGGATGTGTTACAAATATTGAGAGATTTAAAGGTTTTGATTAATAAATGGAAAATTAAAAAGGCTAAGTGACGCTAAGTAATAAACTAATGGATCCATTTTATTTTTATGATTTTTTATTTTGATACTTAAATATATGACTATCAAAATCATGCTTAATTCGTTGTTGGAAAGACCGAGATCAAAATTATATTCGAAAACCATTCTGAACCAACGAATATGTAAACGAACAAGATATTTGATGTTGATCAAGATGGAGCACTTGAAGACCATGATCTTCATAAAACGGTAGAATTGCTTAAAATCTCTAACTGATCCTTAGAAATATACTGTGATTCTATCATGGTTAAAATCTACGGATTGCAAGGACAACTCGCTACTGATTCGTAGGGTGATACCTAGGATGTGGTAGGAGGGTTGTAACAACTCGAAATTTTGGCAATATAAAATAATTATTGGAATTTCAAAAATAGGAATTTTTGCAAATGATGGAATTTGGCCGCGAGACTTTAACCATTGCGTTTGTCTCCGAATTCTAGTCAACTTTCATGTTTGGAATTTCACGAACGGAGTCTGTATGAAAAAGTTACGGACGAAATACGAAAACGAAAGGAAAATAAATAAACAAAATAATTAATTAATAACATACCTTAATTAACCAAGCTGACCTGAGCATTTTGATGCCCAGGCGGTCGACCGCCCAGGTTTAGCTACTAGGCGTCAAACAGCCCAGTGACAGCTAGGTTTTTAGGTATTGATTTATTATATTATTATAACGGATGGATGGATATAACTTAAAACTAATCCGACGGTTCTAGGCTATTTCCACCCCTATAAATAAAGGGATATACCCTCATTCTCTTCCATTCAAATCTATAGAGGCAGCGGAGCTCTGTCATTTTTCTTCATCTTCTAACCTAATTTCTAAATAATATATATTCATATATTCATGTATATATATATATATATACACACACACAAATTCAAATCAAATTCATATGGAATTACAAAGATTAATAGATTCAATGGAAGAGGATGCTCAACGATAGATTCTTCGCTCTCTTTCCTTTTTCTTACATTTTTACAAATCTAGAATTTTCCCCTTTCTAGATAAATTGTAAATTTATAAGAATTTGGGGATTGTAAGCCTAAAGGGTTCAAAACTAAGAAATTGAAGGCTATAAGATGAGTGGGAAATTTAGTAATAGAATTATAGTGACTTAACTATTTTGTTTGAAACCAATCTATGTTTTATGCCTATTAGATCTTCTTATTTAAATAATTGTGAATTGTGGCAACCATCAGATCTGATTATAAATATGTTAAAAATTGGCAAATGAAAAGTTGTGATTATGTATAACATGAAATGTATGATTTATATATTTTTCCCACGTATTCCTACAGGTATGTCATGACATATGTTGTACATGTTACATAGCACTATGGATCTGGAAATCAGTCCTATTAAACATAAAATTTATTGTGGTTATGTTCCAAATCTTTAGTTCAGTGCTGAAATATGAAATATGTGAATAAAGGTAAAAAGATGAAATTTATGTATTATGTGATTTTAAGAATAAAATAAATATTCTTATTTATATTCAATATTGTTGGGTTTTTGGCTTAAGCATTGTAATTGTCGCTTTCCTCCTTTTCGAATAAAAAGGCATTATTTTGCAATCACAATGAGGTATAACAAAAAGAATTAAAAAGGGGAAAGTGGTGCAAAGGTACATATAAATATAAATGCATACATTTGTATGTAATTTGCATCGACTATTGCGATATATATATATATATATATATATATATATATATATATATGTATGTATGTATATGTATATATCATATTTCATGTAATTTGAAAATATGTCAATTCCACAAAATAGGCATTATTTACAATGATTACGGCTAACGGTCCTTGTGAGACTTGAAACATTTTTGGCAAGCTTGAATTTAAAAGGGGCATGTGTGGTTAATTGATTAGACCAAATCACTAATTTAAAAATAAGTATTGCAAGATAACAAATAAATATTAATAACTACGTTGACCACACGAAAACATAATATATATATATATATATATGTGTGTGTATTATTCGTCCAAATCAGCGTAAAATGGTAAAATATACATTGTATGGAATGTTTGAATGATCGGATAAGGTACAGTTATGGAATTATAAGCAAATTTAATCCATATTGAATTAATATATTTGTGGTGACCATTTGTAGCAATCAACGTAATTAACTACTATAAATAAGACCGCAAATAAAGAAATAACTATTTTTGATTTGGGGAAAATAAATGTGATGGGAATAATGGTTACAATTCCTAAAATCAATTAGGATAAATGTTCTGAACCCCAATAAGGAAATTTGAATTATAATCGCATTTAGACACGAGGTTAAACTCAACTTGTGGTGTAAGCCTGCTCGGAACCGACCAACAAATCCAGCAACCATAGGTAGACAGTTTAATGTGAGGGGTCTAATGCATAAATATAATCGTATTAAGGTACGAGGTTAAATTCACTTGTGGTAGAAGTCTGCCCGGAACCGACCGGCAAATCCAACATCCACATGTAGTCAACTTAATGTGAGAAGCCTAGTACATAAATATATATATACACACACACACATAACAGTCAAACAATAAATAAATGAATAAGAATTGAAATTGTCCATTGGGGTACAAAAAATAGATAACTTGGGACCGATAAATAGTTGCCTTAGGAAAATATGACCTTAGAGTCATAAAGGGCAATAAAAAGGAAATGGGCGTCATAAGGAAATTTATGATTGTCGTTTAAACATTAAGTCCAAATTAGGGGTGGTATTAAATATTTATCATAGGGAAAAAGGAATATAACCTTCCTTATTAATAGTGATTGAAATAGAAATATAGTTGGACTTAGTAGGTTAACAACGTAAGATATTATTAACCATATGAACCCATAACGCAAATAAATGGTATAATATAGTATTTCCGTATAAAGGGACCAAATGAGAATGACTTAATAACGTAGCCTACTTTATCCCAAAAAGGGAAAGGTGTTAAAGTAAAATGGGGTACGAGCTAATAATCTTCGCGTATAGTCCGCTTCTTGGGTCCTAAAAGGCTAAAAGACTAGGGTTGAGGAGTCCACCTAGGAATAGGTCCTTCAGTTTAGGGGCATTAAACGGCATGTGTCGTATTGCTTGCCCAAAACTGGAAACTTAAAATGTTAGATATGGCTACCTATCCTACGGGAAGTAATAAGCGACTAAGGAGGTTATCTAATAAGGTCAGCTAGAAGGTACAACGAACGATAAAATACCATCTCTCACCTTCTACGGGGTAAAGGTATATGCGTGAATGACGAAAGCTTTAACTAGTAGGTCCCGTAGCTAATGCATTCTAGTTTATGTTAACGTTGAATATATTATCGAGGGTTAATAAGTGACCAATAGGTCCACCTAAGGTCTTAAGTGATAAGGGAGAATCCACCCTATCTATCATTGATAGTGAGGCGTAAAATACTAAAGGATAATGAATATATAGATAGAAACCCTATAATTAGGGGACCACTCTCGATTTAATAACCAGTTATGTTTTGGTATAAAGGTTTCATGAAAATATGTGTAAATGTCATATCTCGGTAATATACTTTGGGATTACTACTTTGGGAAGAGTAGTAGAGTCGTGCGTGAACATTAACAAGGTTGGTTTAGAACCACTAACTTTTCAGGCATACAACTTGGATTGAACCAAATGGAGTATATATTTGTTATATGTTTGTATTGTACATTTTTTAGTCACCAAAACTTGTTGTTCTGACCCCCCTCCTCATTACAACCTCCCAAGTTTCCTATAGAAGATCGGGTTCTCACAGATGATTGAGTTTGGATTTCGGTTCTTGTTCTCTCTCATGCCCGGTATTGACAAAGTGACTTACGATGAAAAAGGTAGTTACTTGAGTTAATACCAGTTATCCTATTTTTGTTTCCACTATGAGTTTTCTTTATCGTACTCTGATTATGCTCATGCTCATTTGTTACAGGTACCAGATATACACGCTCCATGTTTAGATGTGTTCAAGTTTTGATTTTTGTCAAAATTTGGGTGTAGAAAAGCGTAGGGTGTTACATTTGGTATCATAGCTTAGGTTAAATGATTAGAGGAATTAGTTAAATTAGGAATTGTGAGAGAACGTAATTCGATTTTCTTTTCTATTTTTCTTCGTCTTTCTTACTCGGTTTTAGTTTATTTCGACTACAGAAATTAGTCGTGGGCCTAATTATATATATTGGGCTTTGAGCGACTAAGAGTTAAAATATGTTGAGTTCGGGTTTCTAGCCGATTCTGTCTTACCCCACAGTACGTTGGCAATCTCGTCGTGAAGACGACATATGGTGGATTTCGGTTATTCGAGGTTTGGAAACTGGAATAAAACATATTATAATATAAAAAGCTAGCTACAACCGAGATAGTCACAAATTCTTGGTTTGGTTTCGTTGGTGGTTCCAGTTAAGATCATTACTCGATCCAAAATGGAGAAAAAGCCCACATTAACATGTCATATCCATTTCGAAAATATAATTGCGAGGTATATCCATTTGTTACTTCGATAAAATTCCGAATCTATCTTTGTTAATATATTTGATTGAGTTCTTGGCCTTGTATTCGAGGAAATTTATTTTTAAAACTATTTGAAAAATTAAAATGGATTTCAATGGTTTTGAAATACATTTTCGGAAAGTAGTTTATGAAGATATGGATTTAAAATTTTCATCTATTCATATTTCAAAATTTTAGAGCTATGATGTGATTTTAATAAATATACTATAATTATTAGGAAAGATGAAATTAGGAAGGACAAGGAATATACCACTAAACATAAAAATAATAAATATCCATTCCTTGCGATTTTTAGTATCCGTTTTCCTATATATATTGGACAATTTATTAAAATTACCAAAATTAACCCTTAAGATTCTAAAGCTCTAATATTTTTGGATATGAAAAGGTTTTTCCGGTCTGAAATATAAAATAGGAATATACATAGTAATAATAAAATGGATTTATATATACGAAACTGTTAGTTTATGAATAAATTCCATTTTTGGGAAAAGTTTTAAATTTTTCTTCGAAAGGACTAAGAAAAATCCTTAATTTTGATTATTGGGGTAATTGAATTTGAATCGCTTAGTTTATGTCAGCTAGTAAGGGGGAAAATCCGTTTTATAATTTTATTTCGGATTTCTAGCTGATTTATTGTTTTAAGTTCCTTCGTTTCGATGGTCACAAATCTTTTTGGAGGTAAGGAAAAGGCGTTGGAAAATTAAATTCTCGACTAGATGAGTGGTGGAAGTCGATATGAGAATTTGGTTGTGAGTAGAAGTTGTTTCGACGTAAGTAGAAAATTTAAAATTAAATTTATATAATTTAAACGGGTCATTGGACCAAGGTTCAAACAGCGCCTGAAATAGGGCAAGCGGTCGACCACTACCCCACGCACGGGCGTGGTTGACCCGACCTGTCTTTTGCTAAACGATGTATATAACATCGTTCAGCCAACCCTTCTCCTCCAAACCCCTTTCCACTGAAAACCCAAACCCTCCTCCTTTCCAAGCTCTAATCCGAGCAACCCCTGCTCCATTTCATCCCTAATTACCACCAAAATCCTCCTCATGCAAATCTCTACCTGATTATACCCAAATTTGCAATTTCTCTTACCATTTTCGCTGATTCCTCCATGGCTGTCGCATCCAATACCCAGGTCTCATGCTCGAGGAAGGCGCTTGGCTAAACCGTGATGATGCTAAGATGAAGCATTACCCATCCACGGCTAGTTATGAGTTCCAAATCGGTCGCCCGGTGAAGTTCGCCGACTTCGGTGCATTTGGTTTAGAGGAGATATTTGTCACATAGGCCTAGCACAGATCATGTTCTTCGAAACTTTTGAACACGATGTGTATATGTGTTTCATCCGTCTATTCGATGCCCAAATGGATGTTGATATCGATCACGAGTCCTACGTCATCAGATCTGAGGTCATGAGCAACCGTATCTAGTTCACTGATGTTGACTTAGCCCAGATTTTGGGTATCTTGGCAGAGGGAGATGAGCTCGATTCTATTGAGATGGAGGACCCTTAGATCCCTCAGCATATCTTTGTTGGAGAGTCCGGAGCATGGACCAGTGCTAGTCTGCGGCCAGTAACCTGTGTGTAACACCCCACCTCTGTTAAGGTCACTCACAAAGGGAATGCCTTAACTTCGGTGGAGCGTTATAGGTAAAAGATGCAGATAAATTACAAGACAGACAAATAAAGCAGCGGAAAATAAAGTCATTTTATAAACAATGTGGTTCAGTCAAGCTTTTACAACAATTGTCTCAATCATACTTAAAAACAATACATAGAACTTCTGTCTTGATTCATAAACTTCCAAGTATAAAAGAAGCATAAAAATAACAATGATATTCCCCAATAAAGCATTAACCAGCCATAGCAGTGGAAGAGAGAGTCTAAAGCAATACATCGACTATCTTCGAGCTTGGAAAGAAAACTGAGCTAAGTGGTAACATTTCCTCCCTGTGAACCTAAGGGGGGGGAATGGAAGAAAAGAGGCAAAACAAACTAGGTCGGGCATAAGTCTGGTAAGTCCAGTGACTTTCAGCATGTAAATAGGCAAAAGCACCATGACATGAATAAACTGAATATAAGGCAATACTGTGATAACAAGGATAACAAGGATAACAAGATAACATACGATTAGCATAGATATGATAAGCCAAGATAAACTAAATGCACTTCTACTCTTTCTCTGCTTCGCTACTACCATGTTATTCTGTTTTTTATATCTCTGCACCACCTAACTAGTGTCCCAACTAGTAATCTGTATAAAATGATCATATGATAATGTGATCTCAATCCCCGCAATTGTGGTAGCCTTCAGGTGTACATCTATTGTGAGGATTCCACATCAATCTGCCTAATTGCCATGAATATGTTAGATGTACCCTTACTACCCTATCGATCGGCTCCCTACTTGTGTTAATGTTCCATGTGTCTATGTCAATCGGCCCTCTCTTGCATGTAGATACCCTGTGCTGGTCCCACCATAAGGTGTATCATTCCTTATGATAGCAACCCGATACGATTCAAGATGCACAGTGTATAACTACTGGTACCCAGTGCCTGCTTTTTCCCACTACGGAGTACGTGCACGCCTGTAATCCGTCGGAACCTACACTGACGTACCCTCTACCGCTATTTTGACCGCTTATAATCAGCCTAGTAATCGTGCCCCACCCTGCCTAGTTTCAGGGTACTAGATACATTTATGTGGGTTACTGCTGAAATGGGTCCCCATTACTAGGGTTTCTTACCGGTTAAGTTTGTGGGCCTATATTTACTAATATTACCCACCAACTCGATATGTACTTAACCCTCTCACTGATTCAAACATGTTTACTTAGTGGTTAAGTTTGTGGGCCTATATTTACTAATATTACCCACCTACCCGATATGTACTTAACCTTCCCACTGATTCAAACATGTTTACGTAGTGGTTAAGTTTGTGGGCCTATATTTACTAATATTACCCACCAATCCGATATGTACTTAACCCTCCCATTCATTATGTCATATTGGTTAAGTGTTGTCCATTCATGTTAACTTAACCCACGCACTCATCATGTCATGTTGGTTAAGTGTTTCTTATTAACCCTTCTCACTCGTCATATTGGATTGGTTAAGTGTTTCCTATTAACTTAACCCCGTTCATTCATCATGTTATATTGGTTAAGTATTTCCCATTAACTTAACCCCGTTCGTTCATCAAGTTACATTGGTTAAGTGTTTCTTATTAACTTAACCCCATGCGTTCATCATGCTGTATTGGTTAAGTGTCATCAATCAATTCAAGTTAACTTAACTCACCCACTTGTCATGTTACATTGGTTTAGTGTTGCCTTGTTGTGTTAACTTAACCCTCCCCATTCATCGTGTTATATTAGTTAAGTGTTGCTCTCTTGTTTTAACTTAACCCTTCCACGCATCCTGTTATATTGGTTAAGTGTTGCTCTCTTATTTTAACTTAACCCTACCCATTCATCATGTCATATTGGTTAAGTGTTTCTTATTAATTTAACCCTACTCATTCATCATGTCATATTGGTTAAGTTTTCCTCATTAACTTAACCTTGCCCACCTAACACGTTCTAGGCATCATATTCATCTTTGATCAACATTAATTAATTATTAATGCACAGACCTCTCACATTAGGTCGATAGCTTGCGGCCGCTGGATGTGTCGGACGGTTCCGGGCAGACTTCTGACACAAGCCAAACCTAACCTCGTGTGTAAGCATTTCTTAGTTATGCCTGCGACCTCTCACATTAGACTGACCGTTTGCGTTTACTGGTTAGGCCGGTTGGTTCCGGGCAGGTTTCTACCGCAAATGGAATCTAACCTCGTGTCTCGGCATGTTTATCTTAGCCAATTGGTTCATTTACAAATTATTCTAGCTTCAAGCTAGTTATGTCAATTTATTCATCTACATCGTAGGCTTTCCAATTACAGTATTCACTTTCAACAGATTTCAGCATATTAGTTAGTTTAACAAATTAAACATCACTTGAAGTTCCATTAACATATCTCGCCTAATCATAAATTAAGCCTATAAACTTACATGCCCAAAATCATGGTCATACTTCACCATATAACACATGCCCTAAGGTTTAGTCATATAGCACCGTACAAATATTCTCCAAAAGCCCCCACTCATGATTCACAGTATAAACTACGCCAAATTATAGCCTTTAATTACAGTGCATGCCAATTACCCAAAATCCCAACTTAGGCTTGTTCACATTTAACAGTTATCCCTATCTTACTATAGGTTTTCATGTCTAAGTCATATATCACTATACCCAATAATCTCCTTCTTCCAAGTCATAAACTATCATATATAATATGCCCCAATTTTAGGTCTTAAACCACAACATGTACTATGCCTTACATGTTTACAGTTCAATTTACTCCCCACACCCCAAGTCATATGTCCAATATATTTTATGCCTCAAATCTCAAGTCATATGTTCAATACACTTTGTGTTTTAAATACAACATGTGTTATGTCCTCAAATCCGTTACAAATCATTTATGCCCAATTATATATAATTTAGTACTTTTCCCAATTTTAGCGCTAGCCATGTCCAAATCATACATTATGCCCAATTTTTTCCAACGTACGTTCATCTCTTATGAGATTTGGCTCAGGCTCGCAGTAGCCTAGCTATAAAAACAAAAAAGGGAAAAAGGAAAGAAGAGACAAAGAATGGACATAATAATATCAATGAGATAGATCCAACGGATATAGAAAGACAGATAGAAATAGGCATAATCTCAGATTCAGATTTATTACAATGTCAGAATCATAATTAAATTTTATTTCTGAAAGTAACATGGACTCACAAATTACAGAACGGTCTTGAATTCTAGGATTTGATTTCTGGATTTGATTAGCTATTCCTTTGATGTAGACTTTGATTGTTAACTTGAAAACTCTAATTTGATTGATTAAGGTGAAGGCTAGGTCACTTCAAGTTTTAGCAGCATATAGATGCCTATGACTTCGTGTGTAGAAAACAATAGGTTTAGGGGTCTTTTTATAGGTGTAAAGGGTGATTTAGAGCCTTCTTATCGGTCTAGAAGTCATCAGAATCGTCCAGAGCAGAGTACCACATCACATAGCGAATCAGAAAACGACATGTGGCGAAACACGTCATTGGCCAGATCTGTGCCGACAGGGGTCGACTCCCCTTTAGGGGGGTCGATACCTATGTCGACACCCCTATAGGGGGGTCGACACCGATGTCGACTCCCCCTGGGAGGGGGGTCGACACCCCTGAGCGGGAAATTTCCCGCTCTGCCTGCTTTGACCCAAATTCGAGATTTGAACCCTGTTTTGACTTCTGGAATTATTTTATACGTATATATATATATATATACTTCTTTGGGCGTATACAAACTTCTAAGGCTTATAACTTCTTCATACGGTGTCCGATTTACGCAAACTCGGACTCTGTCCCAAGTAGAATTCCGTGACGAACGCAATGGCATAACCCGTTTCCCTCAATTACTAATTTTAAAATTAAGTATTCTTTAATTCGTTACTTTAATATCCACAGGAAATACGGGGTGTTACATTCTCCCTTCCTTTAAAGGATTTCGTCCCCGAAATCTCCAAGTCAAGGAGAATGTATCCTAACATCCAACATCCATCTACTCAACCATTCAATCACAAGCGTCCATTGTCCTTAAAAAGATTTCTAATGCTTTGATGATCATATGCATAGTGTGTGTACATGTCCTTATCTAATGCAAAATCGGGCGGTCTACCGATTCAGTTGACCTCCTTAATGCGAATTATGTCAGTGCCATGAGTCCATCATGTATGCAATTATTCCTAGTCGTACTTTATAACTTCTACATGAGTGCAAAATCATTTATACAAATGCAACATCCATATGATAACACATCAAGTTTCAATTCATATACAAATACATATATGCATATGCAATATGAAAGTGACTGAGCCGATCTAGTATCTAATGTGTGTGTATGCATCCACGAGCAACCACTAGCAATCACTTGCAACCACTTGCAACCATCAATCATAACATATTTACATCTATTGGCTTCTACCTAAGGATCGAGGATAGAACTGAGAGGATATACTTAAAGGATAAAGATTAGCATGCAAATAAACTTTACAAAAAAAGAGAGATCAAGGATATACCCTCAAAAAGGGTATGATGCACATGTCTAGTCTTCAGTCTTCTAAGTCGCATCTTCTTGAGCTTCACTCCATATTGCTCTGACTGTCTTAAATTCACGATTGCGTAGTTTCTTAATTTCTGTTTCCAGAATATGCGTTGGAACTCATTTCACTGTCGCCTCTCGTTCCACCTTTTCTTCTTATAGTATACTTGGCACTACAACTTCTGCCATGTCATGCTAACATTCCCAGAACTATCTCTTGAAAATATACAGATGCTAACCATGTTACCAATTGTATATACTAAGATGATTAGATTCTTCTTCGTCAATCTAGTAAGTGGGGCCGATACCTTCATAAAGTCCTTAATTAACTTCCTATATTAGACCGCTAGTCCAAGAAAGCTTCTTACTTCTGTTGCATTCCTTGGGACCTTCCAGTCTTGCACCGCAACTACTTTTGCGGGATCTACTGCTATCCCTTCTTTGTGCGCCACATGTCCTAGAAACCTTACTTCTTCTCTCCAAAAATGACATTTTTGGAGAGCTTCGCCTTAAGTTGATGCTCTTGGAGGGTATCCGAGACTTCCCTTAGATGCAAAGCATATCATCTATGCACAAGCGAAGTGAACCATCCGCCTTTGTAACGAAAACGACTGGAGCACCCCATTCAGAAATACTTCGCCTTATGAACCCTTTTTCATGTAACTCTTTTACTTGTTTACTGAGTCCTTCCTTTCCCTTGGATTCATGTATCGTACAGGTAATGCAACTGGATTTGCATTGTCAACTAGAAATATGCATAAGTCTATCTCGCAATTTAGGGGACAAATCCCTAACCTAATCAAAAACATCTGCGTACTCATAGACTACTCTAGTAGATATCAAATCGTCGATAGATGCATCAAGTGATTCTAGGTAGCTATGCCTAACTGATCCCTTAAGATCACACGAAAACTCGAGGGTATTCCCGAAGCAAGTCAAAAGTCTAACTACCCTCCTTTCACAATTACTAGCTAACCAATCTATGCCTAGAATCAACCCATGGCCCGTGAAACAAAAAACATAAGCATTACACTTAAACTCAATACTTAACATAGCTATTCTCAAATCCTTACAAACCAAAGATAAACGAGCCGAACCACTAACCGGATTTGAGACAATAATGGGATCTTCTATTATACAAGTACTAAGGTGCAGAGACTCAACTTTGAAAGCAGATATAAACGAATGTGAAGCGCTAAAATCAATAAGAGTACTAACAGGATGATCAAAAAGAAAAACTAGACTTTTTCAACAAAATTTTTACTACCTCTCTCTCAGGTACGCTGGCAGTGAGAGCATGCACTTGCCCTCCTGAAAATTCTGTCCTTAGTTCTTGCCCTTGTCCTTAATTATATGACCTGTTATAAAGACACTTCCTCTTGTCTTAGGTTTTCCTATTCTTTATTCCCTTCTTGTCTTGTGATTCTTCCACTTACACCTCTTTCTTTTAACTTCCTTTGTGAACCAAGTCTATATCCATGAGTTCCTCATTCTTGGGTTGTGCTCCTTAGCCAAACTCCCTCATTCTCATCTTTTCCATCCTTGTGTAACTTGTTGACAAGTCTCTTGAAAGCTGCCTCCATCGCACGGAAATCCTTACAAAGCTTGAAAGAAAATTTATCGCAGGTGAAACTATTGCAGCTATAGATGGAAGTTGGGCACTTCTTTGCCCTTTGACAGATGTCATAGTCTCATCAAGCCTACGGAACCATACCGCGATGAGGTTACCTCCAAGAAAGCCAGGAGCCCCGGAGACTCAGGAAAGAAGGAAACAAGGATTCAAATAGAGGATCAAAAGATAGTGCATATGGCTTTGGGGAATATGCCTTTAAAATAAAACATTTCTTTTGAAAATGCTTCTTTTAAAACCGTTTTGAAAATAATTTTTCAAATCTTTTATCTGATCCGGTAACCTTCAACTCTCATACCAAGTGTAACACCCCACCCCCGTTAAGGTCACTCACAAAAGGAATGCCTTAACTTCGGTGGAGCGTTTTAGGTAAAAGATGCAGATAAATTACAAGACAAACAAATAAAGCAGCGGAAAATAAAGTCATTCTATAAACAATGTGGTTCAGTCAAGCTTTTACAACAACTGTCTCAGTCATACTTAAAAACAATACATAGAACTTCTGTCTTGATTCAAAAACTTCCAAGTATAAAAGAAGCATAAAAATAATAATGATATTCCCCAATAAAGCATGAACCAACCATAGCAGTGGAAGAGAGAGTCCAAAGCAATACATCGACTATCTTCGAGCTTGGAAAGAAAACTGAGCTAAGTGGTGACATTTCCTCCCTATGAACCTGGGGAGGGGGGAGGGGGACGGAAGAAAAAATAGGCAAAAGCATCATGACATGAATAAACTGAATATAAGACAATACCGTGATAACAAGGATAACAAGATAACATACGATTAGCATAGATATGATAAGGCAAGATAAACTGAATGCACTTCTACTCTTTCTCTGCTTCGCTACTACCCTGTTATTCTGATTTTTATATCTCTGCACCACCTAACTAGTGTCCGAACTAGTAATCTGTATAAAATGATCATATGATAATGTGATCCCAATCCCTGCAATTGTAGTAGCCTTCAGGTGTACATCTATTGTGAGGATTCCACCACAATCTGCCTAATTGCCATGAATATGTTAGATGTACCCTTACTACCAATCGATCGGCTACCTACTTGTATTAATGTTCCGTGTGTCTATGTCAATCGGCCCTCTCTTGCGTGTAGATACCCTATGCTGGTCCCACCATAAGGTGTATCATTCCTTATGATAGCAACCCGATACGATTCAAGATGCACAGTGTATAACTACTGGTACCCAGTGCCTGCTTTTTCCCACTCCGGAGTACGTGCACGCTCGTAATCCATCGGAACCTACACTGACGTACCCCCTATCGCTATTTTGACCGCTTATAATCAGCCCAGTAATCGTGCCCCACCCTGCCTAGTTTCAGGGTACCTTGATATATCTATATGGGTTACTGCTGAAATGGGTCCCTGTTACTAGGGTTTCTTACTGGTTAAGTTTATGGGCCAATATTTACTAATATTACCCACCAACCCGATATGTACTTAACCCTCCCACTGATTCAAACATGTTTACTTAATGGTTAAGTTTATGGACCTATATTTACTAATATTACCCACCAACCCGATATGTACTTAACCTTCCCACTGATTCAAACATGTTTACTTAATGGTTAAGTTTGTGGGCCTATATTTACTAATATTACCCACCTATCCGATATGTACTTAACCCTCCCACTCATTATGTCATATTGGTTGAGTGTTGTCCATTCATGTTAACTTAACCCACGCACTCATCATGTCATGTTGGTTAAGTGTTTCTTATTAACCTTTCTCACTCGTCATGTTGGATTGGTTAAGTGTTTCCTATTAACTTAACTCCGTTCATTCATCGTGTTATATTGGTTAAATATTTCCCATTAACTTAACCCCATTCGTTCATCAAGTTACATTGGTTAAGTGTTTCTTATTAACTTAACCCCACGCGTTCATCATGCTGTATTGGTTAAGTGTCATCAATCAATTCAAGTTAACTTAACCAACCCACTTGTTGTGTTACATTGGTTAAGTGTTGCCTTCTTGTGTTAACTTAACCTTCCTCATTCATCATGTTATATTGGTTAAGTGTTGCTCTCTTGTTTTAACTTAACCCTTCCACGCATCCTGTTATATTGGTTAAGTGTTGCTCTCTTGTTTTAACTTAACCTTACCCATTCATCATGTCATATTGGTTAAGTGTTTCTTATTAACTTAATCCTACTCATTCATCATGTCATGTTGGTTAAGTGTTCCTCATTAACTTAACCCTACCCACCTAATACATTCTAGGTATCATATTCATCTTTGATCAGCATTAATTAATTATTAATGCACAGACCTCTCACATTATGTCGATAGCTTGCGTCCGCTGGATGTGCCGGGCGGTTCCGGGCAGACTTCTGACACAAGCCAGACCTAACCTCATGTCTAAGCATTTCTTAGTTATGCCTACGACCTCTCACATTAGACTGACCGTTTGCGGTTACTGGTTGGGCCAGTTGGTTCCGGGCAGGTTTCTACCGCAAATGGAGTCTAACCTCGGCATGTTTATCTTAGCCAATTGGTTCATTTAGAGATTATTCCAGCTTCAGGCTAGTTATGTCAATTTATTCATCTACATCGTATGCTTTCCAATTACAGTATTCACTTTCAACAGATTACAGCATATTAGTCAGTTTAACAAATTAAACATCACTTAAAGTTCCATTAACATATCTCGCCTAATCATAAATTAAGCCTATAAACTTAAATGCCCAAAATCATGGTCATAATTCACAATATAACACATGCCTTAAGGTTTAGTCATATTGCACCGTACAAAATATTCTCCAAAAACCCCCAATCATGATTCACAGTATAAACTCTGCCAAATTATAGCCTTTAATTACAGTGCATGCCAATTACCTGAAATCCCAGTTTAGGCGTGTTCACATTTAACAGTTATCCCTATCTTACTATAGGTTTTCATGCATAAGTCATATATCACTATACACAATAATCTCCTTCTTCCAAGTCATAAACTATCATATATAATATGCCCCAATTTTAGGTCTTAAACCACAACATGTACTATGCCTTACATGTTTACAGTTCAATTTACGCCCCAAACCCCAAGTCATATGTCCAATATATTTTATGCCTCAAATCTCAAGTCATATGTTCGATACACTTTATGTTTTAAATACAACATGTGTTATGTCCTCAAATCCGTTACAAATCTTTTATGCTCAATTATACATAATTTAATACTTTTCCCAATTTTAGCGCTGGCCATGTCCAAATCATATATTATACCCAATTTTTTCCAATGTACGTTCATCTCTTATGAGATTTGGCTCAGGCTCGCAGTAGCCTGGCTATAAAAACAAAAAAGTGAAGAAGGAAAGAAGAGACAAAGAATGGACATAATAATATCAATGAGATAGATCCAATGGATGTAGAAAGACAGATAGAAATAGGCATAATCTCATATTCAGATTTATTACAATGTCAGAATCATAATTAAATTATATTTCTGAAAGTAACATGAACTCACAAATTTCTGAGCGGTCTTGAATTCTGGGATCTGATTTCTGAATTTGATTAGCTAGTCCTTTGATGTAGACTTTGATTGTCAACTTGAAAACTCTAATTTGATTGATTAAGGTAGAGGCTAGGTCACTTCAGGTTTTAGCAGCATATAGATGCCTATGAATTCATGTGTAGAAAACAATAGGTTTAGGGGTCTTTTTATAGGTGTAAAGGGAGATTTAGAGCCTTCAGATCAGTCTAGAAATCATCAAAATCATCCAGAGCAGAGTACTACGTCACACAGTGAATCAGAAAGCGACACGTGGCGAAACACGTCATCGGCCAGATCTGAGCCGATAGGGGTCGACTCCCCTATAGGGGGGTCGACACCTATGTCGAGTCCTCCTGGGGGGGGGCGTCGACACCCCAGAGCGGGAAATTCCCCGCTCAGCCTGATTTGACCCAAATTCGAGATTTGAACCCTGTTTTGACTTCTGGAATTATTTTATATGTATATATATATATATATATATACTTCCTTGGGCGTATACAAACTTCTAAGGCTTATAACTTCTTCATATGGTGTCCGATTTACGCAAACTCGGACTTTATCCCAAGCAGAATTCCGAGACGAACGCAATGGCATAACCCATTTCCCTTAATTCCTGCTTTTAAAATTAAGTATTCTTTAATTTTTTACTTTAATATCCACAGGAAATTCAGGGTGTTACACTGTGTAGTTGTGCGCATCATACAACACAACATCATCCCGAAGATGGGAAGCTTGGAGCAGATTTATCCTTCTATTCCTTTTGCCACCTATGTTATCCTTGGCGGCGTAGCCGTCAATTGGGTGAGCGTGCTTATGATCCATCTTAATGAGCCCTTCGCCGACGCCCCGCGGAGCCATTTTCCCTATAGTCATCTTCTCGCTCGTATCTTCAAGCACTACCAAATGAGGCTTTCTGGGGAGACGCCTACGAAGAAGGCACCAATCACCATCAGTCGTGCCACTCTCCGGAAGATGAGGTATCCAGCTTCCCGATGCTCCTGCACCTGCACTACCTGCTCCAGCTCAGCAGCCTCAGCGGCCTAGTAATGAGAGCTCAAAGCTCACTGCCATCAGAGCTTCGAGAGGTTCGAGAGGAGAAGAACCGACAAGCGCGATAGATTGGCTGCATCTCCATTATACTATGGTCCCGGCGCGGACGTGGTAATGGATCAGGCTCCAGTCGCGGAGGTAGACTAGCCTATAATAGGTAGTGTTAGCCGTTGTTGTTGAACGTGCTTTGTGCATGTCGTACCTTGCGTCATGTGTTTCCCTTTCCAAAAAAATTCCTTCCTCTGATGTAGTGTTGTGTTAGAAATTGCTAGTAATGAAAAATTCGCACGACTTTAGTAATGAAATTTCTATGTTGAAAAAAAAGTTTGTCATTCACGCACGATTAATTGAATGAAATCTCGTTTATCTACTAGTATTTGTCCTAGAGCTAGAAAAATTAAGATCCTGTGTTAGATAAATTTTAGTAAAGGAATGGTTCTACATCACGGATGTATAAATAAATAAACCACCATTCCATGTCAGAACTAAAATTTATTTTTGTCTTTTGTGTGATTTCAATTTTCGCATTTTTGGCGTGACTGACTTCCTTTTTGGCCAACATGTGACATGAATCATTTAAGTTTCCGCAAATTACATTTTTAAAAGTTTATGGAAAATGTTGTTTGAATTTTTTATTTTCATTTTCTCATTTTATAGGAAAATGAAACAGTTTTGAAAAGAAATTTTCAAAATAAACATGACAAATTTTCAAGCGAAAATTTATTTTATATGAAAATTTTCGATTTTTGGTCACATGAACGGTGTAAGTAAAATTTTTGGATGCTTTGTGTACGCGTTGTAGTAGTGCAATAGGACCGATGATACGATAAAAACGTTAATGGTACCAAGGATAAGACTGTTTTAGTCTTGGAAACACTGTTTCCATACCTTGACAAAGATGCGCGGGAGCTATTAATTAACTCGTTTTACGTTTTAGAGCTTGTTTTAAGCCTCATTTACAGTTTGTAGTTGGAAATTTTTGGGGTATTTCGGGTACTTGAGGTGAAAATTCCACTATAGGACGGGAAATGGAATATTTAGGAGTGGAGGAAGTGATTAAATTCTTCATTTTAATTTCCTTTCTTCGGTTTAGGAGAAATTAAATAGTAAATGATTAAATTGCGTACATTTTGGATGGTAGGGTTTAGATGCAAAATTGGTTGCTTCACACTTCTATTCACACTTGTGTGAGGGTTATGGATGAAAAAGAATTTTCAAAATTTGCATTCATACAGAACTGCCAGTATATTTGGGATGTTCCGCATCATGTTTTCAAAAGTTTAGTGCGTACATATAGGAGGATCCGATTAGAATCATCTTGCATGCATATTTATTTTATGGCGGAGTTGCATTATGTACCGGAAATTTTGGGCATATAAATTAGTTACTAGAATTTAAAAAATAGGATTTTTTGTAAACGATGGAATTTTCCAGCGAGAATTTAAACATTGCGCTCGTCTCGGAATTCTGATCAACTTTCGTGTTTGGGATTTCGCGAACGGAGTCCACATGAAAAGTTACGGACAAAATATGAAAACGGACGAAAAATAAATAAACAGAATATTTAATTAATAATACCTTAATTAACCAAGCCGATATGGGCGGTTTGATGCCCAGGCGGTCGACATGGGGGTCGACCGGCAGTCGACCAGCCATGTCGACCTACTGGGCGTCAAACAACCTAGTGACGGCTAGGTTTTTAGGTATTGGTTTATTATATTATTATAACGGATATAACTTAAAACTAATCCGACGGTTCTAGGCCATTTCCACCCTTATAAATAAAGGGGAAGAGCCCCATTCTCTTTCATTCAAATCTAAAGAGGTAGTGGAGCTCTGCCATTTTACTTCCTCTTCTAACCTAATTTCTAAATAAAATATATTCATATATATACCAAATCAAATCAAATTCATATGGAATTGGAAAGATTAATAGATTCAATGGAAGAGGATGCTCAATGATAGATTCTTCGCTCTCTTCCCTTTGTCTTACATTTCTACAGATCTAGAATCTTCCCCTTTCTAGATAAATTGTAGATTTATAATAATTTGGGGATTGTAAGCCTAAAGGGTTCAAAACTGAGAAATTGGAAGCTATAAGGTGAGTGGAAAATTTAGTAATACAATTATAATGACTTATCTATTTCTTTTGAATCCAATCTATGTTTTATGCCTATCAGATCTGCTTATTTAAATAATTGTGAATTGTGGCAACCATGATATCTGATTATAAATATGTTAAAAATTGACAACTGATAAGCTGTGATTATGTATAACATGAATTGTAGGATTTTTATCTAATTTTCTCACATATTCCTACTGTTATGTCATGAAATATGTTATACATGTTACATAGCACTGTGGATTTGGAAATCAGTCCAATTAAACATATTTTGTTGTAGTTATGTTCTAGATCTTTAGTTTAGTGCTGATATATGAAGTATGTGAATTTGGGTAAAAAGATGAAATTTGTGTATTATGTGATTTTAAGAATAAAAGAAATATTCCTGTTTATATTCATTATTGTTGGGTTTTCGGCTTAAGCATCGTAAAATATGTCGTTTTCCTCCTTTTTGAATAAAAAGTCGTTATTTTGGAATCACAAGGAGTATAACAGAAAGAATTAAAAAGGGAAAAGAGGTGTAATGGTACATATAAATATAAATACATACATTTGTATGTAATTTGCATCGGCTATTACAATATATATATGTATTATATTTCTTGTGATTTGGAAATATGCCAATTCCACAAAATAGACATTATTTACAATGATTATGGCTAACGGTCCTTGTGAGACTTGAAACCTTTTTGGCAAGCTTGAATATAAAAATAAATATATACATATTATCCGTCCAAATCAGCGTAAAATGGTAAAATATACATTGTATGGAATGTTTGAATGATTGGATAAGGTTCAATTATGCAATTATATGTAAATATAATCCATTTTGAATTAATATTTGTGGTGACCATTTGTAGCAATTAATGTAATTAAATGCTATAAATAAGACCACAAATGTTGAAATAACCATTCAAACCAATATTGATTTGGGAAAATAAACGTGATGGGAAAAATGGTTACAATTCCTAAAATCAATTAAGATAAATGTTGTGAACCCTAATTAGGAAATTTGAATTATAACTGCATTTAGACACGAGGTTAAACTCAACTTGTGGTGTAAGCCTGCCTGGAACCGACCGACAAATCCAGCAACCACAGGTAGTCATTTTAATGTGAGGGGTCTAATGCATAAATATAATCGTATTAAGGCTCGATGTTTAGTTCACTTGTGGTATAAGTCTGCCTGGAACCGACCGGCAAATCCAGCATCCATAGCTAGTCAACTTAATGCGAGAATCCTGGTATGTAAATAATATATATATATATATATATATATATATATATACACACACACACACGCGCGCGCACATAACAGTCAAACAATAATAAATGAATAAGAATAGAAATTGTCCGTTGGGGTACAACAAATAGATAACTTGGAACTGATAAATAGTTGCCTTAGGAAATATGAGCGTTAGAGTCATAAAGGGCAATACAAAGGAAATAAAAGGAAATGGGCATCATAAGGATATTTATGATTGTCGTTTAAACACTAAGTCTAAATTAGGGGAGGCATTAAATAATTATCCTAGGGAAAAAGGAATATAACCTTCCTTATTAATAGTGATTAAAATAGAAAATATAGTTGGGCTTAGTACGTTAATAATGTAAGATATTATTAATCGTATAAACCCGTGATGCAAATAAATGGTGTATGCATAGTATTTCCATATAAAGGGACTAAACGGGAATGACTTAATAATGTAGAATACGTTATCCCAAAAAGGGAATGGTGTTAAAGGCAAATGGGGTACGAACTAATAATCTTCACGTATAGTCCGCTTTCTGGGCTCTAAAAGGCTAAGAGACTAGGGTTGAGGAGTCCACCTGAAAATAGGTCCTTCAGTTTAGGGGTATTAAACAACATGTGTCATATTGCGTGCCCAAACCTGGAAACTTAAAATGTCAGATATGGCTACTTATCTTACAGGAAGTAATAAGAGAGTAAGGAGGTTATCTAGTAAGGTCAGCTAGAAGGTACAACGAACGATAATATACCATCTTTCACCTTATGCGGGGCAAGGGTATATGCGTGAATGACGGAAGCCTTAATTAGTAGGGCCCGTAGTTAGTACCCTCTAGTTAATGTTAACGTTGAATATATTATCGAGGGTTAATAAGTGACCAATAGGTCCGCCTAGGGTCTTAAGTGATCGTGGTGAATCCACCATATCTACTATTGATAGTGAGGCGTTAAATACTAAAGGATAGTGAATATATAGATAGAAACCCTATAATTAGGGGAACACTCTCGATTAAATAACCAGTTATGTTCTAGTATAAAGGCTTCACAAAAATATGTGTAAACATCCTATCTTGTTAATATACTTTGGGAATACTACTTTGGGAAGAGTAGTAAAGTCGTGCGTAAACATTAACATGTCTGGTTTAGAATCACTAACCTTGTCAGGCATACAGCTCGCACTGAACCAAATGGAATGTATCTTTGTTATAAATCTGTGCTGCACATTTCTTTGTCACCAGAACTTGTTGTTCTGACCCCTCTCCTCATTATAACCTCCCAGGTTTCCTAGAGAAGGTCGGGTTCTCACAGATGATTGAGTTTGGCTTTCGGTTCTTGTTCTCTCTCATGCTCGGTATTGGCAAAGTGACTTACTTTGAAAAAGGTAGTTACTTGAGTTAATACTTGTTATCCTATTTTTGTTTCCGCTGTGAGTTTTCTTCATTGTATTATGATTATGCTCATGCTCATTTGTTGCAGGCACCAGATATACATGTCCATGCTTAGATGTGTTCAAGTTTTGATTTTTTTCAAAATTTAGGTGTAGAAAAGTGTGGGGTGTTATAATGGTGCCTTCGGCTTGTCCAGTCCTAGGACAACTTGTATGGACAGATGTCTGACAGAGTATTTCCAAAGGGGTCGCGTACGTTGATTTCTTTGAATGTAGCAAGTTTGGTGGCAAAGAAGGAACTTTTTAGCTTAACACCCAGAGTATTTTTATAGAAATTAATTAGTGATTTTCTAGCGGATCTGACGGTGTGGCATTCAAAGCGAATGGTGGCCAGATTTTCTAAAAGGTAATTATAACCTCAAGCCTCTTCAACCGGGAAATGGTATAAAATTGGGTAGGTCGCATGGCTAAGTGGATCGTTTCCATTAGGGTGTATTGTTATCATCTGGAGAAATTTCATATTGGTTTTCTTTTAGTTCTGTATCTCATGGGAATGGTTATGTTGGATTCAACCATAGGTGACAATATATTCGGAACATTCAAGAGAAATGAATGGTCGATCATGATTACCCAGGGTTGTAAGATGTTCTTATTGAACCCTGGTGTATTTTCACTAGAGGTGCATTATTGGAAGGTGGTCCCATACCTTGCCATAGCTGGTAATCCATTCTCCAATATGAGCCCCTAGTTTTTGATTGTAGACTATGTATGTGGAACATGAATTGAAGAGTTCTGTTAGATGTTATTTATTTTATTTAGACACTATTATAATATCAGAAAATATCATATGATTTCAAAATGTTTTGGGTTATCATAAGATAAAAACCATCCATATTTATGTGTGGATTTGGTCTTACGACTATCCTTTTATTTCAAAAAGATTTTTACTTAAAATCAAGTTGGATGATATCGATAAACTTAGTGAGTTTTCTCTCGCTGGTTCACCAGACTGATCCTGGCGTTTCCAATGCTCGGGTCAGACCGAGTTTTACAGATTTAGGTTATCGAACGCTGTGAAAAGACGAGATGAAAGAGTTTAGACATATGATACTAATTTGATTATTACGCTGTGCGTTGTATATGATGACAGCTTATTATAACTGTCCAGATGTATTGATGTACTCTGATGATTGTAAGTTTTATTTCAAGCTCTCAATAAAGATTTATTTCTTTATTATATTTTGTTTCGCTGCGATATGAGACTCTGATTCTATGTTGGTTCTTCTTCTTATTCTTTTATTCTTAACTTTCTTTCTTTCTTATACCATCCTCTATATTCTTTCTTTTAGCTTTATGGGTTTTTGGTACTTGAGTTTGGACACAGGATATATTAGTGTCAAAGTTCGAACATCGAATTACCCGGATCGCTACACAAAGGTACTCCATTAGTGCGTAATCCTTCTCATATTTCTATTTCAAAACCCACTTAATTCGAAAGTTTTTGCAAAACTCATTTCTTCCATTAAACTTTTATAGCTTTTACATTTCCAAATCGAAAAACCTTATTTCAATTATGGGAGCTTAAATCGTACTACTTCATCCACAAGTTGGATAATGGAAAAGCATAAATATACAAAAGCCAAATAGAGTTACAAGTTAGGCATTATTGTTCCTTAGTTCATTCCATTTCAAATTACTTGATCAGTGTTCCTTTTCTTTATTTTTTCCATTATAAACAAAGCTGATTCCATCCACGTTGTTTTTCACGTTCCCATTTTAGATTTAACAGCAAAAAAACTGATTCTTATCACATTCCTCTTCGTCCTTAATAGAGAACTAGAAATCAATAGCTAACATATCTTTGCCATACAAGGTATCCATGTTCCCCAGTCTACATTGGATTACTTCATTTTCCTGCATTATTTTCAGGTTGAAGAATGGATTATCTTTTGTTCTTAGCTCTGATAGTTTCTTTTTCATTAATGTTCACAAATTAGTTTAACAATTTAAAAAACATTCCACTTACCATATTACCACTTAATTTCCTTTTTTTAAAAGAAAGTGAAAAAGAGTTAAAAATTGGAAAAATAGACTTCCTCTCTCATTGCTTATGGAATCTGTTGAATTTAAATTGAGTTCAATATAAATGACACGTTAAATGTTTGTCCAAGGATTCAATATGAATAGTTTTCGAGCTTTCAAATGTTCATACTACTAGGAAGGAATGGTTAAGAAACATATCTATTGTGGTGCTCAATGATTAATTATTTTATTTCATATGTATTTCATCATTTTAATTGTTTTATCATTTGAAATTTTATTGGCTTAATTTACACAGAATTATATTTAAGAATTCTTAACCTTTTAATTTTCTTTTGTGTAAATATTCCTTTTCTATCATATTCTTGCGAAAAATGGATCTTGATATCATGACTGCTACGCTTGCATGATTAAAGATTTAAAGCAAGATCTCAACGTTTATGAATGCTTTATATACTCTATACCAATCATTTTTCAATTCTTTTTATAGGCTGGTTTAATATAGTGAGAGGTCAGCAACATACCAATATATAGCTATTATGGTCATAAGGCTTCATTGTGTATTGATTTTCTTATTCATTATTGTCTAGCAACATTTTCTTATCCAACATTTTATACAGTCATTTTTAATTTATACTAAAATAAGTCTTAACTTTCAAATTCATGCAAATTTTCTTTTACATGTTTAAACACATTGCTACCAAATGTATGAACCTATATTTAACATTGGCTGTGTGTTAGGGCTGTAAATTTTGTCTGAATGTCCGACGTGCGTTCCTGTCCGTGACTGAAATACGTCCGTCCAATTTTCATTTAGAACACGAGTTAGGACAACAAGATTTGTACGAGAAAAAATCATGGCCGGTCCAGGCTCATTCGAATTCGTCCGAAGTACTTGAAATTCGGCGTATAATTGAGAGAAAATCTAGTAAAATGTACAAAATGTGATATAAATAGTCATGTCCGACCGAGTCCGACCTAGTCCGATTGTGTCCAACCGATTTTATTTAGTACACGAATTTGGACAACGAAATTTGTCCGATAAAAATTTGGTCCGGTCCGTGTTCGGTGCGATTTTTTTTAGGACAGAAACTGAACACACCTCCGTCCGGTCTATGTTTGGTCTGATTTTTTTTTTTTTTTGGATAGAAACTGAATACACATCCGTCCAGTCCGGTCCGACCGATTTACACCCCTACTATGTATATGGAATAGATATAATTAATGCTAGGATTCAATAAATCTATACGGATTTGGAAAGAAGAACATGAATTGAAGGAGATGGTGAAGTTATCAGTACATGAAATTCCTCTTTTTCAACCTTCTCCCCTAAGTCGAAGGCAATGTTCTAGTATTACTATACTAACATATAAAAAACATTATTTTAAATGATAATTTCTTAACTCTTTTCCATTTTGTAAATACATTATTCGCTTGAACTTCTAGCCTATGGAGTTAATATAGGTGAGCGTTCGGTCGGTTCGGTTGGTTTGGAGGTAAAAAAACTCAAACTGAATCGAAACCAATTTTTTTGCAAAACGAACCGAACTGAAATAATTTTGGTTGATCCATTCAGTAATTGATTCAACCGAATTTGAAGGAAGTATTATTATTCAAATGACGAATTCCATCAAAATTAAAACATAAATTCATGTTTGAGAAATTTTATATAGTAAATTTTATGTTTATGATAAAATTTAATCTATTTGCAACATATGCTTTTGTTTTAGAAACTAAACTAATTATTTAAAGTACTACAACACTGTAAAAATAGATAATAAATTAAAAGTTTGGTTAATTTGGTTAAACCGATAACCAAAAAATTTAATTTACAAACCAAATTCAAATCGATTTAGTTTTAAAACTGAACATACCGAAATGAACCAGTTTAGTCAATTAATTCGGTTTAAACCGAATATTGGACACCCATAAGAGTTAAAGCCCCACTAAAGCTCCGCAAAATCCCCGTTGTAGCTCGTAGCATTATTTAACTTCTATGATGTTTCAATTTGGCGTTGAAGAACTGTAGATCCGATTTTACCTTCTCTATTTTTTGCTACATCCGCTAAATCAAGACTTTTTAGCATTTGGTTTAGCAATATCAGTACATAGAGTTTGATTTGACTATCTCTCTTTTTAGAAAAATCAATAAAGTTGGTATAAAGATCTAATTTTATGGCATAAGTGCCTAATATATTGTAGAAATCTATTGTATTTATCAAATAAAGCACGTATAATCATGATATTCTTTGATTTTATTATATAAGATTAACTAATGTTAGTTTCTTCTAGACATATAACGTGGGAACGATAATTAATTAATTTTAAATATTTTGTTTCACATCTAATGAACCCTTTTATACCTCCTCTACATCCTCGTTATTTCCCTACTTTATCGCTGCTACACCTTTTTGCACCTCACAGCTATAAAATCGCTAAGCGCTTTAACTGTCCAGCTTCTAGTACACATAATGGGTGCACTAACATGTTCAAGTATATAACATTTTATTGATATACACAAAGTACGTTATACGTAAAATTGGAGTGATACACATATATAGTTGTGTACATTTCTAATGGTATCTTACAATATCTTTCTAACATGCTCTCTAACTGGTATTTACTGACAATAAATTACTATTTTCTCCTCCTTAAATACTGGAATTACTTTATAAAATTATAGAGAAAATAAGAAATGGAAAATATAAGCGGTAAATAAGTGGGCCTAAACCTGTTAAATGATATAGATGATTACTTTGTCAAAAAATAAAATAATGTAATTCACGGTTCTACTAAATAAGTAAATCTCATTACATAAAATGTCCAATAATTTCAACTGTAGGGGAATAACACATTTTGTCAATTGTGGATGATATGTTTAATCTGTTTATCTATTGTTTAGCAGTATGTTATCAAAACAATACAAATGGACTCACTTAGCATGAACATAGCTTTGTTTTAGGTTGCGAAAAAGTCTAATCTTGACACTTGCTCATTGGAAAAAGACAATGAACTAGTTGCAGTGTTGAACCAAGGGGTACTTCAATGCGAGGTCCAGTCATGAATTTATCACATTTTGCATAAAGGCTTAAAAAATTAAGGACCATCATAACCAAATTTCAAAATCAACATGGGGGGTTTATTTCGAATCATGATAAAAGGATGAAAAATAAGCGTAATAGGATTAAAAAAAGCTAGCCAACTTTTGTACTCAAACCATATCTTCAATAGATGACATTGATGCAAATTTATGGCCATAATTCCCAAAATACCAACTTGTAAATAGTTAATTAATCTACTCTCCTAAAAGACCCATAAGCTATAATATAATATGTTTGAACAGTAGAGAGACTCAAAACATACAAGCATATTCCAGAAAAAAGAGTGATGATTGTAGTTAAGATTATTCAGTTTATCAAATATTGAAAAAAGAATGCAGATTTGTAAAGAAGGAAAGTAAGGTAAGATGTTTGTATATACTAAAGTGTTGTTGCCGTAAGAGAAAAATAAGATGTTGTCAAATAGTAGCAACTCCAACATTTGTTATGTGTCCACAAAAGCAGAATGAACAACCTATATCAAATAAAAAATGGAATGAAAAGCATTGTTGTTAATTTGTTTCTCCATAATCCAGTATTAAATGGTTGCCACGTGTTATTGAACTATTTAGTAAAGGTAAAACAAATTTAAGTTCTTATAATTTAAAATCGTATGAACTTAATTTTGAAAAGGGTGATTACATAAGTATTAATTGTTTTACCCATTCTATTATGTATGTATCTGCAATTGAACCACAAACAAGTATAAATCCTTACTCAAATTACATATATCACATACAAATAGGAATAGCTGTATCAAACTTAAAGTCTAAAACAGTATGCAACGTGAGTACTAATACATTGATAGCTCTATTTGATAAATGATTCGCTAAGAATTTTCTTTTTCCGTATATGTTACCCTCCGATCCACAAAGAGTACTTGCAAGGTTAAAAACCAGATGAAATATTTAGTACTTGCTGTGCCGTGCCACCTACATTCCATACCTGGTATTAAACAACATAGTACAAACATTTTTGATTCAATATTAGTACAACATTATATTTTCATTATGTGTTAAAAAATCAAATAACTAGATTTTTATAGTCACGTCTATTGACCGACGGTATCAACTAAATTTCTGATGTCCTACATGCATACACCAAAGAACGTTTATGTGGTCATAAATGAATGCAATTTTCAAAGACTTCTTAGTCTTAGACATGCAAAATCAAATCCGATGAAAGCATCTTACTAGTACCCCAGAATTAACATGTGCTTATACGATATTCTATTTGTAAAGACCCGCAACTTCCCCGTAAAGGAAAGCGTCGGATAGTTCGAGAACAAACCACAACAGAACACATACAGAAGAACATTTCATTGTATATTACAACAATGCATCAGATTACAAGAATATACAAAGTATAAATGAATATTACACAGAAATATCAGAGATTTAAATTATATTTAAATACATGGCAGCGGAAAATAATATAATACACAACTAGAAGAGATATACGGATACAAAGCTTTCCGGATATCGTTCCAGCTGTAAATCAGGATCCTGTAAATGTAAATATGCAAAACCCAAAACTACTAGCTGCCCGTGTCAAAATAGGGGCACCCAGAGTTTAGGTTAAAACAATAAACTCCAGGTCAGTCATGTGACTGGTGTGAGAACTAAAACAGTTAATCTTTATTTCAAATCATTAGGTAAATCAAGGGACCACGCCGTATAACACGGAACGGGTTTCCTCCCAAGAATACCAGTGCATACAACAAACAGCGCAATGCTAAATAAAGAAAAATGAAGCTGTTATAAGACCCAGGTCCCATCACACAATGCAACGCAAGCCGGAGGATAGGGTTTTACCTTATAACAGCCAAAGCATGCTTGATACGTTTAAAACACATTATTTGATACTACTATAAGTGCATAGTGTATAAAACAACTTCAAATCATAAGTATCAATCATAGGCGGCATGGGTACCATATATCATGTCGCCATACTAGTTTTACAATTAAAACCGCAAATTTCACGTATTTGGAAATTGGATTTCCGTCTATGAACCGAGGCAAAAGATAGTCCTCAACCGATTCGTGACTCTCTAGCCCGAGCCACCGGAACAGCCGCAACTGCCCCTTGGATCGTCAGGGTCGGTCCACCGATGTGGATTATAGTGCCTGAACAATACGTTTCCCCGCCCTTTGGGGCGTAAACGAGCCAACTAAATGACTCCATCGGTTCGAGAACGACCGATCAATCCGAGGCGCCTCGCAACAGCAACAACCACATAAGTCAAACTCGTCAGGGCGTGTAAAACCACTGACGCCACTTCTAACTAGAAAGAAACGCAAGTCCTCCCTGAGGTCCGTCTCCCGTTTTTGGTTCATACCGGGTGTGAAACTCGCGAATTCACGTTACACAAAGCTGTGCCACACAGGCTGTGCTTTGATCATCACCACAAGACTTTGCTTTTCAACAGAAGCCTTGATCAATTGCCACTTAGGCATGCCACACAGGCAATTCACTCCATGCGTTTGATATCCATCAATATATAACCCCTGAGCTCGTACGTCTCAGAGAAGGGCGTTAAGCAAGAAAATAAATTCTCCGCCGCCAAACAGATATATATTTAATAGAAATCAATCACACAGACTAAAATCCAATGTCAGACACACAGTCCATTTACAAGTCCGTTCTGGGTCTGAACGAAACCGGAGGCACCTAGTACCCCGCCTATCCATCGATCTCCAAGTACGTCTGGACGATCACTAACTGTTTCCATCTTCTTGGGTGTACAGCCCAATCAAGATCATCAGTAATTACCCAAACGACGTGAAGACCTCCGGTCTTCGACCACCGTCTTCATCTTCGACTTATCGTCGTATCAATTATTCAGAATGGGATAAACCCGGTCTTTCCGAATAACTCGCGTATATATTATAAAAGTGTTACACAAACACAACATACGCCTCATTCCAATTCATCAGTCACTAACCGCAAATTAATCAAGAGAATAGTTCCCCAAATATTAACCCCGAAGGCCGAAACCAACATCAGATCAATATCCAGAAAACCATTCTGCTTGGCTAACCGACAGTTAGTTTCTAAATTTCACATTCATAGGGAAAGATTCCCATTAATTTTATCAAAGATAAATTCCTTGAATTTATTCTTTAATCTACTTTTGAATTTCGATTCAACTAGTCGGGATTAACGAAACTTACCGAAGTAATCATTTGTTTTAATTTCCCAATCCCAACCTATTTATCCCATGAAGTAAAACTGGTAATACTTCATATCTAACACCACGGTGTTATCGGTAAATTCAATTACCATTTCACGTTCAAATCTAATTAAAGATTTAACTATCGCCTGGAGCAAAACTGGTGATACTCCATTCTCGACCATTTCAATCTAATTAAAGATTCATTAAAACTCCACTTAGTTTTAATCTTCGACTGGGTTAAAGAATCAGTGTCATTTAAAACACGGTTCACGATAAACCCCAAAATCACATTCATTAATTATCGGGTTAAAGAACGAGTGTTATTTAAAACACTGTTCACGATAAACCCAAAAATCAATATCAATTCAATTCCAATTAAATATTATTTAATTGGTACACTTCATTAAATCTAAATAAAAAGATTTAATCTTTTCTCAACTGGGTTCAAGAACAGTGTTAGTGAAGACACCATTCACGACAAACCCAAATCACATTTGATATTCAATATAAGGCTCTGAATAGAAAATATATCGGCTTATATTCAATATCAAATTCTACGATTAACAAATGTCGTATTGGAAATAACGATATAAATATATATCTTTCAAATTTCCATAACAACACCTGTATAATCACGAATTCCAACATCGAAATATTCCGAAGACAATTTCGATTCAATTCCACTCCAATGCAATCATTGGATATTCTGGTTATTTTCAAAACCCTTTTTAAATTCAATTTATTTATTTAAAAATAAATAGAATTATATTTCTAGTTTAAAACTAGTTCATTTCGATAAAAATCTATTTTTATCTTTTCAAATATGGAGTTTTTCATCCCAATTCTTTCTAAATCATTTCTTATGATTTTACACAAATTATTGCTATTTTTAATAATTTTATCAAGGCCCGTACAGTCGATTTCCATCAATGGCCATCGAACTGCACTTACAGCGACCTTTTTCGAATTTGATTTGGACATAATTCCAAATCCAACCGTTAGATTTCAAATTTCTAATATTCTTTAGAAAGCTCTTTTCGATACGAACCCAATGGTTCTGGTTTTAGGAGAATCCGACGGTCGGATCTCCCGTAATGTCCGTTTGAAATAAATGGTCGAAATTCACGAACTGCCGCGGCGCGTTCTATTCAGGCCATTATATTATATATATAATATATATAATATATACTTCGTCGATTTCTATCTAAAACGAATTATATAAATAGTTTTAAAATTCGTTTCAAAATCTATTTCAACTTCCATTTCAATTCAAAGCAAAATTGAATTCTTCTTTATAGATTCGTTTCAAAATTCAATTCTATTCAATTCAAATTTCAATTCAATTTGAATTCATTTCAATTCGCTTTCAATTCAAATTCGTTTTCAATTCAATTCATTTCGAAATCGTTTTCAATTCAATTCATTTCGAAATCGTTTTCAATTCAATTCATTTCGAAATCGTTTTCAATTCATTTCATTTCGAAATCGTTTTCAATTCATTTCATTTCGAAATCGTTTTCAATTCAATTCATTTCGAAATCGTTTTCAATTCAATTCATTTCGAAATCGTTTTCAATTCAATTCATTTCGAAATCGTTTTCAATTCAATTCATTTCGAAATCGTTTTCAATTCAATTCATTTCGAAATCGTTTTCAATTCAATTCATTTCGAAATCGTTTTCAATTCAATTCATTTCGAAATCGTTTTCAATTCATTTCATTTCGAAATCGTTTTCAATTCAATTCATTTCGAAATCGTTTTCAATTCAATTCATTTCGAAATCGTTTTCAATTCAATTCATTTCGAAATCGTTTTCAATTCAATTCATTTCGAAATCGTTTTCAATTCATTTCATTTCGAAATCATTTTCAATTCAATTCATTTCGAAATCGTTTTCAATTCAATTCATTTCGAAATCGTTTTCAATTCATTTCATTTCGAAATCGTTTTCAATTCATTTCATTTCGAAATCGATATAAATATCGTTCACGTCAAAATGGCGTCAATCTAATCAACACGGCTTCATATATTGATATTTTCAAATATTCCATTTCGAATATTTCTATTTCAAATATTTCTATTTTAAAACTGGAATGAGGCCCAATCAATTACCATATAAAGTTAATTATATGGATTTTTCATACAACACATGTATATAATAGCAATGATAAATAATCAACCATCAACCAAAGTGCACTACACCGTATAAGCATCAAATATAGATATCTAATGCTTATAACAGCCTGTCAATCAATCGATTGACATATCTAATCAATCAGGATGAGTGAACTTCAAATTTCATCCCAACACCCGTGTGGGGTTTCAAACAATCAAACACAGATTTTATTTGTGCAGTTGGGCGATGTGTAAAATTTATCGACCCAATCAATATCAGTCAAATCAGTGTATATACAAACAAATGGGCCGATTTGTTTATAACTATTCATTTATTCACATTCACGTTAAAAACTATATTTTTAACGATAAAACATTTTATTTCAACCTATGAACATTCAATTCGGTTCATTTATTCAATAAAATGATATTTTTATTTTTCTAACATATTTTAGAAAATTTCGGCGGCATAACGGCACGATACTAGAAACGGGACAAGGCCTAGCCTTATCCCCGGTCTAGTGAAGGCCCACGCCATTCACAAATCAATTTCAATCAATTTCCAATTCAACCAAACGAATAAATCAATCACCCAACATTCAACTAAACAAACAAGTCCATGGTCTGTGGACGGGTGTCGGGTGCTTCTAATAAGCACCGTCTGCATCCTAGTATATATATATATATATAACTAGAAAAATAAATTGAAAGGTGAGAAATTCTCACATATAGCTATCCTAGCTCCACGGCACTTCTATTGTAGAGATCTTCGTCGCTCCCGCCTTTTTGTCACCTTCGTTGTCCGCTTTCACTACATATGTAAAAATCGAATTTTTACTTCGCTATTCAATATATAAAAATCGAATTTTTATTTCAAAGTTCAATATATAAAAATCGAATTTTTATTTCAAAGTTCAATATATAAAAATCGAATTTTTATTTCAAAGTTCAATATATAAAAATCCTATTTTTCTATCGAAGTTCAATATATAAAAATCCTATTTTTCTATCGAAGTTCAATATATAAAAATCCTATTTTTCTTTCGACAACATAAAAGATTATATTTTTATAACTTTACAACATAAATAAAAACCAGTTTTTAAAGTAAATAAAATTCCGTTTTTTTTAAACAAAATGAAATCAGTTTTCTAAACAAAACAAGATCAGCTTTCTAAACCAAAATAAAATCAGTTTTCTAACAAAAATAAAATCAGTTTGCTAACAAAAATAAAATCAGTTTGCTAACAAAAATAAAATCAGTTTTCTAACAAAAATAAAATCAGTTTGCTAACAAAAATAAAATCAGTTTGCCAAAACAAAAATAAAAACAGTTTTCCTGAACAAAAATAAAATCAGTTTGCCTAAACAAAAATAAAATCAGTTTGCCTAAACAAAAATAAAATCAGTTTGCCTAAACAAAAATAAAATCAGTTTGCCTAAACAAAAATAAAATCAGTTTTTAATCTGTAAAGATAAAACAAAAATAAAATATTCATAATAATAAAATAAAAAAACTAAAACTTACAGCCCAGGGGGGGTTTCTTCTGGCGGAATTGGTGGTGGGAGGCGGCGCGGCTGCACTAGGGCTTCAGGGGGTTTCGGGCGATCTAACTAGAAGAGGAGAGAGAAGCGCGGGAGGACTGGAAGAGAGGCGGCGATCGGAGCAGGGGGACGGCCGATGGTGGGCCCGATGTGGAGGAGGCGTCGTGATGATGGGGGGGAAAGAAATAGCGGCGGCGGGTTTTTTTTTTTTATTTGATTTGGATCTGAGTTGTGAGGGGAGAGAGAGAGTAAAGAGGGGTGAGGGCCTTATATATTAATTTATATTTTATTCCTTTTTAATCTTCCAAAGTGTCTTTCCATACGACCTCGAAATCAAACCTGCCGACCGTCGTCCCTAGCGTTTTACCCCCATTCCGAACACAATGGGATATGTATCGCAAGCTGATTCGACTGTTACAATCAGTTTCCGTTGAATTTACATATAAATCACTTTATTGAATTTTAAACGTACATTTCAATTTACCGGGGTCACATACTAAGTAGAAAAATTCCTGAAAAATATTTTCTAGCTTCGTATTGACGATACGGTCCTAACAAAACTAGTTTCGTCAAATTCTGAGACCGTTAGAAAAATGGCCAATTTCCAGTCGATTAAAATCAACTGAAACTGATCAAACGCGTTTTTCTTTGCCACGCTCACATATTGATTCGAAAAATTATGAAATTTGAAACCTAGCAATAACTTTACATCACGGACCCAACAAAACCGGTTTCGTCGAAATCCGAGGTCGTTTGCAAAATTTCCATTTTTAAGGGCTTGAATTCCATAGCGACTATTCAGAATTTTCAACTGGACTTATCTTTTGATTCTCGCCATGAAACTTTGATTTTTCGGATTCGTTGGAAAGATATTATCAATTAGATCCTATCATTTTTGGTTTCACTAAAATCCGGATTGTTTTGCACCCGGTACATTCAATTGAAGTTTGAAATCGAATTATCGAACTACCGCGCCATTTTCAATTCTATTTATAATTATATATAATTATTTATATTCTAACGACGACGCGTATAATATATACGTTCGAATTATATTCAAAATAAATTTCTCGTCGATATTATTTAAAATAATTCATTTTAAATAATCAAAATTCGCTAAAATTGCCAAAATAAAAATTTTAAACTGGCCCACATTTTACGGGTTGTTACAATCTCCCCCACTTAAAACTTTTCGTCCCCGAAAAGGAACAAAGTCGAAAGTGGTTTGATCATCCAACTCTACGTTCGATCTGACTTCCATTCTCCAACTCTTTAGTTTCTGAGAATTTTCAAAATTTCAAAAATTTGGCTAACACCCTAAATTTTTGAAAAATTTCGCCATAACCTCCCCTGCACCGGGAGCATCGGGGAATTTCAAATAGCTTCCCCGGTCCTTCAGATCTCAAAAAGAAAAAGAAAAAGCCAAGCGGCTCATAAAATCATCATCACCCAAACAAAACAGTAAATTATGTAGTAAACATGTACCTATTTGTCGGGCAAACAAATTTTATTCTCTGCTCTAGCCTCCTTGCTATGACCTGTTCAATGTAATACATGTATATACAAGCAAATGCGACCAAATTTTTAATACAGTTCAATATTTGGTTTAATTAGGCAAAAGGGTTAAAAATTAGCAAACAAATGAACAAACAACCCAAACATCAATTAATTAGTGGATTAGAGTTTCAAATCCATAATTTTGATATATATAAAGAAAATCATGTTTTGATGCCAAATCACAACAATGTATCCTAACTATATTAGTTTTGGTTCTCACACCAGTCTAATGGAAATATATAGATATCACACCTTCGTCACTCGAAAATAAATGCTGGTGATGGTATACTTCATCATCAGGACCATGTCCGGGCGACTAGAGTGTGATGCTATATCTATCCAATATATTAAAATTTCGAATACACGCGGATCAGACGTATACGCAAAATCTATATATACTGGATTGTCCACATCAATATAAATAGATAATCAAATACGAATAATTGATTTAAATTTTCAAAACAAAAGTTTGTTTTCATTTGAAAAATATACTCTTCACACTCGTTCTAGGATACTACTGATCCCATCTCTAACGAGTCATTCCCATTGGATTTTACTAATCCAATATCTGATGAATTCTTTCGTATGGTTCTAATGTGTCTTGTTCTCTAAGCTTTGTAAACCAAAGCTCTGATACCACGTGTAAAGACCCGCAACTTCCACGTAAAGGAAAGCGTCGGATAGTTCGAGAACAAACCACAACAGAACACATACAGAAGAACATTTCATTGTATATTACAACAATGCATCAGATTACAAGAATATACAAAGTATAAATGAATATTACACAGAAATATCAGAGATTTAAATTATATTTAAATACATGGCAGCGGAAAATAATATAATACACAACTAGAAGAGATATACGGATACAAAGCTTTCCGGATATCGTTCCAGCTGTAAATCAGGATCCTGTAAATGTAAATATGCAAAACCCAAAACTACTAGCTGCCCGTGTCAAAATAGGGGCACCCAGAGTTTAGGTTAAAACAATAAACTCCAGGTCAGTCATGTGACTGGTGTGAGAACTAAAACAGTTAATCTTTATTTCAAATCATTAGGTAAATCAAGGGACCACGCCGTATAACACGGAACGGGTTTCCTCCCAAGAATACCAGTGCATACAACAAACAGCGCAATGCTAAAGAAAGAAAAATGAAGCTGTTATAAGACCCAGGTCCCATCACACAATGCAACGCAAGCCGGAGGATAGGGTTTTACCTTATAACAGCCAAAGCATGCTTGATACGTTTAAAACACATTATTTGATACTACTATAAGTGCATAGTGTATAAAACAACTTCAAATCATAAGTATCAATCATAGGCGGCATGGGTACCATATATCATGTCGCCATACTAGTTTTACAATTAAAACCGCAAATTTCACGTATTTGGAAATTGGATTTCCGTCTATGAACCGAGGCAAAAGATAGTCCTCAACCGATTCGTGACTCTCTAGCCCGAGCCACCGGAACAGCCGCAACTGCCCCTTGGATCGTCAGGGCCGGTCCACCGATGTGGATTATAGTGCCTGAACAATACGTTTCCCCGCCCTTTGGGGCGTAAACGAGCCAACTAAATGACTCCATCGGTTCGAGAACGACCGATCAATCTGAGGCGCCTCGCAACAGCAACAACCACATAAGTCAAACTCGTCAGGGCGTGTAAAACCACTGACGCCACTTCTAACTAGAAAGAAACGCAAGTCCTCCCTGAGGTCCGTCTCCCGTTTTTGGTTCATACCGGGTGTGAAACTCGCGAATTCACGTTACACAAAGCTGTGCCACACAGGCTGTGCTTTGATCATCACCACAAGACTTTGCTTTTCAACAGAAGCCTTGATCAATTGCCACTTAGGCATGCCACACAGGCAATTCACTCCATGCGTTTGATATCCATCAATATATAACCCCTGAGCTCGTACGTCTCAGAGAAGGGCGTTAAGCAAGAGAATAAATTCTCCGCCGCCAAACAGATATATATTTAATAGAAATCAATCACACAGACTAAAATCCAATGTCAGACACACAGTCCATTTACAAGTCCGTTCTGGGTCTGAACGAAACCGGAGGCACCTAGTACCCCGCCTATCCATCGATCTCCAAGTACGTCTGGACGATCACTAACTGTTTCCATCTTCTTGGGTGTACAGCCCAATCAAGATCATCAGTAATTACCCAAACGACGTGAAGACCTCCGGTCTTCGACCACCGTCTTCATCTTCGACTTATCGTCGTATCAATTATTCAGAATGGGATAAACCCGGTCTTTCCGAATAACTCGCGTATATATTATAAAAGTGTTACACAAACACAACATACGCCTCATTCCAATTCATCAGTCACTAACCGCAAATTAATCAAGAGAATAGTTCCCCAAATATTAACCCCGAAGGCCGAAACCAACATCAGATCAATATCCAGAAAACCATTCTGCTTGGCTAACCGACAGTTAGTTTCTAAATTTCACATTCATAGGGAAAGATTCCCATTAATTTTATCAAAGATAAATTCCTTGAATTTATTCTTTAATCTACTTTTGAATTTCGATTCAACTAGTCGGGATTAACGAAACTTACCGAAGTAATCATTTGTTTTAATTTCCCAATCCCAACCTATTTATCCCATGAAGTAAAACTGGTAATACTTCATATCTAACACCACGGTGTTATCGGTAAATTCAATTACCATTTCACGTTCAAATCTAATTAAAGATTTAACTATCGCCTGGAGCAAAACTGGTGATACTCCATTCTCGACCATTTCAATCTAATTAAAGATTCATTAAAACTCCACTTAGTTTTAATCTTCGACTGGGTTAAAGAATCAGTGTCATTTAAAACACGGTTCACGATAAACCCCAAAATCACATTCATTAATTATCGGGTTAAAGAACGAGTGTTATTTAAAACACTGTTCACGATAAACCCAAAAATCAATATCAATTCAATTCCAATTAAATATTATTTAATTGGTACACTTCATTAAATCTAAATAAAAAGATTTAATCTTTTCTCAACTGGGTTCAAGAACAGTGTTAGTGAAGACACCATTCACGACAAACCCAAATCACATTTGATATTCAATATAAGGCTCTGAATAGAAAATATATCGGCTTATATTCAATATCAAATTCTACGATTAACAAATGTCGTATTGGAAATAACGATATAAATATATATCTTTCAAATTTCCATAACAACACCTGTATAATCACGAATTCCAACATCGAAATATTCCGAAGACAATTTCGATTCAATTCCACTCCAATGCAATCATTGGATATTCTGGTTATTTTCAAAACCCTTTTTAAATTCAATTTATTTATTTAAAAATAAATAGAATTATATTTCTAGTTTAAAACTAGTTCATTTCGATAAAAATCTATTTTTATCTTTTCATATATGGAGTTTTTCATCCCAATTCTTTCTAAATCATTTCTTATGATTTTACACAAATTATTGCTATTTTTAATAATTTTATCAAGGCCCGTACAGTCGATTTCCATCAATGGCCATCGAACTGCACTTACAGCGACCTTTTTCGAATTTGATTTGGACATAATTCCAAATCCAACCGTTAGATTTCAAATTTCTAATATTCTTTAGAAAGCTCTTTTCGATACGAACCCAATGGTTCCGGTTTTAGGAGAATCCGACGGTCGGATCTCCCGTAATGTCCGTTTGAAATAAATGGTCGAAATTCACGAACTGCCGCGGCGCGGCGCGTTCTATTCAGGCCATTATATTATATATATAATATATATAATATATACTTCGTCGATTTCTATTTAAAACGAATTATATAAATAGTTTTAAAATTCGTTTCAAAATCTATTTCAACTTCCATTTCAATTCAAAGCAAAATTGAATTCTTCTTTATAGATTCGTTTCAAAATTCAATTCTATTCAATTCAAATTTCAATTCAATTTGAATTCATTTCAATTCGCTTTCAATTCAAATTCGTTTTCAATTCAATTCATTTCTAAATCGTTTTCAATTCAATTCATTTCGAAATCGTTTTCAATTCAATTCATTTAAAAATCGTTTTCAATTCATTTCATTTCGAAATCGTTTTCAATTCATTTCATTTCGAAATCGTTTTCAATTCAATTCATTTCGAAATCGTTTTCAATTCAATTCATTTCGAAATCGTTTTCAATTCAATTCATTTCGAAATCGTTTTCAATTCAATTCATTTCGAAATCGTTTTCAATTCAATTCATTTCGAAATCGTTTTCAATTCAATTCATTTCGAAATCGTTTTCAATTCAATTCATTTCGAAATCGTTTTCAATTCAATTCATTTCGAAATCGTTTTCAATTCAATTCATTTCGAAATCGTTTTCAATTCAATTCATTTCGAAATCGTTTTCAATTCAATTCATTTCGAAATCGTTTTCAATTCATTTCATTTCGAAATCGTTTTCAATTCAATTCATTTCGAAATCGTTTTCAATTCAATTCATTTCGAAATCGTTTTCAATTCAATTCATTTCGAAATCGTTTTCAATTCATTTCATTTCGAAATCGTTTTCAATTCATTTCATTTCGAAATCGATATAAATATCGTTCACGTCAAAATAGCGTCAATCTAATCAACACGGCTTCATATATTGATATTTTCAAATATTCCATTTCGAATATTTCTATTTCAAATATTTCTATTTTAAAACTGGAATGAGGCCCAATCAATTACCATATAAAGTTAATTATATGGATTTTTCATACAACACATGTATATAATAGCAACGATAAATAATCAACCATCAACCAAAGTGCACTACACCGTATAAGCATTAAATATAGATATCTAATGCTTATAACAGCCTGTCAATCAATCGATTGACATATCTAATCAATCAGGATGAGTGAACTTCAAATTTCATCCCAACACCCGTGTGGGGTTTCAAACAATCAAACACAGATTTTATTTGTGCAGTTGGGCGATGTGTAAAATTTATCGACCCAATCAATATCAGTCAAATCAGTGTATATACAAACAAATGGGCCGATTTGTTTATAACTATTCATTTATTCACATTCACGTTAAAAACTATATTTTTAACGATAAAACATTTTATTTCAACCTATGAACATTCAATTCGGTTCATTTATTCAATAAAATGATATTTTTATTTTTCTAACATATTTTAGAAAATTTCGGCGGCATAATGGCACGATACTAGAAACGGGACAAGGCCTAGCCTTATCCCCGGTCTAGTGAAGGCCCACGCCATTCACAAATCAATTTCAATCAATTTCCAATTCTACCAAACGAATAAATCAATCACCCAACATTCAACTAAACAAACAAGTCCATGGTCTGTGGACGGGTGTCGGGTGCTTCTAATAAGCACCGTCTGCATCCTAGTATATATATATATATAACTAGAAAAATAAATTGAAAGGTGAGAAATTCTCACATATAGCTATCCTAGCTCCACGGCACTTCTATTGTAGAGATCTTCGTCGCTCCCGCCTTTTTGTCACCTTCGTTGTCCGCTTTCACTACATATGTAAAAATCGAATTTTTACTTCGCTATTCAATATATAAAAATCGAATTTTTATTTCAAAGTTCAATATATAAAAATCGAATTTTTATTTCAAAGTTCAATATATAAAAATCAAATTTTTATTTCAAAGTTCAATATATAAAAATCCTATTTTTCTATCGAAGTTCAATATATAAAAATCCTATTTTTCTATCGAAGTTCAATATATAAAAATCCTAATTTTCTTTCGACAACATAAAAGATTATATTTTTATAACTTTACAACATAAATAAAAACCAGTTTTTAAAGTAAATAAAATTCCGTTTTTTTTAAACAAAATGAAATCAGTTTTCTAAACAAAACAAGATCAGCTTTCTAAACCAAAATAAAATCAGTTTTCTAACAAAAATAAAATCAGTTTGCTAACAAAAATAAAATCAGTTTGCTAACAAAAATAAAATCAGTTTTCTAACAAAAATAAAATCAGTTTGCTAACAAAAATAAAATCAGTTTGCCTAAACAAAAATAAAAACAGTTTTCCTAAACAAAAATAAAATCAGTTTGCCTAAACAAAAATAAAATCAGTTTGCCTAAACAAAAATAAAATCAGTTTGCCTAAACAAAAATAAAATCAGTTTGCCTAAACAAAAATAAAATCAGTTTTTAATCTGTAAAGATAAAACAAAAATAAAATATTCATAATAATAAAATAAAAAAACTAAAACTTACAGCCCAGGGGGGGGTTTCTTCTGGCGGAATTGGTGGTGGGAGGCGGCGCGGCTGCACTAGGGCTTCAGGGGGTTTCGGGCGATCTAACTAGAAGAGGAGAGAGAAGCGCGGGAGGACTGGAAGAGAGGCGGCGATCGGAGCAGGGGGACGGCCGATGGTGGGCCCGACGTGGAGGAGGCGTCGTGATGATGGGGGGGAAAGAAATAGCGGCGGCGGTTTTTTTTATTTTATTTTATTTGATTTGGATCTGAGTTGTGAGGGGAGAGAGAGAGAGTAAAGAGGGGTGAGGGCCTTATATATTAATTTATATTTTATTCCTTTTTAATCTTCCAAAGTGTCTTTCCATACGACCTCGAAATCAAACCTGCCGACCGTCGTCCCTAGCGTTTTACCCCCATTCCGAACACAATGGGATATGTATCGCAAGCTGATTCGACTGTTACAATCAGTTTCCGTTGAATTTACATATAAATCACTTTATTGAATTTTAAACGTACATTTCAATTTACCGGGGTCACATACTAAGTAGAAAAATTCCTGAAAAATATTTTCTAGCTTCGTATTGACGATACGGTCCTAACAAAACTAGTTTCGTCAAATTCTGAGACCGTTAGAAAAATGGCCAATTTCCAGTCGATTAAAATCAACTGAAACTGATCAAACGCGTTTTTCTTTGCCACACTCACATATTGATTCGAAAAATTATGAAATTTGAAACCTAGCAATAACTTTATATCACGGACCCAACAAAACCGGTTTCGTCGAAATCCGAGGTCGTTTGCAAAATTTCCATTTTTAAGGGCTTGAATTCCATAGCGACTATTCAGAATTTTCAACTGGACTTATCTTTTGATTCTCGCCATGAAACTTTGATTTTTCGGATTCGTTGGAAAGATATTATCAATTAGATCCTATCATTTTTGGTTTCACTAAAATCCGGATTGTTTTGCACCCGGTACATTCAATTGAAGTTTGAAATCGAATTATCGAACTACCGCGCCATTTTCAATTCTATTTATAATTATATATAATTATTTATATTCTAACGACGACGCGTATAATATATACGTTCGAATTATATTCAAAATAAATTTCTCGTCGATATTATTTAAAATAATTCATTTTAAATAATCAAAATTCGCTAAAATTGCCAAAATAAAAATTTTAAACTGGCCCACATTTTACGGGTTGTTACACTATTTTCCGTTAAAACATCCATTATACAGTTTCGATGGCAACAACTACACTATAATAAATGTATATTTATATATATTATTATTATACAGATATAAAAATTGTGATTGAAGATTAAAGACGAAGCTAAAAAGAATGTACTCAAAATTATCAAAGTTATACGTCTGACCACATAGCACCAAACGTCTAAGTTTGTTCATTGGAAATTTTCAAATACACATGCCAGACGTTTGACCTCCATGCCTAGAGTTTGGAACTGGGTTTAGGAATTTTTTGAAAGAAGCAACAACCAAATCTGAAAGGGTGTCTCTTCATCTCTTTATCAAAATTCTTCTTCCATGAATAGAAGCATTACCAGGACTAAAAGGAAATGGCAGCGACTACTCAAAGCAACACTATAATGATATATATGGTACAGTCAATATCGAGATTGACAACTACTATAATTCTCTATTCTATCTCTAGAGCATCTTGTATTCAGACTAGTAATCACAATCACATATTCTTTCATATTATCATACACAATCAAGTATATAACACTCAAGGAGATATAGGAAGATCATTGTACCATTAATCAAAATCCGTGTTGTCTAGAACACACTATTGTCAAAGAAATCCTTTGTATTGAAGCCTATTTCTTCGGGAGAAGCAAGGACAATTGATTAGTGAAATGTTGAAGGGGAGCTTTGACACTAGACATAAGATGGGAGGTCCATACCAGTATAAAAACTTTGGTGTGATTACTCTTATTTACTTACTTTGTTATAATAAGTCGTCTATATCATTAGTTATATATTTTCTATATATAACACACATGATCCACCTAGACGTTCAGTTTGTATCAAAGCACGATCTTTTCAATTTACAGTAACATGTAGTTGAAATTTAATTAATATGACAAGTACATTTCAAGAGGATCAATCCATAGTATGTCCACCACTATTCACAAACTCAAACTATGCATATTGGTCCACATGTATGCGTAATTTTATGGAAGCTAATGGCCTTGAAATATGGCAAGCAACACAAGTTCAATATGTAGCACCAAACACTAACATTGGCACTTGGACCAATTCACAAAAAACTTCCGCTTCTAATAATGCTAAGGCTATGAATGTATTATTTTGTTATTTTTATAAAAATGTATTTCACATGTTATGTTATGCACCACTGCATATGACATTTGGTGTACCTTAAGTAACACATTTAGGTACAACAAAGTTCAAACAAACTAATATATCAATCTTGCAAAACTATTTTTCATCTTTTAAAATGAACCAAAATGAAACTATTGTTGCTAAGTACTCTAGATTTCAAACTATTCAATATGATCTTATGGCTTTAGGAGTAAAATTTACCAATTTTGATTTAGTATCTTGAATTCTCAACTCTTTAATAGTTTGAATAATTGATGAATCTATTCTTGCTTTGTTATCAATCATGAAACCATATATTTATAGTACAAGCACACCAAATTTCCTGTCCTATCCAAATCTAGAAAACATGAAACAAATAATCTAGAAAATAGGAAACAAATATCCTATTCCTGAAATCACGTCCAAATCTAGAAAATAGGAAACAAATAGATAAATATATAAAAAAATATTTTCTAACAATTGTTTTCCTAAAAATATTCTTTCCCAAAAATATCTCTTTCTAAATTTATCTCAATACCCCACCTCAACTTGGAGCATGGGATTCAAAAATGCCCAACTTGGAAAGAAGAAAATCAAACCGAGCCTTCCTTAATGCTTTTGTGAAAATATTCGCCAGTTGAAATGATGTAGAGAGATGAAATGGTAAAATCAAACCCTTATTTATTGCATCCTTAAAAGAATGATAATCAACTTCAGTATGTTTTGCTCGCTCGTGAAAAATTGGATTTTTTGCAATATGAAAAGCAGACTCACTATCACAATATAATTTAATTGCCTCAGGATGATGAACATCCAAACTCAACAATAGACCTTTTAGCCACTTTGATTCACAAGTAACCACGACCATGGACCTGTACTCAGCTTTGGTAGAGGAATGGGAAACTGTGCTTTGTTTCTTCGTCTTCCAAGAAATTAGAGATTGACCTAAAACCACTAGCCATCCTATCCGAGAACAGTGTGTAAGGGGATAGGCTACCCAGTCTGAACCACAACAACCTTCCAATGTCAACTCACCATCTGCATGCAACAAAATACCCTAACCTGGAGCCCCTTTCAAATAACAAATGACTCGAAGGGCCGCTTCCCAATGCTCCATGCGAGGTTCTTGCATAAATTGAGACAAAATATGAATCGAATAAGCCAAGTCTTGTCGGGTGATGGAAATATTAATCAAACGACCCATAAGTCGTCGATATAATTCGGGATCCTACAAAAATTCACCAATAGCAAGATCAAGCTTATAATTCTGCTCAATTGGAGAGGCACTTGGCTTTTCTCCCAACAAACCTGTTTCAGAAATAATATCCAAAGTGTATTTTCGTTGACTCAAAAATAATCCTAATGATCTATAGGCCACTTCAATGCCTAAAAAATATTTGTGTCCTCCTAGTTCTTTCATTTTGAAACAATCACTAAGATAAGCTTTGAAAACGGTAAGTGCAGCGGAATCATTCCCAGAGATAAGAAAATCATCTACATAAAAAGACATTAATGCGAATAGTGCCTTTAGTATATGTAAAGAGAGAATAGTCTGAGTAGGATTGAGAGAAACCATAGCCTTTCAAAACTGACACCAATTTTGCAAACCAGCATCTAGGAGCTTGTTTCAAGCCATATAATAACTTGCGCAATCGGCACACCAAAGAAGGTTCCGAACTCTCAAATACGGGAGGTAATTTCATGTACATCTCTTCATCTATATCGCCATGCAAGAAGGCATTATGGACATCCATCTGGTGTAGTTCCCAATTTTTTGAAGTTGCTACTACTAGGAAGACAACGAACTATTGTCATCTTGGCCACTGTAGCAAATGTTTCATTGTAGTCAATACCCTTCTGTTGGTGATTTCCCAACACTACCAATCTTGATTTGAGGCACTCAACATCCCCATTTGACAAATACTTGGTCTTGTACACCCATCTACTACCAAGGGCACGTTTTCCTAGAAAGAGATATTCTAAAGACCACGTTCCATTGTCCTTAAGAGCCAAGATTTCCTCTTTCATTAATTGTCTCCACCCATTGTACTTCATAGTCTCTTTAAAAGATTTAGGATCATTACCCTTGACAATAGCTGCAAGAAATCTTCGATAATTTATAGAAAAATTGTCATAATTTAAATAATGTACTAAAGGATAAAGAGTTCCTGAGGAGAGGTCAGAAGAGCAATGAGATAAGGATGTACTATTAGCAAAAACTGTATGTGTCAATAAGTCCCAATACAAGATGTTCGAGAATTTTTCTCGAAACCCACGGCCCATTTCCTATTCACGGATTACTGGAGTTGTTGCTGTAGATGAAGGTGTAGCGGCCTGATTAGTCACTGGTGTGATCTCGATAGATGATGGTTTGATGGTTGGGCTTGCTGTTCACCCAAAAATTCGCCAACCTGAGTTTCATTATCCAAAATAATTAATTCAGCAAAATCCTCATGAATTACTTGATCAATATGTTCATTATTCGTGGTGTTCACATCCCCCAGACACCCAAACGGGAACACATCTTCAAGGAATTTTACATCTCGTGAACCAAAATTCTTTTGTATCCAAATCAAACAATCTCTACCCCTTTTACCAAATGGATATAAAAAAAACATTTTCTACTTTGACTAGCAAATGTGTCTTCTTTAGTTTTCCGATTATGAGCAAAACACAAGAACCCAAAGGTTTGAATAGCACCAAAAGAGGAGGGTTTATTAAAAAGTATTTCGAATGGTGTTTTATTCGGTAAAATAGGAGTTGGGGTACGATTGATCAAGTGAACAACAGTAGGATCACATCCCCCTCCCCAAAATAAATAGGTAATTTTGCTTGAAAACACAATGCCCGACTAACATTCAAGATATTTTTATTCTTCTTCTCAATTCTCCTATTTTGTTGCGGAGTACCCACACAAGAAGTTTGAAACAGAATTGCGGTTGCATTAAAATATTCAAACAAACACTTATACTCAGCCCTGTTGTCACTTTAAACTGAGAGAATTGTCTATCAACCATAGCAACAAAAGCCACAAACATTTGAAATACTACAAATTTATCAACTAATAAATAAATCCAAACCACTCTTGAAAAATCATCAACTATTGTCAAAAATAACAAGCTCCACATGGCTTAACATTTTTATATGGACCCTACAAATCACAATGTATTTTCTCAAAAAATCGAGAAGCTTTATTAGTACTCAAAGAAAAATTTTCTCTAGGATGTTTAGCACGCATACACACTTCACATCCCTTATCTAAATGATCTTTATTACTATTAACACAAGGAATTAACTTAACTACTTTTTTCGAAGGATGCCCGAGCCGATGATGCCGCAAATCAAAATTTGATGTAGCTTCAGCAGTAGAACAAATTTAGGTTTGCTAAAGTAGTATAATCCGTCTCTCTTAATTACCATTCCAATTTTATCTCCTTCGTTTGGTCTTGTATAACAAAAATATGAGAATCAAATTGGATAAAGTTTGTAAATCATCATTAAGTTGAGAGGCAGAGAGTAAATTACAACTCAAATTTGGAGCACAAAGAACTCCGCTTAGAGTAATCCTATTCGGTAAACAAACGAATCACACCAAAGCGGAAACTATTTTTCCACCATCCGATGAACCAACCGGGCATTCAAATTTTTGTGTGTCAAACAACTAAGAGCTTTCTCCTATAACATGGTGAATTGCTCTGGTATCAATAGTCCAAGAGGAGGCATCAAACTTGCCATTCAATCTATTATCAGGAATTTTAGCATTACCTAGAAGACCTGATATAGCCATATCAGATTATTCTAAAGAAAAAAACGTTCTCTATGGATCTGATACATGAAGAATTGATGAATCTCTTCTTGCTTTATTATTAGTACAAGCACACAAAATTTTCTATCCTATCCAAATCTAGAAAACAGGAAACAAATTTCCTATCCTTAAAATCATGTCCAAATCTAGAAAACAAGAAACAAATAGACAAATATGTAAAAAGATATTTTCCTAACAATTATTTTCCTAAAAATATCCCTTTCCAAAAATTTCTCTTTCTAAATATATCTCAATATAGTTTGAGTGAAAAAGAGAAGTATTACCAATCGAAGAAGCTAATGATCTTTTCGAACTTAAAGTTGAAGAGCTGATTGAAAATTTAATGTTGTATGAAGCTAATTTGCAGGCTAAAAAAGAACAAAATCATTAAAAGAAGAATATAGCATTCCAAGCATGCAATGGTGAATTAGATTTGGATGAAGAAGTAATTATATACATTGCTAAAAAGAACAACAATATAAGAAATTCCCAAAAAATGACGAAGTTTCAAAAAGTTGGAAAATCCAGCACAACTGATCAGACATCAATAAAATGTTTTGAATGTGATCAATTTGGTAACATAAAGATGGATTGCCCAAAACTCAATAGTGAGAAAATGAGAAAAGGAAAAATAAACGTGGAAGTTTAAAATAAGAGAAAAGCTTATCAAGTGACATGGATGATTTAGACTCTCCCTCGTCATCGGACAGTGAAAGCGATAGTGATGGTGAACAAGCAAATGTATGCTTCATGGAAAATACAGATAAGGGATGTCCCAATCTTAATTATGATGAAATTTTAGAGCCTAGAATGGAAATTAACTATAAGTGTAGACCCAAAAAATGAATAAGAAATATTTTGCAAAGATAAACTGATTAAAACTTGAAGTAGGATTACAAAAAGATGAGAATTTTATTTTGGAAGAAGAATTGGAACTTTCTCAAGAAAATTGTGAAAAGTTTTCCAATGAAAAAGATTCTTTATTATGTGAACTAAAACAATAAACTAGAAAATGATGACATTAGAAATGAAAACATTGATTTAAAAATAATTTAGAAATTTCAAAATCTAAAATTCTTCAACTAAAGGATAAATTGGAAAAGATTACTAGCAGTGTTTCAAATTTAACAAGGGAAAACTAGATTTAGACAACCTAATCAAAAATTCTAAACCCTTTGGTAATCGAAATGGTTTAGAATTCAAGAAAATTCTTAAAGAAAAGAAATATAGTTTTTTATATACAAAGGTTAAAAAGGCATTTAAGATATAAAATATTTCAAATTCCAAAGAAATAAAATTTTGGATTCCTAAATTAACAACAATATAATTAGACAAAAACACATTGATAATTTCTTAAATAATGTAGTATATAATAAGGATTATATTTTTAAAGTCCCCAAACCCACTTGGGTATGGCTACCTTCCGCACCTAATATTTAGTACCATAACAAAGGAAGTTGGTACGAATTGAATTAGAATTTATCTTGCCGGTACCCAAAAGAAAACAAAAGGAGAAATGAATAGTCGATGGTGGCTGCTCCAAACACATAACGGGAAATGCTAATATGTTATCAAACATAAGTTACATTGATGGTGGCATAGTAACTTTCACAGATTACTTAGAAAGATACGTCATTGGCATTAGAGAAGTTATCAACATCAGTATATCTAACTCTCCTATTTTTACTTATAGAAAATTTAAAGCATAATCTTTTAAGTATTAGTCAATTATATGATAAAGGATTTCAAATAAATTTTGAAAAAGATAGATGCATTTTTTTTTAGTATTAATATCTAGTTTTTAAGGATTTTAAAAATAGAAATATATACATTTTAAGTATGAATATCAAACAAAATTCTGACTTATAAACATGATGACCCATGTTTATGGCATAAATGGTTTTGTCATATAAACTTTATATATATATATATATATTAATAAATTAGCAAAATATGAAATAGTTAGAGGATTACTAAAATTCAATTATAAAGTTGAGAATTTTTGTGATGCATGCCACATTCGAAAATAAAAATGATGTTCTTTTAAATCTAGAAATGATATTTCTATAAAACAATCTTTAGAATTATTACATCTAGAAATATTTGGTCCTATCCAAATACGATCAATAAATCACAACAAATACATTTTCGGAATATGTAACGATCTGCCTTTTCGAATGCTTCAAGTTGGTAATTAAACCAACTCGAACTATTGGAAATGACAGATTGTTATAGCTTACAGGATTTACTAGAATCAAATATAGAATCACAAAATACAATTTTTTGCAATGGATATTTTTTTATTCGAAACATCAGAGTTATACAATATTCTACTTAGTATAAATACATATATTTTAGTTAAATAAAATTTACAGGAATTATTGAACCCAAAGGCGGATGCGTCTTCACGAGTCTCTAATTTCGTCGACTAAAATTTTTAAGCTACAACACTCGATATTAGTGTATTGCATAAGTTGTTTAGCATATAAAACTTTGGTATTAACTTACAAACTATTATACTTATGCTCTATTCTTTTCTATATTTATAGTTCCAAGTAAATAATTCAATAAGCAGATTTGAATTGGATTTAAACTAGCATATATGATAGTTTGAGTGTTATTAATCAAAGTGTATTCATCTATGCATAATTCCTATGTCACACACACACACACATATGTATAAACAGGTGTACTTGTAGCAAGCTCTAAGTCTAACATTCAACCTATATTTCTACTCATGTCAACCTTAACTTTGATGTATTCAAGCATCAACACCAGTTTACAATATTTAGGAAACTTCATTCTCACATAACATCCTATTCTCTGGTGTAATCAGTTAGTACAAATGCATCTGAAATTGAGTCCATTTCAATCCACACATCCAAGCTTGCATGCACATTTCAAACACTCAGAGAATAAATCTTTCATTCAAACCAAAGTAAAAGGGATACATTCAATTACCTTATAAATTCATTAATTAAACAAATCAGGGAATACAACATGTAATTTAACTCTAACATGCTAATCCATCCATTCTTCTAACCTAGATCCTTAATTAGGTTAATTCCCCTATTATTCACAGTTTATATTTTTCTTTGGCTAGCCACCATTTAATTTTTGGTTAGTCCTCTTGCCATTGAACACCATGTATGCATTGTTTAGGGACCCCTCGACTTGTTGCCCTAAACATAAAGGCCTTTAGGGCATTATATGCCATGCATATACCCAACCTCTACACCCTGAGGTCAGACAGATCAATGCCATCCCCGGAATTTTACCCTTCTTTTATGTGTAAATCTCATTAAATATATTTCTGCATTACTAGAAAGTGCATATTTCCCCCTTATTTTCCTTTTATTCATACCACTTATCCTCATGAATACACAAAATAAGGTTTAATACCTTCATTATTCGTTTACACATATCAAACAACAACTTGCAATCCAGTCAGGACATCCATCACAAACTTACATACAATCATTCAGTTAGGTAAATACATAGATATATATACATCCACCCATTGTATATAGAAGTTTCACATCTTGGTGTACACTTACTTCATTATGCATATCATATACTCACTTATTCTTGTTGTGACATATTTATCTTTATCTTAGAAAATAGACATAAGTGTAAACCCACTTGTTTACAATGCCCTTTACTACTTAATCATAGATCTCCTTCACAACGAATATTCATGTTCAGGTCAAGTGATTTGGTGATGTGATCATACACATTCATCTTGCATAACTCTTCAAGTGATCTAGTTTATAATGCACCCATTTCATACTGATTTATGAACCATTTAATCAACAAGTATATATTTCATTTTAATAACACACAGTGAAATACACGTATATGTTGGCTGCCTATAAAAGGTCTTAAGGCCATAGAAAACATAATACACTCACCTAATATCTCGTGCTTCAATCCCTCTTTTATCCTATATTTTTTTTTTCTGAATTTTATTTGGCTTCATATCTCCTCTCAGAAGCTACAGCCATTGCCTTATTTTATTTCTTGTTTGATTTTTAGAGAGCTAAAAATGGCCTGGCACTCGAGAATGTCCAGATTTATAATGCCTATTAGCTAGGGTTTTAGGCTAAAAAATTCCTAAATTACTCTGTTTTATGCTAATTGCTAGACACTCTTATATCACCCTCGATCACTTACCTATTTCCCCCTTTTAATTTGAATAAAAGAAATGGAGAAGAAAACGGTTACAAAATATATGTGCTGCTGCTTTATCTGAGTAGAGCTACTTTTCATTTTCCTATCTTTACCCTCCCCTTAAATCATGCTTATTGCATGCTGTTGTTTGGATACCTTTTATACCAGAAAATATGACTTCCCTATGTAGCATAAACTAGGTAAATAGGATCTGCCTGTTTCTTTTTACAACCACTTTGGCCTACCTATTTATCAAATGTATCATGTTTTATTATTATTTCTCTTTAGCATGCATGCATTTATGTTTACCTAGGTATGTTGGCTACTCACTGTCCAGGTTTTGGAAAATATTTGTCACACATCTTAAGACCAAATATTAAATTTATTTCCAGTATTTTATTCTCTAAAATCATAGAATTGTTTATTTGTATTGGTGCAACTTTATAATATGTTATTTATAAAGCCTGTTCACATGCACTCAGTATACATTATATGGGTAATCTATTATTCTTTATATTATAATATTTATACAACACATTTTGTATAATTTAAACATAGATTTTAAATCTTATCATTGATGCTTTTATTGTATTTTCAGAATTCCAATACAAAGGTATATGTATATTCAGTGTGCACATGCTTATTCCCTTATTAAGCCACATACATTTTTACTTAGATATTTAATAATTTTGTTAAGTAATTTCAAAATATGTAAATTGGGGTTATTACATTAACTTCTCCTTAAGATCGTTAATCCGCATTTCCCAACAATTGGTGTCAGAGCATTGGTTTTCATAGTTTCCATAATCTGATTTTTGAAAAGTTTAAATTGAGAATTTCAGAAATTATTTCAACACCAGTTCAAAAATATTCAATTCATTCATGTTTCATGAGTCTGTGTTTAATTATTTCGAAAAATCAAGTTGTCTACTGAATTGGTGAGTTGTATAGGAACTAATTAATATGAAAATGTGTTTATTTTATGCTCTTATATCTTATCTTTTGTGTATAAATAAATATTACTTAGGTATTGTTTTGATGTTTTTACAGATGTATTGTCCAAACCTCATTCAGCCTTAAAAGTGAAGAATTGATGCCATATACATGAAGATTGCTTAAGAAGTTGTCATTGGAGGCTAGTTGTGTTCACATTGGTCACCTTGGAAGTAGATGGGTAGAAAAGATCTTAGGAAATCAATTAAGTGGACACATGTTAAAAAAGGATATGAGGAGGATCGTAGCATAATCTTTGATGAGAAGGCCCATTTATATGATTAGGGTTTTGCAACTTAGTTATAAATACACATGTATACCCATTGTAAAACATATACTTTTCTGCTGTAATTTTTCTACCATTAATCTAGTTTAGTCTTCTTTTCTCTTTGTCTACATTTTTATTTTCTTAGCAATTAGTGCTATCTACACAATTAGATTTGGTAGAGCACTATTTGTCTTTTGCACTTATTTTCATTAGTGATTGACCGTTTGATTAGATTCAGCGGTAATCCTAATTTTATTTCCTGTTTGTTATTTAATTTCTGTAATTTTAAGTTCTGTTTCTTTTATTGCTTTCCTATGTTATATTGAATTGAATATAGATTTGATTAGATTCAGATCTGATTCAATTCAATAATAGTTTTATTTGCTTTAAAATTGTTAATTGTGATTTGATCGTTGGTTCAATTAGGTTTGTTCTGAATCAAATTGCAGTTTCAATATTTTTTGTTTACAAAATCAACCTCCAAGTTTTGTCTAACTCGCCCAAGAAATATATAAATAATAAAATTTAAAATTCCTCCCTATGTTCGACCTGCATATTACATGATCTGTGCGCTTGTAGTTACTTTTTTTTTTTTAAATTCGTGTTTTTCTTTTCCTTAGAAAGTATCGATCAAGTTTTTGGCGCCGTTGCCGGGGAAGTAACAATTACATTTTATTATTTATTTTATTTCAGATTCGTGTTAGTTTTATTTTTCTTGCTTTTGTGTATAAAAAAAATCTTGATTGGGGATTTGATATATCAATTACATTGGTGTTATCATCCACTAGACAAGAGAAAAACAAAAAGTTGCCAAATTACTTCGATTTCTTTTCTTTCAATCTTCTTTCCTGTTTTCCATTTATTTGTTTCCATCTTTATAATTTCTTTCCTTTCTCTCAACCACTTAAAAAAAAAGGTAAAAAATAATAATTTGTTTTTGTTTTTTCTTCTTTTCTCTCTTGACTGATTTTGTTCTGCCACCAGTCTTCTCCTTCGTCATTGCAAATCAATTCAAACGCCATCTTCCTGACCATCAGTCCACATCACCACGTTCTTGCCGTTAACCAACCCAGATCAGCTCATACCACACCACAAATCCATCTCCATTAATTCCTTTTCATCATTAACACAGCTCATCCCATACTCGATGCAAATGCCTCAACTCACCAAATCACAAGCCAACGATCACCAAGTTTTGAACCGTCTTCACCAGAACAATCCGTAACCCCACCCACCCCTGCAACCAGGGCCGGTTTTAGGGCTAGGCGGCCTAGGCGACGGCATAGGGCAACCCACCTAAAGAGGGCAACCATGGCTGAGAGTTTGCTGATGGAGAAGATGACTGTAAACAGAAAATATAAAGAAAGGTATATTAAAAATGAATGCAAAGCATCTGTGGGTCATTTGGCTGTTGAGCGAGGGCAAGATTAAATGGTTCCAAGTTCAATTCCTGGCATCACCAACCTCTGTGGCTTTTTCCTTCCACATCAAATTCACTGAAATTTTCCCTATGATTTTCCATCGTTGTCTAGGGCAATTAATTTTGAAATTTTGCCCTATAATTTTTTACTCTTGCCTAGGGCAACCCGAAGCATAGAGCCGGTCCTTCCTGCAACAACAACTGCCTCGTACAACTACCCGAAATATACTCCGTCTTCTACACAACAACTGCTCTTCCACCACCACCCTGAAGCAGATCCATCACCATCACTAACAACACCAACAGCTTCCAGAAACTCGGTATCCAACCATCTACAGACCTCTTCGAACAATTGCAACCATAGATAGAACAACTTCGAACCTTCTAATCACGACTTCTGAAACCACCATCTCCCAAGCCAAAACGCCCACACCTTATCCACCGCAATTCCAAAACCCCAATACCATGTGAACTTCCTAATCCACACGCCTCACTTCCATCTCTCAATTCCGATCGTCCCCCTTTCCACAACCTCGAAACCGCATCTGAATCAGAATCCAATTATCAACTTCGAACATCGTTTCAAAACCACAAACTCAGAGCCAGACTTTCCCATAAACACACCATCCACAATAGCAACGTACTTCGTCACCGTAGCCACCATCATAACATATTCTAAATGCCCCAATTCGAATCAGACAAATCATCGAACCACCGCAAATTAGCATCGAATTCACCAAGCCTTGCTTGAATTCCAAAATCACTGTAAAACCGATTACCACTCATCCGCATCAACAACCAATTAATTTGCGAAAACCACAACAGTCAACGTCATGATTCACCGAAATTAGAACTCCAAATATTTGATTTGTGACCCAGTTCGAACAACCACCCTCTCCTTTCGATTGATTTTAGAAAAATCCATACGAAAACTAAAAGAAAATTTACATGATTTGTTTTCGTGAATTGTTTCCCTGTTGAGTGCGTATAATTAGCTTCGGAATTAGAGTGTTATGGTGCTATTTGTAATGGTGTATGAAGGTGTTGGTGCCCATTGTATTGGTAATAGTCAAGGAACTACGTGCGTATTAGAAAAAAATCGATTTACGTTGACAAAGTTCTTGGGTGCGTGATTTATTTTATAACTTTTGACTGCAGTGCAGATAATCGGAGCAACATATTTGGTTTAATATACATGGGACGTCTTGTTGGGGTGCATTTTGAGTGCATGAGTTGGGTTGATTCTAATTCTATTTTTGTTAGTTCTTTTCTTTCTTTGAGTCATAAGTTAGTTGTTAAATTTAGTAATTTTTGATTTTGTTAAGTCAAGTTTTCATAGATTTTTATTTTTTTATTTTAGCTGAGCTGTTTTGCTTGTTTTGTTTACTTTTTAGTCAAGTCAGTTTATTCATTTTTGTTTTTTTTCCTTTTTCAGAATTTTCTCCTTTTCGATTGTTTTTTAATTTTTTGTTTGTTTTTCTTCGAAAAATAAATAATTCAAAAATAAAAAAATCGTCTAGACACAACTCAAAAATCAAAGGTCAAGAAATTTTCGGGACTGACAACCTTATCCCATTGTAAAATTTTCTCAACTCTACAGGTGCTGTAGTTGCTTCAAAAATATATATAGACATTTCTTGTAAAAAAATTCTACAGGGGCTGTGGCTTGCATGTACAATTTTTAATTTCTGCAGTATTATTATCTGATTATTGTGATTGGCTAAAATTTCCATAATTACTGTCATCATTCTCATCATTTTTCAACAATAAAGTCTGACTAGATATTTCAAAATATTTAATTACAAGGGTGTATTTTGTGAAATTGATTCTCTCAAGGGTTTGATCGTGGATATATAGTAGTTCAATTTATTGAACTATTAGCAAAAGAGGTTGCAAACAACCCGTAAAACATTGGTCGTATCCCTTAGTATTTGTACTATACATGAACGACCATAAGACTCCCCCTTCTAACCGAGTCAGCTAATTAGTAGAGCACAACTTGGTATTTTATACTATTTTGAAGTGAGAATAGTTTCTGTCTTGTCTTGGCTTCATTAAAATGTATGATTCAAAAAAAATCCTTGAGAGAATTGTGGATTAATAACCTGAGAGGAACTCGTCGTCTCGAGGATTATGAGTATGATTTACAATTCATAAGGCAAAAAAAATTCGAAATTTCATGAGCCTAATGCCAACAATTTTCAAAATTTTCCAAACGACCAACATTTTCAAAATCATAGATATAATCGAAATGGCGATTTCAATTCAAATTTCAATAATTCTGATTATGAGCCACATCCATATTAAAATAGTTTTGAATTGCAATATACCTTTGATCAACATCAATATGGGGTTGTAAACCAGTTCGAAAATAATTTTGAAAATGAAAATGATTTTCAAATCAATCAAAATTTTCAAAATTCTGATTATGAGCCACATCCATATTAAAATAGTTTTGAATCGCAATATACCTTTGATCAACATCAATATGGGGTTGTAAACCAATTCGAAAATAATTTTGAAAATGAAAATAATTTTCTAATTAATCAAAATTTTCAAAATTACAACCCATATTAACATCTTGAGAATGACCAAAATTGCAATTTTCCCTCTAACATTAACAGTTTTGGTTACGAACCTAATTTTCAAAATCAAAATGATTTCCAACATCATTGTCATTTTTCTGAAAATTCAAATAATTTTGAGAATCAAGGAATCCGAAACGAGAGGTCTCAAATCAACGATTCTGAAGAATATCGTCTTAACATTCCTAAAGAGAGGGTCGAAAGGCTAGATAAACATATTGATGAACTTCTTTGTTTAATGACATCTTTTGGAGAACAATGCGGGTAACAAAATCAAATGAGCATTGAATCGGGAAATAATTAAATTTTTATTGACAGTGAAAATTTTCAAACAACGACTTTGGAAATTGAGAATAACGATCTAAATGAAGTTTGTCAAAATTCAACAAATGATTTGAACTTCAATTCTTTTCAGGAAAAATATTTAAGCTCAGATTTTGATCTCTCTCTTCCAGGCTATGAGAAATTGAAATTTTAGAAATTGAACATAATAAAAATGTTGAATTTTTCAAAAACTCAAAATTGGAGAAGGATTTTAATGAACATGAATTTTTTGGATTGTATGAGGATGAGTTGCCAAATGAGGATGAAAGCTATAATTTGGTCAACCCGATCACCAATCTTAGGCTCGGAAAAACAATTGAAAATAATGTCAGCAATCCCGATAATCCTTCGATTCCAACCTCAAATCAAAATCATGACGCTCTTCAGATGGCAGGCAAGGCCAATTCGAACCTTCCAAATCTCCATCTTCTTCGAATGTTGGCAATCCCAACATCTCTTCTTCTGATGTCCGCAACCCTGATAATATATCTTCTTTGAATGTTGGCAATCTTAGCAACCTATCTTCTATACCTTTACCTCCTTCACATACCGTGTCAACACCTTCTTCTTCAAATGATCAAGATTCTAAAACACGACAAGTCGACATGATAGAAACTGTTGTTGATGACACGATAGATTTACCATTTCAGAAAGTCTCTCATAATCCAGTAGAATTGTCCACGATGTCTTTCGAAAAACTTTTCGAAGATGAACTTAAACTTCTAAATGACGATAATGAATATATGGAACGTCTCAAAGATAATCCTAATTCCATACCATCGAATGAAATTGTAATTGAAAACTTAGATTTATGGGATTATGATAATTTTCATCTGAATGGTATAAATCACTGGCACAACCAAATTTGCATAGGCAAGATTTTGAATTCAAAAGTTATTGATATGTCTCCTGCACCTCGGAAATCAGATACGAAATCATCATACATCATTTTCGATAGAGGCAAGTATAGAGGGAAAAGGAAATCCCATTTTTCATATAACACTAATCGTCATCATAGATTTCATTTTGCATATGATTTTCATTCGCATATAATGGCTAAACTTCATTTCATTTTACAAATAATTTTGCAACTCATTCACCTTTGGGTACGTACTTTCAAATTTAGGAAACGGTTACAGTGTGGACACTGTTTTGTCCAAGTATGGGGGGAGTCTACATTGCATTCTTTTCATTTTTCTTTAATTTTTTTCTTTTCATATAGGACTATCATGCATTTTAGACGTAATAACATGTCAAAATTTTTTTTTTTTGTAAATACGACTCATTTTAGATTCATACAACAAAATAAGTTAACAATTGTTAATCAGTTGATTGTATTTTTTCTCTCAACTAAGATCGAATAAGAAATGTAATGAAAAGTTGAATTTTGAGGGATATTAGTGTAACCGGCACATAGTGAGATTCTTAGGTGATGGCCATGAAGTTTATTCTAAGTTGTAGTTTTTGTTTAATGAGTGAAGGACTTAAAATACTTATATTGGCTTTTAGAACCTTTAAAAACTAAGTTGTGTTAAGCTGAATTCGCGTAACTCTCTCGCTCTTATATTTTCAATAATAATAATAGTAATCCAAGGGTATCCAACATTGCTTGTAAATCTAGCGTTGGTGTGCAAACCTGCCAAGCTCTATTCGACATGTTGTTGACAAAGTCAGTGTTGGTATATCTTGGTCTCATTTTATGAGTTGAACACTTAAAGATTACCGACATCTTGTTGACAAAGTCAAAGTCGGTCTGCACAATCCGCCAAGCTCTTTCCCAACTCTCTGACAGTCTGCGATGTAGTGCATGGGTGGTATACCTTGGTCTTTAAGTTAGATGTATGTAATCAATCATAAATTTTAAGTTTCATAGAGATAGAAAATAAGCGATGATGCCCAAACACTTCTTGACCTTATTGATTTGACTAGCCATACACAAGGAAATTAGAATACCACTTTACAAATTGTGACAAGCAAACTAAGAATTTATTTCATGGCTGCACTATGTTATCAATCGAATCAACTGGCCAAATTAGAGTTTAACATTGAAAACTTGAATTATGTTGAAAATTTGTGACAAGTTGAGGTATCTAAAATACAATCAATTGACTAGAAATTGTTAATTTAGTTTGTTGTACCACTTTTCTGAAACAAGTCATGTTTTCATTTGCTTATGTCCGTTGCATTCACGTAGTTGCACTAGAATCAGCATTTGGATTTTGTGGGTAGTATCCACTGAAAACCCTCATGAGACACCACTCGTTCTACTAGGGACACCTAGAGGTTTAACAGCTTGTTGCATATGCTCAATGCAATTGTGTTTCCTATGAAAGTGTTACCAATCTAGTTAGTTTTAATTTTTGTTTTACACGAGGATGAGTAAAAGGTAAGTGTAGGGGTATTTAATTAACATGAAAATGTGTTTATTTTATGCTCTTATATGTTATCTTTTGTGTATAAAAAAGTATTACTTGGGTATTATTTTGTTGTTTTTACAGATGTGTTGTCCAGACCTCATTCAGCCTTAAAAGTGAAGAATTGATGCCATATACATGAAGACTGCATAAGAAGCTGTCATTGGAGGCTAGTTGTGTTTACATTTGTCACCTTGGAAGTAGATTGGTAGAAAAGACCTTAGGAAATCAATCAAATGGACACATGTCAAACAAGGATAAGAGGAGGATTGTAGCATAATCTTTGATGAAAAGGCCCATTTATATGATTAGGGTTTTGCAACTCAGCTACAAATACACATGTGTACCCATTGTAAAACATATACTTTTCTGCTATAATTTTTCTACAATTAATCTAGTTTAGTCTTCTTTTCTCTTTTTCTACATTATTATTTTCTTAGCAATAAGTGTTGTCTACGCAATTAGATTTGGTAGAGCACTATTTGTCTTTTGCACTTATTTTCGTTAGTGATTGACCATCTGATTAGATTCAGCGGTAATCCTAATTTTATTTCTTGTTTGTTATTTAATTTCTGCAATTCTAATTTCTGTTTCTTTTATTGATTTCCTAGGTCATATTGGATTGGATATAGATTTGATTAGATTCAGATCTAATTCAATTCAATAATAGTTTAATTTGCTTTTTAATTGATAATTGTGTTTTAATCGCCGATTCAATTAGGTTTGTTTTGAATCAAATTGCAGTTTCAATATTTTTTGTTTTCAAAATCACCCTCTAAGTTTTGTCTAACTCGCCCAAGAAATATAAATAATAAAATTTAAAATTCCATCCTGTTTCGACCTGCATATTACACGATCTATGCGCTTGCAATTATTATTTTAAAATTTGCGATTTTCTATTCCTTAGAAAGCGTCGATCAAGTTTTTGAAAAGTTCTTCAAAAGATATAGTAGACATGTCTATTGAGATAGGAGAATCATAATGGCTTTCATTCATCGTAATCAAATGCAAACAATGAAAATCCTAGATTTGAATTGTCAAAATGAGCTCCTATTCAAAATAAATAATGTACTCAAGTATATCTTATTAGTTGATAATCTCGATTTAAAGGAACAAATGTGTCATACGGATCTTGACGATTCAACACTTAGTGGACAAATGGTGCAAATCTCGAAAGATAAATGGATACATGATAGTGGTCGTTTAAGGCATATAACTGGAAATCCAGATATACTAAATAATATAGTTTACAAAGATGGTCTAATGGTTAATTTTGGTGATAATTCGAAAGGATATGTGATTGGCAGCGACAATGTCAGTAACTATTAAACCCCTACTATTTTTAATGTTTTATTAGTTAGTAATTTGAAACACAACTCACTTAGTATAAGCCAATTATGCAATAAAGGTTATAAAATTAAATTTAGAAAAGAGAATGTTACATCGAAGATAATAATTCGAATATAATATTTGAAGGAATTAGATAGAAAAATATTTATGTTTTAAGTGTGAAAATTTTAAATAACAACTTACGTCTTTTTGCTAATACAAGTAATCCTTGGATTTGGCATAAAATATTTGAACATCTAAATTTTAAAATCCTTTCTAGATTGTCCAAACTCTATTTAGTGAGAGGTCTTCCAAAAAATGAGTTTTAAAATAGTTAGTATATGTGATGCCCGTCAAATAGAAAAGCTAAGAAAAAGTTCGTTTAAACCAAAAGATTAGATTTCCACGTCAAAACCTTTAGAATTATTGCATACATATTTATTTGGTCCATCTCAAATTCAGTCAATAAATCATAGTAATATGTTTTCGTTATTGTCAATTATTATTTTAGATACACCTGGACTTTATTTCTTAAACATAAAAATGATGCTTTTGAATTATTTAAAACTTTTGCGAAAAGAATTCAAATTTTATTTTCTTAAAAAATCAAAACTGTACGTACAACGGAGAATTTGAAAATGAAAATTTTGATGATTCTGTAATAAAAAGGAATTACTCATGATTTCCCCTTTCCAAGAACTCCACAACAAAATTGAGTAGTTGAGCATAAGAATAAGACGATTCAAGTGTAATGCTACAACTGTGCTTTCTGATAGTAATTTACCAAGAAATTTTTGGGTTGAAGCAGTTGCTACAGATGTTATATTTTCAGTAGAATTTTTATTAGACTATTAACTAATAAAACACGATACAAACTTCTTCACAATAGGAAACCAAACGCATCTTATTTTAGAGTTTTTGGAAGTAATGTTTCATTTTAAATACTAAAGAAAATTTAGATAAAGTCCTATTCTTACACTTGTATCTTCAAATATTTGAGTGTCGTTATTGTGGTATGATACCTTTTTGGTTGATGATGGAGTATATAGCTGTCGCCTATGTCAATTTGTGGTTCAAGTCAGGTTCGTGCTTGGAATAAGTATCTTGTTCCATGTCTGGTATTTTGTTCAGGAATTCAAGATGCAACTTTCTCACCTTTGAGCTTTTTAAGGTGTTAAGGAGTTCTATGTTAAGATCGTGCTGTGTCAAATTTTTCCAGTCTCCGTTGGGCTTGCTTGGCTTCCTGGAGCTGGTCATGCCATCCTGAATGTCATGTTGATCATGTTACTAATTTGTCTAGTAGGATGTAGGCCCTTCTCTCTTAGCCGTTGTTGTTGTGGTCGAGCTAGTTTATGTCCCTTTTGATAGTCCTTAGCATGTTAGAAAGACTATGTCAAAAAGATAAGAAACATGGGTTGCCTGCATGTGTTCATGTTGCTTGCGTACCCTCCCCATTCAAATCTCGAAAGCTTCCTTGAGCCATAATGCCACACTGTGTGGTTGTATCTCCTGTTCTACTATGGTGATGTTGTATTTTATACAGTGGAATGGTATTATGTTGTACTGTATGTATAATGTCTGTTGTGGTATTGCTTTTGTGTGTTTGTATTTCGTTTGTAATTTGCACTTCATTTGAAGTATGTCATGTATTATGTCATTTATTCCCTACGTGGAGTTTGAGGTCATATTGTAGTCTAGAAATAATGTATAGCTTCAGAGTTGTAACCTAGATAGGTATATTGTGGATGGTCCACCTTAAAAACCAAAATTAGTAGGTTGGTAATCTGCCAATCTCCTATATTATTTGTTACAATAACAAGTGTCTGCAATCACTTTCAAAAGCGGTCGGCTCTGCCAAATTTTTTTAGATAAATTTAGTTCTGAATCAGATAAAGAAATTTTTATTGGATACTCAAATAGAAGTAGAGCTTACAGAGTTTTTAATTTAAAGACTAATACTATTGAAGAAACTATGAATGTATCTTTAATTTAAGATTGAAGATTTAAAGATGGTAGTAAAAAAACATAATGGAGATGAATTCGATAATGAAATAATGAATCAATCGAAATTAATTAACCTAATAAAAGAATTAGACTTTTTAGGCATCATCCTGTAGAAAATATATTAGGATATATCTAGTCTGTAGTTAAAACTATAAACCAATTAAATAATATGAGTAATGTAGCTTTTATATCAACTATTGAACCTAAAACTCCGAAGGAAGCATCAACTGATGATTCATGGATACTATCTGTACAAGAAGAACATAATCAATTTACCAGAAATGATGTATGGGAACTGTTCCCAGACTTGGGGATAAAACTATAATAGAAACTAAATGGGTTTATAAAAATAAAATGAATGAACTTGGTGGAATTGTTAGAAATAAAGCTCGATTAGTTATATAGGGATATTGTCAAGAAGAAGGGATATATTACAATGAAACCTTTGTCCCCATAGCAAGATTAGAAGCTATTAGAATTCTACTTGCTTTCGCTAATTATAATAATTTCAAATTATTTCAAATGGATGATTAAAGTGCCTTTCTTAATGGTTTTGTTAAAGAATATGTTTATGTTGAACAACCTCCATTATTTGAAGATGCTTTTTTTAAGAAATCCCTATACGATATAAAACAAGCTCCCAGAGCCTAGTATGACCGACTGAGATCTTATTGCAATCAAAATTTTAAATTGGTAAAGTAGATAATACTCTTTTTATTCATAGAAATGAAATTGATATTCAATTAGTACAAATTTATGTAGATGATACTATTTTTGGATTAACAAATAATGAAATGAACCAAGAATTTTTTGAAATTATGAAAAAGAGCTTGAATGATTCATATGAGAGAACTCACCTTCTTTTTAGGATTTCAAATAAAATAACTAGGCAATGGTATATTTATTAATCAAGGAAAATATGCTAGAGATATATTCAATAAATTTAATATAGCTAATACCAAAAGAAAACCCACACCCACGACAACCAATGAAGCCTAAAGAAAAGATGATTCATCAATAGATGTAGATCAAAAATTATATAGTGGTATGATAAATTCTCTTATATATAAGTGCCAGTAGACCAGATATAATGCATAGTGTTTGTCTTTGCGTAATATATCGGTCTCAACCTAAGAAAATCACTTAAAAACCATAAAAAAAAATCTAGGATACGTCAAACACGTACTAGATTTCGATTTATTTTATCTTAAGGGAAATTCATTTGATTTAATTAAATATTGTAATGGTGACTATACTGGTCGTAAATCAGACCAAAAAAGGACAAGTGGAACTTGTCACTTTTTACGTGATTCCTTAGTTTCTTGGTTTAGTAAAAAGCAAAATGTCGCTTCCTTGTCAACAACTGAAGCAGAATATATCTCTGCTTCTTTGGATTGTTATTAAATAATTTATATTCAACAAATTCTAAAATATTTTGGATTAAATATAACCAAATAATCAATCTACTGTGATTATACAAGTGCGATAAATTTATCTATAAATCTTACTCATCATGCTAAAATAAAACATATTGATGTTAAATATCATTTTCTAAGAGATAATGTAAGTAAAGAAAATATTTCACTAGAATTAATTACAACAGAGGATCAACTTGCAGATATTTTAACTAAACCCTTGAGTGAAACAACATTTACTAAATTAAGAAGGGAACTCGGTATTTGCTCATTAATCGAAATATAATAACTAGACATATCAGCGCACACACACACACAAACACACACACATATATATATATATATTAAAATCTAGGAAAATTCAAAATTATTGGAGACATGTCGACATGTACTATCTTCCATATCGACATATAACATTAGATTTTCAAAATTAAAATTCCCTTCAAAATCGGTTTTATACTTATTTAAACTCTTAGTTTCGAAAATTAATGTCTCTTCACTCATTCTTCTCCGTAATAAACTTCTAAAATAAAATAATAATGGCCTCCTCATAAAATACCAACCAAAACAACACCTTCTCCTTTCCTACTTATCCTCAAGGTCCGTTTCAACGAACTACGCTCACACGAGTAATCAAATTGGAAGAATCTATGAAGGATACACTGCAAATGCTCACTGGAATCCAACAGACGCAACTACAAATGGCAAAAGAACAAGAGAAACAAGGGAAATTCATTAGGAATCTACAAAAATTCTAATGGATAACCATTCTTATCCAATCATTATCAAGGATGACTCATTTAATATTAAAATTCATAATCCTATGGAAGATGAAGAAGAAGAAGTAGAAGAAGAATAGGAGGAGGAGGAGGAAGAAGAACAAGAAGTTCAAAATGGATGAAGATGATCAAGTCAATTGCATTGGTGAGGTGTGTTTTGATAAGGATGGAAAAGTAATTGGAAAAAGTGGAGAATTTTGTCTCCATTATCCAAATTGTCCAATTCATAAATCTCTAATTATACACTCAGAAGATGGGTTTCATGTGTTTGCAAATATCCGTTGTATGATTTGATTACGTATATTCGCTAATATTCATGTATTCGTTAATATTTGTTGTACGGTTACGTGTATTATATAACAAATTTATAATAAAATTTAGTTCAAATATATCATCATGATTCAATTAATGGAACTATAGTATTAGATAGATTATTAGGTATTAGGATTATTCTTTAATCTATATTATATTCTATAATATTTTAGGGGGAGCATTGCAGATTATTTACGAGTATATCTATATTTTGATGACAAAGAGGGAGAATTATAAAGTAGGATTAGAGTAAAGGGGAGTTAGGCTCAGGTTAAGGGGGAGTTAGTAGTTTCGAAAGGAGATATTAGAGTAAGGGGGAGTAATTGAAGTATCAAGACATCATATAAGTATATTTTATAATGGTGGTTTTGATGACAACAACCTTGTTTTAATTATTATAAAATATATAATAACACTATTATATAGAAATATATACGCATGAATCATATACAAATATTGATTTGAGGAATGTAAAATTTAAAGATTCAAGAATAAAGGTTTCAAAGAAGAAGAGTTCGAGATTAAAGACCCGTGAGTAACAAGAGATCAAGAGTTCAAAAGAACTAGATAAGTTATAGAGTTTAGATTTTTTGTTCAAACTCCGTAATAACACTGAATTTCTATTTTCAAATCTCCTATCATTTTGAATCTTCTTATCTCTTAATTTCAAATTGATTTCAAAATTACTTCCTATCTAAATATACATATCTTTTAATTTTATTGGATTATAAATTTAATTCCTAATTTGAAAATTTCAGATTTGATAACTTATATATTAGTTTTTAACTAATTCAAATATTTACCTACTTATATTTTAGTTTTAATATATATATATATATTACTTAAGTTTCATTTCCTTATATTCATAGTTATAGTTTTATATGTCTTTAGTTTTGAAACATTTATTATGATAGTTATATTTATAGATTTATATAAATTTTAAGTAATCATTTCATTTATTATAAATATATGTTTTGAAATTATATGTACACTCTATTATATTATTTTATTATGTAGAACAATAGTTTGTTTATACTCTAGAATTATCTTCATTTATTTCAATATCGTTTACATTGTTTTCAAAAATTTCAAATTTTAAAATTTACTTAAGGAATGTCGACGTGTATTACCCCCTGTCAACATGGTGACCGTTAATTTTCAAATTTAAATTTAAAAAGTGGTATCTGTTGTTTTATATCCTTTTCTGAAAGGATACAACTGTTGAACCACTATATATGGGCTTCTAAATTCAAAATTTTATGACTTATTTTATTTATCTTCTTTTCTCATTTCTCCTCTTCATTTCTACTCTTAATTTCCTAAATTCTATAATCAAACTCTGCAGAATTTCAAAGAGAATTAAACCAATTCAATTCTAGTTTGATTCTCGATCAAACTCTCTCAAGATTTCAAGTGTCATTCAGAGTTATGGGGGTTTCTGTAATTTAAGATCGCAAGATCAAATTCTATCGAGTCTTTCTTGTGAAATAGATATTGAAAAGGCATGGTTGTAGCTCGTACAAATCAGTTGGGTATTATTATAGCCCGTAAATCAATTGAGTCTAACTGTACTCTGGAAACAAGTGGGGTGTACCTCGTGTCTTGTGAAATCTAGGATTGTAATTTGAAGATTATATTGAAAAAAGATCCGCATCAACCAAGAGTTATGTGGGACTGGATGTAGGGCATATAATTCTGAACCAGTATAAAAACATTGGTGTATTCTATGCTTTACTGCTTTTCCTTTTATTTTACTGTGTTTGATTCTGTAATTGTTACATATCCGTGATTTGCATATGTTTTTGATTAGTTAAAAATGATTTCATAAAAAATAATAAAATTACACTATTCACCCTCCCTTTAGTGTTAAGTTTGCCTTAATATCCTTAATCCGCATTTCTCAACACTTTCGAGTTCCTTCACTGGAATTTTTCAAATATCCAGGTCAGATGTCTAACTCTATGCCAAAACGTCTAAAACTGGGTTCAAGATTTTTTTTAAAAGAAGCAACAGTAAAATCTGAAAGGGTTCCTCTCCATCTCTTCATAAAAACTCTTCATGCATGAACATAAGCATCTCTAGGACTGAAAGGAAATGGAATCGACTACTTAAAGCAACTCTATAATGAGATATGTGTATGTGTGTGTGTGCATGTGCGTTTGTGTGCTACACTCTAGATCGAGATAGACAACTTTTCTAATTCTTTATTCTATCCATCTATTACGTCTCTAGAGTTTATTATATTTAAACTTACAATCACGATCGCATATTCTTCCATATACTCATACACAATCAAGTATATAACACTGGATATAGGAAGATTATTGTACTATTAGTCAAAATCTGTGTTGTCTAGATTACACTATTGTCAAAGAAACTCTTTTATATTGAAGCCTATTCCTCTCGGCAAAGCGAGGGCAATTAGTTAGTGAAATATCGAAGGGGAGCTTTGGGATTGGATTTAGGACGGGAGATCCAAACTAGTATAAAAACTCTGGTTTGATTACTCTTATGTAATTATTTTATTATATTAAGTCACCTACTTAATCAGATATATACTTGCTATATACAACATAATCAACTTAGATGTTCGTTTTCTACTTTCGTAAACCGGTACAATATTAATTGGAAATATGAACTAACATCATGTGTAAAGACCACCCTACACCTTCAGTGTATAACAATTGCTAAGAGAAAGAAATAAGAGAAAAAGGAGGAAATAAAATAGAAGTGAAGGGAAAAGAAGAGAATAAAATACAGAATCACAAAACCTGTCGAATATCTCATATCACATCACATAATATATAATGATAACAGATACAACAAACGAGATAGTAATAACTATATAAACCACATAATCAGAGTATAAGCTCATATAGTTATACATAACAACAATAGAGTTTATAGAAAAGATCGATAAACCCACCGAGAAACTATCTCAAAATAAATAACATTGTCAAGGCTCCATAATGTAATACAGTGGAATAAACAATAATAATATAGGTATAATATGGAAAGATGTCACCTCCTTCAAATCCACCTCTATAGTTCCAAGCAATGCTAGTACTATCACCTCGCTTACTCATCAACATCATTGATGAGCACCTAAGGCAATAAGAGGTAATATTAACCTTGGATCAGACAACAGTCTGGTGTGAGCGACAAAAAAATCTCAAAATACTATATAAGCCGCAACAGTATAAGAAACATAGGTTTGGAAAATCATACCTATCCTATTCCTGCATACGCAGAGTCACACATATAATCAAGATAATATATGCTACTCGAAATAACAAAAGAGGAAACTGTACTAGGATAAAAGATTCTCAATAACCTACTCCGACCTTACTTCCCATCCTCTCTCAAGAATCTTAGAGATAATAGTCTACTAAGAGAAATAAGATATGAGCAACCATAACAATTATAACATCCATCAAACAAGCCCTATCTATCACCCCTTAAAGCCTTGAATACATCTATAACCCCGTATGACCGCTAACACATCTATCAAGGGCTAATGGAAATCCAGGTTCTAATGATACCCTCAGGACCCAACGTATGGTTTCCTTCAGGACCTAATTGTCTAACATTTTTAGGCACTCTTATGAAGTCACCTAGGGTATATCATCTTCATCATGCTTGTTGGACCCATCTGTCCAACATGTGTGCCTTTATGACCCAATTATCTAGCATAATACCCATCATCGAGCCACAACTAGAACACTTCGAGTCTTTGGTAATTCTTTGGCACTCCCAAACTCCTAGAGTTTCCAAATATGGGACCAAGCCATCCTACTCGATCCATCCATCATATGACAGCTTTGTCCCATCTCAAGCTACCTATCAATCACTCCTTCGATTCAACCTAATTCCCGAGCTTCCAATCGAAGAGTCACAACTTTCTACAACATGCTTGCATGACCCATATGTCCAACATGATCACCAACGACATCTTGTAACTTCATTATGCCATGAACTACATATGTAACGACCCGCATTTTACATAGGATCGTAAAATATTTTTATTTAATTCCCTGAGGATTGGATCATTCTCATATTTTAATATGTTGGTATAGGGATGTGAGACATGTCCATAATTTTTACCAATTTTATTTGTGATCGTTTTGCCCCTGTTAGTTTTGTACTAGGCATAACTTTTGACTAGGATCGAATCAGGTGCTGGGATTGATTTCATTGGAAATAAAATGACATTTCCAATCCCATAGAGTGGTCACATTAAGGATTTGGTTTAGTAGTTTTGGAGGAATCGCTGCTGTTAGACCAAAAAATGGCACTAACACCCAATTGTCTAAGATTTATGGAGAATAATAATCTGAAAACATAGTAAATCAAGCAGAGATATGAGATTTATAGTGGTTGGGCGTTAACAAGCCTAGATCCCCTTTATTGTTTCTCATCTCATTCCATAATTACAATTACAATGTATATTGACACTCAAGTAGCATGAATAATTCTCTTCGAATTCATTGATTTTCATTGGAGAAGAAGGTGATTATCTATGGAGAAATTCGGCCATAACTGCCATGAATAAATAAAGTGCCAACCCTCCCTTAATTCGTTGCATTGTACTGTATTTATAGCTGCGAGCAAGTGCTAGGTCGGTTATGCCATGTGGCAGCATCAGAGAGGATTTCAGAAGTAGGGGAGAACATGGGATAACAGTCTTTAACTGTCCAGAATTCATCATCTCAAGCGGGTCGGATCCCGCCACTCCGACCCGATCTGGTTGGCCCAATCCGGATAACCCGATCTGGATGAGCCGATCCGGATGACCCGATCCAGATTACCCGATCCGGTTTGGTCGGTGAGGCTTATTTACCTTAGCTTGATCCGAAATGATGGAATCCGACCAGAAACTTGTATGCGCAGAAATCCAAGTTTTCCCGCCCTTTGTTACTTCGTCCAAGCAAATGTCGATCTCTGTCGGTTCATATTCAAGCCCTGGGTAGCCTTCCTGATAGAGTACTTAGGCTTTGGGTAGTTTGGTCACAAAGCAGGATAACATTTTGCCCTCCAAATTACATCTTATTGCAAATGAGATGTGCTTTGAATAAGTCGAGCTGAATATTTTTGGAATGTCACCCACCCTTGAGGAGGCTTTATCAGATTGTTGTTCCCTATTGAGTAGTTCCGTCATATGGATTTTTTCTTGTATAAATGGCTTGTCATATATCGCACTACTTCCGTTGATGCTTATCGAGCCAAATTCATTCCATGGCTAGAGTGGTCAAGATGATCAAGTAATCGTTTAGACCTCCTCGAATCAAGAGGTTGAATTCCTTCATCATAAGTCATGCAGTATCGTTGGCTCCCGTGTGAAATCGTACATGCACTAGTTAATGCCAAACAATGTCGTCTTCCTACACAAGTCAAGTGTATTACTAAGTCAGGCCTTCTTTTATATATAAGTTAATGTATGACATAGTCATCCAAGTCATAGGGTGGTGTCAGAATCTTCGTTGTTTGAGCTAGCATTTGGACCATTGGGCTAAAGCGCATCAGAGTCGGCATATGAATTTGTCATTTGTGCCTGAAATTAGACTATCTCGATATCAGGATATTAATCTGGGGCTCCATGATCACATCGAATCGTAACACTAAGGCATCCGAAAGCCATGATCACTTTGGATCGTTTTATAGTCTTGTGATCACATACAAATCAGCAAGGGATGTCGTTGAAGTCGTATAAACCAGTGCTCGTAAGATCATCACAAACATAAGGTAGTTGGAGAGTTCTCCGCATTCTCTATTCGATGTAGTTGTGGATCAAGTCTTTGAAGTCACGTTTGATCCATTAGTGGGCTTTCTTGAACAGCCAAGACTAACCATATCATATTCCGGAGATATAGTTTATATGTTCTGAGTCAAGCACCGAGTTAGGATCATGTTCAAAGTTAGTCTGTTAGTTGAAGCTCGTGCTCCCAGCATCAGTGGAGGACGAGCGAAGTTAGTGCTTATGCCCGCAACATCATTGGGGGTTGGACTAGGTCAATCAGACATCCAGTCTTCTAGCCTTTAAACTTTCTTTCGTAACATCAGGTTAGAGCTGCGGGTTCAGCAATCTTAGCCAACCCATGTCGTTTTGTGCTCTTTCTCAAGTTTTCAAGGGTTGGAGTTGTATACGCGAATAGCCAATCACATTCGCATTGGTGTCCTCCCATCTCTTTAGCCAGAGAGTGAGGATTGCCTCATCAGGCTTCAGCAAACTTAGTTACTCTCATCGAATTAGTCGAAGGGTTGAGTAAACTCGTCCAATGCAAGCAGATGAATGTCATTATGGAGTTAGTCGAGCCCCTCTGTTCATGCTTCAGCATAATCGGAAATGGCCGTCATGGTCTTGTTGAGTCTATCTCTCATGCTCGGTTCCATTAAGCTTAACAATCAAGATCGCGGGCTCGATCAATGAAATTGACCCTTTTCAGAATTGTACATTTCTATTAGTCTGTTCGTGGATTTTCTTCTGTCTTCATCATTTCAAGGGTTGAATGGTCCTCCATCCTTTGTAATGATAACATTGAGACCATCCATCTCAAGATTCTTAACATTAGTATCCTATGGTTGTAGGAATCTGTTTGTTTCAGAGGCGAAGTCGCTAGGGCCTCCTGGTGAGTTTCGATATAGAGAGACTTTGAAGTCAGAGTTATCCAGAATACCGGTTACTGCTGTTATCAACATCATAGACAGTTCAGGTCGATTTTTCGATGCCATTACGGCGTTGAATCTTTCTAGAATGAATGCAGGGTCTTTGTTTAACTGAAATTAATAACATGACATTCTTGGGTCGACAGATGTGGACCTTTGACTGTTTAATGAAGTTGGTGATCAGAGCGTTCTAGCAGTTGATTGATTCAGATGCAGGCCAACAAAATTGTTTAGCAACAATGTGAGTCAAGAGTTAGAAATGGTGGCTTTAAGTGCGGGGGATTGCTGAAGTTCCTGATGTCTCATGTGAAAGAGTTTTGACTGATGTTGCTCACCCCGCCTTTGAGGTGTGGCACCTTAGCGAAGCATTAATTAACGTTTGCATTCTGGCCTTCATCTTTGATAAGTTGTCACCAATTGTCCAATTTAGGGTTGGCGTCCCCAGCATGAAGTCTTGAAGTGGGTGGAAGCCGGTCTCTGGCTTCTTGGTTCCGCATATTTAATAGCCGTCAATCAGGCTTTTGTCCTTTAATTTGTGGATGGTGGTCCACAGCTCGGATGTATGCGGGTTAGTCTTGAGAAGTCATTCTTTTATTTATAGTCTGGGATCTTCTAGAACTCCAATGATAGTAAATGCGCATAAAGTCGGCGGATAGTCGAACTACGTCACTTGAAACTTGTATCCCATGCCCCCCATCTATGGGGGTTTTGCTATGCGGTGAGCATCAAATCCATTTTTTCTTTGAATTCATACATCCTCATCAAGTCATAAGTTTGAGTTTGGTACAAAATAATTTGCTCGTATCCAACTCATGTTAGTCTTTGGTCTCCCATCCAAGCTCTGAGGATCCGATTCGGGTGGCGATATAGTCAGATTATAGTCTCCTCAAATGCTTCCACTTGTCCCATGCATTAAGGAATGGGGAGCTTCATGTTGAAGCTAGGTTGGATTTGAAGCATTCAACTGAAATTGAGCAGAGGTTGTTCGAACTCCGTTTAAGTTTCCACTAGCTCTTGCATTTCTTGTTTCATTCAAGACGACGTTGCCAACTTGTCTTAGGGTCTCATGCGATCTGAAACGTGGAACATAGGGTGTTTGAGCCAAGTTCATTGTCTCTTGAATTCCCACGGTGTTCGCTGCAACGAGTAAGTCATAGTTGCTCGGCCTTCCATCTATTTGAGTAAAAAAGTTATCCATTATTTTCTGTCGTTTTCGTAGAAATTCGTCTTGCCAAGCCATCCTGGTTTTCGGTTTAGCAAGAGCACCATTTCTTTCATATCTAGTCTGATATGCTGAGGGATCATCGAGAGGAAGTCTCCTGACTTCCTTCACTCCTAGTGCCTTCTATGCCGACATCCTTAGTATGAAAGAAGGTTCTATCTTTCTTCTTGTTAACCCTTGAGTCGGAGTATCAATCAATCCTCTTCCTTGCAAGCTAGAAGTTGAAGTAATAGTGTGCTCCTATTGTCCAGGTCCTTCCATTTGGGAAGTCAGTTGAGACTAGCAAATGGACGCTAGCCATGTTTCCGCTTTGTGGTTCTCAAACGACCTATCTGGATCAAAGGATAAGTTAGATACAGACAGATAAGTTATGCCATTTGTAAATACTTTCAATAATTATACCCCCGGTCCGGGGGTAATGGAAAAAGACAGTAGTTGTATCACATCCCTTTCAGATTTAGACATGTATGCATGGAAATAACATCGCTTTCAAAGCTTAAGTGATTGAGTTATCCAAGTGCTCGAGTTACCGCATTTTCCATTCAGTGTACTTGCAAGGTGGAACTCATCGTTGCACTTGAGATATCATTCCCAAGGCCTCCTTTCGGTCGTCGTCTTAGGTCGCATGATACATTATTGAACATCCTGCTCCAAAGGGCTCCTTTCGATTGTTGGCTTAAGTCATACGGAAAGTTTAGCCTCAGGCATCAGCGTCAACCCTTCGAACGTAGCCCTTCAGTGGTGTTGTGAGTGCAGCTTTCGCGTCTTTGTCTTGTTATCTTGACACACTTGCATTATGCAAATGAAGTAGTATTCATCACAAATCAAACAAGGGTTTCAACTCGGCTTTCTTGCAAATCAAAATCTCAAAATTTCTGCAATCAAATAACAGCTAACCATGCAATTAAATAATAGTTAACAAATCATATAACAGTTATCTAAAGGGTGTGATGTGTGTGCCCCCAATCAATCGTGAATAAAGTGCCTAGCCAGAGCTTGTTCGTGATTGATAAGGATTGACATTAAATTGCCCTCAATCCTTCAGTGGGGTATACGGGGTCAGCTTTCAATCTTGCCCCCAATCCTTCAGTGAGGTTGGAACCCATTTCCTTTGGCACTTGGTCTTAGTGCCTTTATACTCTCCTGTCGTATGCCTAGGTTAGAGTGTAGTCAAGGTGGTCTCTAATCCTGGTACACCATCACGCCTTATGGACGTCAACTTCCTATCCTTTATACTCTCTCTCTCGAATCATGAGAGTTAGAGTGGCAGACGTCATCTTCCCGTCCTTTATACTCTCTCTCGAATCATGAGAGTAGAGTGGTGGACGTCATCTTCCCGTCCTTTATACTCTCTCTCTCTCTATCGAATCATGGTAGTTAGAGTGGTGGACGTCATCTTCCTGTCCTTTATACTCTCTATCAAATCATGAGAGTTAGAGTGGTGGACGTCATCTTCCCGTCCTTTATACTCTATCTCAAATCATGAGAGTTAGAGTCACATATCGAGTGGTCATTAATCTTGGCGCACCCATCACACTTGTACTAGGTTTATACTTGTATCCAAGCTTTAAGGACTAGAGTTAGTCGGGCATAAAGTCAGATCACGTTTGACAAGGCTTTGCGTTCCTCCGATCAATCTATGGGAGGAGTGATTAGCACCTAACTTTGGGTACCTGCATCATTCATATCGCATGAATTAGTCCCGTCAATAACTCAGGAAGCATGTAAAAGTAAAATGCGTGATTGAAAAGTAAGCATATCAAGAGGCAGTGCTGCCTTTTTTATTTAGATTCAAGTAATATGGTGGCGTCAAGCACAAGATCGAGCCATGTAGATGGTCGAACAACGTCCAACTGGAGTCGGATTCCGACTTTGCAATGCAAAGATCAATACACAATTATCTTGAAGTCTGCCATATGTGAGCCAAGGAGTGGATGGTCATCTCGGATCCACCTTGAACTACACAACTTCTATCAGGTGGAGGGTGTGACTTTGTAAATGAGCTATTCACTCAGGTTCGTTATGGTATTGCTCTAGAATTTTGCGGGTGCTAGAAGTCTGATCGGTATCAGATCCTAGGTACCTACACCGTCCACATATTAATTCATCTGAATTAATTACATCAATAACTCATAAAGCATGACAATATAATAGTCATGGTTACAGAATAATCCTGTTAAAGAAATTAATATCAATCTGTGTGAAAATGTCATGGCGTGCTCTTTGCAAGTCCATTTTTCCTTGCCTTGTCTCTACTAGGGGATGGCTGCCAAAGTCTTTAGCAGATGACAAATGTCTCTTCAAAACATTGTGGGATGACGGTCCCAAGAATGAACAGACCTTGATCGGGGACTTGGAGCGACAAGGACAGTTAGGTAGATACCATAAGCGAATGACGAGATCGCATTTCCTTTGAATCGCTTTCTTGCCCCCATTCCAAGGGCAAGGATTGAGTGTTAGGGAGTCATGTCTGTACCGCTAATGGTAGCACGTCATCACATTGGTGCTAGGACGGTAACTGGTAGGAGAACAATAGATCCATGCTTATAGAAACTTTTGTGCTTTCCATGCTAGGAAATATGATATGGCTGCTAGGGTAATAGTCATATCTCATCCATCCGCAAATATGCCTTCAATCCCATGTTTGGAATAAGACCGAATGCACAGATAATCAATCAGCATTCAGGCTTAAGTGCTCTAAACTTTTAACCTGCCAATTTTCGGGCAAGGATAAGGCAGTAGATCATGCAGGCCTATGATGTATCAGCTTTGAATTAGATGATGTAATCACGAGCAATCAACGTTCGAATCTCCAGTTGCTCTCAGTGTTTGAGGCATGAGTTACTTGACTAATAATCGATGAAGGGAGTGAAATTGTGAATCTTCACTTACTAACTCCAAAACATCGTTTGTCAAAAGTTTCATTCGCATTCATCTCCCATCTAGAGGGAGGTTGATTAGTGATTTGGTCAAATCATCTAGGGCAATGAACTGAGCAATGAGACTCGTTGATATCTATCTCGGGACAACCTTTCAAAGGAAATAAGCAATGTTGTCTTGCATGTCATATCTAGAGGCGTAATGAACGATAGTACGCCCTTTACTTCTCCTTGATGAAAACACTCCGTGCTGCAGAAAGTTTCTAAAGGGAGTTGTCCATTACTCTCTTCTGAATTCGGTCTCCAATACTAGATCAACTTCCAAGTGTCTCGATTGGGATCATCTCTATCTCTTCCGGATTATCGGAACTTGCTAGGTTTGCCAGATTATCCACTTTCTGATTTTCTATATGCGAAATATAAGATATGTTGTAATGTTCTCATCCATCCAACAGCTATTCTACCCATTCTAGGTAAGATGCGAGTCATAGTCCCTTCATCTGGAATTTCTTTCGAATCAATACAACTCCAACGCAGGACTTTCGATTATTCTTTGCACCATCTGTATGCAACTTCCAGGTGCTTGATTTTCATCTTTCATTTTGAGGGGCCATCTTCTTCATTTAACACATCCTCTTTGGGAACAATAAACTCAACGATGAAGTTGGCTAACGCTTTCCCCCATATGGATTTCTTCAAGAGGGATTGAGATCAAATTGGTTCGTCCTAATGTTCCATTTAACGAATCGTTAGAATGTCGCAGGTCGCTGCAGGACCTGTTGTAGTGGCTAATCAGTGCGTATCACAATCAGATAAACTTGGAAATAGTGGCAGAATTTTCTCGAAGCAATTAAAAAGTTGTAAACGAGATTTTCAATATTTGGGCAGTTGCTTCGTTAGACGTTACCCTCTGCATCTCGAATCTTCATCCTCTCTGGGATCTATGTCTTCGGGAAGATCATCAAGCAACTCTTTCTACGATGCCTCCTTTGCTTGTTAAGCCCATGCATCCTTCACACTACATCTCCTTGGGAGGGGAAGCGTTTTTAAGTTCCATGCCATCTCTGTTACGTAGCATATTCCATCCATCCATATAGCAGGCTCTTCCAGTGACTTAGTCATCACGTACCATTCAGCTCCAGCTTCGGTTGGGACGGAGCAATAGACACTAGAGTGCAATGTAAGCTCTGAATTCTGCTGGGGCTGGTCGGCCTAGACCTTGATCAGATAAGCTTGAATACAATAGCATAGCTTGCGAGACTTCAAGTAATATTCATGTGTTATGTCACAATGGAAATAAGAAGTAGAGAGCTAATGGTTGATTCATGTTTTCTTTAATCTCGAGCTCTCATCACTTGACCAAGGTCGTATGGTGGCTGGTGAGCAGTCAAGTTGCTATAATCCGGGAAAGGATCCATAGGTCCAATCATGGCATGTGGTGGTTCAACTAGTACCCAACTCTAGGCACCAAAGTATGTTGACCTAACCCTTATCCGATGGAAATCAGTCTTCCTCGATACGGTTGACAACAAACAACCATTGCAAAGGTTTGCTAAGTTCTTCAGGAGGTGAACCGCATGACATATTTTATTCATCACATCATACAATTGAAGTGTAGCTGTGGGATGTTGGGATCCTTAGCTTCTTTCTGGTATCCCATTATTGACAATCATGGTCACTAAGATCATATGAATCATCTTTGGAGTAGTGCTCGGACTGTTCCATATAACCATCATTCGATGCTTCGCCGATTGGACAAGTTTAAGTCACATAAATAAGGTGATCACGACTTGTTAGGAAACAACATCAGTTGCATTGGTGAAATTTATACACCATCGAAGCTATGGAAGAGGAAGCTGCTATGAGACAATCATTGCCTCATATATTGTCGTTGATAACAAGTTGAATCTGATCAATAACTCGTCACATTGGCTTACTGATATAAGTAGGTGTTATGGCTCTGGGAAGAATCCTAGTTGTTGCCATCTTGTTGCGATATTCTCAGACTATCCGTCAAATCTTCATTGACAAGCTTTGATGACTGCTGTTAGCCAAAATATATGTCAAGCCGAAGGCGACCGTGCTCCGAGCTGAAGACGAGCCGTCAGCAGGTCAGGGCATAGCGCCGATGGGGGTCCGGGGCCCACAGTCCTGGCGGCGATGAAAATTTTCTGAAATGATCTAGAAAAATGCAATTTTTGTGAAAATGACCCTTTCTCGAGTCGGTTCAAAATGTGCGTTTTCCATTTGATTTCTAGGTCACGGATCAGATCAGATATTCCTTTGGGTGTTGCGGGTTGGATGGGTCTGCAGGTCGCTGTTCAGAAGTGCATCTCTTCTGTTCAGGTCGTGCACATCTTTGGATCGGATCAGAGAAGTTACGCGAGTCGGATGAGTCACTTGCTCGAGTGGGTCAGATGGATGCTTCCTCGTTCCGATCTGATGTTTGTTTGCTAAACAAGCTCTCCCTCTGACCCGGAAGCACAGCAGTAATCCGGAAGGACACTCGAATGGGTCAAATCTTCGAACTTCGGTTAGGAGGTGTAACACCCCGAATTTCAATTAACACTAATGGTTAGTAATTAAAGTATAATTAATCTCAGATGTGAGAATCAGGGGAAACGGGCTGCGTCATTGCGTTCGTCTCGGAAAAATACGCGAAATAGAGTCCGAGTTTGCGTAAAACGGGTACCGTATGAAAGAGATATGGACGAACGAAGTTAGGCAGAAAAACCCGAAACAGGCCAGAAATGCACTGGCGCACTTGTGAAGTGCGCCAGCACAAAAATACACTGGCGCACTTGGGAATTGCGCCCATGTCGGGACAGGAAACCTGCACAGTTTCTGGAGAGTTCTGTGGTTGGGTGCACCAGTTTGGGGTTTGGGCTTGGTCTTAGGGCTGGTTTCTGGAAGGTTCCGAAATCTAAGGGTCCTAATCTAATTTAGGGTTAATCTAAGGGCCTAAAACACTCACCTAATCTATAAATACACCCTAATACTACCCTAATTCATACTAAAAATAGAAATGATGCCACCATGCCGCCAAAATCAAACTTGAGAGGAACCTCCACTAGTTTATGAAGAAAGTTGCAAGCTAATCAACCTCTAATCATCATCTTCTTCTTGTATAGCAACTAGTTCTACCACATAAGTTTGCTAATCTTGGTTTTGGTGAGTTTCTATCACTTTAATAACCAATTGCTAAATTAAGTAGATGAGATATGATGAGATCATGCGGTTTTGTATGCGGATTTGTGGGTTTTAAGTCATATGATATGATGTTAGTTTGCTAATCTATGTTTAATGTTAACCCTATGTTTATGCAAGTTAAGTGATGGGTTTTATGCATGCTAAGTATTTGATTTTATGCATGCTAAGGATTTTATGCATGCTAAGTGTTTGGTTTTATGCATGCTAAGTATTTGATTTTATGCATGCTAAGTATTTGATTTTATGCATGCTAAGTATTTGATTTTATGCATGCTAAGTGTTTGGTTTTATGCATGCTAAGTATTTGATTTTATGCATGCTAAGTGTTTGGTTTTATGCATACATTATGACATGCAAGTTTACCCTTTTTCTAAATAAGATGCATACATATGCAAGATGACACCTTTGTATGCTATGCATACATATGCATGTTTACCCTATTATGATGCAAGTTCATATGCAAGTTTGTCTCTTTTTATGATATGCATAACATATGCGAGTTTGCCTCTATGTATGACATGTTATGCAAGTTCACATGCAAGTTTATGTGCAAGTTCATATGCAAGTTTATGTGCAAGTTCATATGCAAGTTTGTCTCTTTTTATGACATGCATAATGCAAGTTTGGGTTAAATGCTAGTTGGGTTTAATGTATGATCATATATGCAAGTTGACACCTTTTGAACCTATGATAAAGTTATAAGCTATGTTGGTTAAACCCATGACATTTATGATGAATCTTCCCTTTTATTATGTCATGTTACGAGAACGAATTACGTGGGGAACGATGGGGTTAATATGCATGTTAATAAAATGATGTGGAATGGGTATGCTTAAGAGTAACATAAATTAAATGGACATAATTGGGAATTTACCTATTGAGTTAGGTCTACCCATATTATGGAGTTGGGAATTTACCTATTGAGTTAGGTCTACCCATACTACGGAGTTGAGAATTTACCTATTGAGTTAGGTCTACCCATATTCTGAAAAACATGATTAATTAATTAGGGATAATTAATATAAATTATGAGGGTGATTAATTAAGTGTAATTAATCGACTAAGACACGAGGTTGGACTCAGTTGTAGCGTAAAACTGCCCGGACCCAACCGGCTTAACCAGTTGCTACAAATGTTAGCCCAATGTGAGAGGTCTTAGGCACAAATTAAATACGTGATTAAAGTAAAGACACGAGGTTAGACCCTTTTTATGACGTAAGGCTGCCCGGACCCAACCGGCATATCCAGCAGTCATAAAAGACGGTCTAATGTGAGAGGTCTTTATGAGGTCATGATCTTAATTAATTAAGAAACACTTAACCATATTAGCATGTAGAGGGACATGAGGGGTTTAGTGGGGGCCTTGGGTGGCAATAGAAAATACAATTAGAATACTTAACCAAAGTGGAACATGTAATTAAAACATGGTTAAAGGGTTAAGTAAGTGCTTTGGGTGGCATGTGGAAATCTAGTGGGTGCCTTGAATGGCAATTAAAATATGATTAATGACTTAACCAGAATTTATAACATGTAAGTGGACATGGTTAAAGGGTTAAGCGGGATTCACTAGAAATAACCAGCTTAGGTGGTAGCTTGTGGGGGCCCATTTCAACCAATATCCCAAACGTATCTTAGTGGGCTCGACTCTAGTCGAGTGACGGGACACGCATATTGGGCTTGACTATAAGAGGCCAAAATGGGTTAGCGGTGGCAACGCATGACCAACGGGTTTCATATGCGTGTGTGGACCCGGGCTGGTAAATAAGACGTTGTTGCATCGTGTAGATATAAGCCGTGCACCGTTAGTTTTATCAGGTTGCCACGTTGGGGAATGGTACACCCCACGGTGGGGCCAGCACGGGTATCTACGTTAGGGAGCCGATCGAATGGGGAGTAGTGTGTACACCTAGTGGATTGTAGGGCCCTGTGGCGTCTACTCAGTCACCTAGGGGTACGCGAGAACTATTAAGTTAATTTTATAAGTCCATGGGTGGGATCAACCTTTAAGTTAGGAATGACTGGTGTGGTGCAGTTTAGTAATTTACCTTTGGAAGGGTAGATGCGTCTTTACGTTTCTTAGTTTATCCTAAGTCTACCAAGCTGCTTAGTGTAGCCATTCATCCCCAGACGACACCGTATATCAAGCTTATGTCTTCTCTGGTTACTTTAATGATTGTATTGTTAAAGTTATAGGACTCGCTCAAACTTATGTCTGACCCCGTTGTTTTTATCTTTTTTTCCCAACCCTCAGGTTATCAGAGTGGGCCCAGTACGAGTGGGCTTTGATCAGGCTGCTTTATTCTCTTTTGGAGCTTGGACCATAGATGTAGAGCTCAGCTTACCCTTTCTTTTATGGCTATCAGTTCATGTATTGGGATTATGTACTTTTATTTATCAGGATGGATATTTTGTACTTGACTCTTATTATGGTTTTGTGATGTAACCAAACATGTTTTACTTTCCGCTGCAATGAAATGATGTTTTAAAATTTTCAAGTATTACTTATATCTGTCTTGTTGTAATTTTTCTGTTCTATATTCACTTAAAAATACTCCACCGATGTTATGGCATTCCCTTAGCGAGTGACCATAGCGGGTGTGGGGTGTTACACGTGGTATCAGAGCTTAAGGTTACCAGAACAGATAATTTTTTTAGAAAAACTATTTTCTAAGAATATTTTTGAAAGGAGTATTTTCAAAAACATGTCTTTTAAAAGAAAAGTTTTTGAAAGAAAAGCATAATCCCCAATAGCCATATCTATATCTTTCGAATTCTCCGTTTTGAATCTCTTCCTCTCTCGTTTTGAGTTTCCCCTCCGCGTATAGATGACCTTTCTAAGATAGATAAGAATGGAAAACCACTTCAAGGGACTTAGACGTTAGTCAGATTAGAAGTTGGTTCAAGAAGGAGGAGGACTGGTAGGTATCTATTGGATAGACGAAGGGAGGAAGGCTCAAATAGTTGTTTGGTTAATGAAGGATGAAACCTCATTGGTGGGAGGTTATGAGTGGAGAATGGGATGAAGAAGGCGAGTAGTTATCCTTTTGGGAGGAATAGGACACCTTATTAGGATTGTCCAAAGAGCCAAGGGCAAGGTACGAAATCTCCTAGAGGGTAGTTGTATTCCCTCACGACTAGGGTACCAAATGGGGATAGACCGTCTAGGTTGGAATTTGGATTTCTTTATTATCCGATTCGAACTTTATTTAATTCTGACGCATCGAGTTCGTTTATCTCATCATTGTTAGTTGAGTCACTGCACTTAGACACCAGTTAGTAGATGATCCCTTAGTTGTTTCAAACCCAATTGGGGCTCCATGAAGTGTTTGGGTTTGAAAGTTGCTATACTTAGCGTTGAGAGTAGATGTGATGCTTTTTGGGCTTCACGAGCTATGGGTTAATTTTGGGCATGGACTGGTTATCCAGTAGGGGTGCCGTTCTTGATTTTGAAGGGAGAGTTGTTAGGCTTATGACCCGCTTGGGTAACACTTTCGGGATCTCTTGTAATCCCATGGAATCTGTTATGCTAAGTTATCTAGAATCGCTTGACACGTCGGTCGAGAGTTTGCGATCTATTAGAGTGGTCCGGGAATACTCGGATGTGTTTGAGGAGGTGAAGGGCTTACCTCCGGAGCGGGAGATTGACTTCCGAATATATCTGGTAGACAATGCTAAACCTGTATCTTTACCAGTGCGCCACATGGCTCCTCGCGAGAGGAGGGAACTCCATAAGCAAGTAGGGGAGTTGCTTGAGAAGGGGTCCATAAGACAAAGTATATCGGAGTGGGGTGCTCCAGTAGTTTTTGCTACGAAGGCGGATGGGTCCCTCAGACTTTGTGTAGGCTAAAGAGAACTAAATAAACTCACAAAGAAGAATAGACACCCATTGCCGAGGATTGATGATCTCTTTGATCAGTTGGTTGGCGCCTCAGTATTTTCGCAGTTGGACTCAGCCACGGGGTTTCGTCAGTTGAGAGTGGCTGAGGATAGTATAGAGAAGATTGCCTTTAGGACTCCGGATGGTTTTATGAGTGGCTGGTGATGCCATTTGGTTAGACGAACGCCTCCGCATACTTTGTTGATTTGATGAGAAGGGTGTTCAGGGAGTACCTAAATAAGTTCGTGATGATCTTGGTGGATGACATCTTGGTCTTTTCTAGGAGCGAAATAAGTTTTCGTATGTGCTCAATAGGTTGAGCAAAGCCAGTTATGGGATAAACGGTGGTTTTGGAGCGAGACTGGCAAGGACATCCAGAGTTGGACAAGGGCTTAATTATTTAGCCGTTTTTACTAGTATCATCTCACGTAGGTCGTCTAAATTCGAAGGAGGTATCCCTTGGGTGTTTGTCTGATATTGGTTTAGGCCTTTGGGGCTTGCATTTGGGGGATGTCGAGTTCGACTAAGGTGGTCTGCGTGAGAGATGGATAGTTGTGACGATTTTGCATGGGAGAATATCCTGATTTTCTCTAGAAGTGGAGAAAAGCATGCCCTACATCTTAGGGAAGTGTTGGAGACTCTTTGAGCGCATTGTCTTAAGACAACAAAGGTGGATGGAATTCTTAGCATCCTATGAGTTTGAGATAGCGTATACCCCTGGCAAGGGTAACGTGGTGGCAGACGCCTTGAGCAGAAAAAGGCTGTCTTTGAGTCCATTGTTCGTGGAATGGCGAAGCTTGGAGTTTAATTCTATGATTGACTTTAGACCTTCCGTTGACTTTGTACCCGGTTTGCTAGCCTCCTTGGAGGTTAGGCCTACTCTTTTGGGGCGGATTGGCGAGGCACAGCGAGACGACCCACAGTTGGTTGAGTTAGTAGAGAACCTCATAAGGGGGGGGGGAGTCGTCCAGCCATTTGAGTAGGTACACCCTAGATGGTAAGGGGTGGTTGCGTAGAGACGATAGACTTTGTGTACCGCAAGACGAGGGTCTGAGGAAGGCTATACTTGATGATGCACATCGGTCAAAGATGACCATTCATCCTGGTAGGCACAAGATGTACCAAGACATGAAGAGAGTTTTCTTCTGGGCCGGTATGAAGAAAGATGTGGCCGAGTATGTGGCTAGATGCTTAGTGTGCCAACAAGTTAAAGCGGAGCAAAGGAAACCCGGTGGGTTGCTACACCGATTGGAAGTTCCGCAATGGAAGTGGGATAGTGTCTCGATGGATTTCATCGAAGGGTTACCGAGATCGAGGAAGGGCAATACGGGAATTCGGGTTGTGGTAGACAGACTTACCAAGAGTGCCCATTCTATACCCGTGAAGAGTAAGAGGACCGCTCCATGGCTTGCTTCAGTCTATGTTAGAGAGATTGTTAGATTGCATGGCGTACCATCCAGCATTGTGAGTGATCGAGATCCTATCTTCACTAGTGAGTTTTGGAGAAGTTTGCAAGAGGCGGTAGGGACTCAGTTGTGTTTGAGCACCGCATATCATCCTCAGACGGACGGTCAGACCGAGAGGGTGAACCATATCTTAGAAGATCTCTTGAGGCTTTGTATCTTGGATTTTGGAGGTACATGGGAAGAACATCTTCCTTTGGTGGAGTTCGCATACAATAACAGCTTTCAGTCTAGTATTGGCATGGCACCTTTCGAAGCTCTTTATGGAAGGCCTTGTCGATCTCCTACATGTTGGTGGGAATCTACGGATAAGATCTTGCTTGGGCTAGATATGGTTAGAGAGACTTCAGAGAAGATTGATTTGATTCGAAGAAGGATGAAGGCAGCGCAAGATAGACAGAAATCTTATGCGGATCAGAGAAGGACGGATCTTGAGTTTGAGGTTGGGGACATGGTTTTTGTCAAAGTATCTCCGTTGAGAAATGTTGTTCGCTTTGGGTCCGTTGGGAAGTTTGCACCGAGGTTTGTTGGGCCGTTTCCTATTAAGGAAAGGATTGGACGGATGGCATATAGGGTGGAGTTGCCCGACAGACTTAGTGGTGTTCATGATGTATTCCATGTATCACATTTGAGGAAGTGCTTACATGAGACCGCAGAGGTCGTAGAGCCGAGCTTGCTTAGAGATGTAGAGGTAGAGCGTGATGCGACGATTCGACGAGCTCCTACTCGCATCCTTGGGTCAGAAACTAGGAAGTTGAGGAACAGAGAAGTTCAGCTAGTTAAAGTGCAATGGGGAGAAGACGAGGGCAATGCTACTTGGGAGACGGAAGCGAAGATGCGTTCTTTGTACCAATTTCTTTTTGAGAGTATGTCTTTTAACTTTTCCTTTATCGCTTGTCTAGTACTTATCTTATCTTTAGTATATCCTCTCGCTAGTACCTATGACCTTTAGATAGGGTAAAACCTATGGTTGAAACATGTGTTTGAAACATGTTATGGTTGATGGATGCATGTGGATGCAATTGTTTGCTAGTGGTTGCTCGTGGATGCATATACACACACATTAGGCACTAGATCGGCTCAGTCACTTCATGTTGCATATTGCATAAATGGATGTGGTAGTTAGATTGATGGATGTATCATGGCTGTGTTAACATGTGGATGATGCATTTTTGTGTATGGTTGTGCACGCATATAGAAATTGTATGTGTCAATAGGGTTTCGCATACATATTGGATGCATGGCACTATCATGGTTTGCATTAAGGATGTCGACTGAATCAGTAGACCGCTTGATTTTGCATTAGTATACGGACATATACACACACTTTCTGCATATGTTCATACATCATTAGAAGTTTCTAAGGATAATGGTTGCTTGTGGTTGATGGTTTAGTAGATGGTTGTTTGGTTGGTAGGATACGTTCTTCTTGACTTAGAGATTTCGAGGACGAAATCCTTTAAGTAGGGGAGAATGTAACACCCCGAATTTCAATTAACACTAATGGTTAGTAATTAAAGTATAATTAATCTCAGATGTGAGAATCAGGGGAAACGGGCTGCGTCATTGCGTTCGTCTCGGAAAAATACGCGAAATAGAGTCCGAGTTTGCGTAAAACGGGTAACGTATGAAAGAGATATGGACGAACGAAGTTAGGCAGAAAAACCCGAAACAGGCCAGAAATGCACTGGCGCACTTGTGAAGTGCGCCAACACAAAAATACACTGGCGCACTTGGGAAGTGCGCCCATGTCGGGACAAGAAACCTGCACAGTTTCTAGAGAGTTCTGTGGTTGGGTGCACCAGTTTGGGGTTTGGGCTTGGTCTTAGGGCTGGTTTCTGGAAGGTTCCGAAATCTAAGGGTCCTAATCTAATTTAGGGTTAATCTAAGGGCCTAAAACACTCACCTAATCTATAAATACACCCTAATACTACCCTAATTCATACTAAAAATAGAAATGATGCCACCATGCCGCCAAAATCAAACTTGAGAGGAACCTCCACTAGTTTATGAAGAAAGTTGCAAGCTAATCAACCTCTAATCATCATCTTCTTCTTGTATAGCAACTAGTTCTACTACATAAGTTTGCTAATCTTGGTTTTGGTGAGTTTCTATCACTTTAATAACCAATTACTAAATTAAGTAGATGAGATATGATGAGATCATGCGGTTTTGTATGCGGATTTGTGGGTTTTAAGTCATATGATATGATGTTAGTTTGCTAATCTATGTTTAATGTTAACCCTATGTTTATGCAAGTTAAGTGATGGGTTTTATGCATGCTAAGTATTTGATTTTATACATGCTAAGTATTTGATTTTATGCATGCTAAGTATTTGATTTTATGCATGCTAAGTATTTGATTTTATGCATGCTAAGTGTTTGGTTTTATGCATGCTAAGTATTTGATTTTATGCATGCTAAGTATTTGATTTTATGCATGCTAAGTATTTGATTTTATGCATGCTAAGAGTTTGGTTTTATGCATGCTAAGTATTTGATTTTATGCATGCTAAGTGTTTGGTTTTATGCATACATTATGACATGCAAGTTTACCTTTTTTCTAAATAAGATGCATACATATGCAGGATGACACCTTTGTATGCTATCCATACATATGCATGTTTACCCTATTATGATGCAAGTTCATATGCAAGTTTGTCTCTTTTTATGATATGCATAACATATGCGAGTTTGCCTCTATGTATGACATGTTATGCAAGTTCACATGCAAGTTTATGTGCAAGTTCATATGCAAGTTTATGTGCAAGTTCATATGCAAGTTTGTCTCTTTTTATGACATGCATAATGCAAGTTTGGGTTAAATGCTAGTTGGGTTTAATGTATGCTCATATATGCAAGTTGACACCTTTTGAACCCATGATAAAGTTATAAGCTATGTTGGTTAAACCCATGACAATTGTGATGAATCTTCCCTTTTATTATGTCACGTTACGAGAACGAATTACGTGGGGAACGATGGGGTTAATATGCATGTTAATAAAATGATGTGGAATGGGTATGCTTAAGAGTAACATAAATTAAATGGACATAATTGGGAATTTACCTATTGAGTTAGGTCTACCCATATTATGGAGTTGGGAATTTACCTATTGAGTTAGGTCTACCCATACTACGGAGTTGGGAATTTACCTATTGAGTTAGGTCTACCCATATTCTGGAAAACATGATTAATTAATTAGGGATAATTAATATAAATTATGAGGGTGATTAATTAAGTGTAATTAATCGACTAAGACACGAGGTTGGACTCAGTTGTAGCGTAAAACTGCCCGGACCCAACCGGCTTAACCAGTTGCTACAAATGTTAGCCCAATGTGAGAGGTCTTAGGCACAAATTAAATACGTGATTAAAGTAAAGACACGAGGTTAGACCCTTTTTATGACGTAAGGCTGCCCGGACCCAACCGGCATATCCAGCAGTCATAAAAGACGGTCTAATGTGAGAGGTCTTTATGAGGTCATGATCTTAATTAATTAAGAAACACTTAACCATATTAGCATGTAGAGGGACATGAGGGGTTAAGTGGGGGCCTTGGGTGGCAATAGAAAATATGATTAGAATACTTAACCAAAGTGGAACATGTAATTAAAACATGGTTAAAGGGTTAAGTAAGTGCTTTGGGTGGCATGTGGAAATCTAGTGGGTGCCTTGAATGGCAATTAAAATATGATTAATGACTTAACCAGAATTTATAACATGTAAGTGGACATGGTTAAAGGGTTAAGCGGGATTCACTAGAAATAACAAGCTTAGGTGGTAGCTTGTGGGTGCCCATTTCAACCAATATCCCAAACGTATCTTAGTGGGCTCGACTCTAGTCGAGTGACGGGACAAGCATATTGGGCTTGACTATAAGAGGCCAAAATGGGTTAGCGGTGGCAACGCATGACCAATGGGTTTCATATGCGTGTGTGGACCCGGGCTGGTAAATAAGACGTTGTTGCATCGTGTAGATATAAGCCGTGCACCGTTAGTTTTATCAGGTTGCCACGTTGGGGAATGGTACACCCCACGGTGGGGCCAGCACGGATATCTACGTTAGGGAGCCGATCGAATGGGGAGTAGTGTGTACACCTAGTGGATTGTAGGGCCCTGTGGCGTCTACTCAGTCACCTAGGGGTACGCGAGAACTATTAAGTTAATTTTATAAGTCCATGGGTGGGATCAACCTTTAAGTTAGGAATGACTGGTGTGGTGCAGTTTAGTAATTTACCTTTGGAAGGGTAGATGCGTCTTTACGTTTCTTAGTTTATCCTAAGTCTACCAAGCTGCTTAGTGTAGCCATTCATCCCCAGACGACACCGTATATCAAGCTTATGTCTTCTCTGGTTACTTTAATGATTGTATTGTTAAAGTTATAGGACTCGCTCAGACTTATGTCTGACCCCGTTGTTTTAATCTTTTTTTCCCAACCCTCAGGTTATCAGAGTGGGCCCAGTACGAGTGGGCTTTGATCAGGCTGCTTTATTCTCTTTTGGAGCTTGGACCATAGATGTAGAGCTCAGCTTACCCTTTCTTTTATGGCTATCAGTTCATGTATTGGGATTATGTACTTTTATTTATCAGGATGGATATTTTGTACTTGACTCTTATTATGGTTTTGTGATGTAACCAAACATGTTTTACTTTCCGCTGCAATGAAATGATGTTTTAAAATTTTCAAGTATTACTTATATCTGTCTTGTTGTAATTTTTCTGTTCTATATTCACTTAAAAATACTCCACCGATGTTATGGCATTCCCTTAGCGAGTGACCATAGCGGGTGTGGGGTGTTACAGGAGGTGTCTTTGCGCTGCGGGTCGGATGAATGCCATCTCCTAATTTGTTGCTATGTCCGAACCAATGTCCATTCGATCTGAGCTTTTGCTTGATCCTATCCTTGAAGTGAATGCAACTTCCTCGATCTAAAATGAGTGCTGCTTCTTCAATCCGATCTGCGAGGTAATCTCATCGCATGCGATAAAGATGCTACAGGCTCAATATATCTGCAATTTCTTCAATCCTTGGAATTCCAAACCAGATAGAGGCTATGTAGATTTGAGCTATGAAGGCCGATGCATCAGAATGATCGGTTGATCGTTCAAGTCAGATACGGATCTTCCCTCAATGAACTACGATATCCATTGGTGGATGAGAAGATCTATGGTTGAGAATTAGTCCATTCTCAGTGAAAGCACTAAAATGTTATACCAAAAAATGGCACTAACACCCAATTGTCTAAGATTTATGGAGAATAATGATCCGAAAACATAGAAAATCAAGCAGAGACACGAAATTTATAGTTGTTTGGCGTTAACAATCCTACATCCACTTTATAGTTTCTCATTTCATTCCGGGATTACAATTACAATGAATATTGACACTCAAACACTCAAATACAATGAATAATTCTCTCTGAACTCATTAGTTATCATTAGAGAAGAAGGTGATTATCTATGGAGAAATTCGACAATGGCTGCCATAAATAAATGAAGTGCCAACCCTCCCTTAATTCGTTGCATTCTACTGTATTTATAGCTGTGGCAAGTGCTAGGTCGGTTATGCCACATGGCAGCATTATAGAGGATTTCATAAGTAGTGGAGAACATGTGATAATGGTCTTTAACTGTCCAGAATTCATCATCTCAGGCAGGTCGGATCCCCCTACTCTGATCCAATCCGAATGACCCGATCCAGTTTGGTCGGTGAGGCTTATTTGCCTTAGCTTGATCCGAAATGATGGAATTCGACCCGAAGCTTATGTGCGTAGAAATCCAAGTTTTCCCATCCTTTGTTACTTCGTCTAAGCAAATGCCGATCTCTGCTAGTTCATATTCAAGCCCTGATAGCCTTCCTGATAGAGTACTTGGGCTTTGGGTAGTCTGGTCACAAAGTAGGCTAATAACTGCTTTATTTTTTCACAAAATTATGTTCAGGTTTGGCTAGTCATTAATGGGCTAAATTGGTGTGGCCCATTAGTAGGTTTTTAGCTATGAATAGGGGGTTGGAGGCATAGAGAAAGGTTTACTTTTCTTCATTCCATCATTTGGTTAGGCTTGTGATCCTCCTTGCTCAATCAAATACATCTTTCCTCCATTAAATTTCTAGATCTACGCAAGAAGATTGATGATCTACATCAAACAAAGATAGTTCTACATCAAATGAAGGAAGATCGCATAAAATTGAGAGGATTGGAGATTGATCATCGCTGTCCAGATTTGAGATTAGTCGATTTCAAATTATTTGAAGAATTGGTGAGTGATAAGCATCTCTTGCACGGATTCAATCGAGTAAATGGATTGTATGATCTTATGTTCATCATTTCAAGTTGTTTTCATATAGATCTAATCGATGTAAGTACAATTTCAATTAACACCATAGGATCTAATTCTAGAAACTTATAAACGGTATTTTATATGTTAATTCTATGGTTAGATCCATTTATTGATTTGATTGATTGTTAAGTTGTTGTTTTAAAGTTTGTTGACAATTATGTTATTTGTTGTTGTTTCGTTGATTGCATCATTATTGAAAAAGTTGAAGACTGATTGGTTTTCAAGTATGAAATCACGTTGAATTCAAGAGTGGAAATGTTGGAGTTTTGACGCGAAAACATGCATGGATCGAGAGGAAAACATGCACGGATCGGGCAGAAATCAATGCATGAATCGGGCGAAAAATCAGCCAATGATTCATATTTTTTTACAGCGTATGGGAAATGTTGTAGTGGGGGCATGGATTGAGCAAAACTGGCAAAGTGCCAAACGCGTGTTGCACATGGCAAAAAAGAGGACTTGGCAAGCATCTGGATGGATCAGGCAAAATTTGGTTAACTATACTGTTTATAAACGCTATGGTATGGATCGGGCTAAATGCCAAAGTACCAAGTGTCAGAGTACGAAGGTGCCAGAGTACCACATTAGCTTGTGCATGGTAAAAACTTGTATTTGCCAAGGCGCACGCTGGGGAAATCATGGATCAGACAGTTTTCTTGGATCAAGTGGAATTGGCAGCGCTTCAAAAATGCTATAAAAGGTTGATGGATTGGCCTCTTCTGGAGCATGGACCGTGCACATAAAAACGTGTGTTGCACACATGTTTTTGAGCTGTTTTGAAATGTCGAGTAACCAAACGAAGCATATTTTTGGATCGATGATGGTTATAGCTTCAACGCGAATTCAAGCAGGAATGTTCCAAGTGTTGTGAAGTGTTCGTTGATCGATGAAATGCAAAGAATGTGGGTACGACACAAGGTTATGAGTTCGTGGATAATGGTTGCTTGATAAGTCGCTTGAGCTCACGAACAGTCATCAGGTTGGGTGGCTAGAGATATCGAAGGCTAAGGAATTATTGTTAATAAGAGGTTCTAGCGGACTCAAAGCAGGGGTATAATGGGGACGCCCAAAAGACTAGATGTTAGTGGGTTGAGTAACCTGGATATCGTGAAAAGGCCTAGTTGTCTTCGTTGAGTAAGGCAAACATACGTATCGTGGAAAGGTGTATGGAGTTTTGCTAGAAATGGGGTTTACCATTAGCTTTTGACAAATGGCATGTTGTAGCCATCATATGATTAACAATGGTTTCGAAGCAAGATTGGCGGTGATATCCAGAGTCATGGATGATGATTGTTTTTCTTGTATCGTCCTGTGTAGATTATTCGACGTCGAAGGAGATATCTCTTGGGTGCTTGTCTGATGTAGGTTTAGGCCTACGGGGCTTGTGCTTAGGAGATGTCGATATCGATAAGGATGGTCTACGCTTGATAAATAATTGCTATGAATGTATTATTTATTCTTGATTGTAAAGGCTATCACTGTCGGATGTGAGGAAGACGGGTTTGAGTTCTTCTCTGTTGATGTTGGTAGATTAGTTGATTAATTTGCCTATTCTCATATACTTTACTGATGATGTTGGATACCTGTTTTATCACTTATTAAGACTATTGTCTGACTCAAGATTTTTTGTTTCCTCTTATTTCCTTGGGATGTTCATCCGTTTGTGGAAGGGCAGACTGAGTAGCAGGTGGCAGGTAGTAGATCTTGATGAGGACGATGCTGCTATGCGATGACGAGCAAGAGGCTGGCGTATTATTTTCTACTATCAACTATTTCTATTTTTCGCTGCTTGATGTATTCTCTGAGTGACTTGTAGTGAGGTACATTGTACAGAATTTAATGTTGTATCTAGTTTAATGTTTGGATAATTCAAGATGATATGAAAGTTAAAAATTCTGCTTCATTATTATTGCCTATTGTATATGTTCTATTATACTTTATCCTTGCGCTGTGAGTTATACGACAGGTGTCGCTTGTGTCATTCTACCCTGATGATCGTCCATAGCTGCTTGATACATCTTTCAATGCATTAATTCTCTTGTAAAGTGCAGGAGTTGTGGGCGGTCATTACATTTGGTACCAAAGCTCTGGTTATCGATTTTAGACAAAGTTCAAAGGCGTAATTACGAATGAGAGACATATTTGTAGATTTCTGATGGATGTATACTGTATATTAGTGTATAATATAATAGCATTTGAACTCCATTTGCAGTTTTTTCTCGTACATGGACTAATAATTCTATATTACAAATTTAGAATGAGTCGTCGATCATTGAGACACGCTGCTGGGGAGGAGACTGTTCCTGTAGAGGGTAATGGGGGTATGCCAGACAACTCATCTATGTTCGATACCATGATAGCGGCAATCATGAAGAGAGTACCCGCCCATGAGACAACCACGGTAGATGTAGGAGTTCAAGTGCAAGTGCTTAGGGCCGTGGACTTCGCAAAGTTATGCAAAGACTTCACCACTCTAGAAGGGAAGTCGTTTAAAGGGACGAAGCTGATTATAGAGTTTCAATGGTAGCTTGATACTTTCATTTGGATTTTTGGAGACTTAGGAGTTGATGATGCGACCAAGAGGAAGCTTGCATCAAGACAGCCAGAGGAAAGAGCTATGGTCTAGTGGATATCACTCTAGGAACTCTAGAAGATGAAATTTCATGGAAGCAATTCCAAATTAAGTTTGAGACAAAGTTTATCGCTACTGTTCAGAAGTCTATTATGTTTAGGAGGTTTGTGGAGCTTAAGCAAAATGGTCAACCCGTGCTGGAGTATGTTTCTGACTTTGAAGCTTTTTCGAAGTATGCTCGTTCATATGTCGAGACTCCTTATTAGAAGAATGAGAAGTTTGTCATGGGTTTAGACAAATACCTTGGGAATCAACTAGTTGATTACTTGGATGACACTTATGAGAAGATCATCGAAAAAGCTCTGGGGCAAGAGAGTTTGTTTCCCAGGGAAGAGATAGTTGTTGCAGCTACAGTAGGGTAGTAATAACAAAAAGAGGAAGCAATAACAATAGACAGGAAAAAATGGTCAGAAAAAGCAGAAAGGCGAAGTGACTTGCTACAAATGCAAGTAGAAGGGCCATTATTCCAAGGACTGTAAGAATCCAAAAGCTGAAAGGAAGTGCTTTAAGTGTGGAAAGCCTAGGCATGACAAGAAGGATTGTACAAAACTAGCTAAAGGTAAGCAGGCTATGAAGGCGTATGCTTTGGAAGCTGTGCCATCGTCTTCAAGGGCTCCTACGTCAAAGGAGAAAGGAAGAGCGTCGTCGTTCAAGATATTATTTCTGTTAACGATGTTTCAGTTCGTGTGTTGTTTGATACTGGAACATCGCATTTTTTCATTTGTAACGAGCTTGTGTACCGCTTGGGTTTGGAACCTGAGATTTATAATAAACCTTTTGTTGTGATTAATCCAGTTGGGGGTTTGTCCAGTTTGTGTATGATTTGTCATGGTATAGTATTGTCGAGTCATGGTTGCTCCTTTGTGTGTGATTGTTTTGTTTTGAACTTCGCTGGATTTGGGATTATTTTGGGTATGGAGTGGCTCAAAAGGAATGCGGAAAAATGGATTGCGAGAACCTCGAGGTAACGGTTGGGAATGTGGGTGGGCAAATGGTTGTGATTCGATGTAAGCCCGAAGATGGTGTCTTCGTGAGCTATTTAAATTTTCTTATGATTCCACGAGAAGACTTGTCATATGTGCCGATCGCTAGTGAGTTCGAGGATGTCTTTGATGAGGTCAAAGGGTTGCCGCCATATCACAGTTTGAGTTCAGAATCGATTTGGTCGAAGGTGCAAGACTTATCGTCATGCCTCTTAGGCGAATGGCGTCTAAGGAACAACAAGAGTTAGAAGTGCAAGTACGTGACCTTTTAGGAAAAGGATTCATTCGGAGAAGCATTTCCGAATGAGGTGGACCAGTTGTGTTTGCAAGCAAGGCTGATGGATCTTTGAGATTATGTGTGGACTATCGTGAGCTGAGTAAGGTGACTAAGAAGAACAAGTATCCATTGCCAAGGATATACGACTTGCTCGATCAGCTTTCTGAAGCCAAGGTATTTTCTCATATAGATTTGGCAACGGGATTCCACCAGTTTAGGGTGGCAAAGGATAATGTGCCGAAGACTGCATTTAGGACACTATCCGGTTTTTTCGAATGATTGGTGACGCCATTCGGGTTGACCAACGCGCCAACATATTTCGTGGATCTTATAAATAGGGTTTTCAGGGATCAGTTGAACAAGTTTGTGTTTGTGTTCGTGGATGATATTCTAGTTTACTACCGGAATGAGGAAGAGCGTAAGACGAACTTGAGAGTTGTTTTGGAAATCTTGCGAAAGCATCAGATGAGAGCTATGTTTTCCAAGTGTCACTTCTGGAAGAGCGAAGTGAGGTTCTTAGGCCATGTTGTTTCTGGAAATGGAATATCGGTTGACCCTACTAAGGTGGCAGCAATTCAGGACTGGGATAAACCTAAGAATGCGACGAATGTTAGGAGTTTACTTGGGTTGGCGGCATATTATCCCCGGTTTATCAAGGATTTTAACAAGATAGCTGCACCATTAACAAGATTGACGAAGAAGAATCAAGTGTTCACATGGGATGCGAAGTGTGAGCAAACTTTTGGAATCTTGAAAGAGAGACTAACGAGTGCTTATGTTTTGATGATTCCAAGTGGGAATGAAGAAATGGTGGTATACACCGATGCATGTGGTACTGGACTTGGAGCAATCCTGATGCAGAAGGATAAAGTTATGGCCTACGCGAGTCAATTACTGAAGCCCCATGAGAAGAATTATCCAACTCATGATTTGGAGTTGGCAGCAATCATGTTTGCTCTGAAAATGTGGAGACATTATCTGTTGGGAGTTCGATTCGAGTTATTTACAGATCACAAGTCATTGAGTATCTTTTCTCCCAAAAGAAATTGAATCTTCGACAGTAAAGGTGGTTAGAGTTTCTAGCGTCATATGTTTTTGGTATACCCTATAATCCTGGTAAAGGTAACACAGTGGCGGATGCATTGAGTCGAAGACACACAAGTTTGGGAGCGATGATTTTAGAATGGAAACACATCGAGTACTTGGCATGATTTGATTTCAGACCATGGTGTGAGTTGGAACCTAAAATGTTGGCAAGCTTATCGATAAGAACTACTCTCATCGAAAGGATTGGAAAGAAACAAAAGTGTGATGCAAAGCTTGTCGAGATTATCCAGAAATTGGAACTAGAGGATAAGGAATTCAAGGTCGATCGAGAAGGTTGGCTTCATAAACAAAGAAGACTGGTTGTTCCTAATATCAACGGACTGAGAGATGAGGTTCTGAGGGAATGTCATCACTTAAAGTTGACGATTCAACCTGGTGGTAATAAGATGTAACAAGACATGAAGCGATATTACTACTGGGACGGTATGAAGAGGGTGGAAAGTTTATTTCCAAGTGCTTGAATTTTCAGTTGGTGAAAGCCGAACAAAAGAAGCCGAGTGGATTGCTTTAGCCATTGGAAGTTCCTACGTGGAAGTGGGAATAAATATTGATGGATTTTATCAATGGACAACCTAGAACTAGGGCATGAAACGAAGGAATTTGGGTCATTGTGAATCGCTTGACTAAAATTACAAGATTTATTCTTGTTAAATCGACTAGGACTACATCGGAGTTGGATGAGCTTTATATAAAATGGATATTCAGATTCCATGGTATCCCAAAGAGCATAGTGAGTGATCGAAATCCAATGTTCACGAGTGGATTTTTGAAGAGTTTGCAAGAAACTTTGGGAACCGAGTTGTGTTTGAGTACAACTTATCATCCCCAAATCGATGGTCAGACGAGAGGGTTAACCGAGTTTTGGAAGATGTCCTGAGGGCTTGTGTATTGGACTTCGAAGGATCATAGGAAGACCATCTACATTTAGTTGAGATAATAACAGTTTCCAGCCAAGCATTGGGATGACACCATACGAGACATTGTATGGAAGACCATGTAATTTTCCGACTTGTTGGTTAGAGACTGGGGATAAGTTGATACTTGGGCCAGAGATGATCAGAGAGACATCAGATCATATCGAGATCTTTCGACAACGAATGAGGGCATCCCAAGACCGTCCGAAGAGTTATGCTGATAAGCGTCGATAGTATTTGGAATTCGACGTTGACGATATGGTTTTTGTAATGATTTCGTCGTTAAAGAATGTTGTTCGATTCGGAAGCAAAGGAAAGTTGGCCCCAAGACTTATTGGACCGTTTTTGATAGTCGAGCGGATTGGAAACTAACATATATATTGGAGTGACCCGAGAAGATATCGAATGTGCATAATGTTTTCCATGTGTCATTTTAACAAAAGTGTGTGCACGATTCGAATGTGGTGATATCTCTGGAATAGTACAAAGACTAAAAGTCGAAAATGTAGTTACGAAACCTCGTAAGTCGCTTCACATTATGGGGAATGATACGAAACAACTTAGGAGAAAGACGATTAAGCTAGGCAAGGTGCAGTGGAGTAAGGATGATGGCGATTGTATGTGGGAAATGGAAGAGAGTATGAAGATGATCCATCCAAAACTCTTCGTTGGTGTAACCCATTAATATCGTGTCACCTTACACCATTGTAACTTGTACTATCGTTATTAGAATTCCGTGTGCTAGGATAAGGCTACTGATGCATGGCTTGATGGAAGCTAGTTTGGACGATAAATTGGCTGCTTCTGGATGATAGGCATGCAGAATTATTTCTTGTTGCTTGAGTTTGCTTGGGATTTCAGGGGCAAAATTCCTTGGGGGCGGAGGGGGGATGTAACGACCTACATTTTACGTATCGGAGGATTATAAAATATTTTTATTTAATTCCCTAAGTGTTGGATCATTCTCATATTTTGATATGTTGGTTATGTGGATGTGAAGCGTATCCATAATTTTTACCAATTTTATTTGTGACCATTTTGCCTATGTCAGTTTTGTACAGGGTATAACTTTTGACGGGGGTCGTATCAAGTGCTAGATGTACGGAAGAAGATTGAAGATCTACATCAAACAAAGCTAGATCTACATCAAGTGAAGAAAATCGCATTAAATTAAGAGGTTTGGAGATTGATCATCTCTGTCCGGATTTGAGATTTGTCGATTTCAAGTTATTTTGAAGAATTGGTGAGTGATAAGCATCTCTAGCACGGATTCAGTCGAGTATATGGGTTATATGATCTTATGTTCAAGTTGTTTTCATATAGATCTAATCGATGTAAGTATGATTTCAATTTCAACACCATAGGATCTAATTCTAGAAACTTAAAAATGGTATTTTATATGTCAATTATATGGTTAGATCCATTTATTGATTTGATTGATTGTTAAATCGTTGTTTTAATGTTTATTGACAATTGCGTGATTTGTTGTTGTTTCGTTGATTGGATCGTTATTGACAAAGTTGAAGATTGATTGGTATTCGAGTATGAAATCATATTGAATTCAAGAGTGAAAAAGTTGGAGTTTTGGCGCGAAAACATGCATGGATCGGGCGGAAAATCAGGCAATGATTCGAAAAAAAAAAGTTTTTTTACAGCGTTTGGAGAACGCTATGGTAAAGGGAATGGATCGGACAAAACCGGCAAAGTGCCAAACGCGTGTTGCGCATGGATAAAAAGAGGATTTGGAAAGCATCTGGATGGATCGGGCAAATTTAGTTTATTTTATCATTTATAAATGCTATGGTATGGATTGGGCTACGTGTCAGATTAACAAGTGTTAGAGTACCATATTGGCCTCCACACGGTAAAAACTTGGATTTGCCAAGGCGCGCACTGGGGAAATCATTGATCGGGAAGTTTTCATGGATCGGGCGGAATTGACAGCGCTTCAGAAATGCTACGAAAAGCCAATGATTAGGCACTTCTGGAGCATGGATCACGCACATGAAAACGTGTGTTACGCACGCGATTTTCAGCTGTTCAGAGAGGTCGAGCACCAGACCGATCTAGAATGAGAAGCATGGATATGGTAGTGTTTCCCAAACGCTGCAAAAGGTAGTTTTGACGCTATGCTCAGTCTTTCATAGCGAGAAAGCTGGAAATGCTACGAAATGAAGAATCGACCAAACGAAGCTTATTTTTGGATCGATGATGGTTATAACTTCGACGTGAATTCAAGCAGGAATGTTGGAAGTGATGCGAAGTGTCTGTTGATGTTGGTAGATTAGATGATCAATCTACCTATTCTCATATACTTTACTGATGATGTTAGATAGCTATTTTATCACTCATTAAGACTATTGTTTGACTCAAGGTTTTGTGTTTCCTCTTATTATCTTGGGTTGTTCATCTGGTTGTGGATAGGAAGACCGAGTAGCAGGCGAGAGGTAGTAGATCTTGATGAGGACGATGCTGTTGTGCAATGATGAGCAGGAGTCTGGCGTATTATTTTCTACTATCTTCTATTTCTGTTTTCCGCTACTTGATGTATTCTCTGAGTGACTTATGTGAGGGTACAATATTTGATGTTGTATCCAGATGATTTTGGATAATTCAAGATGATATGAAAGTTAAATTTTTTGCTCAATTCTGCTTCATTATTATTGCCTATTGTATATGTTCTATTATATTTTATCCTTGCGCTGTTAGTTATACGATAGGTACCACTTGTGTTATTCTACCCTGATGATCGTCCATAGCTGCCTGGTATGTCTTTCAACGCATTATTTCTCTTGTTAAGTGCATGAGTTGTGGGCGGTCGTCACAACATATCACATCGATGCATGATCCCGCAGCCTCATCACACCATGAATTGCACAACACTGATCCATCCCACAGCCTCGCCTCACCGCGAACTGCATAACACTGATCCATCTCCCATCCTTGCCTCACATGAAACTGGTAACATCGATCCATCCGCGGTCTCGTCTCACCATGAACTGCATGACACTAATCCATCTCGTACTCATCCGAGTCTCAAAACCAAAGTGTCGCGATCCACAGCTCACTTTAAAGATCTCATTGCCTCAATCGACGAATTGCGCCATCCATGTTTACTCCCCGACGAAGCACCCATTTTGCTTTATACCACAACGAATGATCGCAGAACCACCAGGTTAATCCACCATCGAATGGATCATCTTATCCAGCTCCTCGAAATCCCATCGGCATCCTCATAAAAGTTGGTCAAAACGACCAACAACAACATTAGTCAATATCAATTCACTCAATATTAATCGCTATCGACCACCCAGACCGTGTATTTAGCCAAAGTTTGTTAAATACTCATCCAATGAAAGAATCTGGCTTTCGTCTCAAAATCCTACTCATCATGAAGTCCATCTACTACCTCTAGATTGATATGCACGTCCAGAAGTCACTTCGTGAATCTATCCTAATCTTAGATCGCCAATAAATGATATATACAACCAAACTACGTAAACAAGCAACCATGCAATCAACAATCATATAAATGACCGAGCCAACACGCAAACATCCATGGTATCATCGATGGGATAAATAAAATCTATCTATGACAATTGAAGTGGGATATGTGACAAAATATTTTAAATCTGACAATATCAACAAATAGCGTACAAATGGGAGAAAATGTGATATTTAATCTTAAAACATTTTTAAAACACTTTTTAATTCATTCATAAAATTATTATCTAGATTTTATAATATTATAAGTCTCGTTTAAAATTCATTTAAGTTGAAAAACACAGTTTTTATACTATACGAATAATTATAGTAAAGTATGAGATAATATCACTTACTTAACTAGATCCACCTGACTGTGCTCCACGGTGTAGAGCTTGTCAATACGAGTCCAACTAAAGAAACGACATCCAAATCTGACATCGTATGAAAAGATATGAATGATAAAAGTTTACGGATTTTTAACCAGCAGATTAACTTAAACTAAGTTAATTAAATACACTACAAGAAAAAAGACTTTTAACATCGTCAGAAAAATGCTGTAAAATGTTTTAACAGCGAAATTAAGAATGTCGTATAACGACATATGGTCGTAGGGCCTGAACTTTTAACTATACTTTTAAAAACACTGTAAAAACAAGTGTTTACATCATTTAGACGGTGTTGTTGTTTTATACGTTTATAATTCACCATTTAACTTTCTCATCATTTATGAAACGCCTCTCCATTTCTTTTTGTCAATATTTCTTGAACGTTGTGTATACTTCACCATTTCCTTTTCCTTAGCATTTTTTAATCATTGTGCATATACTACACTGTTTTCTCTACATTTACGTACCCACGATATTCATTACTATCGATGTTATTAAACAGCAAAATAACATTACACAATAATATAATAGAAATCTAAATATATAAGAACATATCCAAACAATAATCATGTAACAAAATATGATAATTCAACACATTATAATAGATATTCAAATTTGAAAAATATTCATACACCATGTTTGCACATATCTATTACATACCAAAGTTTACCAAACCAAAAGTGATCATTCTCTTACTACAAAGAAGACTTTAAACACTTGAAAATGAAAACACATGCTTATTGTCTTATCTGGTATTCTTTAGTTACCTACAATATTTAAAAAAATTGCATGAGATAAATAATTAAACATTTTGTAACTAACTACTAAATCATACGTAAATATCTGAAAGAACAAAAAAAATCAATCCACAACATATTGGTTTACCGTGTATAACCTGGTAATACAACATTAGAAGCTTATAAGGATATATAAATTTTTAGCTTGATATTCAAAACAGGGTAAAGCAATTTGCTATTGTGTAGCACCATTGCAGTGGTGCAGCAGCACCATTATGTGTTGCATCTGCACCGTCCAGATGCACTACATAGTGGTGCTGCTGCACCACTATGTGGTGCAGTTCACCACAGTGGTGCATTTGCATCGCTACATTTGTGCACAGGTGCACCACTACTGTGTTGCAAATGCACCATAGTGGTGAACTGCACCATCTAATGGATGGGATAATTATAAACTTGTTAAAACTTAGTTAATAAAATAGAACTGTTATGAGGCTTTTGTTTCCTAATATTTAAATTACCCCATCCGTCCTATGAACTTAAAGTTGTATGGTGTAAACAATAAAAATAAAAAATACTAATGGTTTGAGTTTAGCCTACTCATTTCAACGAGAACCGATAAGTAAAACACAGAAAATAATAATCAATTAGTAGTATACCAGCTAGTTCCAGGTGCTCAGGACAATGCCTCGCTGCTGCAACGTGTATATTTTCGAGTGAAAGCCAATTGCAAAATGAACCTGGTACAACAAAACACATCAGACTAATTCATAACAGGCATTACAAAATACTATTAGTTGATGAACCTGATGTTATGTTAGCATGGATAGTGGAGTAAAAATAAATGGAAAACGTCAATACACAAAAGCATATGTATACATGGGAAGTGTAAAAACCGAATAAAAACATGTGTGCAACTTCATAGTTGCATGGCTTCGAGAACCCACTAAAGTAAACCAAAGTAAAATGGGACACGTCAGGAAGAACACATGAATCAAAGTAATGCAGGATGTACACAGAAAGACATGGATCAAATCATTGTTTACATTCAAGCATAATTTTTTCATAACTGCCGACAATTAAGTAAGAAAAGATTTTATTACCTTCATGACCTTAAGATGAGAATTTCTTTTTTAGCAGCAAGACAAGTAAGAATAACCAATCCAGCAGCTATAACAGAAGGCCAGAAGCTAGGTCATGCATCAAGAAGTTTTCAAACTGTCAAAGGAGCAATGGGTATATAAACTCAGGACATACTAGATCAACCAATTGCGGTTTCTCAAAACCTGAACAATATACAGTTATGCAAAAAAGAAAATTTACTTGAAAGTGAAAATTTAATACCAAACTCAAACATGACAATACCGAATTCAAGCAACCAACCATGGTTCCAAGATTAGATGTAACTATATCAAATCATGAAATACACGTACTTATTAATAACAAACTCAAACATTGTAATGACGGTCGGAAACAAAGTCCCCCTTTCTTGCACACATATGGGCTGACACACAACTTCCATATAACAAAAGGAATCCTTGATATTACATGCATACCAACCCATATTTGTACACAATTCCTTCAATATATTCCGTGATGTGGGACTATTGTATCCAAACCATCATTCCTCCTTAAGAACATGCGAGACAATCCTAACAGTCTCCCCCTTGGCTTGCATGAACCAGTTTGAACCTTCGGCTCTGATACCACTGTTATGTAACGACGGTCGGAACAAAGCCCCCTTCTTGCACGCATATGAGCTGGCATAAAACAAAAGGAATCCCTGATGTTATGTGCATACCAACCCATATTTGTACACAATTCTTTCAATATATTCTGTGATGTGGGACTATTGCATCCAAACCATCATTCCTCCTTAAGAACATGCGAGGCAATCCTAACAGTAAACCCGTCATTTCTCCTTTAACAACATGCAAGGCAATCCTAACAGTCTCCCCCTTGACTCGCATCCTACGAGTATCTTTTGAGAGCACTTCCTTGCTGCATGGCCCACTCCGAACCTTCAGCTCTGATAACACTGTTATGTAACGACGGTCGGAACAAAGCCCCCCTTCTTGAATGCATTTGAGCTGGCACACAACTTCTATATAATAAAAGGAACCCCTGTTGTTACGTGCCTACAAGCTCATATTTGTACTCAACTCCTTCAATTTATTCTGTAACACCCCACCTCCGCTAGGGTCACTCGCAAAGGAATGCACTAGCTTTAGAGGGGTATTATTGGTAAACATGTACAAAAATATTACAAGACAGAACATATATATAAAACAGCGGAAGTAAAACAAATTTCATTACCTTATAAAATAAGGTCTAAAAGCCTTTTACATCAAAATACATCAAAACCTGTCTTGCAATAATAAAGAAGCATAAAACCATTTCATAAATTATTCCCCAAGTAAAACAGTAAAGTAGCCATAGCCAAGAGAAGTCCAAGCCATGCGTGATGACCTTCAAACAGAAGAAGTCCAAACTAACAATAGCATTTCCTCCCTGTAACCTGGGGGGGGGGGGGGGACGGAAGACAAGAGGCGAAACAAAACGGGGTCAGTCATAAAGACTGGTAAGCCCTATCTACTATCAGTGTATAAACTAGTAAAGTTAACTGGCATGAGGAACTGAGATGAACATAAGTATGATGACAAGATAGATAAGCTAAACCAAAATAATAGGATGAACTACGGTACCAAAATAAACGAGTGTGTCATGATAAACTACGGTGCCAAGATAAATCAAGGTACCACATCGTCAGGTTTCTATCAAGTATACTATCCCAAGGTATTTATCATGTATAACATCCTAAGGTATATACCATGTATATTTGCTCTGCACCCCTCGTACTAGTATCCCAACCCGCTTCATGTGTTAACTATGAATGTCCCTTGCCCAACGCCACGTAATGGTCCATGTCAACCTTATATATAACATATGTAGGTTTTCCCAACTCGTATGTTTCTTTCCATGCATAAGTTTAGTCCTTTGCCGTAGGCCATACGGGCTTTCCCATGTAAACGTCTTATCCTTGAAGTTATTTTGGACTGCTACCCTTGATCTAGTTATGTTTTCTTACCATGAACTATCGCGTGTCCACTTAGGATTTATGCCACCTAGGACCACTAGGGATTATGCTACCTAATGAACGTTTCCGTGTCTCGGTTTGGGTTCAGCCACCTAGGGCCACTAGGGATTATGCCACCCGTCAACCGCGCCCTTTATCCCACGTATGTATCGTGAATCGTTTTCCATGTCTAGATGCACATGTTCCTCAATGTGCCATCCGAGTTCCGTGCCAGGGCAAATCAAGAAATACGGGACTCGGTCGAGAGCTTTAAGTCGTCTGCTGATGTAGATATCAAGGTCTGTTTTTGTACCCGTGGCTATGGTCCCACGTGACCCCTCCCTCAACTACTGAAAGGCAATCCAAGAAAAATCATGTATGAGAACTACACTAAGGCCCATCGATGCCCACTTCCAGATAGCCAACCTCACCCATAACTTGATAGCTAGTATATGGTCTTTTGGGAGTTCCCTGCCTTTCCGTACGTACACGATTGACTAAAGATGGTAGGTAGTCGGCGATATGCTATCCCGGGGCAAAATCAAGTATCGTCGACTCCACGCTAATCCATCCCAGTCTTAGGTCGCTCGCATAGCAACCAAGGCATACTCTTGGCTCTTCTACCGCAGACCTTAACCCCTGTGAGGCCGGGTTTCATGGACCACTTGCCACCTCACAGAGGGATACCAAGAGTACCCTCACGTTCCCCGAAGCTTTCACTTCGTCACCCAGTTCGCTGGAGCTTTTATCCTAGTCAGATAACTTGCTCCTCCTCGTATACTAAGCGATGACCTACCGTACCAGGTTACTCATCTCTTTATGAACTAGTCCCATGTCCTTAGCTAAGAATTATTACTTAGTTACCCTTAACTAAGGTTTACCACTTAGCCCCTCTTTCCTCTATCCTTGTTAACTACGATTTCCAACCTAGTCCTTTGAGCTAGGGTTTTGTCAAATGGGTTAAGTGTTGTTATCCAAGTTCGTGACTTGACCCGCCTACAAATCATGTCAAGATTGGCTAAGTACTCAAGTTCAAGGCTTAGCCATACAAGTTGGTTAAGTGTACCAAGAAGCTCATGACTTAACCCTATCAAGTCAAATTGGTTAAGTATTTATTTGCCTTAACCCTATCAGATTTTCATGTTAGATTGATTAAGCATGGATTATCTTAATCCCATCAGATTATCGAGTCGGATTGGTTAAGTATGGGTTAGCTTAACCCCATCCACTAATCGTATTACAATGGTTAAGCCTAATCTTAAAAGGTCTTGTGACTTAACCCTTATCAGGTCCACCTATTAGATTGGTTAAGTATAGGTTACTTAACCTCATCAAATCATCACGTATAATTGGTTAGGTATAAGTTACTTAACCCCATTAAATTATCATGTTAAATTGGTTAAGTATTGGTTACTTAACCCCATTGAATAACCAAGTTTAGATTGGTTAAGTGTTTAACTTAACCCCATCGAATTCCCGTGTTTAGATTAGTTAAGTATAGATTACTTAACCCCATCTAATTACCGTGTTTAGATTAGTTAAGTCTTAGTTACTTAACCCCATCTAATTACCGTGTTTAGATTAGTTAAGTCTTAATTACTTAACCCCATCTAATTACCGTGTTTAGATTAGTTAAGCGTAAATTACTTAACCCCATCCCCTAACTGTCTTGTATGGTTAAGTGTCATTAAGAAATCAAGCCCGGTCCCACTTAACCTACCCATTTGTGTCATATCGGTTAAGTGTCATTAGTCAAATTTACTTGACCTTATCATGTGGCATCAATTTAATTAATGCACTCTCAACCTCTCACATTAGACTTTGTTGTGGTTACTAGTTAAGACGGGCGGATCCGGGTAGATTTACACCACAACCTAGTCTAACCTCGGGTCTTAAGCGCGACATGACCAACTTCTCACATTAGATCCTATTGTTTGTAGCCACTAGTTAAGCCGGGTGGGTCCGGGTAGATTTATGCTACAAACTCAACCCAACCTCGAGTTGGCCATTTTCATGTTTGGTCTAGTGTCTTGTTACACTTACAACCCATACGTGTCAAGTTTCCAAGTCCCATGCTCATAGCCAAAGTTACATGTTGTCACGTTTATACCAACTTACCCAAATCATGTTTCATGTCATTAAAGTTTCCCCATAACCTAACCCCAACGCTTTTAAACTCGCATATACATTCACAACAACGCATAATGGATTTAAAGAAGGAACTTGGCAAAGGCATGACAAAAAGGGTATAAGGCAACAAGTTAAACATGTTGGAAATGAGGCATAAATGTGCTCACAAACTTGCATGTTACATTGTCAAGCCTCAAAAACATGCATAACATTCAAACTTGGCAAATAAGTGATACATGGTCATAGATGACATGAAATGATGACAAGTAACTCGCATATAACATCACATAAGGGTTATGACTTCATATGCAAGTTAACCTAGAGGTTATGAGGGTTCTCATGTTGCATAATGCAACATTTCAACATAAAGGTTATAGCTTTTAACCCACAAGATCAAGGTAATGACTTTATAGACTTGCATAACATGATAGCATGTATCATACTTAATGATCAAACCCAAACTTGCAACATTCATTTAACTTTATAGTTAATATCTAAGAGTAGGAGGGGGCTTACAATGCTATGGAGGCACAAATCAACATATAAAACAAAGATTGAGACGAAGCCATTCATGCTATCACCCAAAAACCCCAAAAGAACAAGCTCCAAATGAAACCCTTGAGCAAATATCAATAAAAATCCTTGCTTTGAAGAAGAAAGGTTTCAACTTTGGCTTTGAATGAAGCTTATGAGCTCTCATGCAAGATCCTTGCTTTTTGGTCAAGAAAAGGTTGCAACTTTGGCTAGAATGCAACTTATGAACTCTCATACAAACATGAAATCACTCAAATGATCATAGAATCTCTCATGAATGAAGAAAAGAGGCTCCTTTACTTTGAAACTAGCTTAGAACACTTAAGCTATCATGAAGAAGAAGATGGAGGCCATGGGTTGAAGTGGAGGCCATGATGAGGAATCATTTTGGCATAGTTTAATTGTAGGATCAATTTATGAGGGTTTTAGGAGAGGGTTAGGGGTCTTTTTATAGAAGACTAGGATAGTTTTAGCCATATGATAAACCCTAGAACCAATCCTAGCCTTTAAAGCATGTCTTGGGGAAGAAGTCACATGTAGGAACCATTTAGGGCCTTTAGATTAAAGCTGAACCATGAGAACCATTCAAATGCAAAATCTGCATTCGAGCGAATCGGCCCACGGGTTGACAGCCAAACACCCTGGATTAACCCCTAGTCGACCCAATAGGCTCGGGTCGACCTCAAAAATCGGCCGGTTCGGTTATTCCCCTCTCCCAATTCGCTGTTTTGAACATTTTTGCATATTTATTTATTAAATTTTCAATTATATATATATACATCAATATATATATATATATATTTCTCTACGCAACCCATTTCACTTAATTAAGTATACTTTAATTTGTGAATTTTTATGTTCAAATTACGGGGTGTTACATTCTCCCCTCCTTAAAGGATTTCGTCCCCGAAATCTCTACGTCAAGAAGAACGTATCCTACCAACCAAACAACCATCTACTCAAACCATCAAACACTGGCATCATTGTCCTTAGACGATTTCTAATGCCATATGAACATATGCAGAACGTGTGTGTATATGCTCCTTAGCTAATGCTAATGATCAGGCCTGAATGATCTTTCTAGTGCAAAATATGTTTAGTGCCATGAGTCCAACATGTATGCGAATAGTCCTAGTCATATAAGTACTATATGCGTGCACAAACATTCATTCATATGCAACATCCGCATGATAACACATTCAATTTCATCCATAAACAAGTATAAATACTCGTGCATATGCAACATGAAACGTGACCGCGTCAATCTAGTATCTAATGTGTATTCGCGCATCCACGAGCAACCACTTGCAACCATTTGCAACCATATCAATCATAACATGTTTCAAATACATGTTTACATCCATAGAGTTCTATCTAAGGTTCCCAAGATAAGATCGAGGAGATAAACAAGACAAACTCCTTACGGGGTTTGTAACAGAAATAGGACCGAGAGGATATCCACCAAGCGATAGCATGCAAGTAAGCTCTACAGGTGAACCAAGGATCAAAGATACACTCTTAAAAAGAGGAATGATGCGCGCGTCTGAGCCGCATTTCCACGAACTTAATTCCATTGTGCCTTGACCGCCTTTGACTTCATGGTTTCGTAGCTCCTTGATTCCAATTTCCAAGGTATGAGTCGGAACTCTTTTCACTGTCGCCTCTCGTTCCACTTTCATTTATTCTTTCCCTAGTATACTTGGCTCAACCATATCTACGTACTCATGCAAGCTCTCCAAAATTCACTAGTGAATTCTGGATCTCGTTTACCAATGCCAATTTATGTTACCACGTGCACTTACTAGGGTGATTCCTATAACCCATGCTTAAGCAGAATGAACCATCCGTCTTATTGGCGGACGTTACTCGATTGGATCAGAGATTTCCGATAAATGCATCAAAAGATTCTAGGTAACTAACCATGACAGAACCTAAAAGGTTACACGAGACTTCGAAGGTATTACCAAAGCAAGCCAAGAGTCTGACTGCCCTCTTTTCAAAACCGAGAATGGTATCCCTTACTGGATAACCACTTTACCCCTAGAATCCATCCATAGCTCAACAATAGAAGTATTGCTTCTAATCTCAACACTTGGCATAGACGTTCTCAAATCCAACAAGTCATGAATAAATGGACCGACTCTCCAACCAGATTTTGGGACAAAAACTGGGATCCCCTACCATGCTAGTACTAAGGTGCAGAGACTCAACTATCCAAGCAGACTTAAATGATACGATGGTCAAGACAAAGTCTGGACGGGATGATAGAAAAGAACGACTAAACCTTTACCAGAAACGGTACCATTTCTTTTAGGTACCCTAGAAATGGGAGCGTACAATTGCCCTCTCCGATGATCTTGTCCTTGTCCTCCTTGATGGACTAAGCCATAGCAACAGTTGCTTATCCTTAAGCTCGCGTCCTTTATCCTTGTTCTTATTATCCCTTCTTATAACTTCGGTAACCGGTCTCTCGAGAACTTCCTCCATCGCACGGGAAAACACTTACGTAGCTAGACAAGGATTAGTCGCAGTTAAAACTACTGTGACTCCAGATGGAGGAAAGAAAGGGAAAAGAGATTCGATCAAGGGAACAAAGGATAGTGCTAATGGCTTTTGGGGAATAGCCTTTAAAAACTTTTCTTGAAAAATGCTTCTTTGTAAACGGTTTCTCAAATAGTTTTCAGAAGGTTTTTAAAAACTTTTGCCCAGTCTGGTAACCTTCTGCTCTGATACCAAATGTAACACCCCACCTCCGCTAGGGTCACTCGCAAAGGAATGCACTAGCTTTAGAGGGGTATTATTGGTAAACATGTACAGAAATATTACAAGACAGAACATATATATATAAAACAGCGGAAGTAAAACAAATTTCATTACCTTATAAAATAAGGTCTAAAAGCCTTTTACATCAAAATACATCAAAACCTGTCTTGCAATAATAAAGAAGCATAAAACCATTTCATAAATTATTCCCCAAGTAAAACAGTAAAGTAGCCATAGCCAAGAGAAGTCCAAGCCATGCGTGATGACCTTCAAACAGAAGAAGTCCAAACTAACAATAGCATTTCCTCCCTGTAACCTGGGGGGGGGGGGGGAACGGAAGACAAGAGGCGAAACAAAACAGGGTCAGTCATAAAGACTGGTAAGCCCTATCTACTATCAGTGTATAAACTAGTAAAGTTAACTGGCATGAGGAACTGAGATGAACATAAGTATGATGACAAGATAGATAAGCTAAACCAAAATAACAGGATGAACTACAGTACCAAAATAAACGAGTGTGTCATGATAAACTACGGTGTCAAGATAAATCAAGGTACCACATCGTCAGGTTTCTATCAAGTATACTATCCCAAGGTATTTATCATGTATAACATCCTAAGGTATATATCATGTATATTTGCTCTGCACCCCTCGTACTAGTATCTCAACCCGCGTCATGTGTTAACTATGAATGTCCCTTGCCCAACGCCACGTAATGGTCCATGTCAACCTTATATATATATCATATGTAGGTTTTCCCAACTCGTATGTTTCTTTCCATGTATAAGTTTAGTCCTTTGCCGTAGGCCATACGGGCTTTCCCATGTAAACGTCTTATCCTTGAAGTTATTTTGGACTGCTACCCTTGATCTAGTTATGTTTTCTTACCATGAACTATCGTGTGTCCACTTAGGATTTATGCCACCTAGGACCACTAGGGATTATGCTACCTAATGAACGTTTCCGTGTCTCGGTTTGGGTTCAGCCACCTAGGGCCACTAGGGATTATGCCACCCGTCAACCGCGCCCTTTATCCCACGTATGTATCGTGAATCGTTTTCCATGTCTAGATGCACATGTTCCTCAATGTGCCATCCGAGTTCCGTGCCAGGGCAAATCAAGAAATACGGGACTCAGTCGAGAGCTTTAAGTCGTCTGCTGATGCAGATATCAAGGTCTGTTTTTGTACCCGTGGCTATGGTCCCACGTGACCCCTCCCTCAACTACTGAAAGGCAATCCAAGAAAAATCATGTATGAGAACTACACTAAGGCCCATCGATGCCCACTTCCAGATAGCCAACCTCACCCATAACTTGATAGCTAGTATATGGTCTTTTGGGAGTTCCCTGCCTTTCCGTACGTACACGATTGACTAAAGATGGTAGGTAGTCGGCGATATGCTATCCCGGGGCAAAATCAAGTATTGTCGACTCCACGCTAATCCATCCCAGTCTTAGGTCGCTCGCATAGCAACCAAGGCATACTCTTGGCTCTTCTACCGCAGACCTTAACCCCCGTGAGGCGGGGTTTCATGGACCACTCGCCACCTCACAGAGGGATACCAAGAGTACCCTCACGTTCCTCGAAGCTTTCACTTCGTCACCCAGTTCGCTGGAGCTTTTATCCTAGTCAGATAACTTGCTCCTCCTCGTATACTAAGCGATGACCTACCGTACCAGGTTACTCATCTCTTTATGAACTAGTCCCATGTCCTTAGCTAAGAATTATTACTTAGTTACCCTTAACTAAGGTTTACCACTTAGCCCCTCTTTCCGCTATCCTTGTTAACTACGATTTCCAACCTAGTCCTTTGAGCTAGGGTTTTGTCAAATGGGTTAAGTGTTGTTATCCAAGTTCGTGACTTGACCCGCCTACAAATCATGTCAAGATTGGCTAAGTACTCAAGTTCAAGGCTTAGCCATACAAGTTGGTTAAGTGTACCAAGAAGCTCATGACTTAACCCTATCAAGTCAAATTGGTTAAGTATTTATTTGCCTTAACCCTATCAGATTTTCATGTTAGATTGATTAAGCATGAATTATCTTAATCCCATCAGATTATCGAGTCGAATTGGTTAAGTATGGGTTAGCTTAACCCCATCCACTAATCGTATTACAATGGTTAAGCCTAATCTTAAAAGGTCTTGTGACTTAACCCTTATCAGGTCCACCTATTAGATTGGTTAAGTATAGGTTACTTAACCTCATCAAATCATCACGTATAATTGGTTAGGTATAAGTTACTTAACCCCATTAAATTATCATGTTAAATTGGTTAAGTATTGGTTACTTAACCCCATTGAATAACCAAGTTTAGATTGGTTAAGTGTTTAACTTAACCCCATCGAATTCCCGTGTTTAGATTAGTTAAGTATAGATTACTTAACCCCATCTAATTACCGTGTTTAGATTAGTTAAGTCTTAGTTACTTAACCCCATCTAATTACCGTGTTTAGATTAGTTAAGTCTTAGTTACTTAACCCCATCTAATTACCGTGTTTAGATTAGTTAAGCGTAAATTACTTAACCCCATCCCCTAACTGTCTTGTATGGTTAAGTGTCATTAAGAAATCAAGCCCGGTCCCACTTAACCTACCCATTTGTGTCATATCGGTTAAGTGTCATTAGTCAAATTTACTTGACCTTATCATGTGGCATCAATTTAATTAATGCACTCTCAACCTCTCACATTAGACTTTGTTGTGGTTACTAGTTAAGACGGGCGGGTCCGGGTAGATTTACACCACAACCTAGTCTAACCTCGGGTCTTAAGCGCGACATGACCAACTTCTCACATTAGATCCTATTGTTTGTAGCCACTAGTTAAGCCGGGCGGGTCCGGGTAGATTTATGCTACAAACTCAACCCAACCTCGAGTTGGCCATTTTCATGTTTGGTCTAGTGTCTTGTTACACTTACAACCCATACGTGTCAAGTTTCCAAGTCCCATGCTCATAGCCAAAGTTACATGTTGTCATGTTTATACCAACTTACCCAAATCATGTTTCATGTCATTAAAGCTTCCCCATAACCTAACCCCAACGCTTTTAAACTCGCATATACATTCACAACAACGCATAATGGATTTAAAGAAGGAACTTGGCAAAGGCATGACAAAAAGGGTATAAGGCCACAAGTTAAACATGGTGGAAATGAGGCATAAATGTGCTCACAAACTTGCATGTTACATTGTCAAGCCTCAAAAACATGCATAACATTCAAACTTGGAAAATAGGTGATACATGGTCATAGATGACATGAAATGATGACAAGTAACTCGCATATAACATCACATAAGGGTTATGACTTCATATGCAAGTTAACCTAAAGGTTATGAGGGTTCTCATGTTGCATAATGCAACATTTCAACATAAAGGTTATAGCTTTTAACCCACAAGATCAAGGTAATGACTTTATAGACTTGCATAACATGATAGCATGTATCATACTTAATGATCAAACCCAAACTTGCAACATTCATTTAACTTTATAGTTAATATCTAAGAGTAGGAGGGGGCTTACAATGCTATGAAGGCACAAATCAACATATAAAACAAAGATTGAGACGAAGCCATTCATGCTATCACCCAAAACCCCCAAAAGAACAAGCTCCAAATGAAACCCTTGAGCAAATATCAATAAAAATCCTTGCTTTGAAGAAGAAAGGTTTCAACTTTGGCTTTGAATGAAGCTTATGAGCTCTCATGCAAGATCCTTGCTTTTTGGTCAAGAAAAGGTTGCAACTTTGGCTAGAATGCAACTTATGAACTCTCATACAAACATGAAATCACTCAAATGATCATAGAATCTCTCATGAATGAAGAAAAGAGGCTCCTTTACTTTGAAACTAGCTTAGAACACTTAAGCTATCATGAAGAAGAAGATGGAGGCCATGGGTTGAAGTGGAGGCCATGATGAGGAATCATTTTGGCATAGTTTAGTTGTAGGATCAATTTATGAGGGTTTTAGGAGAGGGTTAGGGGTCTTTTTATAGAAGACTAGGATAGTTTTAGCCATAGGATAAACCCTAGAACCAATCCTAGCCTTTAAAGCATGTCTTGGGGAAGAAGTCACATGTAGGAACCATTTAGGGCCTTTAGATTAAAGCTGAACCATGAGAACCATTCAAATGCAAAATCTGCATTCGAGCGAATCGGCCCACGGGTTGACAGCCAAACACCCTGGATTAACCCCTAGTCGACCCAGCAAGCTCGGGTCGACCTCAAAAATCGGCCGGTTCGGTTATTCCCCTCTCCCAATTCGCTGTTTTGAACATTTTTGCATATTTATTTATTAAATTTTCAATTATATATATATATATATATATATCAATATATATATATATATATTTCTCTGCGCAACCCATTTCACTTAATTAAGTATACTTTAATTTGTGAATTTTTATGTTCAAATTACAGGGTGTTACATATTCCATGATGTGGGACTATTAATTCCAACCCGTCATTCCTCCTTAAGAACATGCGAGGCAATCCTAACAGTCTCCCCCTTGACTCACATCATACGAGTATCTTTTGAGAGCACTGTCTTGCCTGCATGGCCCAGTCTGAACCTTCGGCTCTGATACCACTGTTATGTAATGACGGTCGGAAACAAAGTCCCCCTTCCTTGCACGCATAAGAGCTGACACACAACTCCCATATAACAAAAGGAATCCTTGATGTTACGTGCATACCAACCCATATTTGTACACAATTCCTTCAATATATTCCGTGATATGAGACTATTGTATCCAAACCATCATTCCTCCTTAAGAAGATGCGAGACAATCCTAACAAACATGACAATAATAAATTAGAATTACTCATAATAGTACTTACCCATAAGTTGATGTATTTTGAGTTCAAAAGTAAAAAATATTACAAGTTCACCTATGTTCCAAGGATTTTCTCATTTTAATCTCAGTTAGATGTTGTCTTAGCATCTTCACAGCTGAATGAATTGGGTTGTATCATTAATCCATTGTGTGTTAATTGCTTGACCACTTCTCACTTCATGTCAACACAAAAACCAAACATTTAATGTGATGAGAATTGGCACAGAACAGAACATGTTCCCAATATACCAACTAGCAATAGGATTCTAAACATCTACTTTTCTTGTTATCTTGTTACCCGGATGTATAACCTTAACCAAGAACAATGATTCTATTCATTTCAAACTGTAACTATAATTATACAGACGTAATGTATAGGTACTAGTTTTCTGAAACACAAAACGTTTTCACTAAAATTCCTCTGCTAAAACCAACAGTTTTACTAACTATATAGTATAATGAAAATATCCATAGTACTAACGGGTCAAAAGAATTAAGTTTAGGTAATTTTTATTCTAATCCACGGTTTTAATAAGTTAATCCACCATTTTACTTTAATAAGTTAATCCACAACTATTTTGTAAGTCAATCCACGAGTGAATTAACTTACAAATTTCACCCTATTACATATCAACAATCGATTTTATGCTTCTTGTTTCACAATTCTGCATTATTTCACAATTCTCATATCAGATTAATTATAATAATCCAACTAGCCTAAAATCAAGATTTCATACCAGATAATTATGTGAAAAAAAATACACATTATAAATCTACTGTATGCAACATGTTTCTTATATAAATTATACCGACATGTCAATTATAAGATTTTCATTTGGCATTCAAGTTCTCTTGTTGTATATGTTAACTTGTGCAGCCACTCATACTAGTCATTCATACATGCCAGTATACGTATGCATAAAAATCGAAATGATGTGGTGAGGGACAAATAAGAAATCTTTGCTATAAATAAACAGATCATGGAGCAAAACATCAATAGGTTCATCAAAAATAAAGCTAACAATAAACAAGTCACTTTAGCAATTTCAGTACCTACAGACAATTATTTTTACTCAGGAAAATATGTAAAAGTCATATACATAAGTCATATATATTTCTTGAATTACACAAACATCTAACAAGTGTAGTGATCAAAACATGTGGAAAACATCTAACAAGTGTCATGGAATATGGATGTTCAAAAAAATATCTAGTACTTCTTTTGTATTCTCGTCTCTTCTATGGAATTCAACATACTTCTTCTTATCCAACAAATATAACATTTATTACATATAAGTCCTACCTTACATTTTTTAACCCCATGTTTAGCTTTAAAATTGTAAATGGTTTGAATTGTTGAAGCATTGCTAGGGTAGTTCTCTTTGAGAACACAAAGTACTTCTCTAGCTTTTGCACCACATGTACTCATTTTGATTACAACTTCCTCTCCTTTTTTTGAAAGTCTACCAATATATAAATGCCCTTCAAACTTAGCATTTTTTTCGAATGGATGATTATGGAGTCCACAAATAACTTCCACCTTCCATTGATCCAACATGGGTAGTTTAACCCCTTTCAGCAGGAATGGACATCCATTGATTTCCTGCAATTTTCTTAGTACCGTAACAACCGTCTCCCTCATCAAGATGTAAACGACTTCTGTTCTCAGACATATTTCTATCAATTTTTCAAGATTCAGAAAATAACTAACTACAATTATATTTGATAATGGTGATATTAAAAAAATATACAATTTGTATGCAACTAATCAACTTCAAAAAAAAAAAATTAGATAAAACTACTTACTATTATGTTGATTTACTCCACTTATCGCTTAAGCTTGGATTTAGATGCTAGGACTCAAGAACCGAGGAGACGACGGAAAAAGCAAGGAAGAAGAAAACGCATGGAAGAAGAAAACGCACAAAAGAAGAAAACACATAAGATTGAGAAGAGGAGAATACATACGGATTTCTTTTTTTGGTGGATGTACTAATTAAAATTAAATTTTTTAATAAAAGTCAAAGATCCTATTAAATTAGGTGGATTAACTTACTAATATGGTGGATTAGAATAAAAATTACCTTAAGTTTAACTACCTTCCTGCTGGCATCATTAACATGAACATCTAAAGCTTTGCTATCAACTATAAGATCTCTTAAAACCCCTTGCTCAAATCAAAAGCTGAAATACTATCAACCTGCATGAGAATTTTTGCATCATATGAGGTATATCAATATTGATATTTATCTATACCTCATCGAATAAAACAAAATCTTGTGTATCCAAGTCATGATCAACTTCAGGCAGCCCCCATGAGATACAATCCATCCCAATTAATGTCTTCAATCCAAGGATGATCTAAGCTACATTATTATAATGATAATAAGAAATAAATATGATTTTATTGCCTAATCTTAGGCAAGATATGATTCGACAAACCTTTAATTTATCAAATCATTTTGTGTCATGCCTTTGATCAACATCACTTATAAGCCGTATGTAAGGTCTATACTACCACTGTAACGGGGTATTGGCCTGACGTAGGTTGAGGAAGTATATCAGAGGAAGAGGAGGAGTATTGGCCTAACGCAGTACCATAATCCATTATCGATGGAGCATTCTCTTCTGTGATCCATGTTATTCTCATTTTTCATGCATGCACATTACAACATATTTACCTTTATATTGATGTTTTATCCAATATTTTATTGATAGTTATTCTAACATCCTATATGCATGAACATTCTAATTATTGCAGTTCAAACAATAATAAAGAAATCAGGGTAAAATCCCAGTAGACTGTAGACAGAACTGGTATATCACAGAGAGGTTGATATATTTTTATGAAATATGGAAAAAATAGAAGTTATTTTATTATGAATTTGAGAAAATCATCAGTGAATGTACAAAAAATATAACTGTGTCTGTAAAAACAGACCGTACTGAGATTATACGTTTATGAGAGGAAAATTCATGGTATGCAAACAACATGCTAACATAATGTAAATTGTTGAACATTTATCAACGCAGGAATAGTAGAGGAGCAAAGCTAATGTAATGACCCAGCGGAATTCGACGCTCGAATTTCGACCATAATACATAATCCTGTATTACTTACCAAAAACCAAGTACTTAAAAGCCGGATAGTTAATAGAAAGAAATTAAAGGGTGAGAAGTAGAAAGAAATGAATGTTAGAATAAAAGAAAAAGAAGAACAACAATACCATAGAATCAGAGTAGAAATGTAGAATAGAACCTCATAGCGGAACGAACAAAATATAATGTATCAAAACTCTTTAATCAAGAGAAAACTATATATATATGATCACAACATCAGAGTACGCATTAGATCAATACAACACACACAACGTAAATAAATTAATACTAGATGACACGTGATTATGTCTCGACTCCATCTTCTCCTCTGGAGATCCAAGCGAACCTATCCTGGAAATATGCTCAGTCCGACCTAGAACATTTTGAAGCAAAGCAACATCAACCCAAATCAGTCTCGAATACTTTCAGTGATAAATTCATATTACAAACAACTTGTTTAACTTTAGAAAATCCTTTTAAAGAATGAAACTCTCGTAAGACAAGACCACACATAAACATGACATGTATTTTTACCTTATGATAACCAAATCACTTTTCAAACCAAAATCCAATAATATTATATTAATGTCTATCAAATCACAGATAAATAGGAATATAGCCAGAAAACTTGCATCCACTTTACAACATAGTTAGTTTACAAATAAAAACGTACGGCTCATATTGGAGTTTGAATTTCCAAAATGACAAGTATGAGACCACCTCCCGATTAGTGCTCTTTAAAGAGGAAACACTGGGGTTCAACAAGAACATTTTGTAACCTTGTCATACATGACCGACCACTCGTTCAACTTGAATGTACCGAATATGTTGTCACCAACGGTTATACAAAAGCGATAGAAGAAGGAACAAATGAAATTTCTCTAGCTGGTGACAATACATCCAAATGAGAATGACCCACATAGTCATGTTGCCTGCCTGATTTCTGTCATTTCTCGATTGATGAGGCTTGAGGTTATGATTACCTTTCGGAGAACATCACATTAACTTTGAATGTCACATCGTCAAATCCATCAAATCACTAATTGATATCCACAAATATACTCTAGGTGTTAAGCTAAAAGAAGTTGCCTTCTCCGCCACCAATCTTGGTATATTTGTTAAAATTAACGTACGTGAGTTTTAGAAAATACTCTGTCAGGCATTCGTCCATACAAGTCATCCAGGAACAAGATGAATCGAAGACACTCTCCTACCACATCCTATTTAGGAATCACCTCAAGGATCAATAGCGAGAAGTCCCTGCAATCAGTAAATTTCAACCACAACAGAATCACAGTTTATCTCTGGTTGCAAGTCACAGATTATAAGTGGTTCTTCCATTTTATGAAGATCTGTGATCTTCAATTCTTTTATTTTTATTCCCAGCAACTTAGTTTCAAATGCCAAGTCGGTTCAAAGTGGTTTTTGGTCTAATTCCCATCCATGTCTCTTTGAACTAACACGTCAAAAGTCAAATAGGATATTTCATTGATAGTCGAGTTTTTGACTATCAATCACAAGAGTATTGTTAAGTATATTGGCAACTCAGGCTCTTATTATTTAAAACCATTCATTAAAATCATTTCACAGATTTAAAATCTTATCTCAACAAATCTCATTGTTTTCATTACTTTGAAAACAATGACTGTCACTTATCTCCTTTCAAAATAAACGTACTTCCAGAAAAACCCCTTTTTATTTCCTTTACTTTGGAAATATCACTACATATTTACAAAGCCTCTTTTTATTTTCTTATTTCAAAAATATTGCTATTTATATACACAAGCCACTGGTATAGACCAAATCATTAATTCTCATATAGGCCAAAATAATGTCGAGCGATATATTTTTAATATATAAACTCAAATGGTTTTTCGTTTAACTTTAAACCCTGCTAGGTTAAGTTTTAAAACTTTACTTATAGAGTAAAAATTCAATTTCCTTATCATTTTCGTTTCTAAACCATTTTAACTTCTTATTTTCATTTTCTCGAAATCGTAGTCTTTTACTTATATTCTTGGAATAAGTGTATTCCAAAACCATCCTATTTTCAATGTTATGAAAATAGCGTATATACTTAATTGAATGGTATAAGTATAATCACACTTCATACTTAGGGCAAACAATGTTAAATTATACACTGTTCACTTTAAATCCCAATAGTTTTGATCACATCTCAAAATCTTGCAAATAAGTTGCAACATTTCTCTTAAGGAAATAATAAACTATTTTCAACATCCTCTAACATTACAAACTAATACCATCCCATGATAATAGTGAATCGTTCAAGCTGAGTTATTTTATTTACCTCTCGGACCTTGATCAACAACGTTCTTATCTTAAGATAGGTAAAAGTTCGTAACTCAAAAAATGATACTAATTATAATATCACACTAATTTCATTTACTATTCTATTTCAAATATGATTTTATAAGCCATTTATCACATTTGAATATCTCTTCCAAAAATAACATTCTTCACTTATCATTTATTAAGTAAATTTATGCTAAAATACAACTCTTGGCTTTGTTAATAAAACTCGTCTACACCTTGGATCCTTTACCCAAGCCCTTATCTGAACCCGTTAAGTATTTTAAAATAAAACTTAAATTTGGATTTTTATCACTAAAATCCGTTTACCAAACCTGGTTACCCAAACCCATTTATCAGTTCTTCCTTTTTTTCCTTTCGGCATTTTTTTGCTTTCGATTCTAATCATTGTACTTAATTCAATGATTAAGTAAACCCCTCTTTAAAATTATTACTTTTTCTTTAAATTCCTTTATAAATTCTATTCATAACGCTTGGATTTTTAACAAAAATCCCTTTACAAAGCCTTACGAATATCCAACTAAAACTTATTACAAACTTGGTTTCTTCCTTAAATGAATTACATTTAAGAAGAAATCACTTTAATTATTATTAATTAAAATAATGATTAACTCATCATTTACTGAAGTAAAAGTAGTTTATTTCATAAAAAATAGATTAGTTAATCACTTAATGAGATTATTAAACAATAACTACTTTATTTATGATTATCAATTGATAATCATTTTTAAACATCGTTAATTAAAAAGGGAATTATATTTAAGAAATCTTAATAAATTAAAATTATTATTTGTTAAACTATTTCCATTAGATTAATTGAAGACAAATTAATCTAGTAACCAATTTCAATTTAAACAGTTGACTTAGTCAACTTGAAATCATCGTTTAACTTTTAACTGATTTCAATTAATCTTTCTTCTTAAATTAATCAATAATATAATTAATTTTATAACATCACTTAATTGTTTTCTTAAAAATAATTATTCCAAATCATTAACCCATAGGTTAAATTCTGACTTATATACTTATAAAACATTAATATTGCTATACATAGTACTTTATAACTACTTTTGTAAATACCATTTATAGATATCATTTTTTTTATAAAACTTATATTTTTATATAAAATATAATAAAAAACTTTGCTTCAGTTATAAAAATATTTTTTTATAACTTTAAATACGTCAATTCGCCTGATGGCGAATTAACGTTTTAAAAACATGGTTTTTAGATCATTTGCTGCCAATCACTTAATCAATACTGTCTATTGATTAAAAAGACGACAACGTTGAATTTCACTTCAACATTCAACATTCAACATCCATCCAAGTTTTAACGTCACTGCGGTTAAACAATTCATATATGAATAATATGAAATATAATAACATACAAAATATTTAAGGAATCCAGTTGGATTCCTCCAACCTGTTTTTCCCTGCAACACAGCTCATAATAACATTTAATAAATGCATATGTGATAATAATTTTAATCTAATGCATTTAAACGAAGGAAATATAGTAATGATAATCAATAAACAAACTAACAAACAATAAGCATCCATAACATCCAACTTATACTATCAACGATAGATTATAATTATATGAATTTAATCATTTCATAGATTTCTAGAAGGCGTGAGAGTAAAGTCACCATTGTTTCGATTGACGATTCAACGTTGTTTTATATAGTTTCAAACAAGCATTTAAAATTTATAAAATTCCAATTACTTCCAAATCTCTACGAACTAGCTCAGACGCGAAGCACTCGTCGCCACGATCTCAACCGATTCAATTTCATTGAATTCGATCATCGTTTGACATAAACACAATCGTTACAAGTTAAATAAATCAAATGATTATTAAAATTGAATTAATTCACTCTAATTACCATTAAACAACTTAATTAAGTTTAAGATAATCGTCCCCCAATAACGATTTAGAAATCGTAATGCCAACAACAAGCACGAAAAAACTACCCGACCTCTTCATCGCCTTCACCACCGCCGCAGGCCATCGGTCGCCACCGCCTAGCCTTCAACTCCACTCGCCCCAAATACCGGCAAACCCAGTCGCCTTCGACTATCGAAATTCGAAAAAACACGATCTCCGATCATCTTGTGCTTATGACTGCCATATGCCACCTAAAGCCATGCCACCACCACCAATACGATTGGATGCCTTTCCTCCATCTTTCTACTTTTGACAATAAGCCCCCTCGATATCTCCCTTGGCTAGAAATTCACAATGTCTGATCGAAACCCCTAAAAACATAAACCACGTCCATCTTACAAATTCCGACACAACAAACCATCGCCGACCACCGAACACCACTGATACCTCCGCCTCTCTCTCCTCTTCAACTCTCCTTCACACCACATCACCTGAAATGGACCCTACCTCCGTCAATCATCAAAAAAACGAAACTACCCAGATTTCGGTCTTGGCACGATTTCGGCCACCACATCTCACCGTTGGCCACTAAATTTTACCAATAGGTCTCCCTTAACATCCTCTCTAACTTTGTAGTTGATGACTTCAGTTAGTTCCTCACCATTTGAGAGATAAAAATTAAAGTATGAATTGGGTTTAAATGAAAAATGTGGCTGGTTGATTTGGGAATCAGGCTTAGGTTAGGCTAGGGTAATTTATAATGAAGATATTTTGGTTGTATTATTATTTTATTCGATTATTTTATTAGTTCCTGCCTATCGCAATTTCTGTTTGATGTTTATTTATTCGTACGATTACATACAAACTCCATCCGCGATAGAATGGACATCATGCTATAGTTTGACATTGTAGACCCAATGAAACTTGTTTCGTCGAAATCCTAATCCGTTTGAAAAAACACCGCTATTTTGAGTTCAAATTATATCCAACGTAGACCATACGATGCACCTGTGCGCGTTGGAATTAGAGGCCATGCCAAGGGCCCAAAGAGAGGTAGAGATCGACCTTAAATGACATGGGAGGAGATAATAAAGAGAGATTTAAGTAATTGGTGTATATCTGAAGAGCTAGTAATGGATAAGACTGCATGGAAGTTGGCAATCCATGTACCAGAACCTTAGTTTTTTTAAAGACTTTATTGAGCCTTTTTACTTTTTTCTATTACTATTTTAGACTTTATTTCACTTTTACTGAACCTTTTTACTTTATTATTACTATTATTATTTAAAAAAAACCATTATCAGACGACTTTTTATTTGTTTGGTTATTTTGAACCCTTTTTTATATATGTAGTTTTACCATTATTATTTATTTTAATTTTGGGTTCCATATCTAGCCAACCCCAACTTGTTTGGGATACATAACCTTGTTTTATTGTTGTTGTTAGTTTTCGCACCCTCACATAACAACTCTGATTGGCACGAAACTTCCAATCTAGCAATAATTAACCATTACAGATTTAATAAGATTCGTTTTGCTGAAATATGAGGTTATTTGAAGAATGACTCTTTTAAGGTCTAAAGTAAATCGATTTCAAAACAACTCAATATAACAGTAGTAAATTAGTATTATCGTATATATTCAAATAGAATTCCATATGGCTTCAAAATAAACTACTTAAGATTTTAAACTTAACATATTGAATTTCAAGTTAAATTGATATTCAACATATTAAAAATCCTTTTATTTTAATTAATAAATCATTATGGTTTATAAACGATTCCATATCGACTTTCTGAAAATTTGATTTAGACATAACTCAAAATCTACAAGATGAAATCTTGATTTTTCTATTTTATTAGAAAATTCCAATCCAATAGATCCGGACGATTCATGTTTCCAAGAATTCCAACTTATAGTAAATCCTGTATGTTCATATAATATTCAAAACAGGAAAATAGGCGGAAGGAAGAACATTGGTCAAATTTTAGTTTTAAGGACGCGACTTTGTTTTTTACATCAGAAGGACGCGCAACTTTTATTTTCGCCTGAAGGAATTTTTTTTCCCACAAAATAAAATCGTCAGTCTTCTCTTCCAAGCCTTCCAAGCCGCCGCCGCCTCTCAAAGCGGTCGCCGCCTCTCCAAGCCGCTGCCGCCTCTCCAAGTGCTAGCTGTCATCCGATCGGTCAACGCCTGAAATCGTGTATTTTCTGTCAAATTTGATCGATCTATCTCAAATTGTGTATTTTATGTCAAATCAAATGAGTTTTTCATTCTTGTTGTGATTTGCGATTTTGAGAGAAAGAAATTACACTGATGTGATTTGTTTCAACTGATTTTGGTTTCTGTCCAGGAAAATGATATATGAAACTATCATTCCTGCATGTGCTATGAATTTTGCTCTATTATATGTGCAATTTAGCTTGATGTCCTTGTATTTTATGCTGATTTGGTTTTTTGTTAGTTTCAGGCTGTTTGTTGACTTTGCTCGAGTGTGATGCAAATATTGTCTGATTTTTGTTCTATTTGATTTTCTCTGTTGATTGTGTTTGTGGTTTTTCACATTTGACAATGTTTATTATACACAAATGTGTTATATTCTTCTATTATTAAGTTCACCAAATGATAGTTGAATTTTGTATTTTTTTTTAAAGTGGACTGTCGCGTGTAGAACATACTAAATGATGGCTAAATATAACATTGTATTTGTAAAATGAATTAGAAGGTATGGAATATGATAAATGATAGTCAAATTTAGCATTTTATTTTTTAAAATGAACTAGCATGTACGAATATGCTAAACTATAGATGATTTTAACATTGTATTTTTAAGCTAGAAAACTAGCACGTATAGATATGATAAATGATAGTTGAATTTAGCATTGTATTTTTGAAAGTGACCTAGCATGCGTGTAATATTCTAAATGATAGTTGAATTTAGCACTATATTTGTAAATTAAACTAGTACTGCATGTAGAATATAAATAATGATAGTTGAATCTAGCATTGCATCTTTTAAAATGATTTAGCATTATATTATAAAAACGAACAGAGCATCACGTGTAGTATGCTAGATAATGGTTGAATATAGCGTTATATTAAAAATATGAACTAACATGTATCAAGTATAATAAATGATAGTTGAATTTAACATTGTATGTTTAAATTGAACTAGCATGTGTGGAATACGTTACATGACGATTAAATATAACATTGTATTTTTATAGTGAATTACATGTATGAAATGTGAAAAATGATGGATGAATATAATATTGTATTCGTAAAAAGAACTAGCATATACAGAATATGATAAATGATGGTCAAATTTAGCATTTTATTTTTTAAAGTGAAATAACATATGTGCAATATGATAAATGATAGCTGAATATAGCATTGTATTTTTAAAGTGAACTAGCATTATAATAGTTGTATATGACTATATTAAAAAAAGAACTAGCATGTATATAGCATTATATTATAAAATTGAATAGAGCATCATGTATGGTAAGCTAAATAATGGTTGAATATAGCATTATTTAAAAATAAAATGAAATAACATATATAAAGTATAATAAATGATAGTTGAATTTAGCATTGTATTTTTTAAATTGAAATAACATGTGTAGAATAAGTTGCATGACATTTAAATATAGCATTATATTTTTAGCATTGTATTAATATAATCATGTATAGAATATAATGAATGTAGTTGAATTTAGCATTGTATTTTTTCAAGTGAAATAACATATGTTCAATATGCTAAATGCTATTTGAACATAGCATTGTATTTTTAAAGTGAGCTACCGTGTATAAAATATAATAAATGATAATTGAATTTATCATTTGTATTTTTGAAATGAATTAATTAGTACGTGTTGAATTTGCAGAATAATGTTTGAATATAGCATTATATTAGTAAAATGAACTAGCATGTATAGAATATAATAAATGTAGTTGCGTTTAGCATTGTATTTTTTTAAAGTGGACTAAAATGTGTAAAACATTTCAAATAATAGTTGTATACAACATTTGCATTTTTGTCAAATACATGAGCGTGTGTTGCAAACAAAGAATGCTAAATGAATAAAGCATTATAATTGTTAAAATATTGCAACATGCATTGTATATGAAGAATGATAGATGCATATACTATAAAGAATGATAGATGCATATAGCATTTCAGATTTTGAATTACAAATGCATGCATTTCATATGAAGAATAATAACTGATTAAATTATTTGAATTTTTTACATAAATAGTATGCATTGCATATATAGAATGATATCTGAATATTGCATTTGAATTTTTTTAAATACATTAGAATGTATTGCACAAGCAGAATACGAAATGATAGGAGAATATAGCATAAAAAAAATTTAAAACAAAAGAAATCAACAGCTGCAGCACGTTTGATGACTTGAATGGCGACGACGATGATAGATATGAGTTGGATGGTGGCGGTAGCTAAGGCACGTGGACGACAGCGACGACTTGGATCGGCTAGGGCATGAGGTCGGTGACGGAAGTGGAAGGTGAAGGCGGCGGCTTTGGGAGGCGGTGGCGGCGTGGAAGGTGGTAGCTAGGCTTGAGGCGGCGGCGGCTTGGGAAAACAACTATGAAGGGAACGGCGGCTGTGAAAGCGTTGATGGAGACGATTGATTTGGCTGAGAAATTAGATTAACGATGATGGAGACGATTGGACAGGGAGCGGTGTCCTTCAGCCTAATTACCCAAACTTACGTCCTTAATTTAAAAATTAGATTAATGTTTTTTCTTTAAACTAATTTCCTCTATTCAAAATGTAATATCGCGAAGCTGCTGGCTCATTTATAATAACATATAAATTTATATGTCCAAACGTCGTTTAATAAATGAATTCCTTATTATAATTCAAATCTAACTTAGTTGAATATTTCTATATTGACCAACTCGTACTGTATCGCAAATCAAACTTTTCTCTGACTATTTCATAATTTAATTTATATTTTATTATTGAAAATCGAATTAATACTCAAAATTATAGAATTCGAATTATCTAAATTTTCAAATCAACATCTAAAACTAATTTTAAATGTTCAATTAAACGGTTAAAAATCCAGGTCGTTACAGCTAATACCTTGCCTCTAAGAAGTTAATTGTGAGTGTAATAGTAGTGGTACATATTGACTATAACTATGCAGACAATGAACTAGAATGACCCCTGCAGCATGTTAACACAAGTAATTATATATACATATTTATCAAATATTCAATTGTACAACCATATACAATAGAAGAATGATGAGTTGCGAAGAATAAATAGATCCATTATTTTATTCGTGGTTGACAAATGTTCAGACCTCTGCATATACACTATATTAGTTTCACACAATATTCAACTGGAGTAAGCTTTGTCTGCTACTTAAAGGATCATCAAAAGAGTTGAATTATTGAGAATAATTAGGCGAGAAGAAAAGCAAAACGATATGGTGTGGAATTATGATAGAACTATTCATTGAAGATTATACAATTTGATTAATGTAATTATGAAAAATATGAAAGATTTACAAGTACATTTTTAAATGATTTTACACCTTGTCAAGTATACAAGTGTCATGGATTTTTTGGGCAATCTAGGCAAACGCTATAACTATTGAAAATCGAAACACAGGAGAATGCACCAAGCCTAACATATCGAAGTAAAAGAGAAACATCTGATGGAATACACCAGAGAATTGCATAATAAAAAGGAAGAAGAGTGTTTCTGATGTTCACATGAAAAGGAATAAGAATCAGATTAAACTTGGCCTGCACAGGTGCCTGCAGGATCCCAGATATCAGAAAGTACCCTATCTTCGGTGTTGATCGTCAACTTCCAAGTACAATTGCTACTTGCTTCTTTGTATTTCAACACAAACACCTACTTCATCATACATCCTTCCTCCCCCATATAGCTCGACTTCTGAAGTCATTTACAAACTGCCTAAAAACCACCTCCATAAACAGCAGCTGCCTATTGATCAAACACCAGCCACAAAACATCTGGTCACCGTCCCCTGCCGTCACAATAACTCCTACAACCATCGACAGTTTCTTTACTGACTGTCCAGACTTAACCAAACTCTAATAGCCTCCTCACGCTCCTTTACTCTTCATTGTTAAAGGTTCAAATCGCCCACTTTATCTTAACAACATCTACGACCTAAATACAAGAAAGCATTCAATCCCCTTTAGTATGATTCTGCCACTTCTTTCTGAACCACAAGTTCAACAAAATCGACCTCCCTCCCTCTGTCGTTCAATCTTCGCAATAACCGCTTCAATCACCACAAATCAAAAACTGCGGTTCAGCACTAACATCCATACTCACTCAATAAAAACCTACTACTTCATCAAACGGGCAACCCAGCTTCACCTTGAAACCAGACCCTAAAAACCACGACCTGAAACCAAATCGAAAGTCACCAGCCACTTTAACCGAATGCACCCCAAACCCAAATTCTTCCTACCTGCCAAGCCTCTTGACTTTCTGATAAGGAGTATGATAGGAAACGGATTACTAATGCACCATCCTTTGGTGCTGGGCCAAAATATAATTCAAGACTGCTTTCTATATTATGTAAATAACATTGGTAGCATAGGATTCCAAGTTACTTTATGCAGAAATGGTGCAGAAGATTACAAACCAGAAGCTTCTTCATTTCTCAATTTATAAAGTGGTTACTCTACAAGACAAGCACAATAACCTGCAATATAGAGAATCGACTAATTCTGTTATTTCAGCAATTATCGTTTATTTTCTTGTTTTATTGTAAAGCCACTTGGCTTCTTTTAATTTGTAGGAGCATATTATATATGCTACAACAAAGGAATGGAATGGTAAGCAGAAATTAATCAACCCTTTTCCTATTTTAATGTCTTCTTCCTCCTGTTGTTTCATCTATTCTATCTTCCTCTAAATTAGTACCGTATCAATTGGTGCTTTCACTCTTGTTCTCACCTCCTTCTTTTATATCTCATCCCCTTCGTCATTTCAAAAGATTAGAACATGGCTGAAACCATGACCCTCCAACAAATCCATTAAACCACAATTCGCCAACAAACCGCCATCAACAACATTCAAGCTACCCTTAAAACTCAGCAACAAGACATCGTCGACATCAAAACCGCCATTGTCGGCGTTCGAACCTCTATCAACCATTATTCACTCCATGTCCGAGATTGCCACAAAACTTGGCTTCGAAATCACACTACCACTTCTGCTCCCTCTTTCTCCGGCCTCTCCAAAGTTGTTCCCTGTCACTGCTGCTACTCATACAATCACTTCCTCACCTCCAGATTCCACCATACTTGACACCGCCACACCAGCCCTAAATTCCATTCCAGCTCTCCCTTATGATGCTGTCTTTGGCAAGAGTGCTACTATAGGAACCAACGCTTTGACCAGGCCTCCAAATCTCGAAGGTCAGTTCTCATATGTGGAGATTAAATCAGCCAAAAACCAGTTTGATGAAGCTTTGCATCCTACTGTAGGCGGTTTCAGAAAAGTTTACACTGGAATCGAAGATGATGGATATACAAAACTCTCCGTCATGAGAGGCAATTCTATGTCAGCTCAACACTGTCTAGAGGTATACCCCTTTGGGATCAATTCTTTTGAGGCTATATGTATGAGGCAAGCATTAGATCCCACAATTTCCAAAGTGCGGGAATGGGCTAATGCACACAGCGTGTTTGCTGAAATAAACATATTGCGATGTGAAGGCAATTTTTTTATCTTCGATCCTGGTGGTGCATTAAACATAGAGAACACCTTCGACCTTGAGGACAAAGTCAATTTCAATGGGTGGGTAATGATAAGGAGTATGACAGGCAACAGATTACTAATGCACCATCCTTCAGTGCTAGGCCAAAGTCTAATTCAAGACCGCTTTCTATATTCTGTAAATAATATTGGCAGCATAGCATTCCAAGTTACTTCATTCCTCAATTTATAAAGTGGTCACTCTGCAGGACAAGCACAACAACCTGCAATACAGAGATTTGGCTAATTCTGTTATTTTAGCAATTATTGTTTATTTTCTTGTTTTGTTGTAAAGCTGCTTGGCTTCTTTTAATTTGTAGGAGCATATTATATATGCTACAGCAAAGGGATGGAATGGTAAGCAGAAATTAATAAACTCTTTTCCTATTTTAATGTCTTCTCCCTCCTGTTGTTTCTTCAATTGTCTCTTCCCCTAAATTAGTACCGCATGACTTTCACTCACCAGCATCCGGTCCTCGTTTGTCTACCCAGAATCATTACCGACGGATCAATTTTAAAATTGAATTGTTTTATTTTTTTTTTAATTGGTTATAAGGGACAAAAGAACAAGATACCACGCCTATGCGAACCATAATCTGGAAAAAAAATTGCAAGATGAATAAAATACATATGGAAGCTTGGTTTAATGAAATAGGGGTTGATGATAAAATATACACATGGGGGCACACCAATCACTAGAAAAAACATAAACATAATGAAAGTCGTAACTACCCATATTTTTTTTCTCTACAGATCAACCCAAACTAATGTGGCTATCTCGTCTTATGGCCATACATGAATACTTGTAGGCATTCAGTAATCGATTTTGAAGCATCAAGTAGGAATTATACTAAGCTCATTCAATGTACAATAAATAAATTGTTCTCTTACCTACAATTTACTGATATTTGAATCAAAATTTGCCAGGTTGAAACCAAAACAAATTGAAAGATGGTGACCATGTTAATCATTGTATGTTTTGATTAGCATAAATGGAGAAAACTATCGCTATGGTAGACCTATGAACCCTACTGCACCATATAGAGTTCCAGGAGGTTCTTCAAGCGGATCCATAGTGCTTTCGTTATTGGCTTTGTTCTCTTCTCTGTTGGTACGATATTGGAGGTAGCATATGTTTACCTGCAACATATTGTCGAATTTTTTGATTTCGCCATTCACATGCAATCATTCCCACTCTTATTTTCATGCCTATGGCTCAGATCTTTGATATTGTCGGTACGTAAACAAGTGGCATTACAGAAAATCAGCATGTTTTCATTCAATCTCATCCCTTAACTTATAGCTAGCAATATTGTGTAGCTAAGTGGAGCAATGTTGCGAAACTTTATTATTAAAATGGCTTGTTCCAACAATATAAGAAGTCCGTTTTTTTATAGACAGTGAATATAAACCTAAAATTAATCAAGTCAACGAATACTTCTATATTTTAAATTAAATATACAATTAATTAGTGAAGGTTCGGCCATTTTTACTGATAATGATTCACACTTTACTTAAAAACACCCCAAAAATACTTACCCTTAACCAAAAACTGGTAGGAACCATATCAGGAATAACACACTCCTTCCCACTAAAAAACCCATTACTGATTAACCCTACCATTCAAAGGCCCATCTTCTTCTTATTCTAAAGCTTGTAAAAATAACTAGCAATATGTAAACATTAGAGTAAAGATAAGTCATTTTAAATATCAAATATAAGGATAAAAAATTACCTCATATCGGCTTTCAAAAGAGAATCGATCGACAATTAATGGCACTACTAGTTATTGAATGAACTCAAAATTGGATTCCCCGTCCTATGTTTCCTATGATACATACAAAGCAGATAGGGCTCAAGCGAACTGGATTTGCTGGTGGAATCAGGGGATGGAAAAAAAAATCATCGGAGAACCCAGTTTATTTAGGATTTGAAATAGGATTAAAATAATTTTGGGGAGGTTGGTATTTTACTGTGTCTAGCTTTGTAAAGAAAAAAAGGGTGGCCAGGAAACCGCGAAGTAAAAAAAACATCAAAATGGGGTTGATTAATTTAAATAACGTTTAGGTTTTTAAATTTAGTTTATTAAATACTTCTGTCAACATTTTAGATAGAAACGCTGTCCAATATTGCAGTGACTAACACATTTTCTTGTAGTGATAGCTAATTACTTATCCAAATCATCTTCCCCCTTTCCCAAATCAAAGCCCGCACTACAAAGTCAATTACGGTCATGTATCGTTCTTCTATGATAAGAAGCGTCAATCAATGAAATCGAATACGATATTAGCCATTGTCTTTCTCTCTCGAATATCGACTTGCTGGTACAAAAATCGCATGTGTTGATCCCTTATGCAAAACGCGACCTCCCTATTTAGTGCTACAGGAGATGACGTCGCATCCATCAAAGAAGGGCCGATCCTCTTCATATTATTGCCATAGATGTGCCCCACCATCCTATATCGGTGCCACCCTCAGCTTTTCCTGTCTCTGACCATAGCCATTGATACCGTAAACCGTAGTTTTGGAGCCATCAAAACCATGAACTTTGAGATTCATGAAATGGGTATAGGCGGGTAGGGGATTAATAGTTAAGCTCAAGGAGGATAGTATTGGGATTTTTCGATAAGAAAATCACTTGATTTAATTTTTTGAGGTGAAGGAAAGAAACGACCATTACCTGATGAAATAGTAATGATGAGAAGGAAAGAGGGTAATGAATAGTAGATTAACCAATCACTTGATAGGGTTTAAGGTAGTATAATAGTTTATTATATCCAATTTCAATTTGAACTTCACTAAAAATAAACACACGTTTTGATTTTGCATGGTCAAAAGACACATCTGATCGCTACAAAACTTGACACTGTGAATCACCTCGATGATGTGGTTCCAATGATACAAGTTTCATTATAATCCGAGACTATGCTCCAAAATGGCAATTTACACGTATTTCAAGATGATTTCGACTCTTAAATCGTCCGATCTCGGAATATGGCAATCCATAAACTTATTTGGCACGTCACGAACAATCTAGAATCAATGGGACCATTCTCGAGTCCTTATTCGATCATTTTTGAAAAACCACCTTTTGGAGCTGTCACTTAATTAACGATCAATATTTGAATATCTAATCGTTAAAATGTGGGCTGTTACATCATGTTCCGACCCAAAGTGTTGACGGCAAAAAATGTCGTAAACACCAAAGATTCCAATTACTAGAAATAGTTAATTTGGTTGCATGGACAAGAGTGGAAAGTAGTAAATAACATAAGAGATTTATAGTGGCCCGACCTCGTGAGGGGCCTACGTCCACTTTGAGGTGTTGTTGGAATATTATTGATCACAAAAGATTACAAGGCTAAGACCCTCTCATGACATCTCATTACATTCATTTCAAAGTCATATGATGTCATCTCTAAGCTATATGATGTTATTTCTAAGACATGATGTCATCATTGTCATATATGATGTCATAACTATCATACTTTTAATATACTAGGAAAAAGACACTTTTTCCCTTCTTCTTCCTCAAATAGGAGATGCCATTAAAGTAGCTCTCTAGAGGTCTTGAGGTCACAAATTCTAACCCCTTTCAAGTGTGAAGTTGTGGGGTATTTATAGGAGAGGGAGTAGGTAGGAGTAGGTGGAAATGGAGGGCCACACCCAGAATTTCGCACCTGGAGCCTGCACACCCGGATTTTCGCACTTGGAGCCTGTAGATGCTGGAAATTTGCACCCGGGCCTAAGGTGCGAAATTTCAACCTCGTAGGTGCGAAATTTCGCACCTCGTGAGTATGAAATTTGCGCCCCATGGAGGTACGAAATTCGTACCTCCTGGGGTGCAAAATTCGCACCTCAAGGTACAAATTTCGCACCCCTGTTAGATTCAAATTCCATGCCCTGCTGGGTGCGATTTTCGCACCCTGTTGGGCGCGAATTTCACACCCCGAGGGGGTTCGAAATTCGCACTTCCCGGGATGCGAAAGTCGCACCTCTCAGGGTGCGAAATTCGCTTTATGAGGTGCGAAGGCTGAATGAACAAGTGTTTGGGGGCTCGAGATTCAGGCTTATGAGTCTTAGGGATTCGAGTCCTTGGTTCGGAAATGTGTTTGGAGTGACGCGAGGTTTCTGTTGGCGCGATCCCTCTACATCCTGCTTCCTTTGCTCCTAAGCGTCCCTTTCGGCTTTAGTTCCACGTGATGCGTTGAGTCGAGCGTGGCTCGTGTACTTTTGGGAACCGAACCAAAAACTCGGTTAGCATTTGCCCCCCAAAGTTTGTCTTGTCTTGACATGATGTGCTTTGCGTTGGATGGGATAGTAGACGGGTTGTTGGTTTATCCTGTAAGTTAAAGGAAAACATATGTTAGTTAATAGGCTCGTTCGCTGTGGAATTGTGAGCGAGCCGTTGCCGGTGTGGCGCCATGCTCACTTTGCCGAGTACTTGCAGCGCATTGCTTTCGCGTGCTCGCGACGGTTGGTATACGCATGGAATACGTGTACATGAGCGCGCGACATGAAGCTTCGAACCCGAGGGTTCGAATATATATATATATATATATATATATTTTTGGGGCTCGAAATTTCGAACCGTATGGGTTCGAGGTTTAGAACCGTTGGGGCTCGAAATTTCGAACCGTTGCGATTCGAAATCTCAAGGCCCTGAGGCTCGAAACTTCGGTTCTTGGAGGTTTGAAATTTCGAAGCCTTGAGGCTCGAGGTTTCGAGGCCTCGAGGTTTGGAATTTTGAGACCGCGAGGTTCAAAATTTCGAAGCTCACGGGCTTGAAATTTCGAACCCACTGGCTCGAGATTTCCTGGAATACTGAGGGAATTTTCCTTTTTATTTTAAATAGCCCCCCTCTTCATTTCACTTCTTCCTTCTAATTTTCAAGGTCGTCCGCCATTAAAAAAGCATCGATTCCCTAGTACTTCGAAATCTGAATGCGACAATTAAGTGGGTTCCGAGATTTTCGGAGGCGCGCGCGAAGGAGAGGAAGGCGCTGGGAAGCATGCGCGGAGGAGGGCCTCGAACTCGGAGGAGGTTCAGACGCTCGACCTTGCAGTGGCTCGACGTTCGAACCTCGCCGAGGTTCGAGTGTTCGAGCCCGGCCGGTGTTTGAGCCTTCGAACCCTGGTGGGTTCGAACATCCGAACCCCTGGGGCTCGAGATGTCGGACCCTGCTATGGTTCGAGTGTTCGAACTCTAGCGGGGTTCGTGCACTCGAACCCCTGGGGGGTTCGAGCTTTCGAACCCAATCGTGTTTCGAGCCTTCAGCCTTGTAGTCCTCCGCGTTGCCAAAGTACCTGTGGTATTGTACACATCATGGTTTTTCCACTAGGATAAAGCATATATTCGAACTATGACTGGACTGTTGGACTGTGTCGGACTTATTCTATGCGTCTTAATTCTGCATAACACAGTACGCGCACGTTAGTTTTTAATAGTATGAGGGGTACAGGTTATTCCAATGCGATTTCTAGTACTAGTGTGTTAAGGTATAGCTAGCCATGCAAACAAGATCAAAGACTGGAAAAATTCTGGAAGCTAAGGCTTCCCCGCCATCGTCAAATACATCTAATTCCACCAACAACGGTAACTCGAGTGGCAGCGAGCTTGAGACTACCGAAAAATCTGTTCCTTCTCAAACAGCCAGTTCTCCTGAAGTATCTGATCATGGGGAAAAAATTGAGAGGTTACATTCTCCGGTCATACATGAGGAGATTGAGAATGTGGATATTATTAATGAAGATGTACCAGCGGGCCCAGTGGACCCGGATACGTTTCCCGATGCCATTATTTTGGAAAACCCGACAGACTCGTTACCGTCGCGTATGGATGCTACAACATTTAGGAAGATAGCGCTGCGATTCAATATACTGAAAAGCAATGTCCATGCACTGGGAGAGGGTGGCCGGGCTCATGTGCCGCCCGAGGGTTTGACTGCCTGGATTAAGCAAGCTTGTTTTGCAGGATGCGTTCCCCTAGCCAATAACTTCATTCGGGACATGCTATCTTGTTTCCGCCTTGCACCTTCGCAACTGCATCCGAATGCTTATTCATCGCTCTTAGGCACTTACGTTCTATATCGAGAATTTCTGCACTTGGAACCTACCAGAGAGGACATTCAGCATTTCTTCAGTCTTAGGAGAACGTCTAGCAGATCGCTCTCCTAATGGTTCCAGGAAGCGACCGCCGCCACCAAATTCTTCGTCGGGACGTGGCCCAAGTTATCGGTGTATAAACAAGACTGGTTCTTCGTGCACTACCCTCCTGGATTTGCAAGGAGGTGGATAGAAGGGAGTAAGTACTTTCGAGCTCCGTTCCCCACTATAAAGTTCTTAGAGCCTGCATCTCATTATTATTCTTTTACGATTGCGGCAGGGAATCCAGAGGCACCCACCGGTGAAGAGTACAAGCAGCGTCTTAATGCCTTATGGGCAATTCCCGAAGAGTCTCATAAAACTGATAAAATTACAAGCCAAAAGTGCCTTCGCCGTGCAAGGTTGCTTCCAGATGATCGAGTTGTAATCAGGCCTGTCGTTGCAAGTAGCGTACCAAAAGTGAAGGTGATGGAAGGTGCTACGGCTTCTGGTTTGTAAAGAAAGTTGCCTTCTGCTAGGCTTAGGCCAAAAAAGGTCATTAAATTTCAAAGATATGTACGCAGAGACGAGGCTTGTGGTCAGGAGAGGCCGGCCAAGGACAAGGGTGTCGAGTATTCCAGTCCCGCCTCTTACATGAGAGGTAGGGGAGGAGCGTTAGACACACCACATTCTCTGGTGAATCCGACTGAGACCGCCGCCTCGCTCGAGATGGAGGGCTAGTTTGACGCCCTTAATCAACTTGATTTAGAAATAACTTCATGGCCAGTTACGACTAACCTGGAAGAATTAGCTACTGCTGCATAGAGGTTAACTCCTTCGAGCGGATCACAATCTGGTCTGTTGAGAGAACACTTAGGGCATACACTCATTAACACTACACAACATAGTGGCTTAAATGAGCATGCGACCTAACTGATCGTGTTTCATTCCTTTGATAGGTGATATGGCTAGAGGGCGCGGAGGACGCGGTTATGGACATGGAGGTCATCATTGCCCTAGGAATCCTTTCTTTGAGGTCTTTAGAAGAATGACCAACTTGTATGATACTCCACCCCCGCCTGGTCGCAGTAGTGAGCACTGAGGTGGGGATCGATCTTGACGATCTCTGACTCCTCCTCCTCCTCCGATTCGGGTGTCCGAGGGGGATTCTCGACTTAATTTAGGGGGTCATCGGCGTCCATCTTTGACAGCTCCTTCAAGTGCAGCGGCTCCTGCCTCTATTCCAATTACCCAAGGGAGGTAGCCACCAGTCGGCCAACCAAGACCGAAGAGAGCGACCATAACCGGGACGCGGGAACTAGAGGCCTCTAAGCAACAAAGGATTTCCGTGGAGGAATGAAGGGCATGGTTGAAAATGACGTTCCCTCAACACTACTTTGATGAGCTGACGTTCCTTCCAGATCTCCACCCGCCTCCCGCTAGGGACTCTGGAGAGAGCTGGATGCATGTGATGGAAGCGTACCATCAGGCCGACGAGCTTACCGCCTGTTCCTTTCATCTATCGGAGATGATCAAAAGGAAGAAGATGGAGTTCATGAATCAAAAGCTAACTATCGATGCTGAACGAACCACCGTCGTTCACCTAAACGCAGAAATAGGTGAGTTTGCTTTTTGTTTCGTGGGCGCATTGTCGTTTATTCCCGTATCTTTAAATGCTAACTTGTGAATCTCGTTGACGTAGCTGAGATAAAGGAAGGGTACAAAACACTCAAAAGGGAGGCCGATCACTCCCGCTCCGTTTTTACAGAATCTATAGCCGACTTAACCACCCAGAACACGACCCTAAAGAGGGACAAGGCTGAGGCGAATAAAGTATGTGCCGATCTGGAAAGGGATAATGCGATAGTCTTCGACCTCCAAAGTGACAAAAATGCTCTGAGTGCGGAGAATGACAGCTTGAGGAGATGAAAAAGGCCAAGGAGGATGTAGAGGCCAGTAATCGGGATGTGTTGGGCACAATAGATGGATTGAGAGCGACACATCTGAGAGAGGTGGAGCAACTGAGAGAGCAGCAGGAGGACACAGAATTTCGGGTTCAATCGTCTGTGGAGGAAGATATTTGAAACATGTAAGTTAAGGTTCTGAAATTCCATGGCCACTCATAGGTTGACGACTATCCCCGGGAACTTGCTCGAACTTGGGAGAGGTTGGTTCCGTATGAGGCCTATTTGCGCCAAGTGGATGTTGGGTCCTTGGACGAACGACAGCTTATAATTGACCTCTTGACCGCTAAAGAGCGCGAGAAGCTGGAGGAGGGTAAGAGGTTGTTTCTCGAGGATGCCGAGAGAGAGAGAGAGAGGCTAACTGCCAAGAAAGGGAAGGCTGCCATGACTGAGAGCGTTGTGGTAGCGGAGATATTTGCAGAGGGAAGCTCCTACCGGCCACTGGCCCCTGAATCAGTTATGGTTAGCAATCCCATAGCTTCGGTTCGGGCTTCAACTGAGTATGATCCTAAGCGCCCAAGGCTAGGAGAGACCGGATTCACTTTACCTACCAACACAAGTACCCCTCTTGTCATTTCTACACCATCCCTGACCGGAGGTAAATTCCTTTTGCCATGCATCCCCGAGAATGACGTAATTACAGAATTTGCGGACAAAAAGGTTGTGTTTTCATTGTACAGCCCTTCCTGGACTGATCATGGCATCGGTCCCCGCCCCCGTGGTTCCACAAACAACTGAACCTGGTCCAGGACCTACGGCAGCGTAATTTGGAGAAGGCGACGATCAGCTGGGCACCTACTCGGATATAAGGATAAATCCCAACATGTTTGAGAGCCTTATGGAGGAAGGAGAGGTGGTTAACGGGTAAAGTTCTCGTACCATACGTCCGGTGGAAGCCGATGTTCCCTCGATGGCGGCCATGGTGGCAGCGCAGCAAGCCAAGATGGTGGCTAAGTGCAAGGGAGTGGAAGAGAAGCAGAGGCAAGATGAGGCTGCTAGACATGAGATCATAATGAAGACCAAATGGGAGGTAGAGGCGAGAGCCGCTGAAGCGGTCGCACGGAGGAGGGTTGATGAGGAGGCGGAGGAGAAGAGGGCTGTTGATGCGGGCCAGAAGAAAAGGGAGGATGAGGAATCCCAGCGGAGGGCTACCAAGTCCCTTGAGAAATCCAAGGCTGGTGCTGCCACGCTGCATAAATCCCAGAAGCTTGCAGAGTGACGGGCCGCCAAGGAGGCCAAGGAACAGGTTAAGCGAGAAGGCAAGGAGATACCCAAGAAGAGCGGCGTTGTAGTAGGCCTTGCTGCCGGAAGTGCTCCCGTGCCTGCGCCGCGTACCGTCCTTGTGGATATCATCGAGATCTCTAGCGGTGAGGGTGTGGACGAGAAGTGTCTCTTGGCTTCTCATGAATCGACCACTTCTCAGAAGGGCCGAGATGGAAGGAGCGGGTCTGGTAAGAAGAGGCCCAGCGCGAAGGATGAACCGTCAAGTGCCGAATCTGTAAAGAAGAAACACAAGGGCAAAAAGAAAAGATATGGTTAGTGTTAATAACTTAAGTAGAAGTTACCGTTCATTTTGGTAGTGTAGGCCGATAGTTTATGCGAGTACGGCCCTCGCTTTTGGTTTTTGAAGACACGGTGTGGTTCTCATGTACACCCTGTCGTTAGAAAGAAAGTTGTTAGACATGTAATTTGTTAAAATGTGTGTGTGGAAATTGAATATGAATTAGTAAAGATCGCGATTTGTGTTGAGTGTTCGGATAATCTTCTCATGTTTTCCAGTGTCCCGTACTTGGATAAGCATACTTATCGTTACACTTAACAAAAAAGCGATCGGGGATCACGCTCTGGGTTAATTATTCCAGAGGGGCGAAATAGAGCACTGGTTTTAGTAAGTCTCCCTCAGCACAGGAAACCCGTAGTTTGAGAAACCAGGTTGGCCGCCTGCTGTTTTGGGTTGCTCGGGGTTAATCCCAAGTATAGCGAAGGCGTATGACATCGCATTATGTGGTCCGTCCGATGCGTGGCTCTCCCATCGTTCATCGGGTTAAGGCGAGCCTTAGACGTCGTTTATTTGCATGAGAGGAGAAGCCCGGATCAGCAGCCCGTAGGGTCTGATCATAGGCATGGGCTACCCCTTATCCTTGAGAGCTTTGGGGAAGAAATGATTTTAGGTCGGTCTTGGTGCTGCGCCAAGATTCAACCGACACCCATTGCCAAGGGAGAAACTTACATTTCTCCTAACTGGCCATCCGGCGGCCCTAAGTCGCTTGGGACCTTGACGTAGAACGATTTATCCTCGGTCTCGGCACGGGGTCGAGGTTCGAGTTCGTGGTTATTTATACTCGGTCGCGCCACGGGCCGGTGACTCGGGTAGCATTGCCGGCTCGCGTGCTTGGGGTGCCGGTCATAGCTAGTGTTGTCTGGACTCGATGTGGCGGCATCGGCTCCCCTGCTCGGGGGCCGATACGACGATCGATGAATTATATGCCAGCTGGTTGCTAGGTCTAATCCAACATGTCATATGCGGAATAAACACAAGGGAGATAGGAAGATGAACATCATTTCTACTAATAACTTTGGCAGTAATAGTCTTTACAACGCCTTGAGTTGTTAGAAAACAAAATATTGTTGGAAAGCATAAACAACTGTGAACTAAGTTATGTAAAATAGTGGCGGAGATGTTCGCTGTTCCATGCCCTTGGGAGTTCAGCTCCGTCCACGGTTGCGAGTTTGAAAGATCCATTGTTGAGCTTTCGTTGTATGGAGTACGGGCCTTCCCAACGAGGGGCAAGGCCGGTAGGTGGAGGAAAGACCCGTTTCAAGATGAGGTCATCGATGTTAAGGTCCTTGCGGCGGACCCTGGAGTTGAAATACCGAGTGACTCGTTGCCATTGGGCGACGGCTCTGAAGTTAACTTCATTCCTTCTCTCTTCTAGCAAGTCGAGTGATCCTAGAAGTAAATCTTGGTTTGTCTTCGGGTCGAAGTAAGTGACTCGGTGAGATGGAAGCTTGAGCTCGATGGGAATGATGGCTTCATATCCATAGGCAAAGGTGAAAGGAGTGTGTCAGGTTGTTGTCTTATGGGTGGTTCAATAGGCCCATAGGGATAGACGAAGCTCCTCCGCACACATGCCCCCATCCTTTTCCAGGCGCTTCTTGATAATGGATTTGATGACCTTATTAACTGCCTCAACTTGCCCGTTGGCTTGGGGACGAGCCACCGCCGAAAATCTTTTTTCGATGTCATGTCGCTGACAGAAAGCTTTGAACTCGGCGCTCTCAAACTGAGTGCCGTTGTCGGAAATGATAGCTTAAGGGACCCCATATCGAGTAATTATGTTGTGCACAATGAAGTTGATCATTTTCTTGGTGGTGATTGTGGCAAGAGCTTCGGCCTTCGCCCATTTGGTAAAATAATCAACTACCACGACAGAATATCGTGCCCCGCCTCTGGCCATTAGAAGAGTTCCAATGATGTCGATTCCCCACATGGTGAATGGCCATGGGCTGATCATTTGTGTCAACTCTGTAGGTGGGGCCCTTGGGATCTTTGAGAAGCGCTGGCACTTGTCACACTTGCGAGCGTAGTCTGTGGCATCTTGATCGAGCGTAGGCCAATAATAGCCATGCCTGAGTATTTTCCTGGCCAAGGTTTGTCCTTCAGTGTGGTCACCGCACTCACCTTCATGTACGCTAGTGAGCATTTGGGTGGCATCGTCATGGGTTACGCATCTGAGCAATGGGACAGAGAAGCCTCTGCGGTAGAGCATCCCATCCATGAGAAGGTAGCGAGCTAATTGACGGGTGAGTTCTTGTCTTTCCTTAAAGCGCTCTGGGAGAATCCCGCGTTGCAGGTAATTATTGATCGGCATCATCCAAGATTCAGGTTCGGACTCGACATTCATGGCTGCCTCAGTCTGTATTTGCTTGATACTTGGGGAGTCGAGCACTTCGACGGGGGTGAAACCCAAGAGTTTCGAGTCCTCAGATCTTGCCAGCTTAGCTAGTGAATCTGCCTTTTCATTCTGTTCTCAAGGAATATGCGAGGTGACGAATTGGTAAAAGTGAGTGAGTTGCTCTTTATGACGGCCTGCCCCGCACCAGCCTGCATTTCCTCCGAAGGTGCGCTGTTCACACTCCCGACTAGCACGGAACATTCGCCAAAGAGAGGAAAGAAGAGAATGAACTAACAAGGAACCTGTAGAATGTCTCACAGCGCATGGAACAAAATATAATAATAATATAATCTTGACATAAAACAGGCGAGACGGTGCATAAGCTAAAAACTAAACCAATATAGCAGCCGAAATCCAAATACAGCTTATGATCCAACATTATTATTACAACTTTAAACTGTCTCTAAAGCAAAAGAAAGCTAAAATAGAAAATGCACTACTAATGCCCAAGTAGTGATCTTCAACAACACAGGGAGAATATCTATATATATCATACGTGGAAGCCTCCTGCTCGTCTCCGGATCAGCTACTCGTGCATACCCAGCTACCCTGTCTCTAATTTGCTCGTGAGAGCACCCAGAGTAATAAGAAGAGACATAAAACTCTGGGTCAGACAAAAAGTCTGGTATGAGCGATAAGCAGCTAAACAGAACAATAACAGGTACACTAAACCATACTTGAACCTGGACCTGCAACCAAAGAGTTAGCACTACATACCGTACAATACTCTAAGGTGCCACTAAATAGATGGTATAAAGAATACGGGGGTGGGGGTGTGCATGTCATAATGATGGCAAACAAATCAAGCATAACAACCATCCACACATCTCTCACTCAGTGCGTAAAGTATACGATGTCCACCACTGTCAATCATTAGACCCATCGAACTAGTGACGAAGTTCGACTTGTACAACTACTGCTACTACCAAGCTTACCCCATGGAGTCATGACCAAATCTTTACAAATGACCCCACTTCATTGGTCTATAGCTCTTTAGTCGTACCTAGGCCACTGTGGCCCTAAATCCGTTCACGTACCCCTTACACATAGTGATCTAAAGTTACAGACATGACAACCCCTTAGAACACGTCCCGCAGCAAAGCCCAATCATGAAGTTCACTCATTGGTTCCCATCTGGATCCTGAGTCAAAACTACTTATTTGGACTACCTTTGCATCTCGGGTTTTGGTCACCATCTCCGGATCGGTCTTCGTTCAGTTCGTGATCATCATCTTTGCTCGAGTTCATATCAGTTCGTAGCACCTTCTCCAGATCGGTTCGGATCGCAGTGACCTTCCTCCAGCAGTTCAGATCGGGGTCCACACCTCCTGGCTTCGTGGAAAACTCCTCTGGTTCGGTCCTTCTTCCCAAGCGCTCCGGATCGGGTCGGGTCTCTCAAGCTTCTACATGGTGCATCGGTTCGGGTCGGAGTGGCACACGAGAGGCGGATCGGGTCGTGGGTTCGGGTCCAGATCGTCTCGTGGATACAACAGCTTGGAGGGGCGGTTCGGTTCGCAGAGAGGTCTCCTGGTCGGTTCGGTTCGGGCTCCTTCCTTCGATCCGATCTGGATCGGCCAAATTCCTGCACTTTTTTCCAACGACTGTTTACGCCATTTGTAACAACCCGCATTCTACGCATCGGGAGATCGTAGAATATTTATTTCTTTCCCGTATGAAGTCATATGGTCATGTAACTTTGGGAAACATCCACTAGAGTCATTTCTCATGCTTATGATTTTTGCCGATTTTTAAATGACCATTTTGCCCTTAGTTAGTATTGTTTTTGCCATAACTTTTGATTGGAAAGGAATTTTGACCTGAAATTACTTCCATTGGATTCGTTTGATGGTTTACCTTTCCGTAGAGTGGTCATATTAGCCAAACGGACTTACCGTTTGGGAGATATGGCTGAAATAAGGTTTGGAGGGTGAAAAACTGCTTAACCGGGCCAAATCGGGTGATTAGTGAGTAGGCCCATAACCTATTTCGGGATTAGGGTTATGGGGAGGCTGAAATGAGATAGAGGATCATTCCATTTCAGTTTTCTAGCCTCCACTTATCACCAAGGAACCCTAAAAATGGCCTCCAACCTCTAAATCACCTTTTGGTCAAAGATTTGGCTTAGCAACCCCTAATCAAGGAAGATCTACACCAAATCAACATTGGAGCTGCTGTTTAGCATAGAGATTCACATCAAATCAGAGATTTATTTCAGATCTTAGTTTATTTGTGGCTAAGGTGAGTGATTTGCATAGTTTTGCACTAATTATGGCTAATTAGGGGTGATTAGTGTAAATTAGCGAATTTAAACATGATAAAATTCGGGAAAAATGTTCATAAATTCTTAAATGATGTTTTAGACCTCTGATATGAATTTGGGTTAATTTGGTTAAGTTTTGCTAATTCTATCATTAGTTTCATCTAAACATGCTTAGGGGGAGATATGAGATTTTGGGGTATGTTTGATCCATTTTAACCTATTATATTGATGTTTGTGGTTGATTATGCATGTTGCTATGACCGTATGAAATGCTTTGTGATTGGTTTCAATAGTTAGAATGGTCGGAAACGCGTCGAATGGCGTAAACACTTGCTGGAACAGTTTCAGAAAACAGTGCAGGGCTCGGATCGGATCGGATATGGGGCTCGGATCGGATATGTTGAACTGGGCAAGGAATCCGATCGGATCGGAACCTGACACTTGAGAAAATTGGCAAAAAGGAAGGCCACGCTAACTGAACTGGGATAGGATCGGATCAAAGAGGAGGGATCAGAGCGGATAGAGGAGGGTGGATCGGATCGAAGCGCGTGAAGGATGACGAGGTGGATCGGAGCGGAAGCAAGGACTGGAGGAGAGGCACCCGACCCGACCCAAAGTGAGGCACCCGACCCGACCCGAGAAGAAATACTCGACTCGAACCAGAAGAAGACCCGACCCGAACCAATGGAGGATACCCGACTCGAACCGATGGAGGATACCCGACCCGACCCGATGGCTTGAGGAGGAACCCGACCCGATCCAGTATTGACCAATAACCCGAGATGCAAAGGTAGTCCAATATGGGAAGTTAGAGCTCAGGATCCAGTTGGGAATCGATGAGTTCACTTCATGGTTGGACTTTGCTGCGAGACGTGTGCTAAGGAGTTGTCGACGTTCATAACTTCGATTCACCACTAAAAATGAAGGATGACTACTTATCAGTGCAGTAGGGTCATTATGACCTGAGGGGCAAGGTGATGGTAGCAAGACTACGTTATCAGTGCAGTAGGGTCATTATGACCTGAGGGGCAAGGTGATGCGTAGTGAGGCTATGAGCCAGCGCAGATGGGGTGAACAACTCCATGGGGCAAGTGGACATAATAAGGATTGGTAAGGCTATGAGCCAGCGCAGATGGGGTGAATAACTCCATGGGGCAAGTGGACATAGCAAAGAATTAGTGGCTACGTTATCAGTGCAGTGAAGCCATTTATGACTTCATGGGGCAGAGTGATCGAAGTGGTGAATATCGTATGCTTTACGCACTGAGTGAGAGATGTGAGGATGGATGCTATGTTTGATTGTTTGCCATCATTATGACATGCACACCTCCCCACCTCCGTATCTTTACACCGTTTGATATGGTACCTTAGAGTGTTGTACAGTATGTAGTGCTAACTCTTTGGTTACAGGTCCAGGTTCAAGTATGTTTCTAGTCTACCTGTTATTGTTCACTTTAGATGCTTATCGCTCATACCAGGCTTTATGTCTGACCCAGAGTTTTATGTCTCCTCTTATTACTCTGGGTGCTCACACGAGCAGACTAGAGACAGGTTAGCTGGTGATGCGCGAGTAGCTGATTCGGAGGCGGGTAGGAGGCTTCCACGTATGATATATATACACATTCTCCCTGTGTCGTTGGTGGTCGCTACTTGGGCATTAGTAGTGTACCTCCTTTATCTTATTTTTGCTTTGAGACGGTTTGAAAATTGTAATAAGCTGTATTTTGGATTTCCGCTGCTATGTCTCTCATGTTTTATGTCAAGTATGTTATTATTATATTTTATTCTATGCGCTGTGAGACATTCTACAGGTTCTTTGTATGTTCATTTCCTTCTTCCCTTTCCTTCTGACGACCCGTTCCGTGCTAACTGGACATGTGTACAGCGCACTTTTGGAGTAAATGTCGGTTGGTGCGGGGCGGGCCGTCACACCATTTGATGAAATTTTCAACCAATCTAACTATTCTAAACAATCACAATTCATACCAAACAGTCATAGGAACATATAACATCAACCACGAACATCAAAACAATAACTCGATAGGTTAAAATAGATCAAACATATCTGAAACCCCATATTTTCCCTTAAGCATGTTCTAGGCAAAACTAATGATAGGATTAAGAAAACTTAACCAAATCAGCCAAATTTTCTAACAAAGGTCTAAAACAATATTTCGAAATTTATCAATATTTTTCCAGATTTTTAACATGTATAAATTCGCTAATTATCACTAATTACCCTTAATTAACCATAATTAGTGAGGAACTATGCAAATCACTCACCTTAGCCACAAATAAAACCTTTAGAACTGAAACTCTACTGTTTGGCGCGAATACCAATGCAACACAACAACTCTACCTCGATTCTTGTGCTAATCCGCCTTGATTTGATGTTGCTAAGCTTAATCCTTGATTAGAAAGTGATTTGGAGGTGTTTTAGAGGTTGGAGGCCATTGTTAGGGTTTCTAAGACCTAAGTGGCGGCTAGAAAACTGAAATAGAATGAAAACCTAACTCATTTCAGCCTCCCCATAACCCTAATCCCGAAATGGGTTATGGGTCCATTCACTAATCACCCTATTTTGCCCGGTTAAGCAGTTTTTCACCTTCCAAATCTTATTTCAGCCATATCTCCCAAACGGTAAGTCCGTTTTTCACTTATGACCACTCTACGGAAAGGTAAACCATCATCCGAAGCCAATGGAAGCGGTTTTAGGTCAAAACTCCTTTCCAATCAAAAGTTATGGCCAAAATAAGATCAGTTAGGGGCAAAACGGTCATTTTAAAAATCAGGAAAAATCATGAACATGGGAAATGACCCCAATAGTCGTCTCCCAAAGTTACATGACCATACGACTTCGTATGTGAAATAAATAAATATTCTACGATCCTTCGATGCGTAGAATGCGGGTCGTTACACTCTCCCCCCCTTAAGAAATTTCGTCCCCGAAATTCCTTAATCCAAAACATACAAAGGATCCCGCATGCCTACCAGCCACATACAACAATCAAACATGCAAAACAAACAAACAAGCCTATCCTAGCATGCGGAAATACTAAATCGAAGTTAAAATCTTACCAGGCGAAGAGTTCTGGATACGTCTTCCTAATGCTCTCCTCTGTCTCGCAAGTACAGTCATTCTCATTCTCGCCCCACTGGACTTTGATTAGATTCACCTCTTTCCTTCGAAGTTGCTTCGTATCGTTCCCAACAATACGCATAGGCTTGCGGTTCCCAACCGCCTCGGGTTCAACTTCGATATCATCCAACCGATCAGGTGAAATAGTCACATCTGGGTCGTGCACGAATTTCCTTAACTGGGAAACATGAAATTCGTTGTGAACTCCTGCCATCTTCTCTGGTAATTCAACTTTGTATGCCAAATTCCCAATTTTCTCAAGGACTGGGAATGGACCAACAAATCTTGGTGCTAACTTGCCTCTCTTGCCAAATCGTATCACGTTCTTCAACGGAGAAATCTTGACAAACACCAAGTCGCCAATGGACAACTTCAATTCTCTTCTCCTCTTATCAGCATAACTCTTCTGCCTATCTTAGGAAGCCTTCATTCGCTGTTGGATAACTTTAATCTTAGCTGAAGTTTCTCTTATCACATCTGGTCCAAGCACAAACTTCTCACCAGTTTCTAACCAACATGACGGTGAGTTGCACGGTCTTCCGTACAAAGCTTCAAATGGATCCATACCGATACTGGATTGATAACTATTATTATATGCAAACTCTACTAGATGCAAATGGTCATCCCATGATCCACCAAAATCCAGTACACAAGCTCTCAAGAGATCTTCTAATACACGATTCACCCTCTCTGTCTGACCGTCGGTTCGAGGATGATACGCGGTATTGAGATGTAGTTCTGATCCCAACGCCTCTTGTAAGCTCTTCCAAAATCTACTAGTGAACAACGGATCTCGGTCACTCACAATGCCCTTGGGTATTCCATGAGATCTCACTACCCACTTTATATACAGTTCCGATAATTTAGCTGCCGTCCTATTGACTTGACGGGCATAAATCTTGCACTTTTGGTCAATCAGTCCACAATCACCCAAATGCTATCATGGCCCGATCTAGTCCTTGGTAACCCATCAATGAAATCCATTGACACTTGTTCCCATTTCCATTCTGGAATTTCAAATGGTTGTAGCAAACCACTAGGCTTCTTTTGCTCAGCTTTAACTAGCTGGCAATTCATGCATTTGGATATAAATTTCCCAACGTCTCTTTTCATCCCTTCCCAGTAGTAGGTCTGCTTCATGTCTCGATACATCTTGTTACCACTGGGGTGTATAGTCAGTTTTGAGTGATGACATTCTCTAAGCACTTCATCTCTCAATCCATTGACATTGGGTACAACTAGTCTTCCATTCTTTCTAAGCCATCCATCTCGATCAAGCCCCCATACTTGTTCATCTCTCCGTCGATTCCCATCTTTAACTTTGAGATGATTTCCAATAGGTTAGGATCGTTCCTCTGACTGGAACCAATCCGCTCAATCAAAGTGGGTCTGATCTCAAACTTACTAACATTTCTGGATCCAATTCGCACTTTGGTCTGAAATCATACCCAGCGATGTACTCCAGTTGCTTCCATTCTAGAAACATAGCCCCTAAACTGGCATGTCTTCTACTTAATGCATCAACTACCGCATTGCCCTTTCCTGGTGTATATGCGATGTCGAAATCATAGGAAGCCAAGAATTTTAACCATCTTTGCTGTCGGAGATTTAGATCCTTTTGGGAGAAGAGATACTTTAACGATTTGATCGGTAAACAACTCAAACCTTTCTCCCAAGAGATAATGTCTCCACACCTTCAACGCGAACACGATCACTGCTAATTCCAAATCATGGGTAGGGTATCTTCTCTCGTGCGGTTTCAATTGCCGACTTGCATAAGCTACAACCCTACCTCCTTGCATCAATACAACACCTAGTCCAGTACCACATGCATCTGTGTATACCGTCATCTCTTCATTCCCCTTAGGAATGACTAACACTGGTGCACATGTCAACTTGTCCTTTAGACTCTTGAATGCATTCTCACACTTTTCGTCCCAGACAAAAGCTTGATTCTTCTTGGTCAACTGAGTCAACGGTGCTGCTATCTTGGAAAAGTCTTGGATAAACTTACGATAATATCCAGCCCTAAGAAACTTCTTATGTCCGTTGCATTCTTAGGCCTAGACCGATCTTGTATTGTAGCCACCTTCGCAGGATCCACGGCAATACCATTCTCTGAAACAACATGGCCCAAGAATCTCACTTCTCTCCTCCAGAAGTGACACTTAGAAAACTTTGCTTTCAATTGGTGTTTTCTCAACACCTCCATCACTATTCTTAAATGTTCCTTGTGTTCTTCCTCTCTCCTCGAATAGACCAAAATATCATCCACGAACACAAGGACAAACTTATTCAACTGATCTCTGAATACCCTATTCATAAGATCCACAAAATATGTTGGGGCATTGGTCAACCCGAATGACATGAACAACCACTCATAAAATCCAGACGGCGTCCGAAACGCCATTTTAGCTATACTCTCAGCTTCCACTCTAACCTGATGAAAACCTGTCGCGAGATCCAACTGAGAGAATACTCTCGCGCCACTCAACTGATCAAACAAATCATCTATCCGCGGTAGAGGATACTTGTTCTTCCTCGTCACTTTATTCAACTCGCGGTAGTCTACACACAAACGAAGGGAACCATCTGCCTTGGTAGCAAACACAACCGGTGCTCCCCATTCAGAAACACTCCTTCTGATAAATCCCTTCTTCAAAAGATCGCTGACTTGCACCCCGAGCTCTCGTTGCTCCCTTGGTGCCATACGACGAAGTGACATCACTATAGGTCTGGCATCTTTCACTAAATCAATACAGAACTCAATCTCTCGGTGTGGTGGAAGCCCGGTCACTTCCTCGAAAACGTCCGGATACTGGCCAACCACGGGAAAACCTGACAACTCACTATGCAGGATGTCAAGGGAATTTAGAAAACTAGCCATTACCCCATCACCGGGTAGACCACCAAACACTACCCTCCGCCCATCATCCACTCTAGCTGTCACCAAAAAACCCTCACAGTCTACCACCACCCCGTATCTTTGGAGCCAATCGACTCCCAAAATAATGCCAAACCCAGTAAAGCCCAAAACAAAGCAATCACAACCAAACATGCATACATGACTCGATAAGACCACACTACGACAAATCATGCTAAGGTTAGTTGAACCACCAATCGGGTTCGTCACTACTAAAGGTCTATTGACATCTCGGGCTCCAGTCCTAACCTATCTACCAGGTCACTAGATATGAAAGAACCGGAAGCCCCGGTATCAAACAAAACTCTAACAGGAACATCATAAACAGAAAGCATACCTTGAATAACAACATTCTTTCCTTTCTCCGCCGCAGTTGGGGCATTCGACGAAGAAGGAATAGCATTCAGGGCATATGCTTTCACTACCTGCTTTTCTTTAGGGGGTTGCGGATACTTGTCCTTGTGATGTCCCACTTGGCACAGCTGAAGCACTTCTAGTTTGCTAGCTTTGTTCGACATTCTTTAGCATAATGGCCCTTCTTGCCACAGCTAAAGCACTCAACATCTTTCTTCTTCTTCTTCTGGCCATCCTTATTTTGGTTCTGCTTCCTCTTATTCTGAGAACCATTCTTGCCTCCACCGCTTACTTGCAGTTTCGGTTCTTCTGCAGATGTAGCCTCAGTCTTCGGCTTAGGGTAAAGACTTTCTAATCTTAAAGCTTTCCCCACAATCGATTCAAATGTCTCATCGATGTGGTTAATAAGCCTTTCCCCCAAGTATCCATCCAAGCCAGTTATGAACTTCACATTCTTCTTCTCGGCAGGATCAATAAGAGATAACCCATATTTTGACAAAGTGTCGAATTCGGCAATATACTCCGAGATAGCTCTGCCATTCTGCTTGAGTTCCAAGAATTTCTTAAACAACACTGACTTCTGAGCAACTGGAATGAACTTATCGCTAAAGCGAACCTTAAACTGATCCCAAGTAATCTGATCTTCGGGAGTAGCTGCCTTTATAGCATTCCACTAATTCATTGCCCGTCCTTGCAACTGAAGGGATGCTAGCCTTCTCTTCATCGCATCCTCGATACCCAAGTCTTCGAAGATACACTCGCAGCTATCCAACCAGTCCTGAACATCCGTAGCCGACTCCGTTCCGTGGAACGGCTTCCTACCAAGAGTAGTATAATCCTTGTTCAGCTTGGCGAAATCGGCCCTAGGCGCCTGCACTATTGGACCACCACCATTACCGCCATTGGGAGCTGCTCTGTGCACATCCCTAAGCATCTCCCTCATGAGGTCAGTAAACATCATCCTCATGTTAGCAGCATTCCCATTATTGGCTCCTCTACCGGAACCTCTTGCGTATCAGCTCATCGTTCAATTTGTAAAGAGAAAACGATTAACCATCCTCTTTGTGGTGTCAGTGCAGTGCGACTTCATCCTTAGATATACTAATAGTATATATATAGCTTTTGAAAACCAAAATAATCACAAATACGCGCTCTCATATACGTATTTTCTCTCCCTGGTGTCTTTCCCTAGGTTAACTACGCAACCTAGAGCTCTGATACCAAGTGTGACGACCCGCCCCGCACCAGCCTGGATTTCCTCCGAAGGTGCGCTGTGCACGCGCCCGATTAGCATGGAACGGTCGCCAAAGAAAGGAATGATGAGAATGAACTAACAAGGAACCTGTAGAATGTCTCACAACGCATGGAACAAAATATAATAATAACATAATCTTGACATAAAACAGGCGAGACAGTGCATATGCTGAAAACTAAACCAACATAGCAGCGGAAATCCAAATACAGCTTATGATCCAACATCATTATTACAACTTTAAACTGTCTCTAAAGCAAAAGAAAGCTAAAATAGAAAATGCACTACTAATGCCCAAGCAGTGATCTTCAACAACACATGGAGAATATCTATATGTATCATATGTGGAAGCCTCCTGCTTGTCTCCGGATCAACTACTCGTGCATACCAAGCTACCCTGTCTCTAGTCTGCTCGTGAGAGCACCCAGAGTAATAAGAAGAGACATAAAACTCTGGGTCAGACAAAAAATCTGGTATGAGCGATAAGCAACTAAACAGAACAATAACAGGTATACTAAACCATACCTGAACCTGGACCAGCAACCAAAGAGTTAGCACTACATACCGTACAATACTCTAAGGTGCCACTAAACAGATGGTGTAAAGAATACGGGGGTGGGGGTGTGCATGTCATAATGATAGTAAACAAATCAAGCATAGCAACCATCCTCACATCTCTCACTCAGTGCGTAAAGCATACGATGTCCACCACTGTCAATCACTAGACCCATCAAACTAGTGACGAAGTTCGACTTGTACAACTACTGCTACTACCAAGCTTATCCCATGGAGTCATGACCAAATCTTTACAAATGACCCCACTTCATTGGTCTATAGCTCTTTAGTCGTACCTAGGCCACTATGGCCCTGGATCCGTTCACGTACCCCTTACGCATAGTGATCTAAAGTTACAGACATCGACAACCCCTTAGCATACGTCCCGCAACAAAGCCCAATCATGAAGTTCACTCATTGGTCCCCATCTGGATCCTGAGTCAAAACTACTTATTTGGACTACCTTTGCATCTCTGGTTTTGGTCACCATCTCTGGATCGGTCTTCATTCAGTTCGTGATCATCATCTAGGCTCGGGTTCATATCGGTTCGTAGCACCCTCTCCAGATCGGTTCGGATCGTAGTGACCTTCCTCCAGCGGTTCGGATCGGGGTCCACACCTCCTGGCTTCATGGAAAACTCCTCTGGTTCAGTCCTTCTTCCTAAGCACTCAGGATTGGGTCGGGTCTCTAAAGCTTCTCCATGGTGCATCGGTTTGGGTCGGAGTGGCACACGAGAAGCGGATCGGGTAGTGGGTTCGGGTCCAGATCGTCTCGTGGATACAACAACTTGGAGGGGCAGTTCGGTTCGCGGAGAGGTCTCTTGGTCGGTTTGGTTCGGGCTCCTTCCTCCGATCCGATCCAGACCGGCCAAATTCCTGCACTTTTTTTCCAGTGACTGTTTACGCCATTCGACGACGTTTTCGACCAATCTAACTATTCTAAACAATCAAAATTCATACAAACAGTCATAGGAACATATAACATTAACCACAAACATCAAAACAATAACTCGATAGGTTAAAATAGATCAAACATAGCCGAAACCCCATATTTTCCCTTAAGCATGTTTTAGGCAAAACTAATGATAGGATTAACAAAACTTAACCAAATTAGCCAAATTTTCTAACAAAGATCTAAAACAATATTTCGAAATTTATCAATATTTTTCCAGATTTTTAACATGTATAAATTCGCTAATTATCACTAATTACCCTTAATTAACCATAATTAGTGAGGAACTATGCAAATCACTCACCTTAGCCACAAATAAAACCTTTAGAACTGAAACTCTACTGTTTGGGCGCGAATACCAATGCAACATAGCAGCTCTACCTCGATTCTTGTGCTAATCCGCCTTGATTTGATGTTGCTAAGCTTAATCCTTGATTAGAAAATGATTTGGAGGTATTTTGGAGGTTGGAGGCCATTGTTAGGGTTTCTAAGAGGTAAGTGGTGGCTAGAAAACTGAAATAGAATGAAAACCTAACTCATTTCAGCCTCCCCATAACCCTAATCCCGAAATGGGTTATGGGCCCATTTACTAATCACCCTATTTGGCCCGGTTAAGCAGTTTTTCACCTTCCAAACCTTATTTCTGCCATATCTGCCAAACGGTAAGTCCGTTTTTCACATGTGACCACTCTACGGAAAGGTAAACCATCATTCGAAGCCAATGGAAGAAGTTTCAGGTCAAAACTTCTTTCCAATCAAAAGTTATGGCCAAAATAAGATCAGCTAGGGCAAAACGGTCATTTTAAAAATCGGGAAAAAATTTGAACATGGGAAATGACCCCAATAGTCGTCTCCCAAAGTTACATGACCATACGACTTCGTATGTTAAAGAAATAAATATTCTACGATCCTTCGATGCGTAGAATGTGGTTCGTTACACTCTTGAACCTGGGCTAAATATAGGGCGAGTCATCCCTCATTTGCTTGATATTCTCCCTACACCTGACGAACTATGAGTTGTAAATCAGAGAAAATTTTGACGGTCTTTAGTTTGAACTCAATCGCGATTCAGAGTCCGGTGATCAAGGCCTCATACTCTGCATCGTTGTTAGTAGCAGGGAAATTCAGTTTCAGTGCATAACGTATCGGGGTTCTTCAGGAGTGACGAGTACGACTCCAGCCCTGGAGCATTTGCTGTTGGAGGAGATGTCCACAAACAATTTCCGTTGAGTGTCAGGAGCTTCAGCGTCCTCTGCAGGAGTATCCTTGGGGGCAGTGAATTCCACTATGAAATCAGCGAGAGCTTGGCCAAGGATGGCCCGGTAGGAGATAAAGGTTATCTCAAACTGGCTAAGTTCCAAACTCAACTTTAGTAGTCATCCCGATGCTCTGGGTCGCTGTAGGACCGGTCGTAATGGTTGGTCGGTGAACACCTTTACAGTATGAGACTGGAAGTATGGTCGAAGCTTCCGAGAAGAAATCAGTAGGCAGAACGCCAGCTTTTCCAGCTTCGGGTATTTCTTTTCTTCTCCCGTCAATCGTTTGCTGATGTAGTAGACGGGTCGTTGGACGTGGTTCTCAATGCGTACAAGTGTCGAGCTGATTGCTTGCACAGAAACAACCAAATAAACATATAAGTCCTCGCGATCCACGGAATTAAATAAGATAGGTGGTCACTCTAAGTGATTCAATAGGTCCTCAAATGCCGAAACGCATTCCTGAGTCCACCTGAAGTTGGGTTTTCCTTTTCGAAGTAAATCGAAGAAAGGGATGCACTTGTCGGTAGCTTTAGAGATGAACCGACTTAAAGCGACTACCTTTCCGTTTAGACTTTTGACATCCTTGATGTTCTTGGGGATTTGGATGTCCCGAATAGCTTGGATTTTTTCTGGATTGGCTTCAATTCCCCGGTAGTTGACGATGAAACCCAAGAATTTTCCTGAAGCAACTCAGAAGGAGCACTTCAGAGGATTAAGTTTCATGTCGTATCGACGAAGGATATCGAACATTACAGAGAGATCGTGGATGTGTTTTTTGGATTCTTTTGATTTGACCAACATGTCGTCCACGTACACCTCCATGGACTTCACAATTTGGTTTTCAAAGAGTCGATTAACCATTCTCTGATAAGTGGAACTGGCATTCTTGAGGCCGAAGGGCATGATGGGATAGTAGTACAGCCTAAGGTCTGTTATGAAAAAGGTATGATCTTGGTCGCAAAGATTCATTGGGATCTGATTGTACCCTAAATGGGGATCTGATTGTAGCCTAAATGGGCACCCATGAAAGATAATAGTTGTATCCGGCGGTTGAGTCAACAAGTGGGTCAATCTTCAAGAGTGGGAAGCTGTCCTTAGGACATGCCTTGTTCAGGTCGGAGAAGTCGACACACGTCCGCCATTTATCGTTGGCTTTTTTGACCAGCACCGGATTGGAGATCCATTCGGGATAGTCGGCTTCACGGATGAAATTGTTGTTGAGTAATCGGTCTACCTCTTCCTCGAGTGTTTTGGATCTTTCGGGTCCCAAGAAGGCGGCGCTTCTGCTTGATTGGAGGCATTGTGGGATCGATGCTTAGAAAATTACAAGCTATAGCGGGATCGATGCCTTTCATGTAGGAGTGAGTCCATGCGAACACATCCAAATTGTCCTTCAAGAAATCTACAAGATCCTCTTTGATTGTGGGATGGAGTTGCGATCCTATTTTCAACACCCTTGATGGGTCGTCGGGATTAACCGGAACGTCCACCATACACTACACCATATCTGCTGATTAGGCTGTGTTTTTAGCCGTATCTAAAGCTCTTGGGCATGGTAAAAAGCCGTATCAAAAAGTGGAGTGTCTAATTATTAGATACGGCTATAAGCCATGTCTAACTTAAAATTTGGCACGCCCACATAGCCGTATCAAAAGTTAAATAGAAACGTCTCGCTGCCGTATCTAAAAGGCAGCTAGATATGAATGTAAACCGTAGCTAATTTCCGATGGACGCTGCTTTAATATATTTTAGAAACAGTTTTAGATCGTATCTATGATGTCAGGTAGACACGGTCTTAAACCGTATCTTATTATATATACGTATATATATGTATATACATATACATATTATATATATATATATATATAAACAGAAACTACAACACATATTTTCCATAACACAGACCATATCACAATTTATACAAAGCATATATAGCATAAATTATACACACATCATAACAAGAATTTTCATAACACAATTTGTAGAGTGTCGTACAATTATTAAACGGAAACTGTCACAGATGTTTCATCTAATTACAAAGTCTGATATAACCAAGCTGGTTATTGAAAGTAGCAAATTTAATCAAAGAAAAAAAAAAGTGATAAAACTGCAGGATCGGACCGGGAAGATTGAGCGTATTGATCGTGTTGTGGTCCACGTTGCTGTAAATTAAAGCAATGATGAGAAGATGTTGATATTGAATGTACAAAATTTATATGTTTCAAAGCTTGCGTTGATAAGCATAAGCTAGATGTACACACATGAATTATCAGCGGATCAATCAATTTGTAAAAACATTAACAAATAATATTCGTGTGTGCATATCGTGTCTCATGTGTGTGCCACCGAAGAGAGTTCATGAAACTAATGCAAACACAAGTGTCATGGAATTCATATTTCATAAGTAAACCAAGAGTCAAGTGTAAAATTATATATACCTGGTCCAACGTCTAAAGATAGTGAATCAGGGACTTCACATGACACACAAACCCACCCACTCTGACTTCATCAAAGGTCTCTACAAATTGACGATTCAGTTTGGAGGTTTTCTCATTTAGTAGCAGTATACTATCCAAAACCACTTTTTCATGTGTAGGTGGTACAGGAATCCCATGGCATCTGGATGACGTAGGATCTCGACAGACAGTACCTGTTGCAATAAAGTCGAGAATTTCAAAGGATGGTATTAATAAAATATGCTTAATTTTATTAAAACAGGAAAAATGGAGTATGCATCCATTAGACTTTAAGCACTTGCTTTAGATTAGAGTGCAATAAAATATGCAACACCCTTTGATTTTATTAATAAAACATACCTGTTACTATTATGTCTAGATCAGAGTTGAGAATTTCACATCGTTGATTGTTCACTGCATTGGTCGTATCCTGGATCAGAGAAGGAACACCCTTTGATGCACTGATGTGTGTACTGCTACATCCTCCATCCGACGTAGTTAACGGTGCCTGAGTTCCTTGATCAGTCAAAGTTCCTACCATGTTGATCAGAACCTCCATTTTTCTAGACAAATTTCCCACTGTACCCTTCATATCAGTCATCATACCCTCCAAGCTTCCCACCCTCATTTTCAACTCATCATTGTCTTCACGAACATGTTTGAATCATTTCTGTGCAATGGCACAAGCCTTAACATGCATCTTTAGTATGATGCTCCCAACAGCGTGGCTCCTACCCTTGTATCCTTACCTAACACTTGTGATAAGATATCTTCATTAACAGGCAATTTTTCTTCATCACTATCAGTGATTTTTTCCTTCAATTTGGCAATTTGATCTTGGGATAAAAATTAAATGTCTTTACACCAACATTTACTTGTAACAGCTTGTAACTATAGTATGTTACTCCTAACTGAATAAATTCAATCCAGACATAGCACCGTAACAATAAAAACACGTAATGAAGAAAATGTCATGAGAAACTAATTAATCACAATTATGGAAAGCCTGAAATGAAAGTCCAAACAATAGACCGCTCGATGTTAACTGTAATAACCATAATACAAGTAAAAACTTACAAAGTACGCAGACGTGGCATCTGATACACTACCATATTTTTTCCTGTATGTCTTCTCCCATACTAGACGACAGTTGATATTTGCAGATGGACTTGCAATGACCTGCAATATATCCCAGTTCATGTATATTCCCTCCCTTAATTGTGTTTTTTTACTACAGTTGAAAGAAAATGATCAAATAATTTACCAATTCGTGTTCTACTCTAGCGTGACTTTTACGTCCTGCATGGTGGGCATAACTTAGACTGGATCTATTTTTTTGCCTGTCGTCCTTCTTCCGCTTGCTTCAAGCGTTGCTTCATTCTTTATGAACTCGTTCCAATCATCTTGAGCAATTGAAGGTGGACAATATTTCATCCGTTCTTCGTCATTGTCGAAAATGTCATAATAAGTTGCTCTCAAGTTTTTCTTGTGTCTCCTAAAAGCCTTAGCCATTCTTTTTGAAAACATTTCATTTAAAAGAGGCTCAAGCGTATACATTTTCTGCAAAAATTAAGAGTCAGAGACTATAAAAATAAACTATAACATTTACACGCAATTTTTCACAAATTTACCACCAACTAGTTCCAAACGTCGTCCTTATATGTTTTGGGTACTTTATCCCGGCTTGTGTAAGAGATCGGCACATAAGATCGTACTAGTTTACCAAGCGTAGCGGCGATTTTTAGAGCGTTTTCTGAGACTGGAATACCAAGTAGGTTTTGTTCAACTTGTTGATCTTTCGAACACGATGCTTGTGATGATGTTGGATCTTGCGACGTATTTTCCTGTGAAATAGAAGCAATATTAAGAATCATGACAAACACCATGAATAAGAATATTATTCACATTTGTTACTGATCGTGTTCTCTATTACAATTTCACTCATGCATACACCATGAATATGAAATAGTTAAAAGAAATAATAAAAGCATAATGGATTGCGATCAGAAAGTGTAAGTCATGACATCCCAAATACATGTGATTCCCTAGTAAAAAAAGCATTCAACAATTCATAGGTTAACACATGAGTTTGGTTAGATCCTTTAGTTTTTCATTGTCCTTAAAAGCTGATTGATAGACGGTAGGAGACTCAATGTCATCCACATTTGTAGTCAACCGTTTTGGTGTATGCAAAACCACAGACCAGCTGTCATTTTCTAAATCTTTTGAGTAGAACACTTGGCTCGCTTCTGATGCAGGAATAAATGGCTCATCATTCACGTTGTCCATGTTCTTTAATTTTCCTAAATTAACCATGATCAGGTTTGAAGCGGGATCTATTTGGCAACCATTAATCTTATCCTCCACTTTTACCCAATCGCAATAAAAAACTGTTTGTTTGAAATCAATGTAATCCAACTCAAGTATCTGTTGAATGACTTCGTAATACGTTATTTCTGCTTCCTTATAATTTTTATCTTTGCCACTCGCTTTAAATTTTGTAATTGCTCCCATGCATACACCGCTATCCTGTATTACCATATGGTCTTTGTATATTTTTGTGGAAAATAAAAACCCATTCACTTGGTACTTCGTATAACTAAGCGCCGTGAAATTCGGCCCGTGTATTAGCCGCCAAAGAATTGGGTCTACATCACTGCAATTCAACAACTACATAAAACACAAGAAGAAAAATCAAGCATGTTCACGATGGTGTATTGCAAACTTATAAAAACATGAAATACTGTAGATGATGTAATACCTCATTACGTAACCATATAGTAAAAGGTTTAACGACTTCGACAGTTATACCTCTGCCTCGTGGTTGAAATTTAGTGTTTTTCACATAGGAGTTGTACCTTCTATACGTAGATAACACATATTGAAATGAATATTTAAATGGAAATTCGAAACCTATATCATGAACTTACTTCTTCCATGGATCCAATCCATCATACTTACTTAGGACCCATCTACGTACTTGTTCGAATTGTACTTGGGTTAAACTTATATATTTACCATTATCCAAATGTATCTCACCAGAAAACTCATCATCCTCATCTAAAAATGCTTCGCGGGTATGTTTATGGTTGCCATAACCTCCGTTTGGGATATATTCCATGCAATAAAGGCTAGCTTCTTGTATGATATATCCTTTTGCAATACACCCTTCAATGTATCTTTTGTTGCGCACATACCATTTATATGTTTTCATCAACCTATGATTGTGATCAATTATAACTTGCACACAATAGCCATTTATACCGAATAATAATGTACATAACTGAAATTAGTAATTTACCATTCAAAAGGGTACATCCATCTATATTTGACAAGGCCACCAACCAATGCTTGATCGGCTAAATGAACCATAACATGGATACTGATATCAAAAAATGCAGGTGGAAAATGTTTTTCAAAAACACACTGTAACGACCACGAGATTTTCGACTCCAAAAATCGACACAAAACCCAGCGTCGACTGTTCAGACATTGAAAATACCGTATCATTAATAGAAGAAATTAGAGGGTGAGATAGAAAAGATAGAACTAATAGAATAGAAGAAGAAGAACACAACTGAGCATAATCAAAGTAAACACGAATCTCACAGCGGAACGAATAAAATATATTATATAACATAACTTTTGAAATACAAATCAGTAACTTTATATACATACCATCATCAGAGCACAACAGTCATTTCTGGAACAGTTATAAACACCTGTTTCCAGATACAAACAAGGTCCACAGCGGAATATATGATAGCCTATAGCTAACTGGTGAAGCCTCTTGCTTCCAGCTCCTCCAAACGAATATGAAAAATCCCGACTACTTGACTGCCCGTACAAATTTGGGCACCCAAGAGTTTAGGGAAAAACAAAATAAACTCTGGGTCAGTCATGGGACTGGTGTGAGTAAACTCCAACCACTTGTTTAACTTTAAAAATCCTTTCAAAAGAAAAGATAATAGTAAGACCAGCCCACACATAAACACGGACGGTTTTTACCTTACTATAACCCAAAACACTTTGATACGAAAATCTAGTGATATTATAATAATGTCTACATCAAGTAAATAACCAAATAGCAGAACGCTTGCATCTCACGCTCCACATACATAGTATAAAATCAAAAACCGCATGGCGCTTATTAGAGATTGGATTTCCAACATGACAAGGTATGGAACCACCTTCCGCTAGTGTATCTCTAGAGAGGAATACACTGGGTTCAACAAGAACATCTTGTAACCCGGCCCACACATGACCGACCACTCATTTCGCTTGAGTGTATCGAATGTATATCACCAACGGTTGGGATCAGCAACCGCCTCCCGACTGGGACAGCATCGAATAGAATAAGAAATTAAATGAACTTCTAGATAGGTGATTATACATCCTAATGGGTGCGACCCACATAGCCATGCTGCCTGCCCGATTTTTGTCCTTTCCCGGTTGTTGAGGCCTGAGGCTACGAATACTTACCATTCATTGATAGCACAATCACTTTGAATGCCACATTGTCAGATCCGTAAATCACTAGTTGAGTTTGCACAAATATTCTGGATGTTATGCTAAGGGAACAAATCCGTTGCAACCATATATATTTATACAGACCAACTCTTTTGATCATTGGAAATACTCTGTCAGACATTCGTCCATTTACGTTCGTTCTGGGACTGAACGAAACCGAAGGCACAATTTCTGTTAATAGAAAAAGCCCTTGCACTTTACTCCGTCTTCAATACATTCAGCATACTTGGTTCGCAACGCTTATGCCGATACGGAGTGGTTCTTCGGATAATAATCCAACCGGTCTCTCCATATTGACAACGATGGTCAAAAACTTCGATAGTCTGTGATTTAACTATCGAATAAAAACAAGTGTTCATCCAAACATATCAAACAAATCACTGGGCTCTTTAATTAATATTCCATTAATTAAATCTCTTTTCCATTTCCTTATCAATATTTGTTACCCAAATATTTCCAATAACCATATTGGCTCTTTACGCTATTTGGAAAGCATTTCCCAATATCAACTCCTTTTATTTTCTATATATTAGAAAATATCTCTATTTGCAATTGGAAACAATTCCAATCACTTATCCCTATCCCGACTATTTTAATTATACTCAGGAAATATTTACTTGTTATATTTCCAAAATTCCATCACTTGGGTTTAAAACGAATGTTGTGTAAAACATTGTTACAACAACCCAAAATATTTTATTCAACTAACTCTTTTTCAAACACTTCTCTTCGGGACTGGATCTTGCTATTTATCCATTAAAAATGAAATCAATCAAGTTGGGGTAAAATTACCTCTCAGACCTTAACTGAAAACATCCTCAACTTCAAAACGGCCAAACCACTTATCTCGAATAAACACACTATACAATCCAATTATTCATTTTAAAAAACATGTATAAAGTTTGCTTTCTATTTCTAATTTATAGATTTCCCTTTTTGTTTACAATATTCGATTTTTATATTCACTTACCTATCGAATTCTATACGTCGATACAATGGTTTCTAACTAACAAAATATCTTTAAAGATATTCTAACTCCTTAAATTTCCGGAAAAATTCGCCATAACCTCCCCTGTATCGGGAGCATCGGGAAATTTCAAATAGCTTTCCCGATCCTTCTTATCTCAAAAAGAAAAAGAAAAAGCCAAGCGGCTAGCCGATACGGCACATAAAACCTCATATGGAATTTTAAACATGTACCTTATTGTCGAGCACACGAATTATATACCTTCATCACTTTACCCCATACCTGTCTCCTGTATGTCTATACCTGTCCAATTGATTTCAACTATTCCCAATTGCTTTAACTCAATTCGTTAATTAACTTGTTAATTAACTCTTTGGTCTATTTCACTTTTATATTTGGACATGACATGTTCCAATATATTTTTAACTTGCTTATCAACTAATTGAATTCAAATTTCAATTAAAGTTCTATATTCGAGTTCGAATATATATTTACGAACGCCAAATTCACTTTTCAAGGTTCGACTTTAGTTCAAACTCGATTAACTAATTTCTACTTTGACTTAGTTAATCCTAAATAATCAAAATGGGGTTATTGTTTCCAAAAATCTCTTTACTTACTTCACTTGAGCTCGCCTTTATTTTCTAACTCAAGTTTAGGCTTTTAAATGGGAATTTGGATTTTTATTTGCTTAAAAATCCTTATATTTATATATAAAATCCATTATGGTTTATAATGGTTTCTGGCGCTGCACTTTTAAATATTTGATTTTGACATATCTCAGAATCTATTCGACGAAATCCAGATTTTTCTCTTCTATTAGAAAACTATTATCTAACTGGTCCTGACGGTTCTTGTTTCAAAGAATTCCGACTTAATTTTACTCCGATATACTCAAATGAAGTTCGAGTCGCCAATTTCCGAACTGCAGCGCTGCGGCGAGTTCGTTTTAATTATATTTATATATATATAAACTTTTAAACTTTCGTTAAAATGAATCCAACTCCATTCTGATATATTTTAATATATTCAAATTCATAGTTTCAATTCCATTTGAATTCAATATTCAAATCCCATAGTTTAAATTCTATTTGAATTCAATTTGAATCTCCTATATTCAAATTTCATTTGCCATCTCCATTTGAATTCTAATATTCAAATTCATTTTTAGCACCATTTGAATCCTAATATTCAAACTTAATTCTCTTGAATTCACATACCATATTTTATTTCCTTGATTTCAAATACCACATTTTAATCTCCTTGAATTTAAATACCACATTAATTTCTATAATCAACTCCCTTTTGAATTGTTATATTTGAAATTTCATACCTGAATTCAAATAATCAAACTCCATTTTGAATTTCTATTTTAACTTCAAATATCCAAAACTCCATTCCAATACTATTTGAATTCTTATATTTAAACTCCATTCAAATTCTATTTAAATTCTTATATTTGAATCCTCTTTATTTAAAACCCATTATTTAAATCCCATTTGAATTTCTTCACTCAAATCCATTTGAATTCCCTTGAATTCAAATTCCATTTCAAACCATTTGGATTTCCTATTCTACTTTGAAATCCTATTTTCAAAGTTTATTTCAAATTCTATTTTGAAATTCTATATTCAAATCCCTATTTGAATTTCTTTATTCAAATTCTATTTCAATTCTCTTATTCAAATTCCATTTGAACTCTCTTATTCAAATGCTGTTTGAATCTCTTATTCAAACTCTATATTTAAAATTCCATTTGAACTTCCATATTCAAATTTCTATATTTGAATTTCATTCGAATTCTATATCCAAATCTCTATTTGAATTTTCTTTATTTGAATTCCTTCGAATTTAAATTCTATTTTTATCCCTTTGAATTCAAATTCTATTTTCCATTCTAATTTCGTCTATTCAAATTCTATTTGAACTTCTATTTGAATTTCTAATATTCAATCTCCTTTTTCTTTTATTTAAAATTCAAATATTTAAACTCCTTTTCTAATTCTACTATTCAAATGTTATACCCAAATTTCATTTGAGTTATATATTTAAAAATTTCATTTCACATCCTATTTTGCAATTTCATTTCAAATTCCAATTTCACACTTGTATTTCTATTTCTGAATTACCAAATGATAATTCTTTCCACTTCATTTATAACTTCGTTATAAAAGAACTATTTATAAACTTCGTTTATAAAGAAACTACTTGTTTTATTTTTCAAAAACAAGTTTATATTTTTATTTCCATTTAAAATTTAATTCTATTTAAAAATAGAATTTTTCCTTTTCAAATCTCAAATATCCTTTTAATTGGCCCAGTGATATTTAAAACAATCAAATCACCCAATTTTCAATCATTTGGTTTTTAACACATCATATATGAATATATATGAAATCAAACAAACAACAAACAAATAATATATTTTTGAGGAATCCAGTTGGATTCCTCCAACCTGTTTTCCTGCATCCACAGATGTTATCACATAAATAATACCCATTCTGCTTCGTGGCAGAATATCGTGGTATAGAAGGTCATCCACTAATCATAGCGTGGGGCGTATAGGGTAATCATCCGCTATGAAACTGCGGGCATCCGCTAATGAGACTGCGGGAATCCAACCAACCAATCAACCCAATATATATATATATATAGCCTAAATAACTAATATATATATATATATAACAACCAGAAAGCATTCACACAAGCAACAAACAATTATTTTTAATGAAATAAAAATAATTCTAAAGGTGAGTGAGATTTACTCACCAGAATTTGCAGTTGTTGAATATCCTGTTTATTTCCATATTTCACAGCTATGCATCTATTCGAACTATCTCAACTGAATTCATCTCACCTATGATAATCAATTTAAATTTATTGATTAAACATTTATTTATTTAAATTAACTATTTAAATGAATAAATAACTTTCCTATATTTTTTTCCCTTCTTTTAAATGGTTATTAACTGAAATTTTACTTAACAAATAAAATTAAACTAACCTACATATCTTTAAACACAAATATATGTATATGTTATGATTATTTGAATAACAAATTTTAATTATTATTTTCTTCCCATTTTTATTTATTTATGAGCATTGACAGGAATCAAACTAATTCATAAATAGTTTCACTTTAAATAGATTACCAATTGTATAAATTAATTTCCTGTATTATTTAAAAAATAAAAATTACCTTAATCCCTTTTGAATAGGGTCTTGGCTCTACGGCCAAATCAAATTCGAATTCCACTCAGTCGCCTGAACGAGGCCAACTCTGAACTTCCCAGCGTTGGCAGCACTCCTCCAGCATCCATCAGGCCTCATGCTCCCCTACCAACGTCGTGCTTAGCCCAGAACCCCACTCGCCTATCATTTGCCTCAAAATCGAACTCGGACTTTCGATTTTTGAACACGACAGTCCCCTCACATATTTACAGTCGAACTCCTCAATCACTACAGCACCGAACCCTAGATTCAACCCAGATGAACTTCGAACCCCCAAATATCACATCGCGACACCACACATCCGCCTTTTGATCCACCGTGGCGACCCAAACACCACCAAATTGAACTCATGACCCCCTCTAAATCACATCAGAAACCGCGACCACTCCAGCTGCCACTAACACTAGTGCTGACCCCTTGACATCGCACCCTTTTCTGAAATCGCGAGCTCCCCTTGGGGTGTTTTCGAGTTTCTGAGGACTGAAATAATCAATCGCGGTTTGCGATTTTGTTTTGATTACATTCTTCGTATTTTTTTTTTGAAGGATTCGATTCCACGGATGACAGAATAAAAGGAACGAAAGGGATGAAATGGATTAGTTGAGAATGGGAAGAATACAAAGGTTCGAACTGTTTATATAGGGGAGAACGAAGGAACATACGTACCTCACCATTAATTTTGGTTTCCTTGATATTGAAGATCACCGACAGATTTGTTGGCTCGAGGGAAGTAGTGTTTGAGTTTTCAAAGAAGGTAGGTCGGCTTGTTGGCTTAAGTACCAAAATGATAAATATAAATTAATTTTTGATTTTATTTAAATAGCTTAAAATATCTCACGGTCCCCGGACCGCTATGAAACATAACGAACGAACGACGTTACTAGATTATAATACAATTCTAGGCTCAATGGAAAAGGTTCTGAAATTTTATTTGATCGTATGGAAAGGATAACAAATTTAACTGACAACTAAATTAAATTAAATCCAATTATTTCCAAGCATTTTTATACGTTAAATTAAATAGTTTCAAATATAAATTGATTTCAAATAATTTAAATTCATCGATAATAGTATATTATTATCATTCTAATTTAATATAGAATTTATATTAATCAATAGAATTGTTTTGATTCGGTTTTAACTCAACGTTCAGTTATATTTTGTTGTCATATTTCGATTATTTGATCGATAATTCACTATAAAAATTCTTTTATATGGTTAATTCAATATTTAAACGATACTAAATATTTAAAATACTGTTCGAAAAATCCGGGTCGTTACATTCTTCCCCCCTTAAAATAATTTCGTCCTCGAAATTGCTAAGTTAGGAAAAATGATACAAATCCATTACCTTCAAACAATCCACTTATGTTGAAACTCAACTCCTCATATTTCAACAAATTAGTTCCAACCAAAACTTTTGGTCTTCACCCCTTTAATTCGAATGATCTACGATCAATCCATTTATATCCAATCTATATTCCATTAAACCTATTCAAATTGATTCTAGTTAATTGATTCATTTCAATCCATTTAACTATCTTAAGTTAAATTTCAATTCCAGAATTCAAACCCCAGGGTTTTCATTTCAAATCCTTTTGAAATCACTTAAACATGTACATATATTTATAATCTTTTCAAAATTCAAAATATTTGAATTTTTCAACTAAACTTGTTTTCTTTTAAACAAATTCCCATCAAAAATTTTCTAAGGTAGCAACCCATCACTTAGAACTCGAAAATGAATACTGATGAAGCTGCAGTCATCATCAGAATTATTTTCCAGTCACCGAAGTGAGTTCAGTGCTTTATCTATTTCAAAATCCATTCAAATATGATTTCGATTCAAATCCTTTCAAATTAATGCTATATTACTTTAACATACTTTGAAAAATATTTTCAACCTTCCAGGATTTTAAAATTCCAAATTCTGGTTTGAATTTGATTCATCTCATTTGTATATTTTATTCACATGCACATTCAATTTGGTTATATATAACCTTTTAATTCTTATAATCCAATTTGATTAAAATTTTAACATCCAACACATCCATATATCATAATAATTTCAGAAAATTATTCCTTTTCTATCAAAATAGAACTTTTGGGTAAAATTATTTTATTTACCCTCTTTAAAACAATACTGTGTCGAGTTTCTCTGTTTAAGTGTTTAGAAATTCCTATCGACTTCGTGGCGTCCCACGATTCGACCAGAATTCATAAACCACTCAACAGACTAGCCAACACAATATAAAACAATTTTTATATTAATAACAAATACGCGCTCTCGTATTATACACTCAACTCATTCTGGGGCACTGCTGACCCTATCTCTAATGAGCACATTTCCACCAAAGCCTAGGTGTTCGCTCAACCTAAGCTCTGATACCACTGTAACGACCAACGAGATTTTCGACTCCGAAAATCGACACAAAACCCAGCGTCGACTGTTCAGACATCGAAAATACCGTATCATTAATAGAAGAAATTAGAGGGTGAGATAGAAAAGATAGAACTAATAGAATAGAAGAAGAAGAACACAACTGAGCATAATCAAAGTAAACACGAATCTCACAGCGGAACGAATAAAATATATTATATAACATAACTTTTGAAATACAAATCAGTAACTTTATATACATACCATCATCAGAGCACAACAGTCATTTCTGGAACAGTTATAAACACCTGTTTCCAGATACAAACAAGGTCCACAGCGGAATATATGATAGCCTATAGCTAACTGGTGAAGCCTCTTGCTTCCAGCTCCTCCAAACGAATCTGAAAAATCCCGACTACTTGACTGCCCGTACAAATTTGGGCACCCAAGAGTTTAGGGAAAAACAAAATAAACTCTGGGTCAGTCATGGGACTGGTGTGAGTAAACTCCAACCACTTGTTTAACTTTAAAAATCCTTTCAAAAGAAAAGATAATAGTAAGACCAGCCCACACATAAACACGGACGGTTTTTACCTTACTATAACCCAAAACACTTTGATACGAAAATCTAGTGATATTATAATAATGTCTACATCAAGTAAATAACCAAATAGCAGAACGCTTGCATCTCACGCTCCACATACATAGTATAAAATCAAAAACCGCATGGCGCTTATTGGAGATTGGATTTCCAACATGACAAGGTATGGAACCACCTTCCGCTAGTGTATCTCTAGAGAGGAATACACTGGGTTCAACAAGAACATCTTGTAACCCGGCCCACACATGACCGACCACTCATTTCGCTTGAGTGTATCGAATGTATATCACCAACGGTTGGGATCAGCAACCGCCTCCCGACTGGGACAGCATCGAATAGAATAAGAAATTAAATGAACCTCTAGATAGGTGATTATACATCCTAATGGGTGCGACCCACATAGCCATGCCGCCTGCCCGATTTTTGTCCTTTCCCGGTTGTTGAGGCCTGAGGCTACGAATACTTACCATTCATTGATAGCACAATCACTTTGAATGCCACATTGTCAGATCCGTAAATCACTAGTTGAGTTTGCACAAATATTCTGGATGTTATGCTAAGGGAATAAATCCGTTGCAACCATATATATTTATACAGACCAACTCTTTTGATCATTGGAAATACTCTGTCAGACATTCGTCCATTTACGTTCGTTCTGGGACTGAACGAAACCGAAGGCACAATTTCTGTTAATAGAAAAAGCCCTTGCACTTTACTCTGTCTTCAATATATTCAGCATACTTGGTTCGCAACGCTTATGCCGATACGGAGTGGTTCTTCGGATAATAATCCAACCGGTCTCTCCATATTGACAACGATGGTCAAAAATTTCGATAGTCTGTGATTTAACTATCGAATAAAAACAAGTGTTCATCCAAATATATCAAACAAATCATTGGGCTCTTTAATTAATATTTCATTAATTAAATCTCTTTTCCATTTCCTTATCAATATTTGTTACCCAAATATTTCCAATAACCATATTGGCTCTTTACGCTATTTGGAAAGCATTTCCCAATATCAATTCCTTTTATTTTCTATATATTAGAAAATATCTCTATTTGCAATTGGAAACAATTCCAATCACTTATCTCTATCCCGACTATTTTAATTATACTCAGGAAATATTTACTTGTTATATTTCCAAAATTCCATCACTTGGGTTTAAAACGAATGTTGTGTAAAACATTGTTACAACAACCCAAAATATTTTATTTAACTAACTCTTTTTCAAACACTTCTCTTCGGGACTGGATCTTGCTATTTATCCATTAAAAATGAAATCAATCAAGTTGGGGTAAAATTACCTCTCAGACCTTAACTGAAAACATCCTCAACTTCAAAACGGCCAAACCACTTATCTCGAATAAACACACTATACAATCCAATTATTCATTTTAAAAAAACATGTATAAAGTTTGCTTTCTATTTCTAATTTATAGATTTCCCTTTTTGTTTACAATATTCGATTTTTATATTCACTTACCTATCGAATTCTATACGTCGATACAATGGTTTCTAACTAACAAAATATCTTTAAAGATATTCTAACTCCTTAAATTTCTGGAAAAATTCGCCATAACCTCCCCTGTATCGGGAGCATCGGGAAATTTCAAATAGCTTTCCCGGTCCTTCTTATCTCAAAAAGAAAAAGAAAAAGCCAAGCGGCTAGCCGATACGGCACATAAAACCTCATATGGAATTTTAAACATGTACCTTATTGTCGAGCACACGAATTATATACCTTCATCACTTTACCCCATACCTGTCTCCTGTATGTCTATACCTGTCCAATTGATTTCAACTATTCCCAATTGCTTTAACTCAATTCGTTAATTAACTTGTTAATTAACTATTTGGTCTATTTCACTTTTATATTTGGACATGACATGTTCCAATATATTTTTAACTTGCTTATCAACTAATTGAATTCAAATTTCAATTAAAGTTCTATATTCGAGTTCGAATATATATTTACGAACGCCAAATTCACTTTTCAAGGTTCGACTTTAGTTCAAACTCGATTAACTAATTTCTACTTTGACTTATATAATCCTAAATAATCAAAATGGGGTTATTGTTTCCAAAAATCTCTTTACTTACTTCACTTGAGCTCGCCTTTATTTTCTAACTCAAGTTTAGGCTTTTAAATGGGAATTTGGATTTTTATTTGCTTAAAAATCCTTATATTTATATATAAAATCCATTATGGTTTATAATGGTTTCTGGCGCTGCACTTTTAAATATTTGATTTTGACATATCTCAGAATCTATTCGACGAAATCCAGATTTTTCTCTTCTATTAGAAAACTATTATCTAACTGGTCCTGACGGTTCTTGTTTCAAAGAATTCCGACTTAATTTTACTCCGATATACTCAAATGAAGTTCGAGTCGCCAATTTCCGAACTGCAGCGCTGCGGCGAGTTCGTTTTAATTATATTTATATATATAAACTTTTAAACTTTCGTTAAAATGAATCCAACTCCATTCTGATATATTTTAATATATTCAAATTCATAGTTTCAATTCCATTTGAATTCAATATTCAAATCCCATAGTTTAAATTCTATTTGAATTCAATTTGAATCTCCTATATTCAAATTTCATTTGCCATCTCCATTTGAATTCTAATATTCAAATTCATTTTTAGCACCATTTGAATCCTAATATTCAAACTTAATTCTCTTGAATTCACATACCATATTTTATTTCCTTGATTTCAAATACCACATTTTAATCTCCTTGAATTTAAATACCACATTAATTTCTATAATCAACTCCCTTTTGAATTGTTATATTTGAAATTTCATACCTGAATTCAAATAATCAAACTCCATTTTGAATTTCTATTTTAACTTCAAATATCCAAAACTCCATTCCAATACTATTTGAATTCTTATATTTAAACTCCATTCAAATTCTATTTAAATTCTTATATTTGAATCCTCTTTATTTAAAACCCATTATTTAAATCCCATTTGAATTTCTTCACTCAAATCCATTTGAATTCCCTTGAATTCAAATTCCATTTCAAACCATTTGGATTTCCTATTCTACATTGAAATCCTATTTTCAAAGTTTATTTCAAATTCTATTTTGAAATTCTATATTCAAATCCCTATTTGAATTTCTTTATTCAAATTCTATTTCAATTCTCTTATTCAAATTCCATTTGAACTCTCTTATACAAATGCTGTTTGAATCTCTTATTCAAACTCTATATTTAAAATTCCATTTGAACTTCCATATTCAAATTTCTATATTTGAATTTCATTCGAATTCTATATCCAAATCTCTATTTGAATTTTCTTTATTTGAATTCCTTCGAATTCAAATTCTATTTTTATCCCTTTGAATTCAAATTCTATTTTCCATTCTAATTTCGTCTATTCAAATTCTATTTGAACTTCTATTTGAATTTCTAATATTCAATCTCCTTTTTCTTTTATTTAAAATTCAAATATTTAAACTCCTTTTCTAATTCTACTATTCAAATGTTATACCCAAATTTCATTTGAGTTATATATTTAAAAATTTCATTTCACATCCTATTTTGCAATTTCATTTCAAATTCCAATTTCACACTTGTATTTCTATTTCTGAATTACCAAATGATAATTCTTTCCACTTCATTTATAACTTCGTTATAAAAGAACTATTTATAAACTTCGTTTATAAAGAAACTACTTGTTTTATTTTTCAAAAACAAGTTTATATTTTTATTTCCATTTAAAATTCTAATTTTATTTAAAAATAGAATTTTTCCTTTTTAAATCTCAAATATCCTTTTAATTGGCCCAGTGATATTTAAAACAATCAAATCACCCAATTTTCAATCATTTGGTTTTTAACACATCATATATGAATATATATGAAATCAAACAAACAGCAAACAAATAATATATTTTTGAGGAATCCAGTTGGATTCCTCCAACCTGTTTTCCTGCATCCACAGATGTTAGCACATAAATAATACCCATTCTGCTTCGTGGCAGAATATCATGGTATAGAAGGTCATCCACTAATCATAGTGTGGGACGTATAGGGTAATCATCCGCTATGAAACTGCGGGCATCCGCTAATGAGACTGCGGGAATCCAACCAACCAATCAACCCAATATATATATATATATATAGCCTAAATAACTAATATATATATATAACAACCAGAAAGCATTCACACAAGCAACAAACAATTATTTTTAATGAAATAAAAATAATTCTTAAGGTGAGTGAGATTTACTCACCAGAATTTGCAGTTGTTGAATATCCTGTTTATTTCCATATTTCACAGCTATGCATCTATTCGAACTATCTCAACTGAATTCATCTCACCTATGATAATCAATTTAAATTTATTGATTAAACATTTATTTATTTAAATTAACTATTTAAATAACTTTCCTATATTTTTTTCCCTTCTTTTAAATGGTTATCAACTGAAATTTTACTTAACAAATAAAATTAAACTAACCTACATATCTTTAAACACAAATATATGTATATGTTATGATTATTTGAATAACAAATTTTAATTATTATTTTCTTCCCATTTTTATTTATTTATGAGCATTGACAGGAATCAAACTAATTCATAAATAGTTTCACTTTAAATAGATTACCAATTGTATAAATTAATTTCCTGTATTATTTTAAAAATAAAATTACCTTAATCCCTTTTGAATAGGGTCTTGGCTCTACAGCCAAATCAAATTCGAATTCCACTCAGTCGCCAGAACGAGGCCAACTCTGAACTTCCCAGCGTTGGCAGCACTCCTCCAGCATCCATCAGGCCTCATGCTCCCCTACCAACGTCGTGCTTAGCCCAGAACCCCACTCGCCTATCATTTGCCTCAAAATCGAACTCGGACTTTCGATTTTTGAACACGACAGTCCCCTCACATATTTACAGTCGAACTCCTCAATCACTACAGCACCGAACCCTAGATTCAACCCAGATGAACTTCGAACCCCCAAATATCACATCGCGACACCACACATCCGCCTTTTGATCCACCGTGGCGACCCAAACACCACCAAATTGAACTCATGACCCCCTCTAAATCACATCAGAAACCGCGACCACTCCAGCTGCCACTAACACTAGTGCTGACCCCTTGACATCGCACCCTTTTCTGAAATCGCGAGCTCCCCCGGGGTGTTTTCGAGTTTCTGAGGACTGAAATAATCAATCGCGGTTTGCGATTTTGTTTTGATTACATTCTTCGTTTTTTTTTGAAGGATTCGATTCCATGGATGACAGAATAAAAGGAACGAAAGGGATGAAATGGATTAGTTGAGAATGGGAAGAATACAAAGGTTCGAACTGTTTATATAGGGGAGAACGAAGGAACATACGTACCTCACCATTAATTTTGGTTTCCTTGATATTGAAGATCACCGACAGATTTGTTGGCTCGAGGGAAGTAGTGTTTGAGTTTTCAAAGAAGGTAGGTCGGCTTGTTGGCTTAAGTACCAACATGATAAATATAAATTAATTTTTGATTTTATTTAAATAGCTTAAAATATCTCACGGTCCCCGGACCGCTATGAAACATAACGAACGAACGACATTACTAGATTATAATACAATTCTAGGCTCAATGGAAAAGGTTCTGAAATTTTATTTGATCGTATGGAAAGGATAACAAATTTAACTGACAATTAAATTAAATTAAATCCAATTATTTCCAAGCATTTTTATACGTTAAATTAAATAGTTTCAAATATAAATTGATTTCAAATAATTTAAATTCATCGATAATAGTATATTATTATCATTCTAATTTAATATAGAATTTATATTAATCAATAGAATTGTTTTGATTCGGTTTTAACTCAACGTTCAGTTATATTTTGTTGTCGTATTTCGATTATTTGATCGATAATTCACTATAAAAATTCTTTTATATGGTTAATTCAATATTTAAACGATACTAAATATTTAAAATACTTTTCGAAAAATCCGGGTCGTTACACACACATTGCTTCCGCCAACATAGCCTTTGCTTTTATAAGGTGTTCCCTATTGATAACCTTCGAGCACAAAATGTTAAAGAATAGACTAATACGATGAATAGCATTTCATAGATCCTTATGTTGTGTGTAAGTGTATTGAAGAAATACCGAAAGCAGATGTTGCACTATGACGTAGTAATCATGTGACTTCAAATTTCTTAGTTCGAGAGGATTGATGCACACGTTGTTGCGGAAGTTAGAGGAGAATTTGTTAGGTACTTTCAAAATTTTCAATATGGTGCAAAATCTTATCTTTTCTTCTTTGCTCAAGGTGAAATTTGCCTTTGGTATGATTGTTTTTTGGTTTCGGGATCTACCCTCACCCACAACTTTTGTTTTATACCCATGATTTTCATATCCTTGCGTGCATTGATGCCATCTTTTGACTTCTCTTTATGGCCCATAATGATGCTGATGAGATTCTCTGCGATATTCTTCTCCGTATGCATAACATCAATATTATGTCGAATCATATTTGCTTTTCAATATGGTAAATCAAAAAAGATAAACCCCCTATACCAAGCAGAAACATTGTCACCTTCTTCAACGGCCGACTTTTTCCTTTTTCGACCAACTTCTTCTTTGTGTTTACCGATTTTCATTTTGACATTCGCTACTCTCTTTTCAACTTCAAAACCATTCAATGGCCTTTTAGGACGACTAAGTTCTTGTTCATTGTTGAAATTTGTCTTGTCGTATCGAAACCTATGTCGGTTAGGAAGATACATTCGATGTCCCATAAAACACATCTTCTTACTTTCAGGAAGATGATAAGAACAAGTGTTTTCCCCACAAACGGGACATGCAAAGTAACCGTGAGTTGTAAATCCCGATAAAGTACCAAGAGCAGGGTGATCATGGATCGCTCACAACACCTTAGCTCTCATTGTAAACTCGGATTTACTTGATGAATCATATGTAACAACTCCTTCCCATAACTGCTTTAACTCGTCTACCAACGACTCTAAATGAACATCAATATCCTTCCCTGGTTGTTTTGGCCCAGAAATCAACAGTGTTAACATTGAAAACTCCAGTTTCATGCACATAGACGGAGGAAGATTATATGGTACTACAATTACCGGCCAACAACTGTAAGGGTTAGTAAGAGAAGCATTCAGACAGAAACCATGTGTTGCTATTCCAAGTGTGACATTTTGTTGCTCGAGTGCGAATGTTTTGTCAAAGGAATCCACGGCTTTCCATTGAGAAGTGTCACAAGGATGACGCATTGCGTTTGGATCAGACTTGGCACGACCATGTCAGGTCATTGCATCTATTATCCATGGTACAGTATACAATCTAGAAATTAATGGAAAATGTCTTAATGTCTTTCGTGCTACTTTGGTTCCTTTTCTCTCATCGTTAAAATCTGTCCTATATCTTGGTTCTTTTCAATTTGTACAAGAAATTCTATTCGCATCATCTTCCCAGTACAATATGCAATCATAGATGCATGCGTCATAAGTTGTGTAATTCATCCCAACTTTCTTAATGAACTTCTTCACGTCGGGGTATTTTGTCGGTAGTGTGTTACCTTCGGGGAGTAACTCCTTCATTAGTTCAAGTAGCGCAAAAAATATTGATTACAAGAAACTGAATCAAACCAAAATTTTACCAGCAATAGAGACGAACGATTTGCAGGAAATGACAAAGAAGCAGATATGAGCAGACAACTATCGGATTTCTGTAATTTTTTGAAAGCAATTTTCAGAAATGGAAAAAGGGCACGGGATACATTATTAGATGAGGGAAATAAAAAAAGGGAGGGAGATAACCTGAAAGGATTAAAAAATTGGAGGGATGGGTGTGCTTTTCAGGCAAAAGTTTTACACAAAAAAAGCATGAATTTGAAACGGCCAACAATCGAATCATATTAACCGATCCGGAGCATTCGCGATGGACGATCCGATTTGGGGTACTTGTGGTGGTGCGGATCGCAAATTGTTATTTGATACGGGCCTGAGCATTATCAAATTTGATACGGCTAGTAGCCGAATTTTACGCCCGCATCCGTATGTGCCAAATTGGCTGATATGGTGTAGTGGTAGGCTCGACTGGAGTCTCCCTTTCATATTCGGGTTTTCATCCTTCCGTGGGTCGAGATCATTGGAAAGACGGCAGTGGCGCCTGAGCCAAGGCCTAGACGTCGCTGATTACTATGCTGAGAAGTTCTAGGCACAAGAAGGTGCGGACACGGTTTTGCCCTTGTCCTTATTGCGTGCATTCTTCCATTCTATTACATAACATTCTTTGGCGCTTGCTTGGTCACCTCTAATTGTACCAATCCCGTTCTCTATCGAAAATTTCATTAGGAGAGACTATGGCAACATACAGACCCGAAACTCTATGAGAAAAGGGTGCCCAAAGAAAGCGTTGTAGGTGGAATTGATGTCTATGACCATGAAAGTGAGAATTCGGACCCAACTCCGATCCCCCTCGCCCAGTTCTACAGGTAAATAGATCATTTCCACCGGGGAACTAGAAGCCCTATTGAAGCCGTGGATCGTGGCACAACATGGCTTTAAGTCATTTGTTTCCAACTTCATCTGGTCGTAAGCTGCTTTGAAAATGATGTTGACCGAGCTTTCCGAGTCGATTAATACCTTTCGGATAGAAGTGGCACCGATCTGAGCCATGATAACTAGTGGATTAGTGGTCAGGATTTCCACCCCAGTAGAATCTCTTTCATGAAAAACAATGTCATCCCGCATGTTTTTTTGGAGCTTAGCCGGGACAGATTCGTTAGGGACGGAGCAAGCCTCATAAGTAGCATGCTTTATGGAACTCACATATTCTTCCATTTTCCGAAAGCTGTCGTGTGTAGGGTAAGGTCTGCCATATATCATGTTGATCACAATCCCTTGCCTTTGGTTAGATGGACCTGCGGTCGCCTTGGCAGTTGCCGGAGGTGCTGGCGTCTGAGGCTTTGAATTTGTTTCGGGGTGAAAGGGCTCTTGGACATATTGCTGGACTCATTTTTCATGGATAAGCTTCTCGATTGCGTCTCTGAACTAGCGGCACTCAATGGTATCATGCCCATATACATCGTGGTATCGACGGTATCTCCCAGTATTTTTCTCGCGGTCAGTTGATTATCTAACGCGCGGCTTCTTGTATGGTAGCGTGTTGCATGTCTCCAAGTAGATTGTTTCTAAGTCTTCGTTTGACGGGGTGTAGGTCTCGAAGGCACAGTAAGGGCTGGGTTTTCTCAGCTCCGCTGGGGCCTGACCGTTGTTCCGTCCGTCTGGCCTACCGTTATTTGGTTTTTGCCTATAGGGACATGCCCCCTTGTTCTGGTCAAAGGGCTCTCCGGCTTGTTTTCCTCTGAGGTTGTTATTTGCGGTGTCCGCTTGGGGGTCACTGGGATGACTAGTGGTGGAGAGTTGGTTGCGTCTTGCCTCCTCTTGGTATAAGTACTGATCTGCCTTCTCATAGAAGGTGTCGAAGGTTTTTGGCTGCTTTCGATCTATCCACGCCTCGAATTTGGAAGTAGGGAGGACACCTTTGGCTAACTGAAAGAGTATGGTGCAAGGGTCAGGATCCTCGACCTCGGCGAGGACAATGATGAAACGGGAGAGGTAACTTTTGAACGACTCGGCGGGTTCTTGGTATAGGTTGGGCAAAGTAAGGGCGTTTTTCGGAGTCGGGATATGCATCCTGAATTGCTTGACTAGTTCTATAGCTAGCTGGCCAAAGTTGTTGATGGAGTTAAGTGGGAGGCGAGAGAATCAATGTAAAGTGGTCGCTGATAAGAAGACTGGGAAGCACTTGCATTTGACCAGATCGTTGCCCCGGCTCTAGTCCATTTGCAATTCATAAGATTCAAGAAGGCACAGGGATCAGTGGTGCCGTCGTAGAGCGTCATCTGTGGCATGCTGAAGCGTCGCGACCACTCGGCCTTATTTACCCTTCTTGTGAAGGGATTACGCCTAATATAGGCCTCCCATGAGTCGTGTACATTCCCTCGCATTTCCCTCATGATCCTTCGGACCATGTCGGGAAGGTAAGTTGGATGGGAGTTTTCCAATGGGACCCATGGGTTTTGGCGAGGTTTCGAAGTTCTGTTGCAAGGGAGTCTTCTATGATGGATGTCCAGATCATCTTCTTCCATGTCTTCGACATCTATAATCGGATCCTGGTGCGGAGCAAGCTGATGCGGATCCTGTTCTGGAAAAGCATGGGCCACTGGAACGGTAGGTCCATCGTCTCGTTGGGCGACCGTTGGGTTTTGTTGAGGAAGGGGTTAGTTAGTCTGACCCGTACCGCCATTGATGATCAAACAAGAGTGATCCCGGTATTGCGCCCCCTCGCTATATGTAACTGTAGTTCGGTCGCCGTTCCCATTGTCGTTACCTTTGTCGAGAGCATTGGTGTAGGCAGCGACATTGTTGATGAGGTTAAACCTCCTCCTTTGATGTGACCACCTCGACTCGGAAGAGTAAGTTTCCGATAAAGTTGGTCGGGTCGAGTGTTATTCCGAGTTAGTTGAAGTCGAGCGATGATGCGTTGACTTTCTTGAAGTTATCGCATAAGGTCGATATTATTCCTTAATGCTTGATCGAGCTCGACCACCGTGTTCTCATATTTTTCATTAAGCATGCAGACCTGAGCTTGTGTTGCGGGCACTTCAGGGTACACAATAAGAGGGATGTTTTCATTAGTGGCCGGATGTCTGCCGGTTGATGTTGTTGGGAGGTCCCGGCCTCGGCTGATGAGCCGACCATTGGATTCTTTGGCCCCATTACCATCATAAGCGGACCCGGCGGCAGGTTTTTGCAAAGGAACCTCAAGCTCGTCAAAGTCGAGATGATAACGTGCGACGAAGACGCAAACTTGGGTTCAATTCTCAGTGAAAGCACCAAATGTTAACGGCAAAAAATGTCGTAAACACCAAAGAATCCAGTTACTAGGAATAGTTAATTTTGTCACACAGAAAAGAGTGGAAAGCAGTAAATAACACAAGAGATTTATAGTGGTTCGGCCTCGTGAGGAGCCTACGTCCACTTTGAAGCATTGTTGGAATATTATTGATCACAAAAGATTATAAGGCTAAGACCCTCTCATGACATCTCATTACATTCATTTAAAATCCATATAATGTCATCTCTAAGACATGATGTCATCATTGTCATATATGATTTCATAACTATCATACATTTAATATACTAGGAAAAAGACACTTTTGCCTTTCTTCTTTCTCAAATAGGAGATGTCATTAAAGTAGCTCTCTAGAGGTCTTGAGCTCACAAATTCCAACCCCTTTCAAGTGTGATGTCATAGGGTATTTATAAGAAAGCGAGTTGGTAGGTGTAGGTGAGATTAGGTAGAAATGGGGGACCACAACCAGAATTTCGCACCTCGAGCCTACACACCCAAATTTTCGCACCAGGAGCCTGCACGCACCAGAAATTCGCACCCGGGCCTGGGGTGTGAAATTCGTGCCCCATGGAGGTACGAAATTTGTACCTCCTGGGGTGTGAAATTTGCACCTCAAGGTACGAATTTCGCACCCCTGTTGGGTGCGATTTCTGTGCCTTGCTGGGTGCGATTTTCGCACCCTGTTGGGTGCGAAGTTCGCACACCGAGGGGGTGCGAAATTCGCACCTCCAGGGGGTGCGAAGTTTGCTTAATGAGGTGTGCGAAGGCTGAATGAACAAGTGTCCGGGGGACTTGAGATTCAGGCTTATGAGTCTTAAGGATTCGAGTCCTTGGTTCAGAAATGTGTTTGGAGTGTCGTGAGGTTTCTGTAGGCGCGATCCCTCTTCGTCCTACTTCCTTTGCTCCTAAGCGTCCCTTTCGGCTTTAGTTCCACGCGATGCATTGAGTCGAGTGTGGCTCGTGTACTTTTGGGAATCAGACCAAAAAGCCGGTTAACATAAAGCATTGATTGTTCTATTTAATGGCATCAATAAGGTATAATTCCATGTGCGTATCACATAACAATCAATAGTACATTTTTATTTAAAATTCTTATTAGTTATTATTTAAAACTTGGTTTGAGGAGTTTTTTTAATCAAATGGACTTTGAGACCGTGCTTCGTAAAAGACTATTGTAATTGAAAATTGAGAATTAATTCGGATTGGGTAATTTTTATTACACTGCATTTTGACAATCCTACAATACAAAAAAAAAGGATTTTATTTTTTAAGGAAAAACTTCCAAATTTTTTTAACCTCACGGGAAAGCTCTTCAAAATTTATTTATCAGGATAACATATAAAGAAAATGAAACAATACAATATCATTATATGTAAAGGTTATGAAAAATTAATACCACACACATTGTTCTTCTCATCAAATTGTTGTTCTTATAGTATATTTAGTTGAAAATTTTGTCCATCTTACTAAAAAATTGAGATCATATCCTTAAGCCTAAAAATTTGATGAATTTTGTCCTCCACACCGTTTTCCTATTTCAAAAAACCCTCTTTGTCAACGATATAACTTATCAAAATATTTCTTTCCCATTAAAATTACTCATCAAGAATCAAGAGTGCATATTATGCAATTTCAAATTCATAATCATTCATTAATAGACCTCAAACATGTTAAAAGGTTTGGTTATGCTTTTGTTTAGAAATACAGTGAGATATTAGCTTTTTTTTTCTCCCTATAAATATCCTAGTCAAAAATATAATTGCACAATTACTTGAATTTGTGAAAAATTGCTAGTTTATACTTGTTGAAATTTTTGATTAAATATTGGTTAAGGGTAAAAGAAATAGTTATTTTATATTTACTTACTACCTAAAGAATCAAATTTTATAGGTTTGTTAAGGATTATTAAAAACTAATTGATTTTCAACAGCCGTTTTCAATGAAGAACCGAGTGATGGCTTATTCTATTAATCAAGTTACTTCAATTGACTTGGTGGTTTTATTAATAGCAACGATAAGTTTATTTGGCTTGAGGACGGGTAATGAAAGAAAAGCCCCTCTTGATTTTGTTCCTTTTGAAAAAGTCTTGCAACATGCTGCTTTCAAATTGAGTGTCGTTTTTAATGATAATCTTCTTTGGCATACCAAAATGGCAAACAATACTCTTTACAATGAAGTTAAGTTTTAGGGATAGTGACCTAATAAAGGTCTTTCTAACAAGCTTTTTGATTTAGTGGATTTCCTTTGGGTTATAATGTCAAAACGAAGAAGACACAACCTACGAACTTGGGAACATGCTCAAAAGTGCAAAAAAGTTGCATTTAACAAGTTTCAAGGTAAAACATGTGCGACGACCGCCCCATACCATTTGTATGTAAATAAGTAAATAGTTTGATGTATGCATGCCAAGCTGATATGAGCCGACCACCAAAAGTGATATTTAAAACCAGACCTGTCGTATATCTTACAATGCATGAGTAAGTGTAATAAGTAATATAGATAGTAATGTAGTAAGTAATGACAGAATAACCAAGCAGTTGAAATATCATCAAATCACAGAGTCATGTACATGCAATTTAGTAGTATCTGAATACATGTCATCCTTACTACAATACTTAGAGTATGCTCGTAACAGTGGAAATAAAATATGTATAAGTATGTATACGTTACAGCTCCTCTAAGCTCGTATCCAGCTCAGCATCCACGTAACCTGGCCTGCTATTGTAATGACCCATATTTTAACGATTGTATATTTAAATGTTGCTTGTTAATTATTCAATTTCCGGTTAAAGAATAAGTATAAGGATCGCCATATTTTGAGATCTGGAGATTTTTGGGTCAAAACCTTCCTGAAATACACGTAAAATTATTGTTCTAGGCAACAATCTTGGATTACGACGAAAGTTGTACTATCAAAACCGTATCATTTTAGTGATGTGCACCATCAAGTTTCGTAATGACTGGATGAGTTGTTTGATCATGGCGAGCTAAAACGCGCGTTGATTTCATGAAGATAATTTGAATATAAAATTAATTTCCTAGACCAATCCCACATGCTAGGATAGACCCAACCAGTTATTCACTTTTGTTCTTTTTTTTCCAGTTCCTGTTACATCACATCAATGGTCGCCTTCCTCACAAAATTCTAAAATCAAAATAAAACCACTTCTTCCAAAAAACCACGAGGCTGGGATATTTGGAATCACAGCAAGAAGATCTTCACAACTATGTCCTCATCTTCGCACTCGATCGAACCGTAAATAGCTGCAGATTTTAGCAGCGGAAAATTCCATCGAAAATTAGCGACGGATTTTCATGGAATATGTAAGGGGTATTATCTAGGATTTTTTATTTCAACTTATTTAAAATATTACCGTAGAATTCTGATTTCCATCGCTAAACCGTAGCAAATTGCAACGCTTTAACATCATCATTTTTCCGTCGCTGAATTCCATTGCAATTTGAGGCAGTTTGCCATCATGTATTTTTTGAAGCTGTTTTGCAACATATTTTCAAGGGATTTGCAAGGGATTGGTAAAGCTAGTTGCAAAAAACATACTATTAAAAATAAGTATCAAGGTTTAATGATTAATTTTTAATAATTAACTTGAAATAATTTTTATCAAATGATTAACTACTAGAAATTATATAATAAGTGAGATTAACATTTAATCATTATTAATTAATAATAAATTTTAGGTATTATAAAGTGATATTTATAACTGATAATTAAATAATAATAATAATTAACATTTAAAAAATAATAAAATAAATAAATAATAAATAATAATAAATTAATAATAAAAACTAATGGATAATAATCCATAATTAATTTGAAATATGAATATAAATATTAAATAATTAATTAAATAATTAATAAATTCATAATAAATAAATAAACAATAATTGATTAATATTACTATTAAGGAGTAATTAATAATTAATAATAATTTCTTGTATGAATTAATTTATAATTTATGTTTGATAGAGGTATTTTTATAAATTAATTAATAGTTTCTAATTATCATTAATAATTATTTTCATATTTCTAATCTTACAAATAATTATAATTAATAATTATGTTTAATACGTATTAATTCAAAATTTTAAAACTTTCATATTTTCTAAAATAAATATAAAGTTTAAATATAAACTTTTGAAGTTTTCATAATTTTGAAATAAATATAAAATTTTGTAAAATGTTCAAAATTTAAAAATAAGAAATTTTATGAATATTAACGAACTCCAAAATACTCAACTTTGGAAATTTCGTATTTTTTGAATAGTTGATTATTTAACCAGAATTTTTGGATGTATATATTATGTTGCAAATTTTTATAATTTAATGATTAATATTCAAACTTGTTGAAATATTGTACAAATTTGAAAGTATAAAACTCAATTTATTGACTAATACTGTACAACTTCAGGAGACAAAAAAAAACTAAAATCATTTATAACTTATAATAATGAATGATTATTAATAAATAATCTCTAATGACTAATTATTATATATAATCAGTATTCCAACAAGCTTAATTCTACTTTCCAGTTATTAGTAAGTAATATCGTGTAATTAATATCAAACATAAAATAATTTATAATTAATAATTAATAAAAAATATTAATATTATATGATTATTAATATTAATTCACTACATGAAAAGTACCATTTTACAACATTGAATCTGCATCAAATCATTGAAGTGTTGTAAAAATTCTTGATCTTTCACGATATTTTAGAGAAAAAAATGTTGTAATAGGATTCCCATGACAATGTAACGTCACTTAAATTGTAATAATAGTATTTAATATTTATACTATTAAATTATATTAAATTTATATTAAATAATTAAATAATTTAAATTTTAATGTTATTCATAAGTTTATTTATGTTATAGCATTCAATAAACTAGAATACAATCTTACTTCTCAGCCATCCGCATCAACAATAAAAAATAAATAGGATACGCTGATCTGAAATCCAAGCATGGATATATCATAACCCATGGATTGCTCCAGCAACCAGATTTTTACCGCTCTCAGAATTCCTCCTAAAATCAAAACAAACTCAATCCTACTAATTTTCTTCCAGCGTTAAAACCTAATTTACTTTATCCCGTCCTTCTTCGCGTCTATCCATCAAATTAATAACCAAAATTCAAAACTGTTTTGCCTTTCTCGAAGCAAGTAGATTCTAATTAATTCAATTTTCCAAATTCGTAGCTTTAGATTTATGGATCTAGAAATGGCAAGGTAGATGTGTCACGTTTGAGTTAAATGATACCGTAGTTATCAATTTTGTTTTAATCTCCCTTTATTACTTTTAATTTAGATTTTTGTATCACACTAAATTTTATTGTCGTTCTCCATTTTGATTTGTTGCAAGGGAATCTATCCGTGTTCATATCACGATCGGAAACCACGAACGTAATTCATGATTGAGTCTGGATATACGGAAGTCTTGGGTTTACTCAATTTAGGTGGCCTGGAGTTGGTGAGGGTAGTGGTTCTATACTTGGAGGCGAATTGGATTTTTCTTTGGTTTATCGAGTTTTGGAACTGGTTGGTTGTGTGTGGTTCGGACGTGGTTGAATGATTCGAAAGATTATCAAAAATGGATCTTCAAGCTGCTAGCATGGGTATTACCAAAGTTAAAAGAGTATTGTGCAAATCATTCATCTTTCTTGTGTTGTTGTCTGGCTCTACTTCAACTGGTGAGTACTCGTTTTATTACACAATTTGATCCTTTAACATGTATTATGGTGGTGTATTGAATTCTAGTTCACAAACTACATAATTTCTTAGATGTAGAGATCTATATATGTCATCTGAATCTCTGTCTGATGATTTTAGTGATTTAGCTTGCTAAAAATAAATAAATAAATAATTGAGACAAAAATAAAGCAAAAGTCGGACAAAAATATATTTTATTTTAACAATAGAGCATTTTAAACAAGCTACTTAAAACTTTGTTAAATTAGGGAAATATTGAGATCACTAATTGTAATACGCAAAAAAAAAACCAGTTTGTTCGTTACCATGTATTCCATGTACGTAGCTCCACATGGGAAAATGGAAGGATGAAACGATATAATACGTAGAATTTAACTAGTTAACCAATAAAAGATAGAAGTGTGAAGCTAAAAGACATAACAAGACAAAATTGATAATCCATACAAACAAACAAAACATTTCTTTATAAAGAAAGAAACTGCAATTAGAATGTGTTTTGCACTTCAGTCTTGAACTCATTGGGTGAACCAGATAAGTGGAATATGCTGGAAATACTGAGCTTGGATAGATGTTAGTTGGTTTTAGGCCATATATTGCATTGCTCAAAACTTGACTATGCAATCTTAAACCAAAACCAATTCTGTCGTTCGAAATAAATCTTGATTGCATTAAAAAAATTTGATTACCTCAATTTAGTAACTATTTGGAGTGTTAAAATAGTCACTAGTACAAGTGCTTATAGTTAATGCGTTCATACATAATTTGTGAAGAATAAGTAATCATCAGTCTTCGGTTTTCATTTCCAAGCCAATGTTAGTTCTACGGGTGTTTCGTTTATTTTGTAAATGTTCCTCCTTTTTTTGACATTGTTACGTACCGGTTGTAATTTGTAATTACCATTCTTATAATTAAATATAGTAAGTTCTTTCTTTTATATAAAATGTAGTACTATATTATAAGTATTCATTATTGTTTAAAAATAACAACTTTTATTATTATTTATAATAATGTGTTTTCTTTTCGCTTTGGTATATCTTTTCTAGAGTATCTAAATTGAAATGATTACTTTAAAGAATTATTAGTCTGTTTCTGAGATGTGTAGTACTACTATTGTTTTCATGTTTAGTTGTCCACCTATTTAGGTAGAGATTTCAATTTGTATGATCTTCGACTGTTGCCAATATTAGTCATACAATCATTAATTCTGTTGCAGTTTGGCTGACTTAATTATATAAGATGAGTAATCGGTTGATAATAATAATTTTATTTCCCTATTTTCTCTTAACATAATCAGGTTGATGATGAAGTTCCTACTGTGGAGGAACCTAGTAGTGAAGATTCAGCATCTGATGAGGTATGCAAAATCCCAACATTAAAAATGTTGCCAGTATCTATCTGAATTGATCATTATGATCAATTTTCTTTTGAAATTTTTACCATAATTTTGTTGTGTACAGTGGTGTATGTATTTATTTTCGTATCTTTTGGAAATGGTGGAAGATTCTCTCTGTGTTGTCTGTGCTAATAAAATGGTCAGCTGATTGTTGTTGTCATACTTACCTCATGGTATATCAATTTGAACATGCATGTTTGTATGTGAGATAATGATAATGTATTGTTTGTATCTATGATATGTTTGTAAGTGAGATAAAAATATTGTCATGTTGTTTTTTGAGATTAATATTATTGCATATGGTACAACTTTATTCGTGTATGTTTGTCATTTTTTTTTGTGGCTACGCTATTTGTTTCAGTATCCATGGTTGAATGATTGTTGCTGGTAATGTTGAAAGTGGAAAATAGGGATAATTTTTATTAGCAGATTAGAAAGAGAATAGTAGCATATTAGCGTCAAAAATGGGTTGACTAACATTTATTTGTTGTTGCTAATCTCTTGCTAATTAGCCAGGGTTTACAAATGTTTTAAATAAATAATAATTTATTATAATTACTTATCTGTCGGTAAATTGTCGATAAAGAAAAAATTATATTTTTGTTATATATTTAGTGTAATGACGAAAAAATTATCGGAAAATTCATGGTAATATCAGTTGCAAAATTTTGACACAATTACCGTCATGGTTTTTACCGACTACCGTCATCTATAGGAAATCTATCGCTACAACCAATATAGCGACGGATTGGCAACGGATTTTTCCGCTGTAGAATCAGCTTTTTCTTGTAGTCGGCATTTGGAAGTGGGCAATTTTTTGGCCATGACCTAGGGTTGAACCTAGGTGATGATTCAGTGAATGTTGGTCAAAATGGACATCATATTTACATTCCCCGTGTTAAGATACATCTTGGAACACTCTCAATCAGAGCATCGCCTTTTTGTGGCGAAATATGACTCATGACAATCACATAGGACCCTCCAGGCTACATTTTATAGGAGGGGCGAGTTGTTTCATTTTGATACGAGGGCGGAAAGCATGCGTAATATGGTATTTTGGTGAGAATGGTTCATGGTTTCATTAAGAATTGGAAGAGAAAATAAAGAGAGAGTTGAGAATGAATGGGTTTCTTTTCTAGCACATGGCCATGCATTTGAATTGGGGGAGATGGAATATGAAGATGATTATTCAATTAAGTTGTTAGTTATCAGTTTAATTGTCAAGACTTATGACATGTATAATTTTTTGCTTTCGAGGTCGGATTTGGACGTCGCTTCTTGCATTGGGACTCATATTGGCAACCTCTACGACTTAGAGATTGTTTAGACTGATTTGGCGAAGGTGAATGATATTGTCTCTCACTGAATTGTGTTTGTTCATATAGTATAGTTTTGACGTGTTAAACTATTTTCTAACTATAAAACATAATATCTTGGATTGCTGAACCTAGTAGATAATAAATAAAAAATATTAACAAGGGATTTAAGTGGGTTAACATGTTTATCACTTTTTACCTATTTGTGCGCTATTACGTGCTATTTACCCATTTATGTGTTATTACGCGCGATTTTGACCACACTGCTATATATAGGTTATTTGGGCACTTATTTCACTTCAATTGTTATAGATAAATTCTATTTGATTTATTACTGCTATTATGGATGCTTGTATGTTAGTTTAGGGATTGGTTGCATGGTTGTGTTGTTTGCTTAGTTTAACTTAGAACATCGTTCGTAGGTGAGCTAATATTAGGGAATATTTCTTTCATTAGAGTTTGGTGTGTTTATTGATCAAATACAAACGTTAGTGTATATCGATTGAATGCACCAGGATGGTAGAATCGAATAGATGAGATAAATTCTTGATGGAGTTTCAAAGCGCTTGGATGGATCTGACGAATCAGCAACATCAAAGCTCGATGATGGATTTGAAGACGAAGCGACACTGGAGCTTGGTGGCCAATTTGAAGATGAAGAATGGACTTGGCGACGAGTAGGTTTTGTGACGAATGCCAGATGTTTTCTCTGGATGCGCATTTAACCAATTTTTGTTAAATCGGTGATCCGAGTAATCGTTATGGAGTACTATGAAGTGGTCGTTATGAGTTACTATTGCCATTGGCAATTTCGGTCGGTTTGACATTCACAATTATGCAGGCTCAAAATGTAGGACATGATGGTTCGTTCGACAGTAGTTTCAACGTGATGGCTCTTCGATCAGTGGTTCATTATCCGATGATGGTGATTCTAGGATGTGAAGTGAAGCAGCGGCTTCGACAAAAGATAGAGATATTCCAAGATGTAAAGTAGTGATGATTGATCGAGAGGGAACTACTAAAGAGGATTCATGGTAGTAGTCCCAAGATTGACTCTGCTATGGATTGCGTGTGCAAAGGAATTATCGATATGCAAGTTTGATGGGTACTCAAAAGGAATGGGTGGTGATTGTGATGTCCATTGGACCAGGTTTAGGTCCTTATGTCCAGGTGTGGGAGATTGTTTCTAGTTTCGAGAAACTCGTGACATTCACCTGGACCAGGTTCGGGTCCTAACTTTGGGTTGTACGATGGTACAATTAGTTCCTGGCTTATGAGTGGCATAGATTCGAGTACTAAGGAACATAGACGTTATCGTATATACAATGCTTTGAGTGAGTGAATGTAAGAATGGATGATGGATGTTATGGATATTCAATCATTTATCACCATTTAGTACTTAGACATCTATCACACCCTCTTTATATGATGTTTATCACAGTTTAGCATATGTTGATTGTATGTGATAAATTTGCTGATACAGGAGGCATAACAGATATGTTTCTCCATACCCTCCATGTCATATATACTAATAAGACTTTTACAGTACTTTGAAATTTAATTATCGCTCACACTAGACTATAGTCTGACCCAAGGTTTTGTTCCCCTTTTATTACCTTGAGTGCTCATCGACGATGCTGATAAGAAAACTAGGTGACATGTATATGTATTAGATGGAGCTGTACAGGTGGAGTAGAACCATATGACATCTTTCCTATTTATATTTGTATTATTTTGTTTATTCCGCTGTAAGATATTGTGGTTTCTTCACAGTGTTATGTAATCTTTTAGAGATAGTTTGCCAGTTGAGTTTATTTACCACTTGTACAAACTCTGTTACTGTTCTTTATAACTGTATGAGTCTATGTACCATGATTATATGATTTATATAGTTATTATTGTCCCATCTATTTTATATTTGTGATTGTTATTATTATATGTTATCTAATGCGCTGTGAGATATACGACAAACTCTATGATTGTGTTTATATTCTGTGTTCTCTCCTTCCTCTTCTCTTCTATTTCCTTCTTTTCTTTTCCTTTTCTCTTCTCCCCGACCATTTTTCTCTCTTGACGATTGCTTTATATCGATCGACTGCTTGTACAACACAAACTTTTGTTATGAGCACTGATGATGTATAGCGGGTCATCACATTTGGTATCAGAGCTCAAGCTACATTGTTTAATTAACCTATGCTGTATTGAATTTGAGAGTTAATATATATTAGAGTGTACGTATTTGTATGTATGTATTTTGGTTTTCAAACATGTATATTAGTAGTGTATATAGTATAGGTCGTTTTACATGTGAGTGCCATTAGGTTTTTTCTCTATTAGCGACCAATCATCCTAACCACTTATCATGGATGATCTAATGACTGAGAGATACTTCTAATTACTCCATCTTTGGAGTTGAGAGGTGGGCATAATCGAGGACTACCAACCTTGATATATATTTTATGTTTCCATGGATACTTAGGTGTTTAAGTACAGCGAGTTGATTAAGTCACACAACATGGATACTTAGGTTTTCATGTGGCGAGTCATTCCATGGAACAAAGTCAACTATTGTGGTGCGAGAGTTGTTTGGGTTCTCGCAACGAGCTCTTCGATGACTTGGATACTAAATGAAATAGAAGTTTACTTCTACCAAACTCCTTGATTAAGCCTGAACTGGTCAGGAGTTTTTATCGCTTTGGTTTTCCGAAGTCAATTCGCTTGAGATCAGTTCATGGTTTGCTTCAAAGAGATTTGTATCGACTTCTTATAAGTCGATGAATACTTCTTCGATAGGCAATGTGTCTATGTTGTAGAGCGTGATCGAATTCGATATACTACCAAAATCTGATTATTCTCTCTTTTGTTACTCTGAAATCAAGAGTTTGTGGATGGGTTGATGATCGACTCGGAGGTGAGTATGTCAATCCGAGGGAATGGTGGTTTGTAGGAGTCGATTGAGTAAGCTCACGATGTTCGAGCTAGCACCCAATATAGAAGTTTGTCTTACTTTATCGGACCAATCATGGAGGCATGTATTTACCATCCTTTCTATTTCGTTGAGTACTCCCTCGATGAAAGATAAAGGAAGAGACGTCACCACATGATATATATTTTCATTAATGGTGTTTCCACATATGTTTTAGTTTGGCATCGAGGTTACATCGTTCCATTTGATCTTGTGATTTGATGGATGGGATGGTTTTGGGACTCATAATAATTAATTGCTTTTCTTGATTGTGACTTACCATGTGGAGGGCTCAATTAGATTATATATTCTTGTAACATCCCATGCTTGGTCGCTAAAACTTAATACTATGGGTGACTAACGACTAACTTCTGACCTCGAGGTAGGTGACTGCTATGGCATTGCTAGTCTATACTTCGCAGTATACATGGTTTGTCGAAATTAAAATTTATTGAGTCATAAATGCATGTTTTCTAAATTGTTTTCTTGTTGTTGATTATTTAACTTAACCGGACTTAATCATTGAGTCCAGTAGTTCACATACTGGAAGGATACAAAATATCAACGATAGTGAGAGTTTGCTGGTGACGAATTAGGCTAGGACAAGATCTTTAGTAGCGAGACATCTACGATTTAGCGATAATGGGATGAGACTTAGATATTCAATAAGGGAGTCACTTATGATTGGACGACAGTGGGCTGAGACAGTTCTCTAGTAGCAAGTCGTCATCGGAACTTGTAGCTTGAGAGTATCTGAATACATTCGATGAGGTGACCAGATTGCGACCATGTTTGAGTTGAGTTCATATCAATTTGGTTATCGATATTTTTTTAGTTTAGGGATCCCGAGAGGATTTTATAGATTTTGGATAGTCAGTTGGTGCATGCCGATTACAACATTTTACACACTACCTTGATTTTTATTACTTGGTTGTGCCTTTCGGGCAAACTAATGAGTCGACATATTTGTTGATTTCTCATTCTGAGATATCACTTGGAAGGGTTGAATTTGTGTTATTCGAATTTATTTTCTTTTTCTTATGGATGTAAAGAAAGCAATATTGCACAGGTCAAGAGTCGATGGTGTTTTAGCTATTGAAGAAACAACATATGTTGGAGTTTCACTTTTCGTTGAGAGAAGTGGAGTGTTTGGGTTATGTCTCCTCGAGTAGGATGTCGCTATGAGTGCTATGGGAGTTTGGATGGTTTGGAAGTTAGAGTTAACCCATATGTGTATCGATTTCTTGTTTTGAGTAGGAACGCAGGGCCAATAGCACTCACTTGGTTGTGTGAGTGGTTTAAGTGCAGCTTGTTTATGAATGGAAGATTGTCGTGTTATAGTCAATAACAAAAACGTATGAGGAGTATTCGACTGCCCATTCAGATTTGATAGAGATAAAGTTTTCTTTAGTTATTTGGAGTCACTAATTATAGCGAAGGAGCTAGAGGTTCCGTGATGTCATATCACTAGAGGTTCTCTTCTCCATGAGACATTTTGACCTTCGCTAATAACGACTGTTGGAGTCACTAGCCTCCTACAACTTTGAAGTTTCCTATATATACGTATTACAAATGCATTTATTTGTGTGTGTTCAGTTGGAAATGTACCAATTTAGAAGTGATATTCCTTTAGTGAACATTGCTTGTGTTTATTACAGGTTATGATTCCATAATTCGAGTCAAGTAGTGCGGACTTGACTGTTGTAGTTGGTTCTGTATGAAATAAGTGTCATTTTTTCCTGGCATCATTAGAAGAGTTGATTACACATTTATTTTATAATGAATGTGATGTTAGCTTTCTGTAGTTGAATGGGATGTATCAAATAGTTTTCTATAACTATGTGAGATTCCCAAGTGGATGCAAGAATAGCTATCAATGGTTTCCATCAATAGAATGCTATATGAATTGGTAATAGTATGATAGTGCTCAAATCATACCTGATTCGTTAATGAGAGGTGTAAGATTATTACTCTTAATTTTTGGAATGGTAGTCAATGTCGAGTAATATATGGATTGAATTAAGTATTTGATGTATCTTATTAGCTAGGTTAGTTTCGTGCATGCTAGGATATGCATGGATGTTATTTTCTATAATTGCTATTATTTTGTTTATACATGTTGATTGATGATGTTTGCATATCTATTTAAAATTAAATGATTTTTAGGCATGCAAGACAATTGTATTGTTGTATTGTTTATTTATTTAATATAAAATTCCATACATGACTTGATATGCATATGTTAGATAAATGCAGTTTATTTAACATGCTTAATTGCCTTGTTTCTATTTCTACCATTGTGTTTAATACTCAATGTTGAGTACACGCCCACGTACACGGAAGCAAGATTTGATTAGTTTAGATACTAATTTTCTTTTGTTTGCATCTAATAATTTTACTTGAAAATACATATTAAGTAGATGTAGAGTTGTGGTCTTTGTCATTTGGTGCATTTTAATGATTTTATGCTCCATGTATGGGTAGCCCTCTTTGAGCTTTTGTTTTCTTTTATTTGGATGACCCTTGCATAACTATTTGTGGTTTTTCGGATCGAACCGTGCAAAGGAGGTGCTGCTCAAATTTTCTGTAAGTTTTGTCAAATTTGGAAAGAAATCCAATAGGTGATGCTAAATTGAATTGTCTTCCAATTAGTATGTTTTCACTTTTATTTTCCATAATCTAGTTGTTTGGAAAATTAGTATATGACATAGGTATTTGGCTTGACTGCATCGATCCCAGTTTTGATAGTGGTTGTACTTGTCAATAGGGATATTGGATCCATGCCAAATTCCAAGTCTATTTCTTTTGTTGTGATCGCTTTCAATGGTTGTTATTGAGAGCATTAAGTGATGATATATTTTATGTCATCACTTAGTCAAGAGTGTTGTGCTAGTTATTTAATTCTTAAGGATTTCAGTGACGAAATCCTTTAAGAATGGAAGAATTTAATGATCTGTATTTTAACGTTTGGATATTTAACTATTTTATTCAAATATTGATCGTTAATTATTCAAATAACATTTCCAAAAGGTGATTTTTCAAAAATGATCGAACTATGATTTAGGACTAGTTCCGTTGAGTTTCAATTACTCGTTGCGTGAAGGATAAGTTTAAAGATCATTGTACTTTGTAACACCATGTGTTTTTAAATTAAATAATAAAATAAAAATTTGTAAAATTTTCAGAATTTGATCACGAAAGCAGCGTCTTTACATTCGTGGTGATTTTTTGATCAATTTAGACCTACGGTTTGCGGAAAAGAGATTTAAAACGAAGAAGATATAATTAAATGAAGTTTTAGAACAAACATGAAAAAGAAGAAATAAGAGAAACGCAAATAAGAAAAATAGCTACCCTTTTTTTGTCTTGTGAACAAGAAGCTAAGTTAGGTGATTTAGTAAGGCATGCACTTTCCAAGGTGGAGGTTAGGAGTTTGAATCCCACCAGCGTCATATTTTAAATTTTAAGAAGGCCAACAAAAAGCATGCATGTTCTAAAGTATATATATATACACACACATATAAGGAAAAATGTATATAAATGAGTGTATGTATATATGCATATATAAGTGAGTGTGTGTGTACGCATATATAAGTGTATATATATGGTCATTTAAAAGTAAAATGCAATTAATTAAAAATAAGTAAGAAGTAAATGTCGAAAAAACGTCGTTTGCATTTTAAAAATAAATGAAGTTGTGCGTAAATATATATGTGTAAATTCAAAAATTGAAAGTATAATAATGGAATGAATGCACATATTTACTTACACGTGTGAGTGCGCGTTAAAAAGACTAGGTATAATTAAATAGATTAGAAAGAATTTTGGCAAGAGAATAATGTTAATAGTAACATTTATTGTGCAACTATTAACGAACAAAAGTTCAGAAAGTTATGCACGAATATATGCACCCAAGTTTGAATTTAAGATCCACTACTTGCGTGATAAATGGAAGAATCAATATAGAGAAGAATATTAGGTAAGAAAAAGAATGTTGAGCGTAACGTTAAACGAAAATTTAATAGGAACAAAATTAACGTTCATGACCCAGTGCTAAGCAAGGTGACGTGAATTTAACGTTTTAAATGGCTCTAATTTTATTTATTTCAATCCAATGAACTAGGTCCTTCTAAGCACCAATAAATAGACCAGTAGGACCTAGCCTCTAACTAACGTTTTCTGAGAGGGTGGCTGAGCTCTGCCATTTCTCCTCTTTCAAATTCTTTAGAAAATAAATATATTTGTTTTTTGATTTCTAATTTAAAATTTGGAGATAACGATTATAAATTTAATTTATAGATGCTCTGATCCTCCGTCTAGATAAATCAACAAATCTGAATTAAAAAGAAAGCAGCGCATATCCAAATCAGATTCAAGAATTATGCGCAATCAGGTGACTGGATTAAATTATATTTTTCAGTAACAATATTTTTGTATCGTTTGGTTCCCACTAAAATTTACAATATGTTCTTCTTCTTCTTTTCTCCTCTTCTACGTCAAAATATACCATTTATTTCAAATTTTGGTTAAGTGCGAAAATTGAATAAAATTGTCATTATGCACAAATTTGATAACTGAATTATGGATAGGCGCAAAATTGTTGAATTGTTGTTATGTGTAATTTAATTGAAATTATAAACAAAGGGGGGAAATTTTACTGATTTGAGGATAAAAGAACATATGAAAATATTGTAATAAATGAAGGATTTGTGAATTCACAAATTATTTGTAAGAAATCCCTTTTTAGATTTATATGGGAATGCTGCAGAAATTGCATGGATTAAAAGAAAAAAGTGTAATCAAATTATGTTAAATTTTACTGTAATTGTGCAAAATAAAAAAGAAAAGTTAGAGATAGTAATTAATACATATTAGTCAAATATGAAAGTTTGTAGTAGCCTAGATTGATTGGTTATGAATGAAGAAGGAATGTATCTGCATACTTTAGGTAAACAAAGAAAAACAGGAACATGATTGCAAACTGAAATTATGAATAAATAAAGATTAGCGTGAAATATGGAGTTAATCGTATTTGGCAATAAACTGATGACCTCAAAAAGAAGAAAAGAAATGTTTTACAATCATGGGTTCCTATTATATTAATTACCTGAAACTATGTAAATGGATTTTATTACTGATTTGGTAACCAATCAGTTTGGAATAGGCCTAACTTCCTTAAAAGAATAAATTGTAAAGATAAGAAAGAAGGGTAACATAACTGAAAGAGGTTGTGAAAAGAAAAAGAGATAAAAAGGTTTATTGTGTAAACTTACAAAGACGATAAGTAGACTAATGTCATAACTATAAGGTTTATGTTAATTAATAAGAAACCCATGAAATATGTAATGAATGAGAAATATAACTTATTATAATAAATTATATCAGATGTGAATGTAATATAATAGGTAGACTTGTCATAGGGACAAATAAGGTAATAACACAGAGGTTATAGTTAAAAGATGAAATGGGAGTACGAGTAGAGTAAGGTTATTATTAATAAACTTATAATTGAAGGAAATTAAGTTTAATAAACGTAATAATAAGCAATGGTTCGTTTCAGCAGTGAGAGCTGATTAAGTGGCCAAATAAGGCTAATAAACAAATAACTTGAATGTAGAATAAACAATGTAATGTTTAAGTTTATTAGCAATGATGTAAGTAAAACAAGCGCGTAGTTAAAGATTAGACAAAGGGTCTAATAATATAAAGATGAGGTGCGCGTAGACTAGTACATATATATTTGGGATGAAGAGCTCAACGGGGCCGATCATCGTGGGTCTCTGGAGACACGAGGGATGCACGTCCATCTTATTTGATGGGACTGGAAGGAATGTAGGAATTCTATAGGATATGAGGATACTCCATGATGGCCCTCTATTGTAACACCCCGAACTTTTGAATAATCGAATTAACTAAACTCAGGAATAATTAATCTCAGACGTGAGAATTAAGGGGAATTGGTTGCGCCATCGTGTTCGTCTCGGAATTCTAGTCGAGATGAGTCCGAGTTTGCGTAAAATGGATATCGGATGAAGGAGATATGGACGAACGAAGTCAGGAGGGAAAATAAAAAAAAATTGCACTGGCGCACTTGGGAAGTGCGCCAGTACAAATTTGCACTGGCGCACCTACCAAGTGCGCGCAGGCCGAGCAGCAGGCCTACACAGCTTTCTGGTGTAGTCTGATCCATATTGTGACTCGTTGCTGAGTCCTTTCTGAATCCTTGCTGAGTCATTAGGGCTGAGGTATCACCCTACCCCGACTGAGTGGTTTTGATTAACCCTAAGATCATCCGATGGCTATAATTAAATTGAAATTCTGTGTAAACATAGGTAGACTCAAACCCTAAATCAAAATAAAAACTGAAACTATGGCCGTCATGCTGTCATCTTGTAACCTAGAGTAGCCTCCACAAAAAAAGGGGGAATCAAAGATAATCAATTCAGTTCTATTCAACATTAATCTAAACAACAACGAATCTACTACAAAAGTGAGCTATATCAATTTCAGAACTCAGATTTCAGAACGCAAGACATTCTTTTTGTGAGTTCGATTTCTTTAATAACATAATTAACGATTTAATTGGACTGAGCTATAATTTGGATTATATGATTATGTTGTGAATCATTGACCGTATGTTATTATCTATGTCGTAAATTCTATGATGTTATCATCTATGTTGCAAATTCTATGATGTTATTATCTATGTTGTAAAGCTGTGATGTTATCATTTATGTTGTAAATCTATGATTCATAATGATGTTTCATATGCTAGTTTGGTTATGTTGTTGGAACTAATTCATATGTTAAATCATATATATGTATGCAAGTCTAGATGTTAATTTAGATCTGGATCATATGCAAGTTAATGAAAATTATGTACAACTTACATATTTCATGACATCTATTTTATGTTTAAATTGGATCTAAAGTTAGGCTATGACATGTGTGAGTTATATGCTAGTATACAAAATTCTATATGCTAGTTTACATGTTTAGATGTAAGTTTACACCATCGTTTATGTTGCATAAATCACATATGCAAGTATATATATATATGTGTGTGTGTATATATATATATATATATATATATATATATGTTTGGAGTATAAACCATGTAATGTAAGTTTGTGGTTATTTCCTATGCAAGTTTACACCTTTAGATTTAGATCTATGACATACATGGTTATGCAAGTTTGTGACTATTACTTAAACAAGTTTACACCTTTAGATTTTAGATCTATGACATATGTAGTTTTATGCAAGTTTGTGACTTTGGCTATTGCAAGTTTTAGGTGAAGAACCTCATTCACACATCACCCCTTATGTTTAGGTCTAGTTTTATTTCTATGTGTGTTGTTATGTTTTCTCTTTATTCCATAAGTTAGACTATTCGAGTCTAACGTATATTTTACATTGAACGAGCGAACATACAATGTGGGGAAATGGGATAATATTAAAAGATTTAATATTGAGAATTGGCATAAATACCTTAAATGGCATAAAATAAATTGATGATGATAATTGGTATAATTTTGCATACAATAAATAGATGGATATAATTGAGTCAATTATGGAGATAGTTAAATTTGGAATTAATTGATAATTTGAATAGGGAAATTAATTCAAATTGGGTGATAATTAATTATGTGTAATTAATCGCCTAAGACACGAGGTTAGGCTCTTTTGTGGTGTAAGACTGCCCGGACCCGCCCGACAAATCCAGCTGCCACAAATGCCCGTCTAATGTAGGAGGTCTTAGGCATAAATTAAATCCGTAACAATTGTAAAGACACGAGGTTAGGCTCGTTTGTGGAGTAAGACTGCCCGGACCCGCCCGACAAATCCAGCTGCCACAAATGCCAGTCTAATGTGGGAGGTCTTTACAAGGTTACAGTGTTAATGAATTAAGAAACACTTAACCAGATAAACATGTAGTGGGATATGAGGGGGTTAAGTGGGTGCCTTGGGTGGCATGTGGAATTTAGTGGGTGCCTTGGGTGGCATTTGAAATACGATTAGAAACACTTAACCAAAAATTGAAACATGTAAGTGAACATGAATAAGAAGAGGGTTAAGTGGGATGTACTAGAGGGGACCAAGCTTAGGTGGATAGCTTGTGTCAAGTAATGGAGGCCCGTTTCAACCAGTAACCCATAAGTCTCTTTGTGGGCTCGACCCAAGTCGAGGATGGGACACGCGTATTGGGCTTGACTGTAAGAGGCCAAAACGGGTTAGCGGTGGCAACGCAAGTCCAACGGGTTCATATGCGTGTGTGGGCCCGGGCTGGTAGGTAAGACGTTGTTGCATCGTGTAGGTATATGCCGTGCATTGTTGGTGGTATCGGGTTGCCACTTTGGGGAGTGATACACCCCTCTGTGGGGCCAGCATGGGTATCTATGAGTTAGGGAGCCGATCACATGGGGCTAGTGGGTACACCTAGTGGAGATAGGGGCAGGCGGCACCTATGAAGGCAATTAGAGGTACACGAAACTACCATTATCATTATTAAAGTCTTGTAGGCGGGATCAACTTTTAGGGTGTTTGGTGTGGTACAGTGTAGTAGTTATCTTATAGCGACTAGGTGCGCCTTTAATGTTATCTTTGTTCATTTTATTTCCTTTAGCTTGCTCTGCCGTACTCAATTGTTCACAGTCATTTCCTTATTTTCCAACTTATGCCTTAGCCTAGTTATTTTGGTAATTATATTGTTAAAGTTATCGCACTCGCCAGACTTTATGTCTGACCCCCTTTGTTTCCACCTCTTTTCTTCCTTTTCCCGCCAGGTGCTCAGGGTGGAACTAGCACCAGTGGAGCTTGATTTTGGACAGCTGTATCTCTTGCTTTTAGAAGTTGCTTGGATCGTTGAAGTAAAAGTTCAGCCTATCTTATTTATGGCTATTTTGTGTTGGGGTTATGTCTTTCAATTTATGTACTCTGATTTAGTCAAGATGGATATTATGTACTTTGACTCTGGTTTTTGATGATGTAATCAAACCTATGGGTTTACTGCTGCAATGAATAAAATTTTAAATTTTTATGTACTGTTTATATCTGTCTTGTTGTTAAGTTTCTGTTCTACACACTTAAAATGCTCCATAGAAGTTAATGCATTCCCTTTGTGAGTGACATTAATGGACGTGGGGTGTTACATGTGGTATCAGAGCCGTGGTTTAAGGAAAGTATTTTCAAGAGAAAAGCTTATTTTAGAAAGCATAACCCCAAGAGCCATATATCTTTCCTTCGGTTCTTTTGTATTGAATCTTTCCTTTTTCGTTTCAGCATGTATGGAATTCCCGAGATACCCGAGGGAATACCGATACCAGGATGGTTTAGGAGGTATTTGGAGACTAGGGCCACCACCGCAGGTCCAACAAATGCTCCTCCTCGTGTCGATACTTTTGCAAAGATATGTAAGGACTTTTGGGCAATTGGTGGAAAACCTTTTCATGGGACGGAGACATTTGTTGAAGCTCGAAATTGGCTAAAGGAGGTGGTAGAATTGTTTGGGATCTTTGAAGTGGAAGATGGAAGAAAGGTCCAGTTAGCTGCCTGGCTAATGAAGGATGAGGCCTCGTTTTGGTGGAAGGTCACTAACGGAGAGCGTCCAGTTGAACATGGCCAGATTTCAGGCGGAGGTTTGAGGCAAAGTTTCTCTCACAGGCTGAAGAGAATTTATATATGGAAAGATTCTTGGCGTTGAAGCAAGGGAATCTATCGGTGAAAGAATACGTCAACAAATTCAATCAGTTGGTGAGATTTGGCTTGGACTTGGTGAATACACCAGAAAAGAAGGCCCTGAGATTTGTTAAGGGTTTGAACGAGCCGCTTCATGGGTTAGCTATGACCCACATCCCCATGGGGGCTACCTTTGAGAGACTAGTTGACATGGCGCTTATGCATGAAGAGGAGAAGGGCGCCAATGCTAATAAGGCACCCAAGAAGAAAGGGGATCAAAAGAAACCGAAATAGCAACAACAGAACAAGAAAAGTGGTAAAGGCGACAATGGTAAGGGAAAGAAAAGATGCCTTAACTGTGGGACACCAGGCCATCTAAGCAAAGATTGTAGGAAGAAAAAGAAGACTGGCTGTTTCCACTGTGGCGAAGCGGGACATCTGATTAATGACTGCCCAAGGAAAGGGCAGAGGGCAGGGTCTACCTCGGGAGGACAGGTGTAGGCTCTTATGGCACCAGGGCAGGCAAGGGGGCAAGTTCAGGCTCTCGTGGTACCACCGCTGCAAGAACGAGGTAGAACGATTTCTGTTGAAAGTTTAGTTTTTCTGTTTGATCATCCTGTCCGTACTTTATTCGATTCTAGCACATCACATTCGTTTATCTCTACATCATTAGTTAAAACACTGCACCTAAATACTAGTTTAGTTACAGATCCCTTGGTAGTCTCAAATCCTATTAGTGGTTCGGCTCATCTTTCTATGATCTGTCGGGATTTGAGAGTGTCTATTTTGGGCGTTGGGTTCGAATGAAACGCCTTTGTTCTTGGCTTCATGGGCTACGGCTTGATTCTAGGTATGGATTGGCTAACTAGATAGGGGGCCATCCTAGATTGTGAAAGAAGGGTAGTTAGATTTTTGACTCGTTGTGGAAAGACCCTTGATATTTCTTGTGACCCTAGTGATCCAGTAATGCTTAGCTACCTAGAATCCCTTGACGCATCCAATGATGATTTACATTCTGTTCGTATAGTCCATGAATATGTTGATGTCTTCGATGAGGTGAGGGGTTTACCCCCAAAACGTGAGATAGACTTTCGAATATATCTAGTAGATAATGCAAAGCCAGTTGCATTGCCAGTGCGCCACATGGCTCCAAGAGAGAGAAGAGAACTCAGTAAGCAAGTGAAAGAATTGCTTGAGAAGGGGTTATATCAGAGTGGGGTGCTCCAGTAGTATTTGCCACGAAGGCAGATGGGTCCCTTAGACTTTGTGTGGACTATAGAGAACTTAATAAGCTTACTAAGAAGAATAGGCACCCACTGCCGAGGATTGACGATCTCTACGATCAGTTAGTTGGCGCTTCAGTGTTTTTGCAGTTGGACTTAGCCACGGGTTTCCATCAGTTGAGAGTGGCTGAGGATAGCGTAGACAAGACTGCCTCTAGGACTCCGGACGGCTTCTTCAAGTGGCTTGTGATGCCCTTCGGTTTGACAAACGCCCCCGCATACTTTGTTGACTTGATGAGTAGGGTGTTTAGTGAGTACCTTAATAAATTCATGGTAGTCTTTGTGGACGACATCTTGATCTTTTCTAAGAGCGAGGAAGAGCATGCCCTACATCTTAGGGAAGTGTTGGAGACCCTTCGAGCGCATAGCCTTAAAGCTAAATTTTCTAAATGTCACTTTTGGAGAAAGGAAGTGCGATTCTTAAGGCACGTGGTTTCCAATGAAGGGATAGCTGTGGATCCCGCGAAGGTAGTGGCCATCCAAGATTGGAAGGTCCCTAAAAATGCTACCGAGGTGAGGAGTTTCTTGGGGTTGGCGGGCTACTATAGGAAGTTTATCAAGGACTTTGCAAAGATATCAGCCCCATTAGCATGCTTGACGAAGAAGAAATTAGTTTTCACATGGGACGTAGATTGTGATGATGCGTTCCAATGTTTAAAGAGAGCTTTGACCACAGCCCCAGTTTTAGTGTTGCCAGATGGGAGTAAGCCATTTACCGTTTATACCGATGCTTGTGGGACAGGACTAGGCGCAGTCTTAATGCAAGAGGGAAGGGTAATAGCCTATGGAGGAAGGCAGTTGAGAGTGCATGAGAGAAATTACCCTACACATGACCTAGAGTCGGCCGCTATTGTTTTCGCGCTTAAGTCTTGGCGCCATTATCTTCTGGGTGAGAAATTCGAATTGTTCACTGACCACAAATCGCTAAAATACTTGTTCTCTCAGAAGGACTTGAACTTAAGGCAGCAAAGGTGGATGGAATTCTTAGCGTCCTACGATTTCGAGATAGCATATACCCCTGGCAAGGGTAACGTGGTGGCAGACGCCTTAAGTAGGAAAAGGTTATCCTTGAGTCCGTTGTTTGTTGAGCGGCGAAGCTTAGAGTTCATCTCTACGTTTGACTTTAGACCTTCCATTGACTTTGTACCCGGTTCACTAGCATCCTTAGAGGTTAGACCTACGCTTTTGGGACCGATTGGTGAGGCATAGCGAGATGACCCACAGTTGGTTGAGCTAGTAGAAATGCTCAAAAGGGGGGAGCCATCGAGCCATCTCAGTAGGTATACCCTAGATGATAAGGGTTGGTTACATAGGGACGGTAGACTTTGTGTACCACGGGACGAGAACTTGAGGAAGACCATTCTTGATGATGCACATCGTTCGAAGATGACCATCCATCCCGGCGGTGACAAAATGTACATGGATATGAGACGAGTTTACTTTTGAGCCGGTATGAAGAGGGATGTGGCTGAGTTTGTTGCTAGATGCTTGGTGTGCCAACAATTAAAAGCAGAGCAAAAGAAGCTCGGTGGTTGCTTCACCCATTGGAAGTCCCACAATGGAAGTGGGAAAGTGTCTCGATGGACTTTATTGATGGGTTACCGAGAACGAGGAAGGGTAATACGGGGATTTGGGTCGTGGTAGACAGACTTACTAAGAGCGCCCATTTCATTTCTGTGAAGAGTAAGAGGACTGCTCCATGGTTAGCCTCCGTATACATTCGAGAGATAGTTCATTTGCACGGTGTTCCTTCTAGCATAGTGAGCGACCGCGATCCTATCTTTACTAGCGAGTTTTGGAAGAGATTGCAAGAGGCGGTAGGGACTCAGTTATGTTTGAGCACCGCATATCATCCTCAGACAGACGGCCAGACCGAGAGGGTGAATCAGATTCTAGAGGACCTATTGAGGTTGTGTGTCTTAGACTTCGGAGGTACATGGGAGGAACATATTCCGTTGGTGGAGTTCGCATATAATAATAGCTTTCAGTCTAGCATTGGCATGGCACCGTTCGAGGCTCTTTATGGACGCCCGTGTCGTTTGCCTACATGTTGGTGGGAATCTAAAGATAAAATCTTGCTTGGGCCCGATATGATTAGATAGACTTCGGAAAAGAACGATTTGATTCGAAGGAGGATGAAGACGGCGCAAGATAGGCAGAAATCTTATGCGGACAAGAGGAGGACAGATCTTAAGTTTGATATTGGGGACATGGTCTTTGTCAAGGTGTCTCCATTACAGAATGCAGTTCGCTTTGGGTCCGTTGGGAAGTTAGCACCAAGGTTTGTAGGGTCGTTTCCTATTAAGGAGAGGATTGGACAGATGGCGTATAGAGTGGAGTTGCCCGAGATACTTAGTGGTATACATGATGTATTCCATGTATCACATTTGAGGAAGTGCTTGCATGAGACCGCGGAAGTGGTAGAGCCGAGCTTGCTTAGAGAGGTGGAGATAGAGCGTGACGCGACGATTCGACGAGCTCCTACGTGCATTCTTGGGTCGAAGATTAAGAAGTTGAGGAATCGAGAGGTCAAGGTAGTCAAAGTGCAATGGGGAGATGATGAGAGTAACGCTTCTTGGGATATGGAAGAGAAGATGCGTTCATTGTACCCTTTCCTTTTCGAGGGTATGTCTTTTAATTTCTCCTTTATCGCTTAGCTTGTATTCGTTTTATCTTTAGTATGTCCTCTCGCTTGTATCTTTGACCTTTAGATAGGGTAGTCCTATGGTTGAAACATGTGTTTGAGACATGTTATGTATGATGGATGCATGTGGATGCAAGTGTTTGCTAGTGGTTGCTCGTGGATGCATATACACACACTTTAGGCACTAGATCGGCTCAGTCACTTTCATACTACATATAAATGGATGTATTTAGTAGAATGAATGTACATTGAATGTGTGTATCATATGGATGTTGCATTTGAATGAATGGTTGTGCACACATGTAGTAATGATATGTATAGGGTTACTTGCATACATGATGGATACATAGCACTATCATTATTTGCATTAAGGAGGTCGGCTGAATCAATAGACCACCTGATTTTGCATTAGTATACGGACATATACACACACTGTGCATATGTACATGAAAAACATTAGAAACCTTTTAAGGACCGTGGTTTCTAGTGGTTGATGGTTGAGTAGATGGATGATTGGATGGTAGGATACGTTCTTCTTGACTTAGAGATTTCGAGGACGAAATCCTTTAAGTAGAGGAGAATGTAACACCCCGAACTTTTGAATAATCGAATTAAAAAAACTCATGAATAATTAATCTCAGACGTGAGAACTAAGGGAAATGGGTTGCGCCATCGTGTTCGTCTCGGAATTCTGGTCGAGATAGAGTTCGAGTTTGCGTAAAACGAATATCAGATGAAGGAGATATAGACGAACGAAGTTAGGCGGGAAAATCGAAAAAAAAAATATTGCACTGGCGCACTTGGGAAGTGCGCCAGTACAAATTTGCACTGGCTCACCTGCCAAGTGCACCCAGGCCAAGCAGCAGGCCTGCACAGCTTTCTGGTGCAGTCTGATCCATATTGTGACTCATTGCTGAGTCCTTTCTGACTCCTTGCTGAGTCATTAGGGCTAAGGTGTCACCCTACCCCGACTGAGTGGTTTTGATTAACCCTAAGATCATCCGACGGCTATAATTAAATTGAAATTCTATATAAACATGGGTAGACTCTAACCCTAAATCAAAATAAAAACTGAAACTATGGCCGTCATGCTGTCATCTTGTAACCTAGAGTAGCCACCACCAAAAAAAAGGGGAAATCAAAGCTAATCAATTCAGTTCTATTCAACATTAATCTAAACAACAACGAATCTACTACATAGGCAAGCTAAATCAATTTCAGAACTCAGATTTCAGAACGCAAGACATTCTTTTTGTGAGTTCGATTTCTTTAATAACATAATTAACGATTTAATTGGATTGAGCTATAATTTGGATTATATGATTATATTGTGAATCATTGACCATATGTTATTATCTATGTTGTAAATTCTATGATGTTATCATCTACGTTGCAAATTCTATGATGTTATTATTTATGTTGTAAAGCTGTGATGCTATCATCTATGTTGTAAATCTATGATTCATAATGATGTTTCATATGCTAGTTTGGTTATGTTGTTGGAACTAATTCATATGTTAAATCATATATATGTATGCAAGTCTGGATGTTAATTTAGATCTGGATCATATGCAAGTTAATGAAAATTATGTACAACTTACATATTTCATGACATCTATTTTATGTGTAAATTGGATCTAAAGTTAGGCTATGACATGTGTGAGTTATATGCTAGTATACAAAATTCTATATGCTAGTTTACATGTTTAGATGTAAGTTTACACCATCGTTTATGTTGCATAAATCACATATGCAAGTATATATGTATATGTGTGTATATATATATGTTTGGAGTATAAACCATGTAATGTAAGTTTGTGGTTATTGCCTATGCAAGTTAACACCTTTAGATTTAGATCTATGACATACATGGTTATGCAAGTTTGTGACTATTGCTTAAACAAGTTTACACCTTTAGATTTTAGATCTATGACATATGTAGTTTTATGCAAGTTTGTGACTTTGGCTTATGCAAGTTTTAGGTGAAGAACCTCATTCACACATCACCCCTTATGTTTAGGTCTAGTTTTATTTCTATGTGTGTTGTGATGTTTTCTCTTTATTCCATAAGTTAGACTATTCGAGTCTAACGTATATTTTACGTTAAACGAACGAACATACAACGTGGAGCAATGGGATAATATTAAAAGATTTAATATTGAGAATTGGCATAAATGCCTTAAATGGCATAAAATAAATTGATGATGATAATTGGTATAATTTTGCATACCATAAATAGATGGACATAATTGAGTCATTTATGGACATAGTTAAATTTGGAATTAATTGATAATTTGAATAGGGAAATTAATTCAAATTGGGGTATAATTAATTATGTCTAATTAATCGCCTAAGACACGAGGTTAGGCTCTTTTATGGTGTAAGACTGCCCAGACCCGCCCGGCAAATCCAGCTGCCACAATTGCCAGTCTAATGTGGGAGGTCTTAGGCATAAATTAAATGCGTAATAATTGTAAAGACATGAGGTTAGACTCTTTTGTGGTGTAAGACTGCCGGGACCCGCCCGGCAAATCCAACTGCCACAAATGCCAGTCTAATGTGGGAGGTCTTTACAAGGTTACGGTGTTAATGAATTAAGAAACACTTAACCAGATAAACATGTAGTGGGACATGAGGGGGTTAAGTGGGTGCCTTGGGTGGCATGTGGAATTTAGTGGGTGCCTTGGGTGGCATTTGAAATACGATTAGAAACACTTGACCAAAAATTGAAACATGTAAGTGAACATGAATAAGAAGAGGGTTAAGTGGGATGTACTAGAGGGGACCAAGCTTAGGTGGATAGCTTGTGTCAGGTAATGGGGGCCCGTTCCAACCAGTAACCCATAATTATCTTTGTGGGCTTGACCCAAGTCAAGGACGGGACACGCGTACTGGGCTTGACTATAGGAGGCCAAAACGGGTTAGCGGTGGCAACGCAAGTCCAACTGGTTTATGTGCGTGTGTAGGCCGGGCTGGTAGGTAAGACGTTGTTGCATCGTGTAGGTATAAGCCGTGCATTGTTGGTGGTATCGGGTTGCCACTTTGGGGAGTGATACACCCCACGGTGGGGCCAGCACGGGTATCTGTGAGTTAGGGAGCCGATCGCATGGGGGTAGTGGGTACACCTAGTGGAGATAGGGGCAGGCGGCACCTATGAAGGCAACTAGGTGTACATGAAACTACCATTATCATTATTAAAGTCTTGTAGGCGGGATCAACTTTTAGGGTGTTTGGTGTGGTGCAGTGTAGTAATTATCTTATAGCGACTAGGTGCGCCTTTAACGTTATCTTTGTTCATTTTATTTCTTTAGCTTGCTCTGCCGTACTCAATTGTTCACAGTCATTTCTTTATTTTCCAACTTATGCCTTAGCCTAGTTATTTTGGTAATTATATTGTTAAAGTTATCGCACTCGCCAGACTTTATGTCTGACCCCCTTTGTTTCCACCTCTTTTCTTCCTTTCCCCCCTAGGTGCTCAGGGTTGAACTAGCACCAGTGGAGCTTGATTTTGGACAGCTGTATCTCTTGCTTTTAGAAGTTACTTGGATCGCTGAAGTAAAAGTTCAGCCTATTTTTTGTGTGGCTATTTTGTGTTGGGGTTATGTCTTTCAATTTATGTACTCTGATTTAGTCAAGATGTATATTATGTACTTTGACTCTGGTTTTTGATTATGTAATCAAACCTATGTGTTTACCACTGCAATGAATAAAATTTTAAAATTTTAAGTACTGTTTATATATGTCTTGTTGTTAAGTTTCTATTCTATACACACTTGAAACGCTCCATAGAAGTTAATGCATTCCCTTTGTGAGTGACATTAATGGACGTGGGGTGTTACATCTATGGTAGGCCTAATGAAGCTGTACCCATAAAGTCATGATCTGTATGGTTCCATTCAGTGAGTATGCTTTGGATGCTTCTTAGATGATACAGTCTAAAGACTGATTGAGATGATCTTAGGATGATTTGACAGCTTCCTCAAGGAGGGAGGCTTCGTGGTCCTGACCCAACAATGATAGTTGGTTGTCGGATACCTGTCATCGTCAGTAAGAGCGTGTGCAGTAAATACTAGAGCTAAGCCAATAGGCCAATGATCTTCGTTATCGGGTCATTGGATAAGGGACCACATATTTGTTTAGATTGGATGGTTGGGCGGTCATTTACCTCTTTTGAATAATCCTTCATTAGATTGGAGGTAGAATGGAGTCGGACCATGGTGTAATAAACCCGAATTTTGACAGTTAATAGTTATTTAATTAGAAGCTCAAAATTAGAAATTCCTACAAACAATGGAATTTGACCACGAAACTTTAACTATTACGTTCATCTCGGAATTTTGGTCAACTTTCATGTTTGGAGTTTCGCGAACGGAGTCCATATGAAAAAGTTACAAACGAAATACAAAAAACGGACGGAAATAAATAAATAGTATAATTAATAAATATCTTCCCTTTTGTAACCAGCCCTCATTGGGAAAACTGGTCGTAGGGCGGTCGACACCCTCCTAGGGAGCGGTCAACCGCTTCGGGCCTGTAGTGCCCAATGACGGCTAGGTTTTGAGGGGCAATTTGGTTATATTTTATAAAGAAAATGGACAAATGATAATTAAAATAGATCTAACGGTCCAAGGCCATTTCCACTCCTATAAATAAAGGGCTAAGGCCTCATTCTTTTTCCATTCAAATCTATAACATCAGCGCAATCCTGCCATTTCCCTCTCTCTCTGTCTCTCTTCAAACCTAATTTCTTCAATTAAAAATATATACATACAAACAAATAAAATCGAATTCATATGCAATTGGGAGGATATATAGATTCAATGGAAGAGACTGCAAATTGACACTCAACGATATATTCTTCGCTCTCTTCCTTTTTCTTACATTTCTACACATCTAGAATTTTTCCCTTTCTAGATAAATTGTAGATTTATAAGAATTTGGGAGTTGTAGGCCTAAAAGGTTCAAACAATTGAATTTGGAAGCTATAAGGTGAGTGGGAAATTTATATATAAATTTATAATAATGTGTTTATCTCGTTTGTAATAGATTCAAATTTTATGCCTATCAGATCTGATAAATAAATTTTGGTATTGACACCCATCAGATCTGCTTATAAAAAGTGTTATAACTTGTGAACTGTATATTGTGGTTATGCATAAAAATGACTTGTCAGAATTCTTAAACTTGTTTACACCTATTCCTATAGTTATGTCATGAAATATACTGCAATTATGTTATATAATGTATTATGAACATTGCATGACACTGTAGATCTGGAAATCAATCCCATTAAACACAAGTTAGATGTAGTTACGTTTCAGGTCTTTAGTTCAGTGTTGAAAAATAAAATATGTGAATTTGGGTAAAAAGATGAAATTAGTAAATTATGTGACTTTGGAAAGATATGATTGTTAAATTATGTGATTGTAATTATACCTATTTGTATTCAATATTGTTGGGTTTTGGCTTAATTATTGTAAATATGGCATTTTCTTCTTTTTGAACAAAAAGATGTCATTTTGAATTCACAAGAGGTATGACAAAAATATTTAAAAAAGAAAAGTGGTGCAAATGTACGTATAAATATAAAAATAATTATATGTGTGTAGTTTGCATCGACTATTCTATAAATATATAAAAACATATATATTTCTATTGAATTTGAACTGTGTCTATTCCATAAATTTTACATAAGTTACTATAATTCCCGCTAATGGTCCTTTTTGGAAGATTGGAAACCTTTTGGCAAGATTGAATGCAAAAAGGAATGTTTGGTTATTGATTAAACCAAATTATTTAAATAAAAATTAATAATAATAAAAGATAACTACGTTGACCATATGAAAACATAAAATAGAAATATGTGCATATTATCCATCTAAATCAGCGTAAAACGGTAAAATGTACATTGTATTGAAGGTTTGAATGTTTGAATGGTATTCATTTATGGAATCATATATGTAAACTGTATTCCATATTAAATGAATATATTTGTAGTGGCCATTGTAGCAATCAATATAATTATTTGTTATAAATAGGACCATAAATCAATAAATAACAATTGTAACCAAATGTTGAATGGGGAAAGTGAATATGATAGGATAATGGTTACAATTCCTAAATTAATTAGGATTAATGTTGTACACTCCAGTTAGGAAATTTGGATTATAACCGCATTTAGACATGAGGTTAAACTCAACTTGTGGAATAAGTCTGCTCGGAACCTACCGGCAAATCCAGCAACCATAGATTGTCAGCTTAATGTGAGGTGTCTAATGTGTAAATATAAATGTACTAGACACTGGGTTATGTTCAATTTGTGGTAGAAGTCTGCCCGTAACCGACCGACTAATCCAGCATCCGTAGGTAGCCAACATAATGTGAGAGGTCTGGTGCATATATATATATATATATATATACACACACACATATATAACAAGACATTAGATAAATAAATAAATAAGGGTAGAAATTTTCCTAATTGGGGTACAACAAATATATACCTTGGGACTGATAAATAGCTGCCTTAGGAAAATATGACCGTTATGGTCATAAAGGGAAATAAACATAGGAATAAAAGAAAATGGGTGTCATAAGGGGAATAATGGGTATTGATTGTGTTTAAATACATAGCCTAATTAGGGAAGCAATCAAATAAATATCCTAGGTAAAAGAGGATATAACCTTCCTTATTTATATTAATAGGACTTATAATTAAAAATAGAGATTGGACTTAGTAGATTAATAATGTAAAATATTATTAGCTAGATATTCCCGTGACGATAATGAAGTGCGTGGTGTATATATATATATAAGTCTATAGTGTGTGGAAATAGGAAGGTTCACTATACCTTGAGAAGGTCTTAAGTGGGTGACTCTCTTCTTACATAATATGGGTCTTAAGTGGTTAGGACTAGGATCTCTTCCGAAGGTTTATGCCTTGGAGAGGAGCTACAGTCATGGGATCTGCCCTTATTAGATTTGAAGTAAGTTTGTGGGTCCTCCTTCTCTAAAAGTGGTTAATCGTAAGTGGTAACGGAGTAGGGTAGTTCACGGGGATGTCCACTTCCTCTAGATGCTTGTAAGGGGCCAACTAGGGACAAGCTTGGTATATAAAGGATATGTGGCCATTGCATGCTCACCAACTGTTTATGAGAAGTCTTAAGCGACATAGGTGTACTACCGTAATATCAGTTAGGTAGTAATGTTCGCAATACTACTTATCATATTACAATTTAGAGTATAAACAACAAGATCATTGATGTACTAGGACAGGGTCTTAAAGGGATAAGGTCCGCCTCAGGGTTATAAGAGATCATAAGAATCCACCTTTAATGTCATCATTGCCATACTTACTGGTCTTGATCAGTTCAATGCCATGATTAGTTTGAAGGTTAATTTGTAGAAAATTAATACCATGATGGAAGGGGTTTAAAATATCCAAAGGAATACCATTTTGGTACAACTGGACTTAGTGCTAATGTGGACATTGTTTCCTATCTAGGTTTCTTTTTGCAACTTTTAGAATGACTATATCATAGTGTCAGCCTCTTTGTGAAATATCAATGCGAGATTAAACAATTGGTCCAATATATTTTCTATCTCAAGCTGAGGGACTCACACTTATTAAATCCATCATATTATTTATGTAAGTGTATTAGGAAAGTACATTCATATTGCCTCAAAAATTGATCAAGATAATCAGAACTGCAATGATGAAGTTTTTATAGCAAGGCTCAACACATGGCAGATAATTAGCTCTTGTATCCTCTAGTACTTTTGAGAAAGCATAGAGAAAATGCAGTTAGGGTATATACAATCTAGTGCAACTGAAAAAGGCAACCTTTATAAAACACTTACATAACTTCCTTAACAATTCTAACAATAATTGGGTTTATTTGACAAGGTGTTATGTTTTAAACGGAATTTTGTTTTTTGGGTATGTAGATTCCACATAATTCTAGTTGGAATTTACATAATACTTGTATATTGAGGGAGGTAGTGTTACCTCGAATTAAATATGAAATTTCAATATCTGGCTCGATTAGCTTTTGGAATGATTTGTTGTTAACTAATGGATGCATTTTATGTCGTATACTTGACCATTATGAGATTCCACAGTCAGGAGTGAACCCTGATGCCACAGTGTCTAGCATTTTACTAGGTGACTAACGACCAATTAGAGAGTAATATGCACCTTTTCTTTAAATGCATGGTGACTAATGAGACCTGAAATTGTATCATGAAAAAATAGGTAGGCATGATGTTATGTTAAACAACAACTAAGATTGACAAAAACTTTTAAAGTCAGTTGGGTACAAAGATGGGAACTCTAGGGTCATTAATTTCATTTTAAAGAAACGCCTAAGGGATGTATGGCTGGAGAAGAATGTTAAAATATTTAACCCCTCAAAAAGAAAAATGGTTAATGAACCGTTTCTGCACATGTTGCATAAGGTGAAGCTCAGTCTTTAGCAAGCCAGATTTTCTTTTGAGCCTCGAATACGACAGTAATTCCCATGATTATTTGTCTTTGCTCACCCTTAATTTTTTTTCTATGATTTTCCCTTTATTGTTTTCTCTAATATTTTGATACCCCATGTTTCTATGTTTTTCTTTACTTTCCTTTGCGTATGTACGCGGTTCTGTTTGTATGCTATGTTGTTTGTAAATTTTTTGGTGTATCAATAAAATGATAGAAGTTCATTCAACTCCATCGGCCTTGCCAAAAATTAATTATTACTTTATTACTAAGGTTTGAAATTAAATAACTGTCTCACTAATAATGTTTTAAGTAAATTATTTGTTTTATCGATAATGATTGTAATTAATTATTTTATTGCAAAAGATAGTCAATTTCTATGTAATTGATAAGGATTTAAAGATTATCATTATTCGGAAATAATGATTGCTTCTTTAATTAGTTTAAATTTAATAATCATTTATTTAAAATGGATCGAAGATTATTGATAATCCATTTAGGGTATCTTAAAATAAAATAATTTACATTATTTGTATTAGTTGTGAAATGAATAACCACTTATTTGTGAGGTTTGAAAGTGCTTTTATTTTCCAATAATAATGAATACTTTTTTAACATGGTTTTAAGTAAAATTCTAACTTGTATATATATATATATAGAGAGAGAGAGAGAGAGTGATAAATAATTCAAGTACTTTAAATACAAGTTATTTTATAAAGGATTTATGTAACAAAGGCTAAAAGAATATGATTGAGTTTTTAAAAGAAATTTTATAAAAGGATTTATTAAATAAATTTATAAAATGAATATAGATTGGATTCTCTTAAATTTGATCTTCTTAGATATGGTGGTGTAGACATTTGTTCCGCATTTAACATCGGAGGAATCATGTTTGAGTTTATCCTTATTGTAACAACCCGAATTTTAATAACATGTTGAAACAAGAAATTAAGGTATAATTAATTTTTAAAATGAGAATTATGGGAAACGGGTTGCGCCATTGCGTTCATCTCGGAATTATGCATGAAATAGAGTCTGAGTTTTCGAAAATCGGAGTCCGGATGAAGAAGTTATGGCCTGTAGAAGATTCAGCAAATTTCAGGCAGCACAGGACCAGGCAGGTCGACCTGAGGCTCAGCTCGACCTACCCCCCAGGTCGACCATGTGGTCGACCTCCCCCCTTACAGGTCAACCTGGTCAGCCTGTTTTGACCCAGATCCCATTTTCGAAGCCTGAGACGTGTTTTGATGGTCCAGATTGATTCTAGGGTTGGTCTAAAGGCCCTAAATAGTTCCTACGCCTATCAATATACCCTAAGACCTAACCTAATTCATAACAAATCATTCTTACACCAAAATGGTGCTCAGATCCCTCTTGATCATGGCCGCCACCTCTAATAAATTTCCTAAGCTTTCATACAAAATCCAATTCGAAGATTAAGGCTTCTACAATGATTCAAGATAATAAATCAACAACGCTGCAACATTTTTACAACAAATTCAGTTCTTAATTCCTTGTCCACGATCTGTAAGTTCTAGTTATTTTCAGATTAAAATAATTAAATTTAATATGGGCATGTGATGAAGTGAAACTGGACTTTTGATTCAAGTCTATTCTTGTTTCTTCTTGGATCTTGATTTTGGGAACTTTTATATCTTTATTCTCATGACAAGTTTAATGTCTATTCAGCTTGTTGTAAACCAATTTTCTTGGTTCATGTTGATATTGTTATCATGATATATTCTTTATGCCTGAGATGATGTTTTTATGCCGTTTTCTCTCTGATCTTGTTTTTATTGGAACTTCTACCTTCCCCTATTTATCTTCTTTTGATGAACCTAGGTCAATTTCGGACCTAGGCCTAAACTACGATATACGTGCGATGGTATACAGGGGAAATATTGGAATATTGCCTGGTGGAAAATATGTATTTGGTGGAATTAAAGGCATAATATGAAAATTGGATGTTTGGGGATAATTTACCATTTACATGAAACAGGGTTATTTTCTGTATTGTCATTATAATGGTTATTGCGCGATTGGGATTGATATATGTAATTTGACATGGATCTTGATACATGTAATTTGGCTAGAACTTGTTATGGGTAAATTAGTGTAAATGTGGTATACATGTAATTTTGGGTATAAAACTTGATCTATGTAAATTAAGCATGGCTTTGTAAACATGTAAATCATGAATCTTGACATATGTAAAACAACATGAAACTTGGTATATGTGTAAATTGGCATAAAATTGGCATACATGTAAAACGGCATGAATTGAACATATGTAAATTTAGTATGAATTGGGCATATGTAAAATTGACATGTAATCAAGAACTTGGGCATATGTTAATTATGTAAAATTTGGAGTTAAAACATATATGATAATTTATGACTTGGTAGAGGTTTAATATAAACACGCCTAAGTTGGGTTTTGGGTAGTTGGCATGTATTGTAAATAAATGGCTATACTTGGCATAACCTTATAGTGAATTATGATAATAATTTGGGAATACGTTTTGGGGCAAAAACGTGAATTATGAACTTGATAATTGGCATATAACTGGAAATTTGAACGTGGTTGAAACATGAACACGAACGTGAACATGGCTAACTTGAGGTTGGGTTGAGTTTGTAGTGTAATTCTGCCCGGAACCGCCCGGCATATCCATTGACTGCAAATAATAAGATCCAATGAGAGAAGTTACTCATATCGTGCTTAAACCCAAGGTTACACTGAGTTGTGGTGTAATTCTGCCTGGAACCGCCCGGCATATCCAATGACTGCAACAACAGGTCTAATGTGAGTGGTTGATGCATTAATAATTAATTAATGCCAATAAACAGACATGCTAAGAATGGAAAGGTTAAGTAACAAATGAATAGTCGACACTTAACCAAAATAACATGTTAATTAGACCAGTGGGTAGGGTTAAGTAAACTAAGAACGCTTAACCAACATAACTGTTAATCAGACCAATGGGCGGGTTAAGTAATATGACTAGGCTAGTGACACTTAATCGACATGACATGAATGGGTGGGTTAAGTAATATGACTAGGCTAATGACACTTAACCGATGTGACATGAATGGGTGGGTTAAGTAATATGACTAGGCTAATGACACTTAACCGATATGATATGATTGGGTGAGTTAAGTAATATAACTAGGCTAATGACACTTAACCGATATGACATGAATGGGTGGGTTAAGTAATATGACTAGGATAATGACACTTAACCGATATGACATGAATGGGTGGGTTAAGTAATATGACTAGACTAATGACACTTAACCAATATAACATGACGCGTGGCAGGGTTAAGTCAACTTGAACATATAGAAAATATTTAACCAACTTAGCATGATACATGGGCGGGTTAAGTCATGAACTGCTTGAAAACACTTAACCAATTTGATATGCTAAGATAGCGGGGTTAAGTTATGAATCACTAGACAGTACTTAACCAACTTGACATGGTACGTAGGCGGGTTAAGCAATGAATTACTTGAAAACACTTAACCAATGCAATCTGACGAATGGGAGGGTTAAGTTAAATGGGTTGACGATGCTTAATCAATATGACATGGTGTGTGGTAGGGTTAAGTAAACACGCGAAGGCAACACTTAACCGATATAACAAGACATGCGGTAGGGTTAAGTAACACAAGAGTGAACACTTAACCAAGATAACATGATAGGGTGTGGGGTTAAGTTAACTTGAATGGATAATACTTAACCAATCTGTGGAGTATACGAATAGACCCTAGGAAAACCCTAGTAGCGAGACCCGTTTCAGCAGTAACCCATATTAGGTATCAACGGTAACCTAAGATAGGCAAGGTGGGGCACGATTACTGGGCTGATTATAAGTGGTCAAAACGGCGGCGGGTGATATAGCAGTGCAGGTTCCGACGGATTACGGGCGTGCACGTATTCCGGAGTGGAAAATTTAGCCACTGGGCATCAATAGATATAAAGCTTTGCATCAAGAATTGTGTCGGGGTTGCCATCCTAGGGATTAATACACCCTAGGGTGGGACAGCACAGGTATCTATGAATAGGGGGCCGCATGACACAAACAAGAACTAGGTCGAGTAGGTGCCGATCGATTAGGGTAGTAAGGATACATCTAACACATTCATGGCAATTGGGCTGGTTGAGGTGAAATCCTCATATTAGATGTAGTCCTGAAGGCTACCACAACTACGGGTTTGGGATAACCTTAGTATATAACACATGTGAAACATTGTAAGTAAGAGCCGATCAATTAAGATAGGTACGGTGGGGACGTGAAACTGTCAATATGAGGTGGGACCCTCATCGTGGGATATGTATCTATAAAACTATCATGTGGGTTATGGGGGATCACTTATCTTGCAATTATAACTGAGTAGACTAATTGGAACGCTAGTTAGGTGGTGCAGAGAACATAGGAAATCAAGGAAAATACTGTAATGGTGAAGCTTAGAAATCTTGTGATGTTATACTTGATAGAAACCTTGCGATGTGATACTTGGTAGGAACCTTGTGATGCTACTCTTGATAGGAAGTATGGGATGTTATACTTGATTAATCGTGCCTGTAGCTTACCTCGTCATCATGCTTATGTTTACTTTTAGTTTATTCATGCCATATTATCGTCACCTGTTTTTATGCTGAAAGTCACTAAGACTTACTCAATCTTTATGACTGACCCAGTTTGTTTCGCCTCGTTTTCTTCCGTTCCCCCTCCCCCCCAGGTTCGCAGGATGGGAATACAGCTTAGTTCGGATCTTACCAAGCTTCAAGGCTCTTTCACGGACGGCTTGGATTTCTCTTGGCTATGGCTTGCTTTGCTTTATTGGGGAATACTACAATTTATTTTTATGCTTCTTTGTTTTTGAGCAAGACAAATATTTTGACTACGTAATTGGGTATTGGAAGTTGATGGGCTTTTATTGTAAACAATTATATTTAATAAATGATTTGAAGTACATCTACTTTACTTTCCGATGTTTTATATACGTCTGTCTTGTAATATTTCTGTTCCAGTACCCATAATGCTCCATTGAAGTTAAGGCATTCCCTTTGTGAGTGACCTTAACGGATGTAAGGTGTTACATTTGGTATCGGAGCAGAAGGTTACCAGACTGGGCAAAAGCTTTTAAAAACCTTTTGAAATTATTTTCAAAACATTTACAAAGAAGCATTTTTATAAGAAAAGTTTTGTTTTACGAAAGGCATATTCCCCAAAGCCATATGCACTATCTTTTGATTCTCTCCTTGAGTCTCTTCTCTCTTTCTTTTTCACCATAGTTTTGTAGGTGTACGACACATGTAGGAGGGCAAAGAAGTGCCCAACTTCCATCTGTAGCCGCAGTAGTTCCATCTGCAACTAATCTTATTTCAAGCTTTGTAGGGTTACCATGAGATGGAGGTAGCTTTCGAGAAACTTGTCAACAAACTATACTAGGATAGTAAGAACGAGGATAAAGAACACAAGCCTAAGGATGAGAAACTTGTTGATATGGCTTAATCCACGAAGGAGGAAGAGGTGAAAGAAAGAGACCAAAGTGAAAGAATAATAAAACCCATGACAAGAGAAAGTATCTTTAGTATGGTAAAAAGGGACATGTAGTCAAGTATTATAGGACAAGGACAAGGGCAAAGGACAAGATCGTCGAGAGGGCAATTGTATGCTCTTACTACTAGCATACCTAAGAGAGGTGGTAACGTTTCTGTTAAAGGTTTAGCTTTTCTTTTCTATCATCCCGTTAAATTTTGTTTTTGTACATCGCATCCTTTTAATTGTGCTTCGATAGTTGAGTCTCTACACCTTAGTACTAACATAGGAGAGGATCCCATTTTTGGTCTCAAATCCTGTTGGGGAATCAGTTCATTTATTCATGAATTATTTGGATTTGAGAATGTCTATGCTAAGTGTTGAGTTTAGAAGTTATGTTTATGTTTTTTTTGGGCTATGGGTTGATCCTAGGGATGGAGTGTTTATCCAGTAATGGTGCCATTCTTGAGTGTGAAAAGAGGGTAGTTAGACTCTTGACTTGCCTTGGTAATGCCCTCGAAGTCTAGTGTAACCCTTAGGTTTCTGCCATGCTTAGTTACCTAGAATCTATTGATACATTTATTGATCCGCTCGAGTAGTGTTCGCCACTAAGGCAGATGGTTCATTTCGCTTATGCATGAGTTATGGATAAATCACCTTAGTAAGTACATTTGGCATCATGGTTGGTATTTGTTTGTTTTCAAGAGATAGTTATTCTGCGTGGAATACCTTATAATAAGTAAACAAGATTCAGGATTCACTAATGAATTTTGGAGAGCTTGCATGAAACCATAAGTACGCAGTTATGTTTGAGCCGAGTATACTAGAAAAAGAATAAGTGAAAGTGGAACGAGAGGCGACAGTGAAATGAGTTCCAACTCATATTTTGGAAATAGGAATTAAGAAGCTACAAAATTGTGAAGTTAAAGACGGCCAAAGCACAATGGAGTTAAACTCAAGGAAATGCGACTCAGAAGATTGAAGACTAGATACGCGCATAATATCTCCTTTTTTAAGAATAGATCCTTGATCCCTCTTTTCCTATAGATCTTACTTGCATGCTATCTTTTAAGTATATCCTCTCGGTCTATTCTCAATCCTATTTCTGTTGCAAACCCCATATGGATCATCTGTTAGTAATACATGTTGGGGCTTGAGGGGGTCCGTTGGGTTGAGTAATTCTTTGGGTGTCAGCCTAATGTTGATTTCGGTCTTCGGGCTGGTGCTTAGGGAGTTCTTCTCCTAATCAGTATATATGTGACATAGATTTCCAGTTTTGACATTGCCTAATGGGCACAAAGTTTTTACTTGCTTCTATCATTCGACTATATCTTTAGGTAGGAACAATTGGGTGTAAACATGTGTTTGAGACATGTTATGATTGATGGTTGCAAGTGGTTGCAAGCGGTTGCTAGTGGTTGCTCGTGGATGCACATACACGCACCTTAGACACTAGAACGGCTCCGTTACCTTTCATATCGCATATGCATGAGTGTTTTTATGAATGAAATTAAATGTGTTATCATGTGGATGTTGCATATGGATGGATATTTGTGCACATATATAGTCTTTATGTGATTAGGGCTATTTGCATACATGTTGGACTCATTACACTAAACATATTTTGCATTAGGAAGATCAATCAGGCCTGATCATTTGCATTAGACAAGGGACATATACACACACTTCTTGCATATATTCATACAACATTAGAAATCTCTTAAGGACAATGAATTCCTGTGATTGACGATTGAGTAGATGGATGATTGGATGGTAGGACACATTCTTTTTAACTTAAAGATTTCGGGGATGAAATCCTTTAAGGAGGGGAGAATGTAACAACCTGAATTTTAATAACATGTTGAAACAAGAAATCAAGGTATAATTATTTTTTGAAATGAGAATTATGGGAAACGGGTTGCGCCATTGCGTTCGTCTCGGAATTCTACATGAAATAGATCCGAATTTTCGAAAATCGGAGTCCGGATGAAGAAGTTATGGCCTGTAGAAGATTCAGCAAATTTCAGGCAGCACAGGACCAGGCAGGTCGACCTGGGGGTCGACCTGAGGCTCAGCTCGACCATGTGGTCGACCTACCCCCCAGGTCGACCATGTGGTCGACGTCCCCCCTTACAGGTCGATCTGGTCGGCCTGTTTTGGCCCAGTACCCATTTTTGAAGCCTGAGATGTGTTTTGATGGTCCGGATTGATTCTAGGGTTGATCTAAAGGCCCTAAATAGTTCCTACGCCTATAAATATACCCTAAGACCTAACCTAATTCATAACAAATCATTCTTACACCAAAATGCTACTTAGATCCCTCTTGATCATGGCCGCCACCTCTAATAAATTTCCTAAGCTTTCATACACAATCCAATTTGAAGATTAAGGCTTCTACAATGATTCAAGACAATAAATCAACAACTCCGCAACATTTTTACAACAAATTCAGTTCTTAATTTCTTGTCCACGATCTGCAAGTTCTAGTTATTTTCAGATTAAAATAATTAAATTTAATATGGACATGTGATGAAGTGAAATTGGACTTTTGATTCAAGTCTATTCTTGTTTCTTCTGGGATTTTGATTTTGGGAACTTTTCTATCTTTATTCTCATGACAAGTTTATGGTCTATTCAGCTTGTTGTAAACCAATTTTCTTGGTTCATGTTGATATTATTATCAAGATCTATTCTTTATGCCTGAGATGATGTTTTTATGTCGTTTTCTCTCTTATCTTGTTTTTATTGCAACTTCTACCTTCCCATATTTATTTTCTTTTGATGAACCTAGGTCAATTTCGGACCTAGGCCTAAACTACGATATACGTGCGATGGTATACGGGGGAAATATTGGAATATTGCCTAGTGGAAAATATGTATTTGGTGGAATTAAAGGCATAATATGAAAATTGGATGTTTGGGGATAATTTACCATTAACATGAAACGGGGTAATTTTGTGTATTGTCATTATAATGGTTATTGCGCGATTGGGATTGATATATGTAATTTGACATGGATTTTGGTATATGTAATTTGGCTAGAACTTGTTATGAGTAAATCGGTGTAAACGTGGTATACAAGTAATTTTGGGTATAAAACTTGATCTATGTAAATTAAGCATTGTTTTGTAAACATGTAAATCATGAATCCTGACATATGTAAAATGGCATGAAACTTGGTATATGTGTAAATTGGCATAAAATTGGCATACATGTAAAACAACATGAATTGAACATATGTAAATTTAGTATGATTTGGGCATATGTAAAACTGACATGTAATCTAGAACTTGGGCATATGTTAATTATGTAAAATTTAGAGTTGAAACATATATGATAATTTATGACTTGGCAGAGGTTTAATATGAACGTGCCTAAGTTGAGTTTTGGTTAGTTGGCATGTATTGTAAATAAAAGGCTGTAACTTGGCATAACCTTATAGTGAATTATGATAATAATTTGGGAATACGTTGTGGGGGCAAAAACGTTAATTATGAACTTGATAATTGGCATATAAGTGGAAATTTGAACGTGGTTGAAACATGAACACGAACGTGAACATGGCTAACACGAGGTTGGGTAGAGTTTGTAGTGTAATTCTGCCTGGAACCGCCCGGCATATCCAGTGACTGCAAATAATAAGATCCAATGTGAGAAGTTAATCTTATCGTGCTTAAACCCGAGGTTAGACTGAGTTGTGGTGTAATTCTGCTCGGAACCGCCCGACATATCCAGTGACCGCAACAACAGGTCTAATGTGAGTGGTTGATGCATTAATAATTAATTAGTGCCAATAAACAGACATGCTAAGAACGGAAAGGTTAAGTAACATATGAATAGTTGACGCTTAACCAACATAACATGTTAATTAGACCAGTGGGTAGTGTTAAGTAAACTAAGAAGGCTTAACCGACATAACTGTTAATCAGACCAATGGGTGGGTTAAGTAATAGGACTAGGCTAATGACACTTAACCGATATGACATGAATGGGTGGGTTAAGTAATATGACTAGGCTAATGACACTTAACCGATGTGACATGAATGGGTGGGTTAAGTAATATGACAAGGCTAATGACACTTAACCGATATGACATGAATGGGTGGGTTAAGTAATATGACTAGGCTAATGACACTTAACCGATATGACATGAATGGGTGGGTTAAGTAATATGACTAGGATAATGACACTTAACCGATATGACATGAATGGGTGGGTTAAGTAATATGACTAGACTAATGACACTTAACCAAAATAACATGACGCGTGACAGGGTTAAGTCAACTTGAACAAATAGATAATACTTAACCAACTTAGCATGATACGTGGGCGGGTTAAGTCATGAACTGCTTGAAAACACTAAATCAATTTGATATGCTAAGATAGCGGGGTTAATTTATGAATCACTAGACGACACTTAGCCAACTTGACATGGTACATGGGCGGGTTAAGCCATGAATTACTTGAAAACACTTAACCAATGCAATTTGACGAATGGGAGGGTTAAGTTAAATGGGTTGGAGATGCTTAATCAATATGACATGGTGTGTGGTAGGGTTAAGTAAACACGCGAAGGCAACACTTAACCGATATAACAAGACATGCAGTAGGGTTAAGTAACACAAGAGTGAACACTTAACCAAGATAACATGATGGGGGTGGGGTTAAGTTAACTTGAATGGATATTACTTAACCAACCTGTGGGGTATACGAATAGACCCTAGGAAAACCCTAGTAGCGGGACCCGTTTCAGCAGTAACCCACATTAGGTATCAACGGTACCCTGAGCTAGGAAGGGTGGGGCACGATTACTGGGCTGATTATAAGCGGTTAAAACGGCGGCGGGTGATGCAGCAGTGCAGGTTCCGACGGATTACGGGCGTGCACGTATTCCAGAGTGGAAAATTTAGCCACTGGGCATTAGTATATATAAAGCTGTGCATCAAGAATTGTGTCGGGGTTGCCATCCTAGGGATTGATACACCCTAGGGTGGGACCAGCACAGGTATCTACGAATAGGGGGCCGCGTGACACAAACAGGAACTAGGTCGAGTAGGAGCTGATCAATTAGGGTAGTAAGGATACATCTAACACATTCATGCCAATTGGGCTGGTTGAGGTGAAATCCTCATATTAGATGTAGTCCTGAAGGCTACCACAACTACGGGGTTGGGATAACCTTAGTATATAACACATGTGAAACATTGTAAGTAAGAGCCGATCAATTAAGATAGGTACGTTGGGGACATGAAACTGTCAATATGAGGTGGGACCCTCATCGTGGGATATGTACCTATAAAACTATCATGTGGGTTATGGGGGATCACTTATCTTGCAATTATAACTGAGTAAACTAATTGGAACGCTAGTTAGGTGGTGCAGAGAACATAGGAAATCAAGGAAAATACTGTAATGGTGAAGCTTAGAAATCTTGCTATGTTATACTTGATTGAAACCTTGCGATGTGATACTTGGTAGGAACCTTGTGATGCTACTCTTGATAGAAAGTATGGGATGTTATACATGATTCATCGTGCCTGTAGCTTACCTCGTCATCATGCTTATGTTTACTTTCAGTTTATTCATGCCATATTATCTTCACCTGTTTTTATGCTGAAAATCACTAGGACTTACTCAATCTTTATGACTGACCCAGTTTGTTTCGCCTCTTTTTCTTCCGTCCCCTCCCTCCCCCCTCCTTGGTTAGCAGGATGGGAATATAGCTTAGTTCGGATCTTACCAAGCTTCAAGGCTCTTTCATGTACGACTTGGATTTCTCTTGGCTATGGCTTACTTTGCTTTATTGGGGAATACTGCAATTTATTTTTATGCTTCTTTGTTTTTGAGCAGGACAAATATTTTGACTATGTAATTGGGTATTGGAAGTTGATGGGCTTTTATTGTAAACAATTATATTTAATAAATGATTTGAAGTACTTCTACTTTACTTTCCGATGTTTTATACACGTCTGTCTTGTAATATTTCTGTTCCAGTACCCATAATGCTCCATTGAAGTTAAGGCATTCCCTTTGTGAGTGACCTTAACGGATGTGGGGTGTTACACTTATACTTGTTTCTTTCTAAATAACTTTGTTTGATCCTTTAAATATAATTAGGAAATAAGAATGCTTTTCGAATGTACTTCTAATAATAATATAAGTTGCAGATATATTTCCTAAGTAATAAAAATATTATATTTTGTGAATATACTTAGGTCGATGAGATGAATATAAGGATATTCTAATAAATATTTTAAAATGAGATTTTATAAATGAAAGATTCATTTTAAAGAGCCTTGGTGATTATTATGGAAAATTTGATGCATAGATGATCGTCCCTTATATATTTGATATTAAATAATTGATTATCAGATCTGGGTGCCAATTTTGATTTATCGTTTCGAAGCCATCGAGATCAGACCAAGTTATCCGAAAATCACTTCGATCTGGTTAAGCTTTTCAAACTGCAAATATCTTGGAGATGATTAAATATAGAGTTATTCGTTTTTGGTTAGACCTAGAACAAACTTGTATGGGTGAATGATGGCATTGCATATCTCCTTGGAAGGCATTGTTAGCATCCAAGATATTGTGCGGTTTATAAGGTAAACGTAACTTTTAGTCTCATCACCTGGTAAATGACTAAAGCAAGGATATAAGGCAGGGCCATGTAGGTCACTCCCATTAGTATATGATCTTCCTATATCAATATTGATACATTTATATGCTTCAGGGGCACCATGCTTGTTTATCAGCATAGGTGATCATATTTGTTGTTATCCAGTTTGGGATGGCTCCGACGCTGAGTAGCTGAGGTGCAAATTAACACAACCCTACATACAATTTATTTAAAGATGTACAGATCCTATGGGCTAACCCTTACCCTTTCATAGTTGGAACTCATTCCCCAATACGAACCTTAGGACTTGATTGTATACCTAATATGTTGGAGCATGAGATGAAAGCATTCCGACTATTTTAATATATCTACTTGTTGATTCTAACATTATTATAATATCACTAAATTTATATTAGAAAGGGGTTTATTTCTATTTGCTGGCTATTGGGCCGAGCCTACTTTCTATTTTGTTCAGGTATTGATGACCCTGTAATGAACGTTGTATCATTATCATTTTCAATACAATTGCAACATAACATCATTCAGTTCTCAATTACAACTTCAAGCATATCAAAGTGTATGAAGAGGAGGCGAAGTGTTGTAGGTTCGAACCTTGTTGTAAGCATAATTTTTTTATTTTACGGGAACCTGTAGACGAATCTTTTACTTATTTCATGTATGGACATGTCAACCTCACTCTGCTCTGCAGCACCAGCAATGATCTTGTTTGATAGCTCTTCTTTATATTGTGTTAGTGTTTAACTATGTAGTCTTTTTGTTTGGGTAGTGCAGTGGTAGATATCACGTATGTACTTTGCATGATGGTTCTCTTATGAAACTATTTTGTCTTTAAGCTTGCCACAAGTCAGGCATGTCAACTGGAGTTACTTTGCTATATATATAACCCTAATAATTGGTTGTGTAGCATCACGCTACATATTCGTCTTGCTCAAAAAAGAAAAACTTTAAGCATACCAAGTTACATCAAATACAAACTGCTCGATTAACATTTATATTTAGAAAATTGACTTGGTATCGAAGCAATATTTCTTAGCAGCATTCCCTTCAAAATCGGTTCATCAGTTGTGGGTTATTCCTTCAGCCACACGATTGGGCAATCACCCTTGATCAATTGATCAATTTTATCATCGTTTGAGCAGTGCCATTCTAGGAAAGTGGATTCAAGTCGTTCTTCATCCTTCCCTTTCTTGGTTGCAACTCATGCCATCAGTTTCTTAGTGAAGTTCGCCTTAATTTCTTGCGTGCTATCCAAGAATCAGTGTATCAGATTGTTCTTCATCTACAATGACTCTGGTTGCATTACTATTTATGTTCAAATCCGTTGTGCATATATAAACCTATACCACATTCTTGAATTTTTTTGAATCTCAACTTGCATCATGGGAGAAGAAGGCACTAGCAACTCTTCAACATCAGGTTTAAGATCTCAAAACCAACCAGATCTGACAAAAGACTTAATCAAAGTCATCATTATGCCACAAAGTCAGTTAAATCTCCATTAACTTGATGAATCAAATTATTTTCTGTGGAAATTGCATATAGAAACCATTGTTATAGTATATGGATTAGAGGATTACATTCTTGACAAAAAAACTTATTCCATTAAAATATATTAAAGATAGTGAAGATACACTGGTTATTAACCAAGAATACTCCCTTCATCAAAGACAAGATAACCTAAGATGTTCTTGGCTATTGTCATCCATCAGTGTAGCTTTATCACTCCAAATTATTGGGTGTAAACTACACATGAAACCTAGACAACAGTAGAGATAAACTTTACCTCTCCATCACCTACAAGAATTCTACATCATAAAAGGCAACTACAAAATATTAGAAAGGATAACTTGACCATAAAATGAATATCTAATCAAAGTCAAAAAGCCATTGTGATCAATTGGCTTCTACTGCGCATAGGGTTACTGAATCAAAATAAGTATTCTCTATAAGTAGTGGACTTGATGATGAATACAAGGCAGTTATGGCCATAATATCATCCATGAACCCATACCCAGTCTACTATATGTCTATTCTACCTTGCTTACCCATGAAAAAAGGATATAACAGCAGAAGAAGGCAGTCATCCCAGACTTCTCTATCAACTACACCACCAATAGTAAAGGAAAACAGTAAGAGAAACCCTATGAAATAAGACGACGATACAACAACACACAGAGAGGTGGACAGTATAATAAAGCTAGAGGGAAAAGGGGTAGGTTTAACAACAACAACAGAATTGATGTCAAATTCGTGAGAAATATCACAATTCCAACAAGTATTATTCCAGATTTGATGCAAACTACTCACCCTCTCAGCAAAACATTAATTCAAGTGTTAACACTATTTGTATTCAGAAAGATAACAAAAACTAATCAAAAGTGTAGAATACCGAGACAACAAAGGTTGAAAACATAAGTTATGGTAATTAGTATCCACACTCCGGTGCTACGAACCATGTGACAAACAACTTGAACATTTTTAATTTTGGCAACTGGGAATACAAAGGTATGCAGAATTTACTTGTGGAAAGTGATAAAATAGTTCATACGACACACTCTGAAAATGCAAAAATTTATGGGCGTAAACAACTTTATCTTAAAAATTTCTTAAGGGTATCATCAACTAAAACAAACTTAGTGAGTGTTTCCCAATTTGCCAAAGATAATCATATGTCTTTCACATACTTTCTAAATGTATGTTTAGTATGACATACTAATTCAAGAAATATTTTTGTAGGATAGTGAGAGTAATACCCTATACAAATCCGATGTCACAGATTCAAGAAATCCTAAATCTAAGAAGAAGAATTGTGTTTTGACTCTTGTTGATGATCCTGAATATTGTAAAGTTATTGACTTGTGGCACAATAAACTGGTATACCCTAGTTTAAAGATTGTTTAATTTATGATTAGCAGTAATAAGATAAGTGTTGATAAAATTCCTACGTCATGTTTACACATTTTCTCAATTGCGAAAGAGTCATAAGATTGCATTTCCGGACTCAAAACTGCTTATTCAAAACCTTTAGAACTTACTGAAACTGACTTATGAGGTCTAGCCATAGTCTGTTTTGGTTATGGCTATAAATACTATATCATTTACTTATGCCTATTCTCGATTTGTATGGATATATTTACTTAAAAGTAAGTCAGAAACTTGCAATACTATTCAACATTTTATTGCATTAGTCAAAAATCTCACTGGAAAAAAGTGAGAATTTCAAACTAATGGAGGCAAAGAATTATTGTCTTTCAAATAGAACTTCTTGAAAAAAGGCATAGTTCATAGAACTACTTGCCCCTAAACTACTGAATAAAATGACATTATTGACTGAAAGAATGGTCACATTGTAGAAACTGATCCAACCTATTAGCAAAAACTTATACGCCACTACTATTCTGGTTGGAAGCTTTACAACCGCGGTGCATTTGATCAATTTACCACCAGCAAAAGTGCTTGAGTTCAAATGTCCCCATGAGGTTTTAACTGATAACATACCAGACTTCAATCACTTAAAAGTGTTTAGGTGTCAATAATTTTCTTGTTTAAGGCCAAACAATACACACAAATTGAAATGTAGGTCATCATAATGTACATTTTTCAAAGACCCAAATAATCGAAAAGTGTATAAATATCTAGACAGCAATGGCAAAATATATATCTAGACATGTTATGTTCAATGAGGAAGTGTTTCTTTTTAGCAAGACAAATCAAAATCACACAGAAGGTTCAAATTCCAAGACAGATTCCCTTAGGCATACCATATGACGTGGAGGTGATCATGCCAACTCAGCATAAGCGAGTCAGCACAAACAATGGCCCTCAACTCATTATGCTCATGCATGAGCCAGGTCAAGAGCAGCAAAGTCCACCAACCAATGTTGATTACAACGCTTAACACCAACAAGTTTGTAGTGACAACCAAGAAAGTCAAAGATCAAACAATAATGCAACATGTGATGCTGATCGAAACACAACTACACGAGATACTGCAAATCGGCATCACATGTTGGCAAGGGTAAAATGTGGCATAATAAAACCAAAAATATACAATACTACTATGGGTTTGTAAAAACCATCATCTTATCAAGAAGCCACTCTGTCGGACAAATGGAAGCCAGCAATGAACGAAAAGTATACCATCAAAAATAATACTTGGACACTTGTCACTCTACCAGACAATAAGAATATAATAGGCTGCAAGTGGACATTTATGTAGGATCTAGATTAATCCTAGAGGGGGGTGAATAGGGTTCACTGAATATTAAAAGCTAATACGAAATAATTAAGAAACTGCAGAAAAGATAAACCACACATAAGAATTACGAGCTTCGACAAACCCTGCCTACTACTGCATTCCTAAGATTTCTACTGGGCATTAAAATAGATTCCCGCTTACAAAACCTTGTAAACTCACAAACCCTGCCATTATTCTAACCTCAGCTCAAAATCATGACACGACTTAACTCCGAAGTTGTGATTTTCTCAACTAAAAATTCCTGTAGTTACAAGACTTCAACTAAAACAAGTTACATAGAAAAAACAAACAAGAGAACCAAAAAACCGTATAAAACATTAAAATAAGAATAAAAGAAAAAGGCACCCTTTTTATTTTCTTTAGCAATATATGGTTGCCTCCTTTTTTCCTCTTTCAATAGTGATGAATGGAAAGAACCGGGTTTTTGATTCATCTTCAATTCATGGATTACTTCGATTGATCTCTGGGAAATATTTAATTGGATGTACATTGGTTATCATCCACGATTTGAAACTGCAAACCTCTATATCGATTGAAATAAATGTAAGCACTCTGATTTCTTTGATTACTAGAATTGTTTCCTTCGTTATCTGGGATACTTTTGCCGATGATGAATTGGTGATATATATAGGGTTTTCAAACCCTAATTACTCTGATTTCCATTAAGACTTGTCATGTGTGTTTGTTTGATTTTTGGAAACCCTCGATTGATTTTCATGCCCGAAAATAATGCTTTAGTGAATTTCTGGAATGTCTTGAAATCAAGAAATTCATTCTTCCCCAAATATTCGATCCTGATTAAATTGATAAATTCTTGCCTGATTTTCTTTGATGTATTATGCCGAGTTTTGGCACAATGTTTGCAATATCAAATTGCCAAATTTACTTATGTCACGAATGCAAATTAATTAATTTCCACCTTTTGAACCGGTAAATTTTAAAAAGAAATTTTCCTTTTGTTTTTTAAACCATTCGAGCAATCCTTGTGTTTGCATTGGCACTTAAATTTCCACTCTGCCTTAACATGCTTCATGACTGTATATGCAAAAATACAAATATATTCACACATTTATGTGTGTATATGTATGTTGTGCATAGTAGATGTGCACACTACATTGCTTTTTCACCTGAACTTGTACGCTGCCTTATTGTTTCGCATTTGTGTTGAATTCATGTGCACTTGTTCCTGTGCATATGCATGTATTTAGTTGCTGCACCATACCGTGTTCGCTAATCCTCCACGCTTGCATATAGGTTTAGTACACCTTCCTTTTTCATGCAATATATGTCATATTTGTTGTTGCTTGTGATTTTGCCATATATACATACATGTATATATACACTGGTGTGTGTATATATATGTGTTTATATTATGTGTCTGTTGTTCCTTGCTTCTTTACCTTGGCAGATCTGACTCTTTGTGCATGTTACATCCTTGTTTTTTTGCTTCATGTGCCATTTTAACCCTGTGTACTTAGAAACTTTCTACTTCATGGTCATTGCCATGAACATGCTGCCCTGAAATTTTTTGGCACTTGGTATTTGCATATTGGCTTGCTCCCATTCACTCTAGTCTTGATTGGAACCTGTTGCTTCGCTATGTTTATTGTACCCATGACCATTTAGATTTGCACTGCTATTTGTTTTCATCATGAAAGTTTGTTCATTCATTTGTTTGCACCTGACTTGTTTATATGCACTTGTGGCTCTTGTGCACTTTGTCTTTGCTTTGTTGGTTGTAGTACTTCATGCTGGTATTGCATTGGCATTGGCATTTGAAACTGCCTTCTTCATGTGCTTGTTCATACTGCTTCATGTGCATTTGCATCACTTTTTCAATTGATCATGCTTCCTGGTGCCTTGTTGCCACTCTTGTGTACACTGCCATGTGTATTCATTAATGACTTGTGTCTTTCATTGCTTAGGCTTGACATTTTGTCATTAAGCATGCCATGCTTGTTGTACCCAGTCTTTTGGCTTGATGGTACACCTATGCTGCCACATGTTTGCTGAAAATTGGTGTGCACGTGATCCATACACATGCACATATACATATATATGTTTATATGTATATGTGCTTGTGTTGTGAACTTCTTGGTCGTGACTGTTGGCTGCAATGTACCACACTGAGTTGTATTTGTCCATATTGCCCCAGTTCACCTGAAAATTTGCCTATGTGCATAAACATATACTTGTTATTTCTAATCCAGGAAACAAATTATGATTGTGTTCAAATTGGTCAAGATCAGCAGGCCACATATGTGAGTTGAGGCCGGTCTTGATCAGCAAAACCCCTGTAACTAAGTTGAGGCTAGTCAAGATCGGCAGACCACATAATGTGAGTTGAGGCTGGTCTTGATTAGCAATACCACTATAACTAAGTTGAGGCCAGTTTGCGGGCACTAGAAAAAACAATTTACCTTGTGTATTATAGTGAATCACTATAAATATCCAAAATAGTATAGATTCAAATATATATATATATATATATATATATATATATATATATATATATATATATATATCAGACCAAGTCTATATGATTAGAAACACACCAAAATTCTAAGGCAAATAAAATTTAAAATTAATTTATACTTGTCTACAGATAATTCTATTTTGTTCCAGCTTAATGTGTCTGTTTTTGTGATAGGTATACAGGTAACAGGACAGGATCTGAAGCACATGAAAGTTCAGTGAGTGTGTATGAATGTATGTGAGAGAATGACTGAGTGACTTGAGTGAATTGTAGTGAGGAAACGAAAGTAAATGAATGTGACAACTGAAATGTACAGAAGTGAGTTCTGAAAGAGGTACCATTCTGAATATGTGAAATAAAATATTTTATTGAATAATAAATATTGTTTGAATATTTAAATTCTGTGCATTAGTATTATTATTCAATAATAATATTTATTTTTGTATGAGATGAAATATAGAATTGTACAATTACAAACACATTTATAGAGTGATATATTTTTGTTATCATCGAACAAAAAATCATACTACTATATTCAACAATCTTCCTCTTTTGATGATGAAAAACATACACTTAAAATTTTGAATAAAATAAATGCGTTTGAATGTGAAGTATGAGAACTCCCCATATATGTATGCTCCCCCTACAACTGACAACACACTTAACAAATTTGTTCCCTACAACTAAAAACACACTTAGAAAATTTGTATGGAATTTAAGAAATATAAAAATCTATTAAACACTTAGCAAATCTAAAAAAATAATTCAATATATGTTTGCACTCTTATCAAAATCTTAATGCTTCCCCCCTTTGTTATCATCAAAAGATTGACAGAACTGGAAAATAACAATGGATTTGTACTATAATTATAAACTCAAATCAAGTGACAAAGTCAAATATCGCAAATCCCAAAACAATCAAACAAAAATCATAATATTTCATAAAATATAACACATTTCACATTTCATAGGATGGATTGAAAGGTAGATTATTGTAAGGACCCGTAACTTCCCCGGTAAGGAAAGCACGAATACTTTAAGAACAACACACAAATGAACGCAGACGGAAGAACATTTCATTGTTATTACAACAATGCCATCAGATACAAGAATATACAGAGTACAAATGAATAAATTACATTCGATAAATATCAGAGATTACAGTAAATTACATAGCAGCGGAAAACAATACAAAGCACAACTGAAAGTAATACACGGATACAGAGCTTTCCGAGCATCGTTCCAGCTGTAAATCCGGATCCTGTGAATGTAAATCTGCAAAACCAAAACTACTAGCTGCCCGTGTGGAAAATAGGGGCACCCAGAGTTTAGGTTAAAACAATAAACTCCAGGTCAGTCATGTGACTGGTGTGAGAACTAAAACAGTTATTAATCTTTGTTTTTAAAGTTAGGTAAATCAAGGGACCACGCCGTATAACACGGAACGGGTTTCCTCCCAAGAATACCAGTGCAGAAAACAAACAGCGCAATGCTAAATAAAGAACAATGAAGCTGTTATAAGACCCATGTCCCATCACACAATGCAACGCAAGCCGGAGGATAGGGTTTTTACCTTATAACAGCCAAAGCATGCTTGATACGTTTAAAACACATTATTTGATACTATTATAGGTGTATAGTGTCAAAACAATTTCAATCATAAATATCAATCATAGGCGGCATGAATGACCCATACCACTATGTCGCCATACTAGGTTCTACAAATAAAACCGCACTATCACGTATTGGAAATTGGATTTCCGTCATGAGTCGAGGCAAGGGGCAAGCTCCTCTCCGCGTTCGAGACACTCTAGCAATGCCTCAGGACCCCACTCTGATCCTTTGGAACCTCCAAGGCCGGTCCTCTCTTACTTTTGAGGATTAATTATTCCTGAACACACGTTTCCCGGTCCTTACAGACCTATATCCGAGGCGTCTCGTATCCAACAACCACACAGGTGAAAAGTATATAAATGTCAGGGCTGGTAGGTCACTGACACCACCCTAGCTAGAAAGAAACGTCGTGCACTCCTTGGGTCCGTATCCCGTTTTTGACTCATACCGAGGTGTGAGGCTCGCGAATTCACGTTATACACAAAGCTACGCCACACAGGCCGTGCTTTGATCATCAACCACAAGACTTTGCTTTTCAACAGAAGCCTTGATCAATTGCCACTTACGCGTGCCACATTGGAAATTCACTCCATGCGACTGATGTCCATCGATATACAACCTCTGAGCTCGTACGTCTCAGAGAAGGGCGTTAAGCAAGAGAATAAATTCTCCGCCGCCAAACAGATGTATATTTAATAGAGATCAATCAACACAGAATAAAATCCAATGTCAGACACACAATCCATTTACAAGTTCGTTCTGGGTCTGAACGAAACCGGAGGCACTTTCCTCGCATATCCATCGATCTCCAAGTACGTCTGGACGATCACCAACTGATTCCCTCATCCTGGGTGTACAGCCCAATCAAGATCATCAGTAATCACCCAAACGATGTGAAGACTTCCGGTCTTCAACCACCGTCTTCATCTTCGACATCTCGTCGAATCGGTTATTCAGAATGGGTATAAACCCGGTCTTTCTGAATAACCCACGTATATAATAAACGAATGTTACACAAACACCACAAACGCCTCATTCCAATTCAGAATATTCTTTTATTCACAAAATCACATTCTTAGAGAAAGGTTCCCATTAATTTTATCAAAGATAAATTCTTCTAAATTTATTCTTTAATCTTCCTTTGGATATCATCTCAATCTAGTCGGGATTAACGAACCACACCGAAGTAATTATTTAGTTTATTTCCCAATCCCAACCTATATATCCCATGGAGCAAAACTGGTGATACTCCATATCTAACACCACGGTGTTATCGGTAAAATTAATTATCACTTCACGTTCAAATCTAATTAAAGATTTAACTATCGCTTTGGAGCAAAACTGGTGGTACTCCATTCTCGATCACCTTTCAGATTTGATAATTTAAATTATCAATTCACATTTTAATCTAATTAAAGATTCATTAAAACTCCACTTAGCTTTAATCCTTTCAAAAATCAATATCCTGTCTTTAACTGGGTTAAAGAACCAATGTCATCTAAAATACGATTCACGATAAACCCAAATCACATTTGATATTAAATACAAGGCTCTGAATAGAAAATATATCGACTTATATTCAATACCAAATTCTGAAACCAACAAATATCGTATTGGAAATAACAATATAAAATATATCTTTCAAATTCCCATAACAATATCTGTATAGTCACGAAATCCAACATCGAAATATCCCGAAGATAATTTCGATTCAGCTCCAGTCCAATCCACGTATTGGAAATTATCGATTATTTTCAAAATCACTTTCAAATTCAATTTATTTATTTCAAAAATAAATTGATTTTAATTCTAGTTCAAAACTAGTTCATTTCGATAAAAATCTATTTTTATCCTTTAATGTGGAATTTTCCAGCCCAATTCTTTCCAATTCACATATTAAAATTTTACACAAATTATTGATATTTTTAATAATTTTATCAAGGCCCGTACAGTCGATTTCCATCAACGGCCATCGAACTGCACTTACAGCGACCTTTTTCAAATTTGATTTGGACATAATTCCAAATCCAACCGTTAGATTTCAAATTTCTAATATTCATTGGAAAGCTCTTTTCGATACGAACCCAACGGTTCTGGTTTTAGGAGAATCCGACGGTCGGATCTCCCGCAATGTCCGTTTGAAATAAATGGTCGAAATTCACGAACTGCCGCGGCGCGGCGCGTTCTATTCAGGCCATTATATTATATATATAATATATATAATATATATTTCGTCGATTTCTATTTAAAACGAATTATATAAATAGTTTTAAATTCGTTTCAAAAGCAATTTCAACTTCCATTTCAATTCAAATCAAAATTGAATTCTTCTTTATAAATCCGCTTCAAAATCTATTTCAACTTCCATTTCCATTCAAAGCCAAAATTGAATTCTTCTTTATAAATCCGTTTTAAAATTCATTTCTATTCAATTCGAATTTCAATTCAATTTGAATTCATTCCAATTCGCTTTTAATTCAATTTGAATTCGTTTTCAATTCATTTCGAAATCGTTTTCAATTCAGTTCATTTCGAAATCGTTTTCAATTCAATTCATTTCGAAATCGTTTTCAATTCAATTCATTTCGAAATCGTTTTCAATTCAATTCAATTCATTTCGAAATCGTTTTCAATTCAATTCATTTCGAAATCGTTTTCAATTCAATTCATTTCGAAATCGTTTTCAGTTCAATTCATTTCGAAATCGTTTTCAATTCAATTCATTTCGAAATCGTTTTCAATTCAATTCATTTCGAAATCGTTTTCAATTCAATTCATTTCGAAATCGTTTTCAATTCAATTCATTTCGAAATCGTTTTCAATTCAATTCATTTCGAAATCGTTTTCAATTTCAAAATATTTAATTTCGAAATCACTTTTCAATATTCATTATACAACGAATAAAATCGATATAAATATCGTTCACGTCAAAATGGCGCAAAACTAATCAACACGGCTTTATATTTTTCACAACTTCTTTATTTTATTCAACAAATGAATATTTATCCCATTCAACACATGAATCTATATTTTTTTTCAACACATGACTAATCTCAACACATGAGTACTGTCAACACATCACTATTTTTGTTATGTAAAATATTTTATAAAACTATGGTATCTATCGTTTGATTTTCAATTAGACTTCTACTGGGAAGTAGTTCTAATTTTAAATATGATAAAGATGTAAATTTTATTATATAAAATATTTCACTCAACACATGAACATCGTCAACACATGACTATTTTTATATTCAACACATGAATTTTCTTTTATAATATTCATTATTTTCCCGATTGGAATGAGGCCCAATCAATCACCATATAACGTTAATTATATGGATTCCATACAACACATGTATATAATAGCATTGATAAACAATCAACCATCATCCAAAGTGCACCACACTGTATAAGCATCAAATATAGATATCTAACGCTTATAACAGCCTGTCAATCAATCGATCGACATATTTAATCAATCAGGATGAGTGAACTTCAAATTTCATCCCAACACCCGTGTGGGGTTTCAAACAATCAAACACAGAATTTATTTGTGCAGTTGGGCGATGTGTAAAATTTATCGACCCAATTGATATCAGTCAAATCAGTGTATATAAACAAATCGGCCGATTTGTTTATAAATATTCATTTATCCACTTTCACGTTAAAAATTATATTTTTAACGATAAACATTTTATTTTAACACATGAATTTCTATTAGTTCATTTATTCAATAAAATGATATTTTTAATTTTCTAACATATTTTAGAAAATTTCGGCGGCATAACGGCACGATACTAGAAACGGAACAAGGCCTAGCCTTATCCCCGGTCTAGTGAAGGCCCACGCCATTCACACATCAATCAAATCAATTCAATTCACCAAACAATTCAATTTAAACCAAATAGACTAACCAACTACACAACCAAACAATTTAACAAACAAGCCATCCATGGTCTGTGGATGACGGGTGTCGGGTGCTACTAAGCACCGTCTGCATCCTAGTATATATATATAACTAGAAAAAGAAGTTAAAGAGTGAGAAGTTCTCACTGAAAGCTATCCAATACCACGACTCTTCATTTATAGAAATCTGCTTCACTCTCGCCTTTTTATCACCTTCGTTGCCCGTAGTCACTACATATATAAAAATCACACATTTTTATATTTTGATGTCTTTAAAATAAAAATTACATTTTTATTTATTCACTTTCAATTTAAAAATCATATTTTTATAATCACTTCATATATTTAAAAATCGAATTTTTACTGTGCTATTCAATATATAAAAATCGAATTTTTACTTTGGTGTCATATAGATAAAAATTCCATTTCAAAAATATTGATTTCGCCTTTATAAAAATAAAGTTTTCTCCTTTATAAAAATAAAGTTTCCGCCTTTATAAAAATAAAGTTTTCGCCTTTATAAAAATAAAGTTTTCGCCTTTATAAAAATAAAGTTTTCTCCTTTATAAAAATAAAGTTTTCTCTTTTATAAAAATAAAGTTTTCTCCTTTATAAAAATAAAGTTTTCGCCTTTATAAAAATAAAGTTTTCGCCTTTATAAAAATAAAGTTTTCTCCTTATTTCAACATATATAAAGATTCAAACTTTCTTATGTTAAAAATTATAACTTCCTACATACATCAAACCTTTCAAATTCAAAAATTAAATCTTTTTAATTTATAAAAATCATTTCTTTAACTCAATAAAAATCTTATTTCTATAAACACCAAAACCATATTTTCCTTAAACCTAAATTTCTATTTTCATTAACAAAATAAAATATAATTTAAAAGCTCACCATATAAGAAATCGAATTTTTCCCACCGGAGAAGGCCTATGGCGGCGCTGGCGAGGTCAGAGGGCGGCTGCGGGAAGTGCGGACGGTGGCACACACTACAACAAAAACACCATATTACAACTTTAATTTTACAACGGTGCATAAATCACCGTTGTAATAGAGCATTTATTACAACGGTGCAAAATGCACTGTTGTAATAAATGTTTTTTACAACGGTGAAATTATCACTGTTGTAAAGAACATATATATTACCATATCACAACTTTAATTTTACAACGGTGCATTAATAACCGTTGTAATAGATTCTTTTTTACAACGGTGCATTAATCACTGTTGTAAAGAGCATATATATTACCATATTACAACTTTAATTTTACAACGGTGGCGTCCACCGTTGTAATAGATCCCTTTTTACAACCTTGCAAAACTCACTGTTGTAATAAACATATATATCACAACTTTTCATTTTATTCGTTGTAATTGAGATGCCTAGTGCATACTTCATGTTTATAATATCTATATTTAGTAACTAATTATATTGAAACTTAATAATAATAATTAATAATAAACTTGGGAATCAATTATATTTGTCAATTATTTTTAAATAATTAATAGTTAATAAGTAGTAATTTTTTTTAATAGTTAATTAATATATGTTAACTAGCTACTTTATTAATTAATAGTAACATAAGTTTGTAATAAGTATTCCTCTCGATTATAATTAACTTAAATTTCCTTGGCGCACATGTACCATTCCATAGAAAACACATTACCTATGTATTACTTTTTAATTTTACTCAGTTTCTAGAATATGGCATCTTAGACAGTCAAACATATGATAATTGACTACTCTTTTTGCATAAGAATGGTCCCTGTTCTGTACACTATCAACATGCCTTTAAAAAAAACTATTGATATAAGGTTGTAGTTTGTTGGTTGTACAAGTAATTTATCGACATGTCTGTATTTCGGTTCAGCAAAGAAAAACACTGGCTTTTCTTCTTACATCCAATGTAAGTATGAAATAAATTATAAGATGTCAATAATTGTTGTTCTTCCAATGCTGTTTGCTTATGCTTTGTTCAAGTAATCAATGACAATTGAGTCAACTATACCGCATGTTCCAATCTATCATGTTCTCTATTTTGTTCTAAATAAATTCAAAATAAGCATACAATCAAAACAAGCATGTCTAATTATTAAGTAAAAAGGTCCTAAGTTGACATAGTACATACTTAACAAAATTTCCATAAACACAGCGTACATATCAGCGTACATAGTACATACTTAACAAAATTTCCGTCGGTTCTTCAATTAAACGTGCCTTTTGACATCGGTTCTTCCATCGTGTTCCATAGTATTCCGAATTTCCTTTTCCATTGTATTCCACCGCAAACCCTAATTCCCCTTTCGATCCACTTCACATCGCCGCTTCACATCACATCGCCACTGCTCGTTCGCCGCTGCTCAATCGCCACTGCTCGATCGCCGCTGCTCAATCGCCACTGCTCGATCACCGCTACTCAATCGCCACTACCCGATCGCCTACGTATCTCGCTGGTAAATTTTTATTCGTTGTCTCAATTGCATGTGACAATGCTCCTGTGTCATACTGATTGTAACAATTTTTATTCGGTTCACAGTACAATTTTTATTCGTTGTCTCAATTGCATGTGACAATCGCTACTGTGTCATACTGATTGTAACAATGCTCCCTTTAGGTTGAACTTTGTATATAATTTGATGACAAACCTCAATTGCATGTGACAAATTACCATGGCAAACCTCAATTGCATGTGACAATGCTCCTTTTAGGTTGAACTTTGTATTCAAACATCTATATATTTCTTCGTCTAACTGTAATTCCTGTCAATTTGCAGTCACACTCGTTTTGGACCTGAAATATGAAATTCGATCATATATATGCATATACACGTGCGCATATGTATAAACATGTATTTGGTCATAAGTTGAGTTTGTATATTTAATATATGATATTGACTTTTTGAATTTTTACGGGTTTGGGTATTTGTCATAAACAACCAGTATGTTAGAATGACCAAAGTTTGTTCGCTTGCATTTCATACTTTGTACTGCGGTACTGACTTTGTATACACTATTAAAATCTGAAGTGGAGATGTGTATTTGGGAACACATATACTGTCTAATACCATTTGCTGTCTTGATGAAGCTTTGTCATCCTGAATAACACACTAAAATACAAGCCTACAATAGAAACAAGAATAACACACTAAAATACACCAAAATAAACAGCAAAAATCATTTGCTGTCTTGATGAAGCTTTGTCATCCTGAAGCTTTTACCATTCATATTCATAGGATCTGCAAGAACAACAAACATAGTATGAGATATTTAATTTAACTATAAAAAAGGTTGAGCATACATTTCATAAACACAGCTCCTAGTCCGCTGTTAACTTCAGAAAATGGATTAAATGAGTAATTTTTTTGTGAAACCTCTTAAAAAGTGCAGCAGTTTATAATTTACATCTAATTAATGAAATGCAAGTTCAACTCATTGGATAATACTCCAATAACTAAATTATAATATCTCATGTTTCATTTATCCTTTTAATTAGATGTTTCATTTGGATGTTTCATTTGGAAAACAAATTAACTGTTTCAGAAAACATCGGATTATTATCAAATGATATTTCATAACCAATGCTAAACTCTGTTTGGCTGTTTCATTTGGATGTTTCAGTTTAGTTTACATCTATATGGATGTTTCATTTGGATGAAACATTGGAAAACAAATTAGTTGTTTCATTTGGATGTTTCACAAAACATTGGATAGAAAACATTGGATAATACTCCAATGATTTCAGAAAAAAATCTAATTCATTTGGATGTTTCATTTGGAAAACAAATTAGCTGTTTCATTTGGAAAAAAAAATCCTGAACTAACACAACAGCCAAATTGAATAGTTCTTCTCAAAAGTTCTGTCAATTTTGGTACATGTTCTTCTCACAATTGAACCAAAACTGCAAATCCTAAACTAACAATAGCTAAACTAAATAGTTCTTCTCATATTAGTGTTTTTCTGCTTGAACTGATGTCATTAGGGTATGAAGTTTTAGATCTGAATCTCTAACTTAACATCTCAAATTAATAAATGTACAACATCCAAGCAAAATTATAAAGCTGAAGAACATGTATCATTTCTAGTATAAAAAAATTAACTTCATTTTAACATATATTACTAACATTAAACCGAACCTTCAAAGACCAGAGCAGATAGTACCTCCCTTGCCTCATGGCTGAGAGACCCTGAAATATAAATTCAAACATCGTGTCACAAATCAAAGTAAATAGAAACATGTTCAATCATTTTTCTTGTTCTGTACAAGGCATAATTTTTAGTGCAATTCAGTTTAATTGAAATTCAGAATTTGAATAATATGAGTCATATGACTTACAGAAGAACTATTCAGTTTAAGTGCAATTAGATGCCCATGTCACAAATCAAAGTATGCTCACCCCTATGTGTGATGGTCTTTTATTTGTGTTTATTTTGATGATATATATATTATTATGCAAATACGTTGTTTTAGAGGGTGGGTCGAAGTATGATAGGTGATGCATAAGAGGGGTAGATAAGGTGGGTGCGTATAACCAAGTTGTACAATAATGTTGAGCATAAGTCTTTATAGTAGGTCCGAAAATTAGAGGCGTTGTTTTACCAAGATGGACAAAGCATGGGTCAATCTACCAAGGTTTCATCATTTTGGCTATTACTTCCATAGTTATAAGTAGTGTGATGCTAAGGGCACATCATTTTCCTCTTACTAATACCACGAATAAAAATAATAAGTACAATAAATTTGATGTACTTCCTAATACCATTATAAACAAATATAAGTATTTATGAATGAGTTTGGTGTTAGGAAGAATGTAGTATAAAATTTTGGTATTAGCAAGAAGAAAACGAGGTGCCCTAGCATCACACTATAAGTATTTAAGAAGGAGTATTAATACATTTTTTGTTTTGTAGAATGACAAGCGAATATAGGCAAGCTGTGGAAAATTTTGTATATGGGCATGTTGCGAGTGAAGGGAATCCCGAAAAAATTAGATGCCCATGTCGTGATTGTAGGAATCTAATTTGGCAAACATCAAGGGAAGTTGTGTCACACTTGATTTGTTTTGGAATGGACCCAACCTATGATATATGGATTTTTCATGGAGAAAAACGGCCATCACAAAATAATAGTGAGACAGATACTTATAGAATGTATGTTGATGCGCAAATCTATGATGAGGAGGTAGAAGCCAATGTTGAAGCAAGACATGGGGAAGGTATTGAGGAAATGATGGAGAATGCCGAAATTCCTTTGTATCCCGGTTGTGCAAGCCACACAAAGTTGTCTGCTACAGTACTTCTTTTCAAGCACAAAGCGCGAAATGGTATATCGGACACGGCTTTTACAGAGCTTCTTAAACTTCTAAAGGATATGTTGCCTAAAGAAAACATGCTTCCTGATTCTACATATGCAACAAAGAAGTTGCTTAAGTCATTTGGTTTAGGCTATAAGCAGATACATGCATGTGTAAATGATTGTTGTTTATTTAGAAAAGAGCTTGCAAATAGTGATTTCTGTCCTAAGTGTGGTAAGTCTCGCTGGAAAAAAAACAAGACTACTAAAGATGGGAAGCAAACCAAAATACCTATGAAGGTTTTGAGATACTTCCCACTGATACCAAGACTGAAAAGAATGTTTGCATCCCCAGAAACATCAGAACAACTAAGATGGCATAGCAGTCATAAGAGTGATGATGGTAAATTGCGTCATCCAGTGGATTCTACTCAGTGGGCTACGATTGATAGAATGTATCATTCTTTTGCTTCCGATCCACGAAATTTAAGGCTTGGCATTGCATCTGATGGCTTTAATCCTTTCGGTGATTGGAATTGTGGATATAGTTGTTGGCCAGTGTTTCTTGTTGCTTACAACTTTCCTCCGTGGCTTTGTATGCACAAAGATAATATGATGCTATCTTTGTTAATTCCTGGGCCACGAATACCGGGAAATGACATTGATGTATACTTGCAACCACTTATTGAAGATTTGAAAAAATTGTGGGATAAAGGGGTGAAAGCGTACGACGCTTACAGTCGTAGTGAATTTAGATTACATGCTATTCTTATGTGGACAATCAATGATTTTCCAGCTTACGGAAATTTAGCTGGTTGCCCTGTAAAAGGTAAGAGAGCATGTCCAGTTTGTGGTGTCAATACCTGCTCAATATGGCTACCATTTAGTAAAAAGTGTGCATACATGGGTCATAGACGATTCCTTGAACCTAACCATGAGTATCGTCAACGGAAAAACTTATTTGATGGAACTATAGAGAATAGAGAAAGGCCTCAAATACAAACTGGTGTTCAAATCTTTGATGATGTTCAAGATATTATTAATGATTGGGGGAAAAAATTAAAAAAGGAAGAGAAAGGTGAAAGGAAAAGGAAAAGGAAAACTATGATGAAAAAAGGATGTACAATGTGGAAGAAGAGGTCCATTTTCTTTGACTTGCCTTATTGGAAGGTGAAATTTAACTAGAAACACATTGCTTTCCATTTTCTATTCATGTTTGCTACTTAGTACTTAATTAGTTGTGTTTTGTCAATTTTTAGGCACTTCCTTTGCGGCATAATCTAGATGTGATGCATATTGAGAAAAATATTGGTGAAAGTATTATTGGTACATTGCTTGATATCAAAGGAAAATCAAAAGATGGCCTCAATTCACGCCAAGATCTAGAAGCAATGGGCATTAGAAAAAAATTGCATCCTATAGACATTGGAAATAAAGTATTGCTCCCAGCCGCACCGTGCACCTTATCCGATCAAGAAAAAGAGATCTTTTATAGTAGAATGAAGAACTTGAAAGTGCCTGATGGATATAGCTCAAATATTGGAAAATGTTTTGCAAAAGAAGACAAGATATCAAACCTAAAGTCTCATGATTATCATGTTTTGATGCAACAACTATTGTCCGTTGCATTAAGAGGACTTCTACCTACAGGGATAAGGAATGCACTACTACGACTATGTTCATTTTTTAATGACATATGCCAAAGAGTGCTTGATAGGGATAAATTAGAATTAATGGACTATCAAGTTGCATTAACACTATGTGATCTAGAGAGGTTCTTTCCCCCTTCCTTTTTCGATATCATGATTCACTTAACAATACATTTAGGGAGAGAAGCAAGAATTTGTGGGCCGGTCCAATATCGATGGATGTATCCATTTGAGAGGTAATATTTATTATAAATAATTGACGGTTAAAAGTATCTATAGTTATGAAAGTAACTTGTTTATTCATTTTGGTTATAGATATATGAAAATATTAAAAGGGTACGTTAAAAATCAAGCACGGCCTGAAGGGTGCATTGCTGAGCGCTATGTTTCCGAAGAATGTATGAAATATTGCTCTGGATATATTAAAGATGCATTACAAATTGGAGAGAGGAAAAACCGAAATGAAGTGGAACAAAATGATTTTATACTTGAGGGGCGTCCTATTTCCAAAGGAAAACCTATTACAGTCGATGAGGAGGTGATTAATGTTGCTCATCGATACGTTTTGTTTAATACGGAAGAAGTAGAGCCGTATATAGAGTAAGTATAAGTCCAACTTAACTATGACATACAAAATAAATTAGATCCTTAATTACATTTATGTATGCAGAATGCACAAAGAGGAGCTAAAATGTTTGCATCCTCATCTTGCACAAGACGATTTGGAACTGTCAAAATTGCAATCGAAGACTTTTAGTTTTTGGTTCGGAAAAAAGGTTGATAGCTATATCTTAAAAAACTATTAATGATGAAAGTAATAGATCAACATAAATCTTTATTTAATATATTGTATTTGTCCAGGTTAGAGATGATAGACGTATATCCAATGTCAGCAACATAATAAAATGGCTTTCATACGGACCTCGTTCGCAAATAATTTCTTATTCTGGCTATATTGTTAATGGTCGACGTTTTCATACGAAAGACTTTGAGAAGGCGACACAAAATAGTGGTGTTTCCATTGAGTCAAGTACTGTTTGTGTAGATGGGTCTATTGAAAAAATAATATATTATGGGGTCTTGCGTGAGATTTTCTTGTTGGATTATCGTCAATTTCAAGTTGCCTTGTTTAAATGTGATTGGGCAAATATGTATCGTGGAGTCAAAGTTGAAGATGGATTTACATTGGTCAATTTGCATCAATTTCAAAATAAGTTTGAAAGCGACCCGTTTATCTTAGCAACACAAGCGGTTCAAGTTTTCTTCTCTAGAGAAGGTAGTTCTTCAAATTGGTATGTTGTGTTGAGAGCGCCCTCTAGAGGGTTTCATGAATTGGAAAAATACGACGAGGATGAAGAATCAACTAGTAAACCATTGGATGAGTCACAACTTGATGATAGAGACGTAGATAATGGGGATGAAAGTTACGTAAGGGAGGGTTGTAACGGTATTTTGGTATGTTATAAGCATATTTTATTGATTTTTTATTTTATGCATGTTCATATATACCATAAAATGTGTTGTTAGAATGAAAAAAAAGAAAAAAAAATCTGATATAAGATTGACATCTTAGCGTGTATCAAAATAACTTTATTTTCTATTTTATGTTCTTTGCATGTGTATTTTATTTTGTACGTGGTTGTTACAAAGTAGTGCTATATTTAGTGTGATGTTCTAATCCTTTGTAAATCGTTTTGTTTTTTTATAGGTCGACGAGGAAGATTGATCTTGTATTATCGGCGAGGAAGATGGTGCTAGACAAAGGAGAGGTATTCAAGTACATATTGCATTTTTTACCACATGTTTTTTTTTAAGTTCAGCTATAGAAGTTCAAATATTAAAATCAACTTGAATGTATGTACAAATCTTAAATATGGATCTTTTGGATATGTGATTTATGATTTAAATTTTATTTTGATTTAAAGTTTGAACTTTGCTTTTTACAATTTTTATCCCATTGAAAATTTGGCATTTCAAATAGATAAAAAAAAATGTAAACAAAAACTTGTGTTTCCTGCCTTTTATTATTATTTCTATCTGTGAAAATTGGCTGAATAAATTTGCAAAATGTAGAGAAATGTTAAGTTATTAAAATATATGTTTTTACAAAACTATTTTATTAACTAATTTTTAGAAAATTCAATATTTAAAGGTATTTTTTCACAAAGAGAACTAAAATCAACATAAAGAATACTGATTAAAACCATCAGAAAAAAAAATCCATAATTTAAATATCGCAAACACCAGAAATACGGGATACCGAACCAATGTTTCAAAATATCCTGAACTAAGACTGAGAAATACTTGACATTGTTGCAGATAGGTTGATTCCACAAATCTAATTTTGAACGACATGTGAAAAAATTGGAAAACAAAATTGAAAATAAATTTGATGTCTAAAACTGAGTTGCGAACAAACACTAAAGGCCTAATATTGTATCTGGATCAATTCAACACTGAGGAAGAGTGAAGGGAAAAATACAATTCTAAAGGAAAATAGAGAAAATGTGAAACAAGAAAAGGTAAAAGGACAAATGACACACTCCAAATGGAAGTGCAACAAGCGTACAAAGCAAAATAATTAGTATTAGTGGCACACGCTTCATGTTTGTAGGAAAAACGATTTATGAAAACATAACACGTTTAAATAATCAATGTCTACTTTTACTTATAATATGGACTATTTTGAACAAGGATTTTTTTTTACATATAGTTAGAAATAGACATAGAAAATTCAAATCGGATCTCATCGTTTATGATTCGATTTACATTTCGATTAAGCGTGCTCTATGTAGAGCTTAAAATCTTACAGATATACACACCATGAAGGTAGCTTAGCAGTTGTTTATAAATGTGCACCATCTCCATCCGCATATTGGTTTTTCCACACAGAACCTGCCTTTCTGTAAGTTGCCCTTTGTATGTTTGTCAAGTTATTTCCTCTGCATTGTTCTAGGTAAAGCTTTACAGCTACGTATTTTCTCCATATCACCCTCCCTCCTACTGCACAAGTCAATTAAACGTTAAGCTATAGAATGACACTCTACTTATGTAATGTGTTCGGTATCTCAAACAATGGACTAAACAACAATCATACGATGAATGTAATGTGATATAATCATTGTAAGTCCAGCTATTCCTATATATGCGGTAACAGTAATAATAAGAATAAGAAAAAGCTCCAGGAACAATAAGTTAATATAATGTGAGTTGTAGATTGCAAACTTGCATTAAGTTAATATAATGTGAGTTGTATGGCAAGTGCTTCACGCGTGATTTATTTGTTTATATGACTTGTATGTTTAACCTATTAACAATAAATAATTTATATGTATATTTTAATGTCAGAATAATATGTTTTTGTTTAATGTTGTAATATCTTATGATTTTTAAATGTGAATGTTCATTTCAATTAATTAATGAAAAATGAATATGTGCATAAAATATCTTTATTAGATCAGCAGATGAATATCTGCTTAAAAAATGTGCATAAAATGAATATGTGCAAGTAGTTTTCAATAGCTAAAATGAATATGTGCATAAAAAATGGTCCTCATGTGTACGTAGATGTACTTGCGGAGAAGTGGACTCCGTCTCCACCTCATGCCCTTGCCACTTGTGGCTACTTGATCAGCAGATCGGCATCAAGGCTCCTTTATTTCCTTTTTGGTGTCAAGGTGGAATCTAGTGTAGATTTGTCATAATAATTCGATGGATATTTTAATAACCAAATACTCCTTAACGACAATTTTGTGAGTCTGATATAACGATTGGAAAACCCAAAGAACCGGCAGCCACTGATTTGGAAAATCCATTCCTCGGTTACGTTTCAAACGCGATAAGCACATTTACTCCCTACATTTTGATTAAAGACTCTATTCAGCAGCACCTACCAGTATTTATATGCCTTCCGTACGTACATTTTAAACTGAGCACTGGCAAAAAAAAAACATTTTTATATCACTTTTATTTTACCCACTTGTACCCTTGCCATTGCTCAGTGCTCAGTGCTCAGTTTAAAATATAATCATTTCACTGTAGTCGCTTGTATTTTGATGAACAACACAGTTCGTCTTATGATGTTCATGTAGTGCTCAGTTTAAAATATATTGTATGTTCAGCCATTGAAAAATGACTTAAGATTTTTATTTTTTAGCTATTGAAAACTGACTTAATTTTTTTATTTTTTAGAGCTCAAAAATTGCAAGCAAAAGAGCAAAAAAGCAAAGTTTAGCTGCACTTGCAGCTGTTCGTGCTGCTGCTGAAAGACCGGTTGGGATTAGAATCAACGAACACCCAGATGGACCACTTCCGTTGCTTCGTGATTTAAATATTGCTATAAGACGATCTCCTCGAAAACATGCTGAATACCCAATACGCACAATTCGCAAACATGGAAGCAACCTTGGCCACACTGCAGAAGGGATGCAGTCCCCTCCTCCTTCCAGTAGCATCCCCGTCGACACTACAAACCAGATACAGCCCCCTCCTTCCAATAACAGCCCCTTCGACAATACAAACCCAGCACAGCCCCCTGCCCGTCAACTACACTTCCATGAAACTCCAGCCAACGATGATTCTAGTCCAAACGAAATTCAACCCGATTCTACTGAAGATCAAAGATTGAAGCAAGCTAGAAGAAAGAGAGGCAGAACGATGATGAAATCATTAGCTATGATACCGGATGAGAAGCCGGAAGTTGAATTTAATGAACGCGGACAAGCAATAGGTGCTAATTACAAACATTTGTCGTCATATATTGGTACTCTAGCAAGGGAGATGGTGCCTTTTACCATTAGCACATGGAGGAACGTCGGTGACGATTTGAGGGATGATCTCTGGACTTGTATAGAGGTACGTACTGATATTTGACTTGTATACCATATGTCGGCTTTCAATAGTAAATTATGTCTTTCAATAGTAAATTCTGTGAATGATAAATTCTGGCTTGTGTACGATTTGAGGGATGATCTGTGAATAATAAATTCTGGCTTTCAATAGTAAATTCTGGCTTTAAGTTGTATTTAATTTTACTGATTCTATGTTATTTATGTTAGGGAGTACTTATATGTCTCAATATTAAAAGCAACATATTATATGCCTGCTATAGTTCTCTTTATAATGACATATGCATTATGCACATTGCAATACTGTTACATATTATATGTCTCAATATTCAAAGCAACAAATTATATACCTGCTGTGGTACAACATTGCATTTTGCAATACTGTTAGAGACTAATCTGCTGTTTTTTTTTTTTTTTTTTTTGTGTGTGTGCGCGCAGTCAAGATTCAAGGTAGATATGGTGTATAAGGATTACTTGTTAATGATAATAGGACAGCGGTGGAAGGAGTCGAAATCAAGGTTAGTTGCAGCTATCAAAAAAGCGTCTCAAAATCCCGACTCTACCGATACTTTAGCAAGCCTAAAACCGTTCAATATAAAGAGCGATGACGAGTGGAATGCTTTTGTAACTGAAAAATTGTCAGAAAAGTTTGAGGTGGTTATTTTTGTCTTACTGAGTTTAACTGTTAAATATATTACATTTTCCTATATCATATTTACTGAATTGATTTTATAGGCAACAAGCCAAAGATTCAAAAGCATTAGAGAAAAGAATAAAGTTCCACACACCATGAGCAGAAAAGGTTATGCAAGATTGGAAGAAGAAATGGTAAAAAAATATTGTTAAAGCAACTATTATATGTTATCACATGAAAAATTCTGAAGCTGTTAAGCTATTTTTGCAGAAAAAGGAAACGTCAACATCTACTATCACTAGAGACGAATTGTGGTGCAAAGGCCACATTAGAAAAGATGGAAAACCTCCGAATTCAATTGCTGCCGAATGCATAGTAAGAATAAGTTCAAATATACAATATCAGAAACTGTTGCTATTGTTAACGTAGTTTTAATTTTAATTTCTGAATTTTGGTTGTTTTTTAATTTGTAGTCTAAGATAAACGAGCATCATAATGCCGCAAGTCAGGATTCTCATGGAGCAACATCAGTTACTCAAGATGGCGTGTCGAAGCTTTTTGGTCAGGAGCATGGAGGACGTGTAAGAGGGCTTGGTTTTGGGGTTGTACCATCTCAGCTTCGTATTCGGGGTAGCTCATCAGGTGAAGTACATGCATTGCGAAACCAAGTTAGTGGATTGGAGACCAAAGTACAGGAGCTCACTACGATGTTGATGGTAAGTGTTAATTAGAAATTTATTTTAACGGCGATTTTTCCTGTTTTCCTGTTAATTAGAAACCAAGTTATTGTCGGTTTCCGGTTCCGTTCCGGATATTTCGGAATTTCCGGTAAATTCCCGGTTTGATAATTGCGGTGTGGTTTCCTCATGCTGATTTTCCAGATTGACCCATGTTATTCCATTATAATGCTCCGGTTACGTCGATTATTTGACCAATTGCATTTTCTTTTCGTAGCCAACGGTACCAATCAGTAGTGGGTAATGTTATAAAACAACTCGGAAAAAACAGTGTGACCAGACCCAGTGCCACTCTAACCCAAACTATTTATCTAGGGGTTTCTGCCATGTATATATATATTCCTCAGAAATCCATTTATCCAGCAGTTTACAGAGCCTACTCGAACATTTTCCTCCTCTCTCTTTATGGTCCTGTTTCTAAACCTTTAGCATTGTTTTTTGGAACAAATATCTGCTTCCAGCTTTCATCTTAAATTGCAACTGTTTGTCGCAAGGTTTATTATCATTAGGATTTAGGCTAAAAGCCTTTAGATCCGATTTTTCAACACTCTGCAGAATTCTAGGTATTATGGTAAGCAAAATTTATATTATTCATCAAGCTTGGTTAATTAGTTTTTGGCGTGATTTGTGCTATGTAGAGAAGAATCGTTCGGATTCTCATTGGTTTGTTGTCAAATGGAAATAAGATTTTAACCAGCTACGTCCGACTGATTTCTTCTATCAATTAAATTGAAGTTTATTTAATTTTTTCAACGTTCATCAATTTATTCCTACTCTTTGATTCGGGATCTGTCGGCTATTTCCTATTAGTTCCGGCATTATGTATGAAATAAAGTTATTTTTGTTTGCCTTCGATTTTTTATATTGAAATAAGAATCATTTCAATTTTTTATATTGCAAGACGATGCTAAGATGGTATGAGTCTGAATTCAGTGTGGATATATTCTTACATTGGCCTTCAATCTGATTGCCTTCGATTTGCTTTGTGTTATTTAACTTATTTCGGAGAGTTTTCAAATTAATACCTTAATTCTTCATAGTATGGTTGTATTAAACAAATACTCCTATTTGTGATTTTCGGGATCTGCTGGTGCTAGGTTGCTGATCAATAAACATAGGCTCCAAAATTTTAAAAAGAACCAGCAATCGCCTATGGGCTGTTCTCATGATCCTTTGCCACGATATCTGGTTACATTTTAACACTTTTTTCTTTTAATTCTTAATCTCCCAGGTTAAAGAAATAAGACATGGCCGTTTGTACAATGTTTGTTCTTGGACATAACCCATTATGTCTCTACAATTGAAAAAAATATTAAAAAAAGAGCAAAGCAAAATGCCTTTTTTTTTCATAATGTGTTTCAAATTTACGGCTTCCCAATTGTGCTAGTTTTATATGACCAAAATCATATTTTGTGCTAATTTTATATGACCTATGTATATGCAATCTTTACAGGATCTAAAAGAAAAGCAAGCTAATGCGGAAAATCCAGCAAATCCTGATCCTAATACGCCTCAGGTACCCTTTTTTATTGGTATAATTGATAAAAAGATGTAACATTTCATTGAAATGCTTTTACCGAACTGTGAAATTTTAGGGTGATTTTAAGGACAGTAAATGGAGGGGGGTTGGGTACTGTTAAACTAAATTACCGCGCATTAGAAGCTGAAGAACTTTTTAACGTAAACTAAATTCAATTTGGAATAACCTTTGTGTTTATACTGTTATCTAAAACATGCTAAAATTGGGGTACTTTATTTTTGAAAGTGAGGTGTTCATCTTTTATTATTATTGTATTCATACAACAGTAAAGGAAATTTCTCATTTCTAGATCTTACTTCACATAGTTAATCACTTCCAGTCATATATAAGTGTAGTCAACTAATAATCTATCAAAGTACTCATATCTATACCCACACTAGATTAAATTCAGAGAGTTTGCACAGAGTTTATTCACAAAAGATCCACTGTTTTCATATTTCGTCCAGTTTTTGACATGAAGAACAATTAGTTACACATACATATTCACAAACATATATGCATATATATATGTGTGTGTGTGTGCGCGCGCGCGCGCCTGCATCATACTATATTCAATCACTAAGGGTTTAAAAAGAAAGAGTTTGCAGATGTATTACTGTGTTTTTCTATTGTGTTCACTATCTTTACCATTCTCAGGTTTTATAATTACATTCGTAGATTAAGCAAAAATAAGGAAATTATTTGTAAAATAAATAAAGATAACAATCCATTACACATAAATTTCATAGATTCAACTCATCCACTCTTTGTTCCCAGCTTAGAAAGACGCTTCTGGTGGTGTTGTTCTGTCGTTAAATCTATTGCATTGTTCTCACAATACAACTGGCAGTAACTGAAACTGCTCCACTCAACAGCCATCAAATTAACTTAAACTTAGTCGTGTGTCTTGTCTTTGATTATACATAAGCCTTTGATTATACATAAGTGCTTACTGTCTATGATGCATAAGCCTTGGATTATACATAAGTGCTTACTGTCTTTTGTATTTAGTTCCATGTATTTATTTGCCTCACTTTCTGTTTTTAGTTTCAAGTTCAGATTTTCTAGATTTTTTTTGTTTGCAGTCACACCGTGGAAGCAATACCTTGGCAGTTCAACTGTCTAAACAAAATGGAAAGCATGCACCTGAAAATGGAAAGCAGGCACCTGAAAATGGAAAGCAATCAGCTGAAAATGAAAAGCATCCATCTGAAACTGACGGCAGCAAAACAGAAAAACAGTCTAAGCAGAAAATCCGGCCAGAAAAACAGCAGTGCAAGCTGATGGAAATGAGGGCAGAAAGTGTAAGATATTGAATTGGGAAAAACAAGTTGTTGCGGAAGGAAGAGTGGCATCCACTGATCCAGAAGCTTTGGTGCACTTTAAAAAACTTGGATCGCAAGGCTGGAAAGTTTGGATTGACGTGGCGGTGGATCCAGAAGCATTCTTGTGGAAGCCGAATTCCGCAATGACTACTATTGGAGAAGCTGTTGGATCAACTGTGGCCTGGAATAAAAATTACGTTGCCTTCAGCTAGAGTGCTTTCGTAGGGTATGCTTTCGTAGACATTCCATCTTTCTTATGTACATATTGGGTTAAATCATGCATGTATTATGAAATGGTTGTGTTTTTGGTGACACGGTTATGTTATGTATATATTGGGTTATGTTTTTGGTGACACGGTTAAGTTGGTGATGTACTACGTACTTGCGTGTTATGTTGATCGAATATTATGTTAAGTAATATATATAAATGATTCTGTGTACTAATATTTGTTGCATTGAAATGTGAATCATATTATCAGTAATATATATGAATTTGTTTTACTAGTCAGGTCCATGCAAATTACAACAGAAAAAAAAGTTGTAATAAGTCATGTTACAACGGTGTGAAAATGTTGTAATATCAATGAAATTACAACGGTGCAGACATGTTGTTATATAAATGAACACAACATTATTACAAAATCTACAACAACGGGGATAAAAGTTGTAATATAGTTTATTACAACATTGATAAAAGTTGTTATACGTATACTCTAACTGTACTATATTATATACGACAACTTGTAAAAAAAATTATTACAACGGTTGATAACTGTTGTTAAATAATCCTATTACAACGGTGCTGCAACGGTGCAGAAAAGTTGTAATAAAAAATAATATATTACCACGTCTGCATACACGACGGTGGGGGCACCGTTGTAAAATGATATTACAACGGTGTTGCACCGTTGTAATAGGGTGAATTTGTTGTAGTGACAGGGGTGCGGTGATCGAGGGGTGGCTGAGGCGGTCGATTGGGGTTAGGGCTTGAGGGGGTATCGGGTTCGATTAGAAGGGGAGAGGAAGGAGATGGGGGCGCGGTCGTGGTGGGGTGGTTCGGTGCTGGCGTAGGCGGAGCAGGGGTCCACGGTGGCAGCGTGGGGCTTCGGGGTTTTCCGTTCGAGGCTGGAAGGAAAGAAGGAGAAGGCGGAGATTGAGGGAGGGAGGCGCGCCAGAGGTGGGGCGTGGCCGTCATCGATCACCAGGGGGCGGCGGCGGTTCGCCCCCCCCCCCCTCGGTCGCCCCTTTCCCTTTTTTATTTTTTATTTTTTTGTTTGGTTTGACTTTTCAAAATGAACGGGGGGGCCTTGGGTAAAGAGATGAAGGAAGATTTTTAATTAATTATTTTATTTTATTTTCCACCCAAAAAGCAACTTTTATTTTCGACCTCTAAACGAGGCCCACCGCCTGTCGTCCACAGCGTTTTACCCCCATTCCGAACACAATGGGATATGTATCGCAAGCTGATTCGAACGTTACGATCAGTTTCCATTAAATTTACATTTAAATCATTATATTAAATTTCAAACGTACATTTCAATTTACCGGGGTCACATACTAACTCTAAAAATTTCCGAAAAATATTTTCTAGCTTCGTATTGACGATACGGTCCTAACAAAACTAGTTTCGACGAATTCTGAGACCGTTGGAAAAATGGCCAATTTCCAATCGATTAAAATCAACTGAAACTGGTCAAACGCGTTTTCCTTTGCCACGCTCACATATTGATTCGAAAAATTATGAAATTTGAAACCTAGCAATAATTTAACATCACGGATCCAACAAAAGTGGTTTCGCCGAAATCCGAGGTTGTTTGCAAAATGTCCATTTTTAAGGGCCTGAATTCCATAGCGACTTTTCAGAATTTTCAATTGGACATATCTTTTGATTCCCGCTATGAAATTTTGATCTTTCGGATTTGTTGGAAAGATATTATCAATTAGATCCTAATGTTTTTGGTTTCACTAAAATCCGGATTGTTTTGCACCCGGTATGTTCAATTGAAGTTTGAAATCGAATTATCGAACTACCGCGCCATTTTCAATTCTATTTATAATTATATATAAATATTTATATTCTAACGACGACGTGTATAATATATACGTTCGAATTCTATTCAAAATAAATTTTCGTCGATATTATTTAAAATAATTCATTTTAAATGTTCAAACTTCACTAAAATTGCCAAAATAAAAATTTCAAACTGGCTCGCATTTTACGGGTTATTACAATCTCCCCCACTTAAAACTTTTCTTCCCCGAAAAGGAACAAAGTCGAAAGTGGTTTGATTAATTAACTCTACATTCGGTCTGGCTTCCATTCTCCAACTTTTCAGTTTCTGAGAATTTTCAAAATTTCAAAAATTTGGCTAACACCCTAAATTTTCGAAAAATTTCGCCATAACCTCCCTTGCACTGGGAGCATCGGGGAATTTCAAATAGCTTCCCCGGTCCTTCAGATCTCAAAAAGAAAAAGGAAAAGCCAAGCGGCTAGCCAATAGGCTCATAAAATCACCATCACCCAAACAAAACAGTAAATTATGTAGTAAACATGTACCTATTTGTCGGGCAAACAAATTTTATTCTTCGGCTCTAGCCTCCTTGCTATGACCTGTTCAATATAAGTATATGTATATACAAGCAAATGCGACCAATTTTCAATACAATTCAATATTTGATTCAATTAGGCTAAATGGTTCAAAATTATCAAACAAATGAACAAACAACACAAACATCAATCAATTAATGAATTAACGTTGCAAATTCATAATTTTGATATATATACAGAAATCATGTTTTTGATGCCAATTCACAACAATGTGTTCTAGCTATATTAGTTTTGGTTCTCACACCAGTCTAATGGAAATATATAGAAATCACACCTTCGAAATTCGAATATGAATACTGATGATGATGCACCATCATCAGAATCATCCCCGGATGTCTAGAATGTGATTCTATATCTACCCAGTATATTAAAACTTCGAATATACGTTCATGACGCGTATATACAAAACTTTTATATACTGGATTGCCCATATCAATATAAATAAATATTCAAATACGTATAAAGCAATTTAAATTTTCAAAACAAAATTGTTTTCATTTGAAAAATATACTCTTCACACTCGTTCTAGGATACTACTGATCCTATCTCTAACGAGTCATTCTAATTGGATATTACTAATCTAATATCTGATGAATTCTTTCGTATGGTCCTAATGTGTCTTGTTCTCGAGCTCTGTAAACCAAAGCTCTGATACCAACTGTAAGGACCCGTAACTTCCCCGGTAAGGAAAGCACGAATACTTTAAGAACAACACACAAATGAACGCAGACGGAAGAACATTTCATTGTTATTACAACAATGCCATCAGATACAAGAATATACAGAGTACAAATGAATAAATTACATTCGATAAATATCAGAGATTACAATAAATTACATAGCAGCGGAAAACAATACAAAGCACAACTGAAAGTAATACACGGATACAGAGCTTTCCGAGCATCGTTCCAGCTGTAAATCCGGATCCTGTGAATGTAAATCTGCAAAACCAAAACTACTAGCTGCCCGTGTGGAAAATAGGGGCACCCAGAGTTTAGGTTAAAACAATAAACTCCAGGTCAGTCATGTGACTGGTGTGAGAACTAAAACAGTTATTAATCTTTGTTTTTAAAGTTAGGTAAATCAAGGGACCACGCCGTATAACACGGAACGGGTTTCCTCCCAAGAATACCAGTGCAGAAAACAAACAGCGCAATGCTAAAAAAAGAACAATGAAGCTGTTATAAGACCCAGGTCCCATCACACAATGCAACGCAAGCCGGAGGATAGGGTTTTTACCTTATAACAGCCAAAGCATGCTTGATACGTTTAAAACACATTATTTGATACTATTATAGGTGTATAGTGTCAAAACAATTTCAATCATAAATATCAATCATAGGCGGCATGAATGACCCATACCACTATGTCGCCATACTAGGTTCTACAAATAAAACCGCACTATCACGTATTGGAAATTGGATTTCCGTCATGAGTCGAGGCAAGGGGCAAGCTCCTCTCCGCGTTCGAGACACTCTAGCAATGCCTCAGGACCCCACTCTGATCCTTTGGAACCTCCAAGGCCGGTCCTCTCTTACTTTTGAGGATTAATTATTCCTGAACACACGTTTCCCGGTCCTTACAGACCTATATCCGAGGCGCCTCGTATCCAACAACCACACAGGTGAAAAGTATATAAATGTCAGGGCTGGTAGGTCACTGACACCACCCTAGCTAGAAAGAAACGTCGTGCACTCCTTGGGTCCGTATCCCGTTTTTGACTCATACCGAGGTGTGAGGCTCGCGAATTCACGTTATACACAAAGCTACGCCACACAGGCCGTGCTTTGATCATCAACCACAAGACTTTGCTTTTCAACAGAAGCCTTGATCAATTGCCACTTACGCGTGCCACATTGGCAATTCACTCCATGCGACTGATGTCCATCGATATACAACCTCTGAGCTCGTACGTCTCAGAGAAGGGCGTTAAGCAAGAGAATAAATTCTCCGCCGCCAAACAAATGTATATTTAATAGAGATCAATCAACACAGAATAAAATCCAATGTCAGACACACAATCCATTTACAAGTTCGTTCTGGGTCTAAACGAAACCGGAGGCACTTTCCTCGCATATCCATCGATCTCCAAGTACGTCTGGACGATCACCAACTGATTCCCTCATCCTGGGTGTACAGCCCAATCAAGATCATCAGTAATCACCCAAACGATGTGAAGACTTCCGGTCTTCAACCACCGTCTTCATCTTCGACATCTCGTCGAATCGGTTATTCAGAATGGGTATAAACCCGGTCTTTCTGAATAACCCACGTATATAATAAACGAATGTTACACAAACACCACAAACGCCTCATTCCAATTCAGAATATTCTTTTATTCACAAAATCACATTCTTAGGGAAAGGTTCCCATTAATTTTATCAAAGATAAATTCTTCTAAATTTATTCTTTAATCTTCCTTTGGATATCATCTCAAACTAGTCGGGTTAACGAACCACACCGAAATAATTATTTAGTTTATTTCCCAATCCCAACCTATATATCCCATGGAGCAAAACTGGTGATACTCCATATCTAACACCACGGTGTTATCGGTAAAATTAATTACCACTTCACGTTCAAATCTAATTAAAGATTTAACTATCGCTTTGGAGCAAAACTGGTGGTACTCCATTCTCGATCACCTTTCAGATTTGATAATTTAAATTATCAATTCACATTTTAATCTAATTAAAGATTCATTAAAACTCCACTTAGCTTTAATCCTTTCAAAAATCAATATCCTGTCTTTAACTGGGTTAAAGAACCAATGTCATCTAAAACACGATTCACGATAAACCTAAATTACATTTGATATTAAATACAAGGCTCTGAATAGAAAATATATCGACTTATATTCAATACCAAATTCTGAAACCAACAAATATCGTATTGGAAATAACGATATAAAATATATCTTTCAAATTCCCATAACAATATCTGTATAGTCACGAAATACAACATCGAAATATCCCGAAGATAATTTCGATTCAGCTCCAGTCCAATCCACGTATTGGAAATTATCGATTATTTTCAAAATCACTTTCAAATTCAATTTATTTATTTCAAAAATAAATTGATTTTAATTCTAGTTCAAAACTAGTTCATTTCGATAAAAATCTATTTTTATCCTTTAATGTGGAATTTTCCAGCCCAATTCTTTCCAATTCACATATTACAATTTTACACAAATTATTGATATTTTTAATAATTTTATCAAGGCCCGTACAGTCGATTTTCATCAACGGCCATCGAACTGCACTTACAGCGACCTTTTTCAAATTTGATTTGGACATAATTCCAAATCCAACCGTTAGATTTCAAATTTCTAATATTCATTGGAAAGCTCTTTTCGATACGAACCCAACGGTTCCGGTTTTAGGAGAATCCGACGGTCGGATCTCCCGCAATGTCCGTTTGAAATAAATGGTCGAAATTCACGAACTGCCGCGGCGCGGCGCGTTCTATTCAGGCCATTATATTATATATATAATATATATTTCGTCGATTTCTATTTAAAACGAATTATATAAATAGTTTTAAATTCGTTTCAAAAGCAATTTCAACTTCCATTTCAATTCAAATCAAAATTGAATTCTTCTTTATAAATCCGCTTCAAAATCTATTTCAACTTCCATTTCCATTCAAAGCCAAAATTGAATTCTTCTTTATAAATCCGTTTTAAAATTCATTTCTATTCAATTCGAATTTCAATTCAATTTGAATTCATTCCAATTCGCTTTTAATTCAATTTGAATTCGTTTTCAATTCATTTCGAAATCGTTTTCAATTCAGTTCATTTCGAAATCGTTTTCAATTCAATTCATTTCGAAATCGTTTTCAATTCAATTCATTTCGAAATCGTTTTCAATTCAATTCATTTCGAAATCATTTTCAATTCATTTCGAAATCGTTTTCAATTCAATTCATTTCGAAATCGTTTTCAGTTCAATTCATTTCGAAATCGTTTTCAATTCAATTCATTTCGAAATCGTTTTCAATTCAATTCATTTCGAAATCGTTTTCAATTCAATTCATTTCGAAATCGTTTTCAATTCAATTCATTTCGAAATCGTTTTCAATTCAATTCATTTCGAAATCGTTTTCAATTTCAAAATATTTAATTTCGAAATCACTTTTCAATATTCATTATACAACGAATAAAATCGATATAAATATCGTTCACGTCAAAATGGCGCAAAACTAATCAACACGGCTTTATATTTTTCACAACTTCTTTATTTTATTCAACAAATGAATATTTATCCCATTCAACACATGAATCTATATTTTTTTTCAACACACGACTAATCTCAACACATGAGTACTGTCAACACATCACTATTTTTGTTATGTAAAATATTTTATAAAACTATGGTATCTATCGTTTGATTTTCAATTAGACTTCTACTGGGAAGTAGTTCTAATTTTAAATATGATAAAGATGTAAATTTTATTATATAAAATATTTCACTCAACACATGAACATCGTCAACACATGACTATTTTTATATTCAACACATGAATTTTCTTTTATAATATTCATTATTTTCCCGATTGGAATGAGGCCCAATCAATCACCATATAACGTTAATTATATGGATTCCATACAACACATGTATATAATAGCATTGATAAACAATCAACCATCATCCAAAGTGCACCACACTGTATAAGCATCAAATATAGATATCTAACGCTTATAATAGCCTGTCAATCAAACGATCGACATATTTAATCAATCAGGATGAGTGAACTTCAAATTTCATCCCAACACCCGTGTGGGGTTTCAAACAATCAAACACAGAATTTATTTGTGCAGTTGGGCGATGTGTAAAATTTATCGACCCAATTGATATCAGTCAAATCAGTGTATATAAACAAATCGGCTGATTTGTTTATAAATATTCATTTATCCACTTTCACGTTAAAAATTATATTTTTAACGATAAACATTTTATTTTAACACATGAATTTCTATTAGTTCATTTATTCAATAAAATGATATTTTTATTTTTCTAACATATTTTAGAAAATTTCGGCGGCATAACGGCACGATACTAGAAACGGAACAAGGCCTAGCCTTATCCCCGGTCTAGTGAAGGCCCACGCCATTCACACATCAATCAAATCAAATCAATTCACCAAACAATTCAATTTAAACCAAATAGACTAACCAACTACACAACCAAACAATTTAACAAACAAGCCATCCATGGTCGGTGGATGACGGGTGTCGGGTGCTACTAAGCACCGTCTGCATCCTAGTATGTATATATAACTAGAAAAAGAAGTTGAAGAGTGAGAAGTTCTCACCGAAATCTATCCAATACCACGAGTCTTCATTTATAGAAATCTGCTTCACTCTCGCCTTTTTATCACCTTCGTTGCCCGTAGTCACTACATATATAAAAATCACACATTTTTATATTTTGATGTCTTTAAAATAAAAATTACATTTTTATTTATTCACTTTCAATTTAAAAATCATATTTTTATAATCACTTCATATATTTAAAAATCGAATTTTTACTGTGCTATTCAATATATAAAAATCGAATTTTTACTTTGGTGTCATATAGATAAAAATTCCATTTCAAAAATATTGATTTCGCCTTTATAAAAATATTGATTTCGCCTTTATAAAAATAAAGTTTTCTCCTTTATAAAAATAAAGTTTTCGCCTTTATAAAAATAAAGTTTTCGCCTTTATAAAAATAAAGTTTTCTCCTTTATAAAAATAAAGTTTTCTCCTTTATAAAAATAAAGTTTTCGCCTTTATAAAAATAAAGTTTTCTCCTTTATAAAAATAAAGTTTTCTCCTTATTTCAACATATATAAAGATTCAAACTTTCTTATGTTAAAAATTATAACTTCCTACATACATCAAACCTTTCAAATTCAAAAATTAAATCTTTTTAATTTATAAAAATCATTTCTTTAACTTAATAAAAATCTTATTTCTATAAACACCAAAACCATATTTTCCTTAAACCTAAATTTCTATTTTCATTAACAAAATAAAATACAATTTAAAAGCTCACCATATAAGAAATCGAATTTTTCCCACCGGAGAAGGCCTATGGCGGCGCTGGCGAGGTCAGAGGGCGGCTGCGGGAAGTGCGGACGGTGGCACAGGGGTGCGGTGATCGAGGGGTGGCTGAGGCGGTCGATTGGGGTTAGGGCTTGAGGGGGTATCGGGTTCGATTAGAAGGGGAGAGGAAGGAGATGGGGGCGCGGTCGTGGTGGGGTGGTTCGGTGTTGGCGTAGGCGGAGCAGGGGTCCACGGTGGCAGCGTGGGGCTTCGGGGTTTTCCGTTCGAGGCTGGAAGGAAAGAAGGAGAAGGCGGAGATTGAGGGAGGGAGGCGCGCCAGAGGTAGGGCGTGGCCGTCATCGATCACCAGGGGGAGGCGGCGGCGGTTCTCCCCCCCCTCCCCCCCCCGTCGCCCCTTTCCCTTTTTTATTTTTTTTTTGGTTTGACTTTTCAAAATGAACGGGGGGGGCCTTGGGTAAAGAGATGAAGGAAGATTTTTAATTAATTATTTTATTTTATTTTCCACCCAAAAAGCAACTTTTATTTTTGACCTCTAAACGAGGCCCACCGCCTGTCGTCCACAGCGTTTTACCCCCATTCCGAACACAATGGGATATGTATCGCAAGCTGATTCGAACGTTACGATCAGTTTCCATTAAATTTACATTTAAATCATTATATTAAATTTCAAACGTACATTTCAATTTACCGGGGTCACATACTAACTCTAAAAATTTCCGAAAAATATTTTCTAGCTTCGTATTGACGATACGGTCCTAACAAAATTAGTTTCGACGAATTCTGAGACCGTTGGAAAAATGGCCAATTTCCAATCGATTAAAATCAACTGAAACTGGTCAAACGCGTTTTCCTTTGCCACGCTCACATATTGATTCGAAAAATTATGAAATTTGAAACCTAGCAATAATTTAACATCACGGATCCAACAAAAGTGGTTTCGCCGAAATCCGAGGTCGTTTGCAAAATGTCCATTTTTAAGGGCCTGAATTCCATAGCGACTTTTCAGAATTTTCAATTGGACATATCTTTTGATTCCCGCTATGAAATCTTGATCTTTCGGATTTGTTGGAAAGATATTATCAATTAGATCCTAATGTTTTTTGGTTTCACTAAAATCCGGATTGTTTTGCACCCGGTATGTTCAATTGAAGTTTGAAATCGAATTATCGAACTACCGCGCCATTTTCAATTCTATTTATAATTATATATAAATATTTATATTCTAACGACGACGTGTATAATATATACGTTCGAATTCTATTCAAAATAAATTTTCGTCGATATTATTTAAAATAATTCATTTTAAATGTTCAAACTTCACTAAAATTGCCAAAATAAAAATTTCAAATTGGCTCGCATTTTACGGGTTATTACAATTATTGCATAACGAGAAGGATTATATATATATATAATATTTATTTTTATTCCCTTTTTTAAGAGCATACTAGCCACGTATAACCATAAGGACTTTTAACTGAGGTCAGTCGCAACTCAAATTATAGGCATTTTCTAACCATGCATGACCATGTAAGTTTTTTAAATGAGATTAGAGTAGCACCTATTATATAAAAATCTCCTCATTATATAAAACCATAATAGATGATAGAAATATGGTAGGGATAGAGATGGTCGTGAAATAAATCTCTAAATTAATCATATTATGAAATATATTCAACCATACCAGGATTTTTGAAATTTTTTAGCTCTATCTTACTTTGAAAAATAATATAGTCATATTTCCATCATAAATTTTTCAAAAACTGTACTTTCCTTAATGGTTTCCAAAAAATGGTTTGACTTGTCAGAAAATGAACTACAGACCGAAACATCCAAGAATATTTTAAACAAAATGCAGGGAGGTTAATTAATTTCTATAATCCACAAATCCAAGCATAATCTAGAAAATCTATCTTTAGGAAGGGGTTTTGTAAAATTGTCAGCAAGTTCAGATTCAATTAGAATAAATTCAATGCAAATGTCCTCTATAGAAATGTGATATCTGATGAAACGGTGTCTCACGTCAACGTGTTTTGTGTGGGAATGGTGGACATGGTTATTTGATAAATCTATTGCACTCTTGTTGTCACAATTCAATGGTACTTTTTTATATATTAGGCCAAAATCAGAAAGAGTTTACATCATCCATAGAATCTGAACACAACAACTCCCTAAGGCAATATATTCAGCTATAGTAATGGATAATGCAACATAGTTTTGTCTTCAACTTGACCATGAAACTAGAGAATGTCCTAGCATGAAACAAGTTCCATTAGTGCTTTTCCTACCAGTGAGTGAACCAAAATAATCAACATCTGAAAACCCAACTAAATCAAAGTTATCACAAGAGGGGCGTCATAAACCAAGTTTTTGTGTGTGCAATAAATATCTCAAAATTTGTTTTGTGGCTTTTAAGTAAGATTCTTTCCGGTTAGATTGAAACCGAGCACGCAAACAGACAGAAAACGTAATACTGGGTCTAGAAGCAGAAAGACAGAGAAGTGAAATGATTATCCCACGATATTTTTTTTGATCAACAGCAAGTCCTTTTTCATCTTCGTCAAGCTTGGTTTACGGGATCATTGGCATTTTCTGTGGCTTTGCATTTTCAACTCCAAATCTTTTCAACAATTCCATCATGTACTTTGTTTGAGAAAATGAAAATCTATTTGCTACTTTACTTGATTTGGAATCCAAGAAAGTATTTCAGTTCACCTACCAAGCTCATTTTAAATTTATCCTGCATGACTTTTTCAAATTTCTCACACACATCTTCATTAGTAGCACCATAAATGATATCATCAACATAAATCTGAACAATAAAAAAATCACTACCATCATGTAATAGAAATAAAGTTGTGTCAGCATGTCCTTTTTAAAACCATTTTCCAAAAGATATGTATAGAGACAGTCATACCAAGCTTGAGGAGCTTGCTCAAGACCATATAATGCTTTTTCAAGTATATACACATGAATTGGAAACTCGTGACTTTCAAAACCCGGGGGTTGTTCAACAAAAACTTCTTCTTTTAGCTCTCCATTTAGAAAGGCGCTTTTTACATTCATTTGCTTAAGTTTGAAACCCTTAAAACATGCACAACTTACCAAAATTCTAATTACTTCTAACCTAGAAACTGGAGCAAACGTTTCATTAAAATCAATGAATTCTATTTGATTATATCCTTTTGCTACCAACCGAGCTTTGTTTCTAATTACATTCTCAGATTCATCAAGTTTATTTTTAAATACCCATTTTGTTTCAACAACTGGATCGTCATTTGGCCAAAGAGCTAATTTCCGGACCTTATTCCCCTGAAACTAGTTAAGTTCATCTGGCATTGCTGAAATTCAACATTCATCGTTAAGAGAAACATCACAAGAACTTGGTTAAACTTAAGAAATAAAAGCATTGTGAATACAGAAAGCACTAACATTCTTATTCAGATAAGAACGAGCGTGAACACCTACAGATTAACTTCCAATAATCAATTCTGGAGGATGATTAGGTCTAAATTTCAACTTTTTAGCTTCAGTTATTTCTTCCGTGACTTCATCACTGCAATCTTCGATTTCACTACTTTCCTTCTCACTTTCTTGCACAACACTAACATCTTTTTCCTTTTCTTCATCCATCTCCAACTTTGATTCACCAAACTTCACATTAATGATTTCAATAATTGTACTTCATCGCTTATTGAAAATTGCATAAGCTTTGCTCCTCGAAGAGTAACCCATGAAAATCCCATCATCGGCTTTTGATTCAAATTTTCCAAGTTGATCTTCTGTGTTGAGAATATAACAAGGACGTCAAAATACTCTAAAATATGAGATGTTAGGCTTTTTATCAAACCACAATTCATGCGATGTTCTATTAAGTATTGGTCTAATCATAACTTTATTCATTACATAACAAGAAGTATTAACTGCCTCTGCCTAGAAAGTTAGAGGCAATTTATACTCACTCAACACAAATCTAGCCAATTCTTCTAATGTACGATTTTTCCTTTTGACTACCCCATTTTGTTGAGGTGTTGGAGGGGCTAAAAATTCGTGTTTAAAATGTTTTTCTTCACAAAACCATTCAAAGTCTAAATTTTAAAATTCACCTCCGTGATCGCTTCTCAAAGTTTTAATTGAGACACCTTTTCATTTTGAACAAATTTTGAAAACTTTAAAAAATAATCAAAAGTTTCAGATTTTTTTTTGGCTAGAAGATAAACCCATGTGAATCTAGAATAATCATCAACCAATACATAACAATAACGTTTCCCGTTTAAGCTTGCAATATCGTTTGGTCCAAACAAGTCCATATGAATTAACAAAAGAACTCGAGAAGTGCTAACAATATTTTTCAAATGGAATGATGAACGACTAAATTTCCCCATAGAACATGCTTTACACCCTTTATTACTTTTAAATTTTTGATGTGGTAAACCTCTAATAAGCTCCTTTGTTTCTAATTTTTCCAAGAGATCCATATTAGCATGTGCTAGTCTCCTCTGCCACAAAACTGCATCTTCTTATGTGGCTACCAAAAATATAGAAACAGTTTAGCCTTCAAATGAAAGTGTGTGAACATTTTCTTTTCTTTTGCCTATGAAAACAATGTTGTCAACGGATTTTTCAATGATTTTGCAAATCTCACTATCAAAGACCACATTAATCACACAGTTGGCTTATAGAGATGAGACTGTGATGTAAATTGTCAACGTATAAGACATCGGTTAAAGTATTGCTACCTACTTTACCTTTACCAATAATCTTACACTTGCTATTGTCGCCTATTGTCACACCCCACCTTCATATTTTCCTAGGATAAGGAGCAGTGTTTTGTCACCTATCATGTGTCTAGAGCAAGCTGAGTCCAAATACCATTTCTGTTGCTTCTTAGCCTACCAACATACCTACCAAAGAAGAGAAGCAAATGACCCAGAGCAGCCCTTCGGTCCAAGAGTATTAGTGACTGAAGCATTGCAGATGAAAGAACTTTTTGGAACCCAGATTTGTTTTGCATTTTTATTTTTGTTCTAATAGTTATGATAATTGCTTGCCAAGAGCTTAGGAATCCATACTCGAGTAAATTTCTTGTTCTTGTTTCTATTCTTACAATTTTCAGAACTATGTCCAATTTCTCCCCAATCCACACACTTAGAAAAGACATTCCTACCTTTAGCATTATCGTTCACATTAATCCATGTCTTTCCAAAACCTAGTCCCCTTCTATTGTAAGCGAACAACAGATTTCTAACAATATTTTAAAAGATGTTTCACCTATTGAAAACTTATTCGGAGTAATCACAAGATCTTAAACTTTAGTTTTAAATGTTGTGTTTTCAGTCACAAGTGAGGTGCATCTATTTATGAAATTCTTCCTTTTAATGTCATCATTCTCTTTCAAACTCAAAATTTCTTTTTTAAGATCTTCTATGTTTGATTTGAGTTTTGATATCTCTAGATTCAAAATCTTACATTTTTCACATTTTAGGTTTTGAATGTTTGAAACTTTTTCAAGTTCAGATTCTAACCTATCATTATCGTGAACCAGCTTCAATCTATTAGATTTTAAGTTCTCCATTTTTAAGTCTAGAGCATCAATAATTTCAATAAGATCATGAAACATCAAAAGTAAATATCTGTAACTATATATCTCACTAGAGTCCTCTCCTCTATCTTCTGAATCTGATTGTGCTATAAGACATAGATTAGCCTCTTCTTCGTTGTTGTCAGAAATTTCTTCTCCTTCCTCATCATCCCATGTCGTCGCAAAAGCTTTCTTTTTTTCCTTTGCTACTTAAAGCAGTGGGCAGTTTAGTTTGATATGCCCGGGCATCTTGCATTTGAAGCAAATTAATTCCTCATCTGAATTTTCATAATTTCTTGATTTGTTGGCTTTTGGCTTTTTATTTCGTGGTTTGAATTTGCTCCATGTGAGATGTATGACAGCTTTAGCAGGCTTCTCGAAGGGATCTTCCATATTGTCATAGATGTCAACAGTGTTGGCTAAGGTTATTGACTTCTTTGATTCTGAGTTGTTGCGTTCTTCTCTTGCCTTCAACTTCATTTCATAAGTCATTGTATTTCCAATCAGCTCTTCCATGCTCAATGTTTTCAAATCCTTTGATTCTTGAATTGCCGTGACTTTAACCTCAAAACTCATTGGCAGATCTCCTAAGATTTTCCTTACAAGTTCTACTTAAGTGTACACTTTTCCAAGAGCTCAAGCATTGTACACCAACACTAAAATTCGACCATACATGTCTTTTATACTCTCGTCTTTTTGCATCGTGAAGGTTTTGTATTTATTGCTGAATAAGGCAACGTGATATTCCTTCACTAAAGACATTCCTTCATAGGTGACCTCCAAAGTATGTCAGATTTCCTATGCAGAATTACAGTGAGAAATTCTATTAAATTCAGTTTTGTCAATAGCACAAATTAAAACATTCATTGCTTTTGCATTAGTTGAGAATAATTTCTTATCATCAGCATCCCACATATCCTTTTGTTTAGGAAATTCAGCATCATTATTGATTACAGTGAGAGTTTTGTATCCCGTTTCAATAATATCCCAAACATCATAATCAACAGATACTAAATAAATCTTAATCCTAGTTTTCCAGTAAGCAGAATCATTACCATTGAACATAGGTGGCCTAGCTATGGATTGTCCCTCAGAAAAAGCATTATTTGTTGAAATCATGACTCTGGGGTTAATTAGACACTAGCTCTGGTACCACTTGTAAGATCTAGATTAACCCTAGAGGGGGTGAATAGGGTTTACTGGAAATTAAAAAATAAAAGATAACACAGAATAACAAAGAAACTGCAGAAAAGATAAAACACACACAAGAGTTACCCGGCTTTGGCAAACTCTGTCTACTGCTGCATTATCAATATTTCTACTAGGTATTAAAACATATTCGCACTTACAAAATCCTTTAAATTCATAAAATCTACTACTTCTCTAACCCTAAACTCAAAATCTTGACATGACTTAACTACCAAGTGGTGATTTTCTCAACTACAAATTCCGGTAGTTACAAGAGTTCAACTAGAACAAGTTTAAGTAGAAAAAACAAACAAGAGAACCAAAAAACCATATAAAACATTAAAATAAGAAGAAAAGAAAAGGGCCCCTTTGTATTTTCTTTAGCAATATACGACCGCCTCCTTTTTCCTCTTTCAATGGTGATGAATGGAAAGACTAAGGTTTTTGATTCATCTTCAATTCGTGGTTTGCTTCGATTGATCTTTAGGCAATCTTCAATTGGTTGTACGCTGGTTGTCTTCCACAATTTGAAACTCAAATCTCTCTCTCGATTAAAACACCTGTAAGCACTCTGATTTCTAAAATTGTTTGTTTCGATTTTTGGGATACTTTTGTCGATGATGAATTGGTGATATATAGAACCCTAATTACTCATATTTCCTTTCAGACTTGTCGTGTGTGTTTGTTTGATTTTTGGAACCCCCGGTTGATTTCCATGCCAAAAAACAATGTATTCGTGAATTTCTGGAATGTAATGAAATCAAGAAATTCATTCTTGCCCAAATATTCGATCCTGATTACATTGATAAATCGTTGCCTGATTTTCTTTGATGTATTATGCTGAGTTTTGGCACACTGCCCATTTGGAGAAATAATTTGCAACATCAAATTTCCAAATTTACTTGTGCCAAAAATGCGAATTAATTTATTCCCACTTTCCGAACCAGTAAATTTAAGAAGAAAAAAAAAATCCTTTTATCCTGAAACTATTTGAGCAATCATTTACTTGTGTTTGCATTGGCGCTTAAATTTCCACTCTACCTTAACATGCTTCATGAATATATATATGCGAAAATACATATATACACACACATACACACATATTTATGTGTGTATATGTATGGTGCAAAGACAATATGCACACTACACTGCCTTTTCACCTGATCATGTATACTGCCTTGTTATTCTGCATTTGTATTGAATTTATGTGCACTTGTTCCTGCGCATATGCATGTATCTAGTTTCTGCACCATACTATGTTTGCTAATCTTCTATGCTTGCATATAGGCTATGTACACCATGTTTATTCAAGCAACATATGTCATATTTGTTGTTGCATGTGATGCTACCGTATATACATATATGTATATATACACTGATTTATGTATATATGTGTTTATATTATGTGTATGTTGTTCCATGCTTCTTTGCCTTGGCGAACCTGACTCTTTGTGCATGCTACATCCATGTTTCTTGCTTCATGTGACACTTTAACCTTATGTACTTAGAAGCTTTCAACTTTGTGGTCATTGCCATGAGAATGCTCCCATGAAATCTTTTGGCACTTTGTATTTGCATATTGGCTTGCTCCCATTCACCCTTGTCTTGACTATAACCTGTTGCTTGGCTATGTCTATTGTACCCGTGACCATTTCGATTTACATTGCTATTTGTTTCGACCTGAAAGTTTTTTCATTCATTTGTATGCACCTGTCTTGTTCATATGCACTTGAGGCTCTTGTGCACTTTGTCTTTGCTTTCCTGGTTGTAGTACTTCATGCTAGTTTGGTTTTTGTGTTGGCATTTGAAACTGCCTTGTTCATGTGCTTATTCATACTCCTTCGTGTGCATTTGAATCTCTTTGTCAATTGACCATGCTGCCTGTGCCTTATTGCCCTTGTACATGTATGTCTGCATTTGACAATGTTGTGTGCATGCATTTTAGTGCACTCTTGTGTACACTGCGATGTGTATTCATTTATGGCCTGTGTCTTTCATTGATTGGATTTGAACCCCTTGCCATTGAGCATGCCATGCTTGTTGTACCCAGTCCTCTGGCTTGATGGTACATACATGCTTCCATATATTGTTTTTGAACCTGACATTGCTTGAATCGTCCTTGTACTGGTGTGCATTTGTACATGTTTGCTGAAAATTGTTGTGCACATGATCCATACACATGCATATATATATATATATATATATGTGTGTGTGTGTGTGTGTGTGTGTGTGTGTGTGTGTGTGTGTGTGTGTGTGCGCACGCGCGCGTGTGTGTGATCAGCATAGAAATATGTTAATTTATGCTCTTATGTTTTATCTTTTTGCATATAAATAATTATTACGTTGGGTATTATTTTGTTGTTTTTAAGGATATGTTGTCCATACCTCATTCAGCCTTAAAAGTGAAGAATAGATGCCATTTACTTGAAGAATTGCATAAGAGCTTTCATTGGAGGCTAGATGTGTTCACGTTGGTCACATTAGAATAAGATTGGTAGAAAAGATTCCTTAAGATGTCATTGGAGGCTGTTTGTGTTCACATTAGTCACTTTAGAAGGAGATTGGTGGAAAATATCTTTTGAGATATGCTATTGGACCACAATCTTTGATGAGAAGGCCCATTAGAGGATTAGGGTTTCCAATTCACCTATAAAAGCACATGTATACCCACTGTAACAATTATCCCATTTTCTATCTTCTTCTCCGTTAACAAAGTTCTTTTCTTTTTATTTTCTGCAATTTTCTAATTTTTAGAAACTAGTGCTATCTACACAATTAGATTTGGAAGAGTACTAGTTGTATTTTATATTTATTTTCATTAGTGATTAATCGTTTGACTAGTTTAAACGATATTCCTAATTTTATTTCTATTGCTATTTCTATTCTGCACTTTTATTTTTTGCATTTTTATTCTTGTTTAGCAATTTACTTTCATTAGTGATTAATCGTTTGATTATTTTTAATGGTAATCCTAATTGTTGCAATTTCAATTGTTCTATTTTCAACCAAATCTCAAAAGTCGTCTAACTCGCCCAAGAAATTATATAAATAATTTAATTTTCCTCCCTGTGGTTCGACCTGCATATTACACAAGCCGTGCGCTTGCAGTGATTATTACATAATTCGCATTTTTCTATTCCTTAGAAAGCGACGATCAAGTTGTTGGCGCCGTTGCTGGGGAGGTAAGGATTAAATTTTATTACTTATTTAATTTCTGATTCGTGTCAGTTTTATTTATTTATTTTTCCTTTTGTTTTCATGTATATATAGAAAAAAAGTCTTAATTAGTTGATTTAGTATTATCTACTTATACTCTAATCTTCTAAACAAGAGAAAAAATAGTTGCCAAATTTTCTTGATTTTATTTCCTTTCCTTTTCATTTATTTCTTTCCCTTTTCAATTTATTCCTTTTTCATTTTTTTCTCTTCTAATTTTACAACAATAAAAAATCTTTCTGTTTTTGTCTTCTTGTTTATTACTTTTCTTTTCGCTCTCTACTCTTTCCAATACATTGATTTCTACTTTTCTTTTTTTAAAACAAAAAACTTTCAGTTTTCCTTTATTTCTTTCCGTCTTTCCATTTTTTTTCCAATCTTCTACATTGCCTTCCTTCTTTTACAAAAAAGAAAAAGAAAATTCTTGTCATTTATTTCTTTCCATCATACAAGTTCTTTCTTTTGCAATTCTTTCCTTCCTGTACATTTCCATTGCTTTAAATTCTTTCCTTTTCTCTCTTCATATTTTTCTATATTTCTTCTTTCTTCTGCCTTTATTCTTCCATATTTCTTCTCCATCAATCAAACTCCTCACCACACCATCTTCACAAAACCATTCTTCATCTTCATCAAACAGCCATAAACCCAAATCCTTTAAAAAAAGGAAAAAAAAGGTGAAATCTCATTCTGTTTCTATTTCTTTTTTTATTTGTTTGCTTTTGCTCCCATTCTGTTTCTCTCTCTTTAAAAAAAAGGAAAAAAAGGTGAAATCTCCAAAACAGACCAAAGGCCAACTTTGAAGTGAAGAGTTCAAAGAAATCAAATAAGGAATTCAGAGGTGGAGAAATTTGCAAACAGTGAAGTTTGAAACGTGAACAATACTCAAATTTTCTGGATGGACATCCATACTCCACTGTAATATTTTCTAAACTCTACAGGTGCTCTGCTGCAAAGAAAAATATAGGCATTGCTTGTAAAAAAATCTACAGGGGAAGCGGCTTGTTTGTACAATTTTTATTTCTGCAATTATTCTTGTGTGACTGTTGTGTTAGCGGAAATTTCTACACTGATTTGGTGAGGAACGAATTTCCATAATTATAAGCATCACTATCATCGCTTTTCAAGAATAAAATATGATTTTCAAAATATTTAACTACTAGTGTGCATTTTATGAAATTGATTGTCTCAACGGTTTGATCGCAGATATATATTAGTTCAACTTATTGAACTTCTAGCAAAAGAGGTTGCATACTACCCGTAAAACATTATCCTTTAGTATTTATACTATACGTGAACGACCATAAGACCCTCTTCCCCCTTCAAATCGAGATTATCAACTAATAAAATATATTTGAGTACGTTATTTATTTTGTAATAACAGCTACTTGTGTCAAATTTAAGTTATGGGTTTTCCATATTTGATAGCGATGAATGAGAAACGTCTTAGCCACCATAATTCTTCTAGGGGTTTGGAGATTGATAAAATTAGCATGATTCAGACCACAGTTGATGAAACTTTTATTGACACTTCTGAAGCCTTGAAAATGTGTTTTAACCATTTCAACTATGATTTCGATGAGCTCGAATATATTTCTGAATTAAATGAACTTCTTGACCCGAAACCTATGTCATTTGAATCTAACCAAGGAATGTTGACCAATGTCATACACGAATCTCCTAAGTTAGACCTCAAACCCCTTCCACAAGATTTTGGGTATGATCACTTGGACTTTTCGAAAAATTCTCCCATAGTCTTAGCCTCTGATCTTACCGAGGACCAAGAAGAAAAACATGAGAAAATTTTACGGGATAATCTGCATCTTAATTATAGAAATCATTGGCACGACAACATTTTCATAGGAAAGATTTTGATTTTAGAATTTATTGACATGCCTCTTGTACCTCAAAAATCAGATAGGAAATCATCTTACATCATTTTTGATAGAGGCAAGTGTGGGAGAAAAAGAAAATCTCATTTTTCGCACAACACTCATCACCATTATAGATTTAATTTTGCTTATGGTTGGCATTCACATATAGCGGCTAAACTTTATTTCATTTTACAAATAATTTTGCAACTCATTCTCCTTTGGGTACGATATTTCAAATTTAGGAAACGTTACAGTGTGGACACTGTTTAGATCTAGTGTGGAGGGGGGGAGGGAGTTTGCATTGCATTCATTTTTATTTTTCTTTAATTTTCCCTTTTTATTTTCATGCATTAGATAGAACCAACATACATTTTAGATCGTAGTAACATACCTTTTTTTTGAAATACGACTCATTTTAAATTGATACAATAAAATAAGTTAACAATTGTTAGTCAGTTGATAGTATTTTCTCTCTCAACTTAGGTCGAATAAGAAATATAATGAAAAGTTGAATTTTGAGGGATAATAGTATAACCAGTACATATGGAGATTCTTAGGTGATGGCCATGAAATTTATTCTAAATTGTAGTCTTTGTTTAATGAGTGGAGGACTTAAGACTTATATTGGCATTTTGAATCTTTAAAACTAAGTTGTTTAAGCTGAATTCGCGTAATCTCTCCTTTTCTTATATTTTCAATAATAATAATAATAATCCAAGGGTATCCAACATTGCTTGTATATCTAGCGTTGGTGTGCAAAATCGCCAGGCTCTATCCGACATGTTGTTGACAAAGTCAGCGTTAGTATATCTTGGTCTCATTTTATGAGTTGGACACCTAAGGATTACCGACATGTTGTTGACAAAGTCAGCGTCAGTCTGCACAATCCGCCAAGCTCTGTCCCACCTCTCCGTCAGTCCGCAAGGCAGTGTATAGGTGGTATACCTTGGTCTTTTAAGTTAGCTGTATGTAATTAATCATAAAATTTAATTTTTATAGAGATAGAGAATAAGCGATGATGCCCAAACACTTCTTGACCTTATTGATTTGACTAACCATACACGAGGAAATAATAATACCAATTTACAAACTGTGCCAAGCAAACTAAGAATCTATTTCATGGCTGCACTATGTTATCGACCGAACCAACTGGCCAAACTAGAGTTTAACATTGAAAACTTAAATTATATTGAAAATTTGTGACAAATTGAGGTATCTAAAGTACAATCAACTGATTAGAAATTGTTGACTTAATTTGTTGTACCACTTTCCTGAAACAAGTCGTGCTTTCATTTTTCGTTTTTATTTGCATATGTCAATTGCATTCATGTAGTTGCGTCAGAACCATATCATACTGCATGTGGATTTTGTGGGTAGTATCCGCTGAAACTCTCACGAGACACCACTCATCCTACTAGGCACACTTAGAGGTATAACGGCTTGTTGCATACGCTCAATGCAATTGTGTTTCCAATGAAAGTGTGACCTACCTAGTTTAGTTTTTCATTTTTTTTGTTTTACTCGAGGACGAGTAAAAGATAAGTCTGAGGGTATTTGATCATCATAGAAATATGTTAATTTATGCACTTTTATTTTATCTTTTTGTATATAAATAATTATTACATTGGGTATTATTTTGTTGTTTTTATGGATATGTTGTCCAGACCTCATTCAGCCTTAAAATTGAAGAATAGATGCCATTTACTTAAAGAATTGCATAAGAGCTTTCATTGGAAGCTAAACGTGTTCACGTTGGTCACATTAGAAGAAGATTGGTAGAAAAGATCTCTAAAGACGTCATTGGAGGCTGTTTGTGTTCACATTAGTCACTTTGGAAGAAGATTGGTGGAAAATGTCTTTTGAGATATGCTATTGGACCACAATCTTTGATGAGAAGGCCCATTAGAGGATTAGGATTTTCAATTCACTAATAAAAGCACATGTATACCCATTGTAACAATTATCCCATTTTCTATCTTCTTCTCCATTAACAAAGTTCTTCTTCTTTTTATTTTCTGCATTTTTCTATTTCTTAGCAACTAGTGCTATCTATACAATTAGATTTGGTAGAGTACTAGTTGTATTTTACATTTATTTTCATTAGTGATTAATCATTCGATTTGTTTAAATGATAATCCTAATTTTATTTCTGTTGCTATTTCTATTCTGCACTTATATTTTCTGCATTTTTATTCTTGTTTTGCAATTTACTTTCATTAGTGATTAATCGTTTGATTAGTTTCAACGATAATCCTAATTGTTGCAATTTCAATTGTTCTATTTTCAACCAAATCTCAAAAGTCGTCTAACTTGCCCAAGAGATTATATAAATAATTTAATTTAATTTACCTCCCTGTGATCCGACCTGCATACTACACGAACTGTGCGCTTGCAGTGATTATTACATAATTCGCTCTTTTCTATTCCTTAGAAAGCGACGATCAATATGTGTGTGTTTATATGTATGTATGATTGTGTTGTGAGCTTCTTGGTCATGACTGTTGTATGTAATGCACCATGCTGAGTTGTATTTGTCCATATTCACCTAAATAATTGCCCCTGTGCATATACATATATTTATTATTTCTGATCCAGCAAACCAATTATTGTTGTGCTGAGGCTGGTCACGGTAAGCATACCACATATGTGAGTTGAGGCTGGTCTTGATCAGTAGATCACTATAACTGAATTAAGGCTAGTTTGCGAGCACTAGAAAAACAGTCTACCTTGTGGTATTTACAGTGAATCACTATAAATATCACAAGTAGTAAATTAATATATATATATATATATATATATATGGAAAATCTATTTTTACACAAACTGATGACAAAAAATTGGTGACACAAATTGTGGACCATAAGATCTCCGCATGAATTCCACCTTCCACATAAAGACAAACAAATCTTATGGTCCAGAATTTGTGTATCTTAATTTGTGTCACAAGATTTGAAATTCAAATTGAAAGAAAATAAATTTGGAATAAAATTATATATTGATTGAGATAATGCAATATTCCATGAAGATTTGAATTTATGTGTTAATATATATATATATATATGAGATTGTTAACGACACCTCCGTTTTGGTTAAGGGGGGACATTTTGTTAAGGGGACACTGATGTTTAAAAACTTGTTAAGGGGCAATAACAGTTATACTTTTAAGGGACAAAAATAACCCTGTTGTACTTCAATGCTCGCGCTCGAACCAGAAAAAACGGTAAGAGTATACCGTTTTTATTTTATAAAAATGGTAGCCTTAGAACATATTTTCTATCTCTATAACAAACTTAACTAAAACAACGGAAACAGTTATACTCTACCGTGTTTGCATATTAAAAACGGTGACTCACGACCGAATTTCACCACATCGTGCTTTTCTTCAGCTAAAGAGTAATTTGGTCTAAAAGTATTATATTGTTAAGGGGGATTTAGTATGTACAGTACGCCCCTCAACAAAAATTGAAAACTTAAAATTTGTGCCCCCCCCCCTTAACCAAAAGGGGGGTGTCATTAACAATCCCATATATATATATATGTGTGTGTGTGTGTGTGTGTGTGTCTGTGTGTTAATAAAATTATCAAATGAAGAGAGGAAGAGGCAATTCTATGGAAACCCAAACCTTCTGGTTTCAAGTCATTTCACAAATTCAACGATAAAATTTTGTCGTTGCAAAGCCATAGATAACCGAAGCCATTTAAGCTCCAAGCCACAACTTATCTAACATCCCAATTGTTACCGAAGTGAAGATTTCTGTCATAGTTTTCTATCTCATGGGGAAAGTAACCATAGGCGATCTGGAATTTATGAAGTACTTGGAAATCTCGCATCGCTGCCATCCATCGAAATCGTATTTGGGTTTCAGACTATTCCATTCGATTATGTTTGCAGATTTCACTATTCCGTTCGATTATGCGTAGGGTAATGTTTCTACTGGTTTAAAATTACAAGATTCAGAGCCTTTTGTGTTTCAAAATCCTAATTACTGTGCCTGTTTTCTTCGGGTTTCAGTTAGTTTCCGATCGATGATCCGCAACCTCCTGTTAGTATTGGGTATGTTTACTTGTTGAAATTTGGTACTGCAAGATTCTTCTTTTTGTTTATAAAGAAAGATGAATTTTTTTTGTTAACTACGAAATATCTGATATCTGCTACCAAAGATTCAATTGTTCTATCTGGTTATGGAAATGAAACTCGGTTCATGGATTATGTTATTAATCGTGATTTCTAATTCTACAATTTCAAATTCATGTGTACCATCAGTGTGATGAATTTGTGAAGTAGTATCTGGAAGCTAATTTTACTAGAATGATTGGGTTTTCAATTTGGTATTTCAGAAGTTCAGTCAGATAATCGCCTCTGAAGTTCTTTAATCTGAAATGACTCAATATAGTACGTGCGATGATTGTGCTAATACCGCTGAGAAACTAGTTTTTATTTTGGTAATTTTTCCTCATGAACATTGTGGAATGATGGACATGCACTACATCTGTTTTGCAAGTTCGTGTACCATTACATGTTCTTCCTGCATTCTGTTGTTCCAAGTACTACAACAAGGATGTTAAATGTCACATAGTTAGTAAAGCAGTTGAATCGCTTTCAGTTATATGTTTTCCAACTTGTAAACAGTGATGTAGAGAGCTTGTGGTAAGGATGGAAAATGTGACAAGATTTTGAGCTAAATTTATGGATTTCGTGGACCATTATCACATTTTTTTTAGCAATTTTGTAACTGAATTATGGGAGACGTGGAGCTTTATTTGTTTACATTTCATATAGCAAAGCGACAGTAAGTGGAGGCAACAGGTCCATTTTTTTCAGCAAGTTGAAGTCGTTTGCATCATTTTGAAGTTCCTCTCACTTGTTGGGTTGAGTTTTAGTACGGTATTTCATATGTTTTTCATCAGTAACATGACATTGAATTCATCAATATAATAGAGTTGTTGATCTTGTGAACTAGTTTGCGACTGCGATCGTGGATGTTGTTTCATGGATCACGCACTAAAATTGAGATTGTGGTGTATGTGTGGAGGGAAGTGCACAAGGCGTGCAACAAGCGGGACGATCTCCAGACTTGGAGGATGACCTCATCATGGTTCTTATTTAGAATAATTTTGATGTTCTGCTTGTATTTTTCTTTATATATATCTAGTGTGTCTTTTGCATGTATGTTTTATTTTAACTACCCTTGTACTGTTATTTCATAAGTTAATAAAAACATACCAATTTTCAATATATATATATATATATATACACACACAAGAAGAAATCAACCCAAAATTTATTTTTCTCTCGGTTTTCAAATCAAAAATGGCGGAGGAGCAAAATCTCCCTCCATCATCGTTGAATCTACCACCTAAAAAAAATTCAAATCAAAATACCACTGATTCTCAAGCAAAATTAGGATCGATCTCCAAAGAAAATGAAGAGAATTATATGGATCCGAACTCTCTTCAGTATGGTAAACCATCGGGATCTCATGTTTTCATTTCGGAGGATATTTTTAATTCTTCTGCAGAGGTATGGCATGACACAGTAGCTCTTCATCCTATAGAATTCAAATTATCTATGAATAGATTGAAAGATTACATACAGAACGTATGAAAACCTAAAAGAAATTTTATCATTCATATTGTGACTGGTTTTCATTTTACAGTTCAATTTGAAGTGGAGGATGATTGTAAAGCTGTTTTAAAATGCTCGACTTATTCGTGTTATGGAAGTCAGTTGATGATTGAAAAGTGGTATCCAGGTTATGATTTTAACAATTTCAAAGTTAGAAAAGGTCCGATCTGGTTGAAATTTCATAAGTTAGATATGGATCTATGGTCGAATAAAGCTATATCCATGATATCTAGTTTCACAGGAGAACCTATCAGAATGGATGATTTCATTGCAAGTAAGAAAATAACGAGATATGTCAGAGTTCTTATTGCAATTGATTTATCCTACGAACTATTTGAGAAAATTCCTATCATGTTTCATAATGGGGAAAAGAAGGATGTCTTGGTTGAATATGAATTTGTACTTCCACGTCGTGAACTTGCAAGGTTTTTGGTCATAATTCTATAGTTCATGATAAAGAACAGAACCATCTTGGATGAAAAGAAGAAGGATGAAGCTTCTAGTTCATCAGAAATTAATGAGACAGCTCAATCTTCATCAGTTGATGACAAGGATGGGCTTCCAAATGATATTCTAAATGATGTGATAAATCATGTAGCTAATAACATGGATGAGAATCCAGTAGTTGAAGAGCAGTAGGACATGTCTTTTGGGGCTAGCAAAAAAACTTATTATCTTGCACAAGACAAAGGAAAGGATCAGGTTACCTTCGTAGCTCCTTCTAAAAGAAATATCAGGAGCTCATCAACTATTAAATGCCGATTATGGTATGGAATGTCAGGGGAATGAACTCACCATCTCGTATGCGTGATGTTGTTTCTCTCCTGACAAAATTTAAACCAACTATTGTTGGTTTAGTAGAGAATAAGCTTAGTTTAGGTAACTTGAATTTTTTTAAAGAGCTACTGCCTAATAACTAGGATTTGTTACCTCACCAATTATCTGAATTTTCTGGAAGGATTTTAGTGATTTGGAATGCTGACATTCGGGCAGTAGACATTATATCTTCATCTTTTCAACATGTTACTATGCAAGTGATAAATTCTGGGGGCCTTGGTTTTTTTTTTCTATCAGTAATTTATGCTAGTAATAATTTTTGTGAAAGGCAGGAATTATGGCAGAGAATTATTTCTGAATCAGAGAGCATGAATGGTGAATGGATTCTAATGGGTGACTTCAATAACTCCACATCTCCAATTTATAAAAAGGGAGGATTGCCAGTTCCTTTTAAACATCTTAGAGCTTTAAATAATTACCTAATTCAGTCTGGTTTGATTGAAATAAAGGCTATGGGTTTTAACTATTCTTGAAGAGGTAGAGGGATAGCAAACCATATAGATAAAATTTTCATAAATCATGCCTTTCTCCAGAAATTTAATGAGATAAAAGCCTTATCGCTTTCATAATTATCTAGTGATCACAAGCCTTTGCTGCTTGAGCTTATACCTTCTTCCCTGGTAAAGGACATCGTTTCAGATATTCAAATGACTGGATATATAAGGATGGTTATTCTGATTGCATAAATATCGGTCTACAAAATAATGGATGGGGCTTTCCAAGTTACATGTTTCAGCAGAAGCTTCAAGCATGTAAAGCAGAGTTGAAACTGTGGAATAAGTTGAGGCCAAAAGATGATGCTTTGTTAAATGAAGCTGAAACAAGATTTATGGAGAAGGAAGCTACAGTGGATATGGACCCAGAGAATATTGATTTGTATGAGAGTATGTTAGAAGCTAAGCATTAATACATGATTCGAAAGAATATTAGATTCTGGAGTTATAGGCAAAAGGCAAAGGTGAAATTGCTACAAGAAGGAGATACAAATTCTATATTATTTCATGCAAAAATGTCAACTCGCAAGTATAGTAATAATATAAAAGCCCTAATAAAATATGATTGTGATTTGTTATTTAAACAGGATGAGATAACAGCAGAAGCTCTGGATTATTATAGCTCTTTTTTCAGTGGCGAAACTGCAACTGTTGATCCTCATTTCCAATCTTCTTATGTCATTAATCAAGAAGGTCAACAAGCTTTACTTCGCGAATTTTCTATTGAAGATGTCAAGAAAGCAGTGTTTTCAATTCACGAAGATTCAAGCCCAGGTCCTGATGGGTTCAATTCTAAATCTTACAAGGTACACTGGGAAGAAATTAAATGGGATTTATTAAATGCACTTCAGGATATATTTGATTCTGCTAAGTTTCCTGAGGGATGCAATCATACATTTGTAACTCTGATACCTAAGAATGATAGACCATCCGACATATCTCATTATCGTCTAATAGCCTACTGCAATCTTTACTATAAATTTTTTAGTAAAATCCTGTGTAATCGAATTAAATGGTTTTTACCACATCTTATATCCCAAAATCAATGTGCTTTTATTCCATCAAGGTATATAGGAGATAATATACTTTTAGCAAATGAGTTGATCCAAGATTTCAAAAAACCAGGGGTGAATAAGATGTGTGTTAAAGTAGATTTGCTTAAAGCTTATGATAAGATAAACCGAGAATTTATATGCAATATCATGAGGATCATGGGTTTCCCTGTTCATTTTATAAATGTGATATATGACTGCATCTCTACGCCAACATTTTCTATTATGACTCAAGGATGTCCAAAGGGTTTTATCTCATCCAATAGGGGCATAAGGCAAGGTGATCCTCTCTCACCTTACTTGTTTTCTATTGCTATGGAGAATTTCAGTTTTTGCATGAATGAAGTTGTTCCCAAGAAATCTTTTATGCCAATTCATAAATTTGAGCCAATAATATATCATTTATTATATGCGGACGATTTATCGGTGTTTGGTAGATGTTCTGAAGAGATTGCAAGGTCTCTGAAATCAATTTTTGTAAGACTAGAATTGGCTTGTGGTTTATCTGTGAGTGTTATGAAGGCCAAACTATATGTAAGTACACATGCAACACACAGAAATAAAATAGCTGATATTTTGGGATTTCAGATAAGCCAATTACCTATAAAATATTTAGGAGAACCTTTGTCTTCTAATTACTTACACTATAATGATTGCCAAGACTTGATTCAAAGAATTCAATGCAAAATCCAAGCATGGGATGCTATGTTTTTGAGTTTTGCAGGCCGGGCAGAACTCATTAATTTAGTTATCACTCCAATGGTTCTCTACTGGATGTTTGTATATCAGCTTCCTGATTTAACTATTGATAAGCTTAATACTGTATGTTCCAATTTTTTCTGGGGAGGGAGGGGGGTGGGGGGATCAACACATAAAAGTAAAATGGGAGGTGTTATGTACACCAAAAAGAGAAGGGGGGAATGGCTTGAAATGTTTTGAAGCTTTGAAAACTGCAGCAACTATGAAATTGATGTGGAAATTTTTAGAGAAGAAGTCTTTGTCGAGTTTTTGGATGGAACAAATGTATTGCAAGGGTAAGGCTTTATGGAACATGAGTGTGGATAACAATGCATCATGCACAGGGAAAACAATCTTGAGACTAAGAACCTCAGGCAGACAATTATTCAGCAAAATTATTTCAACTGGTTCATCCACATCACTATGGTTTGACCCATGGATAAATGGGAAATGTTTAGTTGATTTAATTGGCATGACAAGATTTCAGGCTATAGGAGAGTTTGGTGAACTTGCATCAGATATTATGATCAATGGGAGGTTATGCAGTATGATACACCCAGCATCAAGAGAAGTTCAGTCGTTGATTGATGAAATGGAAATGAAAAGTGATGCTATGAATGATTTTTATGAATGGAGCGATGGTGGAGCTTTTCTTTTCATAAGGCATGGGATAAAGTCAGAAGAAGACAACCAGAAAAGTTTTTTTTTCAAGGTTATTTGGCACTCAAAAAATGTTAAAAGAATGTCACTAATCTCTTATCTTGCTGTTTTGAACAGGTTTAGCACAAAAGATAGATTGATGAGGTTTGGGGTGGTGAATGAAAGTTGTTGTGTACTCTGCCAGAATCATGAAGAATCAATGAAGCACTTATTTTTCAAATGCGATTACTCCTATTATATATGGGCAGCAATTAAACTGAAACTTGGCATTGATGCAAATTATATTGGTTCTCCGGAAGAAGAACCTACTTATACATCAAGATGTTTTAGAGGCAAAAATCGGTTAGTTGATGCGAGCTATGCAGCTATTACCACAGCAGTGTATCAGATCTGGGCTGAAATGGATGCAAGGGTGTTCAACAATCAATGTATTAGAAGAGAAGTGAGATTAAAGCTAATAGAGAAGGAGGTGAGTTATGTGCTGAACGGAAATGGCAGTAGAACCAAACGTAACATTGTGATAGAAGCTTTTTTGCGAAGATGGGGTGTGGATTTGGTATATACTGGATGAAGTATAGAGGTGCAATTTTGATGTCATGGAGAGGAAAAGTGGTTACAGATTCAATAAAGTTAGCAGATTATATGATATAGTTGATAGAAAGGTTTTACAGTTGTAATTGTTGTTATTTGATTGTTTGACGTATTGTTAATATATGGATTATATATGTACTCTTTTTCCTTGTTATCGCACCTATTTAGGTTGGGGGTACAAGGTTTTGATGAGGCATATATATGAAGTATACGATTGGTTTTCGTAATAAAGCGTACCAATTTTCAAATATATATACACACACACACAAGAAGGGGACAAGAATAAATAGAAAAAGAAAGAATCAATGTTATTAATAATGTAATAAATAAAAAGTAACCTTTCAGGAGAATTAATTTCTCCCTGCCTTTTTATTAATAGGTGTCGACGTCTCCCCTTAAGAGGGGTCGACCGCCCTCTTGGAGAGGGGGGAGTGCCGACCTCCCTTAAGCGAAAATGGTGGAGATGGCTGATTTTATTTTGGGTTTTTAATAGTTTTGCTTAAACGGATTGTCCAGATTTTATATAACTAATCTTACGGTCCACATACATATTAGCAACTATAAAAAGACCCCCAGCCTCTTCCCTAAACCCTGTATCCATTCTCTTTAGAGCCTCTACTTCGTATCACTGCCATTTTTCCTGATTCTAGAAACAGGTTAGGTTTCTTCTTTTCTTCTAACCTATATTCTACCATTTATAAATCTAAATGCAGAAATTAGGTGTGCATCCTTATTATCAAAATAAATTATTGAGTAAATTTGTATGTAAAGCGGGTCACTATTTCCTGTAGTAATGTGTTTTCTTATTTTTTTGCACTGCTGTATAAAAAATTTCAAAAAACTATAAATATTCACGGAAGAATTCTACATAAAAAAATGTTGAAATATCAGCATTTTTGGTAAATAATTGAACACATTCCTGCAATAATCCACACAATACATGCATATGTTGAAAGATGGATGAATAATTGCAGCAATGTCTGCAATTATTAGAAATAATTGCACACATATCAGCAACTATTTTACAGTGCAGTGTAAAATAATGTAACTACATGAAAAATTGTATAAATATTTGCAAATAGTTGCATCATTTGCAGCAATTTACTGGAGATTTTTTTTTCATTTGTATGCATATTTTTTAATCATTTTTCTGCAATACATGAAAGCATGAATAAGTATAGGCATTGAGTTTGAATTATTCACACAAATCAGCAAAAGTTGCATGAAATTCTATATTTTTTTATAATCGCTGTGATGTCAGCAACTTTTCAGAAAATTACTACCGAAAAATTGTTGAATTTCGTTTGAACGTGCATTTTTTTTGAATTATTATTTTCTTTTGTAGTTTTTTTGCATGAATATGATGATGATTATGTACTAAATAAAATTTAGAAGTTTGATAAATTTTTACGTTGTTTTTCATTGATTTTTTAATGGTTTTCGTAAAACATAGACCTAATTTATTGTTAACCCTCTTTTTGGTAAAAGAAGCAGGGGGCCAAATCAAAGCCCAAACGCGCAACCAATCGAGTTAGACAGATCGCATTCCAAGAAGCCCCGCAGAAGCTTGGCCTGAAGTAGCCGCATATCGGGCCAATCAAGCCGATATCTTACCCCGGAAGACTCGCTGTCCCAGTCAATCGAGAGAACCACTCTCGCACAAAACGTATTGACCGAGTATTTCAGATCTACATGAAATATCCAGCTGAATTGTTCAAATACTTGGCCCGACTCTCAAGCAAGAAAAAGTGGTCGACCATATCCGGACAAAGCTGTAACACCCCGCATTTTTAATGCAATTAAAAATGTGGAAATATGAATAAACATTATATGTATGAATATTTAAGAGAAAAATTAAATGAAGATAACGTACAATTGAAATCAGTTCATACATTGAAGAGACAGGAAAATAAAGACACTTAAATTAAATATCAGGAATTAAGGGAAACGGGCTGTTCTAATGCGTTCGTCTCAGAATTCTGCATGAAATAGAGCCAAAGTTTTTATAAATCGGACTTTGTATGAAGAAGTTATGACCTCTAGATGATTCAACAAAAATTCAGAAAATAAAATAGCTCAGAATTCAGTTCAAAATTCGAAACAGGACCCAGAGGCGGGCTGGGCGGGAAAATTCCCGCCCAGGGGCTAGGTCGACAAAAGGGTCGACCTGGGGGTCGACCTGCCCCAAACCATGTCGATCATAGTGTCGACCTGGGGTCAACTTCCCTGGCCAGGTCGACCTGATGGTCGGGCCTGGTGTATCTAGTGCGATTTTGGGTCCTGTGACATGTTTTGATGGTTCAGATCAGTTCTAGTTTAATCTAAAGGCCCTAAATAACTTCCTACACCTATAAATAAGTATGTGACCTAACCCTAATTCATTAGAAATTATCTATGACACCATTATGCCGCCAAACTCTCTCTTAAAACCTATCTGCCACCTCTAAAACAAATCTCAAGTGTTCATCAACCCTATCAGCGTTCTACATCAACAACAAATCATTTATGTCTTCAATCCCGTCAAGATGAGTGGTTTAAAATGCAGTTGTTGTATAATTATGCCTCTATCGTTCACCATTCCCCATGATGAACATGATGAATAAAATGAATATGATGATAATTTAATGAAATCAGTTATTTTATTTATGCTTGCGATTGGGTTCTCTCCTTTTTATTCTTTGCCCTTTTATTTTTATAGTTAGGCTATCTCGAGCCTACGACAATCATGAATTTATGCGTTGTAAGCGTGAATGAGAAATTAAAAAGGGAAAAGGGGTTATGTGGACCTAATATGGGCTAGAAGGTTTTGTATATGATTTGATATAGAATTATGGACATAATTATATTGTAATGGTGAATTTGTGTAAGCTTGTCATAATTGTGATTGGATATGGAATCGGTATAATTTAGTATGAACAATATGAAAAATTGGATAATATGGGTTGGTGAAATCTATTTGTGACTTGAAAATAAAGTCTAAAAGGTGAAATTAGATAATATGTATGAACGCGGGAACGTTGGAGAATATGTTGGGAAAATATTGATTTTATAAAATTAGGTATTATTGGATAATTGGAATATATATGAAATTGGCATATTTGTGTAAAATTGTATAATTGGAAATTGGGTATGAATAACATGTTTGGGTATGAATAACATGAAATTTGTAAATTTGCCTATAATTGGTATTTTATAATTAGGACTAATTAATATGTAATTAATAGGATTAATGACAAGTTGGAATAGGCAAAATTGTAAACACGACTATATGTTGAATTAGAAACACATGACATGAAAATTTGGGGTTTGGGTAAAATACGATGTTAATGAACCGTTAACACGAGGCTAGACGCAATTGTGGTGTAAGACTGCCCGGAACCGCCTGACATATCCAGCTATCATAATTGGACGTCTAATGTGAGAGGTCAATGGCAAGAACTGTAGGCGTAACGGTTGGTGACACGAGGTTAGACTCGGTTTGTGGTGTAAGACTGCCCGGAACCACCCGGCAAATCCAGTAGCCACAAAGTGTTCGGTCTAATGTGGGAGGTCATGCACCGTTCGTCTTAAGGAATGAATTAAGGAAGACCAACCATAATATGACATGGGTATGGTTAGAGGGTTAGGTGGGGTGACATGTAAATTATGACATGTAAATTATGGCATGTAAATATGGACCTAACCGGAATAGGACAAGACATGTAAGATATGAATAATGTGGACTTAACCGTGGTAAGAATATGGTGTAGAACATGACTAATGTAGACTTAACCGTAGTAAGGCATGTGTAAGACATGGAAACCATGATAAAAGGTGTTAAGTGGGGCATGGGTGATACGAGAGACATAAATAAATGAATGCTTAACCAAATGGGACCCGTAATGGTATCACAAATCAATTGAATTAAGTAAAGGGTTAAAGAAATGGAAGGGTTAAGTAAATTTAAATTAATAATAGAATATGGGGAATGGTAAATAACCTATTATGAATGAATTTGAATAAGAAAAAGGAATAATAATAGGTTAGACTTGTCCTAGGGACAAGTGGAAAGTATAACTTATGGAATAAGATAAGTTATAAGAAACGATAGAGGAAAATAAGATAACTTATATGTGAAGATATACCTAATTATAAATTAAGTGGTTTGGGAAGGAGAAATGTGAAATTTAAGATGATATAAGTTATATGAATGGAAAAGAAGCAAATTAAAATCATATATGTTGGTTGGGCTGAGTAATTCTCTGGGGGCCAGTCTGATGTTGATTTCGGTCTTCGGGACTGGTGTTTGGGGGTTCTTCTTCTAATCAGTATATATGTGGGATAAGGTATACTTAACTATGAATTAAGTATGACATGTTGTTGTAACCCAAAAAGGGGAATAATTTATGAAATTGGAAAATAACATGTGATGGGCTTATTAATGGACTTAAATGGATTAAGTATAACTTGAATTGATAAGCGAGGGTAACTTGGTAAATTTGAAAAGGAAGTAAATGTGAATAAAGAATAACAAAGTTAAATGTAGAAACAGACGAAGAGACACAAGCGCGTAAGAAGATGATTAGACGTAGGGTCTAATGACATATAAAAATTAAGGCGCTTGGGGCAGTCCGTACGTTGTAGGATGAATAACCCAACAAGGTAGATCATCACGGTGTCATAAGGCACGAGGGGAGCACACATTCGTTATTTTGGCGGCTCCAACGGACAGGAAGGGGAAGCACGTGGCTTCCTAAGACGTTAAAGGTGCCCCTAGTAGTCCTATGTGTGGTGGCAGATGTTTCAGGCTATGCCTGCAGAGGTTTGGTCTGCGCGTAACTACTAGGTGGGTGGGCCTTGACTGCAAGAATAGCTGGCAGTCAGAATGCTGTTCGAGGTGAGGGAAAAGGTGATTCGGCGGCTCCCTCAATGGAGGTGGAGAGTCAGGAACAACAAGAATAGTAGGTCGTCGAGTGCCTATCACCACAGCATGTAGGATGCAGAAAGACTAGAGCTAGACCCAATATACCATTAACCATTCACTATCGTGGGACGGTGGTTGAAGGGAGATGCCACATGGATGTCTAGATTGGTTGCTTAGGGGATTGTCGCCTAGCTCTCGTAGTCTTTACTAGTTATGGGAGGGGCTGAGGTGGGGCCATAGCCACCGTATTAAACAGACCCTAAGGATATTTGTGTGGGAGGCTGTTAAAGGTGGGCCTTGCACAAATATAAGGAAAGCTCCCGACCAAGTTCTGTGTTTCTTGTATAGCCCTGCCACGGGACTCGGACACGCACACACGATGGGTGTGCGGGTTTGGTAATGAATATATTGGATAATACGTACGTGGGAGAGTCTAGATATAACCATGTCTGCTCTAGGTGGTGTATCGTAGACTGGTGGGCATTATTCGATAATGGCAGTCAATATACTTACGTAACTAGAGTGATCCTATGTGGAAGAAGTGTTGTATTATATACAAAAGGAATGTACGTTACTATGACATAGGACGGGGGACTATGTATATCACTGCGAGGTTACGGTGGAGATCGTGCGAATGGGGTACCACGGGGTGTACTTCAGTGTGGGGGTAGCTACATATACATGGTATTAGGTTAATCTACAAGGGGTAGATGGGTGCGACGTACGTGTAAGCCTTGAGTGATAATAACACGAATAACCTAATAAAAATAAAAATGTAATAGAACGGTATATGTAGGATTATCCAAGAAGTGCATTTTAAATTCATTCACACAGAACTTATGTTCTGACCCCCTCCTCATAACATTCGCAGGTTAGAATCAGGACAGAGACTTATAGCTTTGGGGATACTAGTTTAGCAGTATTGTAATTAAGGTAAAGCTATGTTTTAAATATACTATATTTTATTCCTTCCGCTATGAGGTGTTTTCCGAACTCTGACATATTTCTTATCTCTGTCTTTTTCTGCAGGATACCAGAGCAACCAACTCGGGTTTCGAGGGATTGGATTTTTGAAAAAAAAATCGGTCCTTTGGAATTTGGATTGTTACATTTGGTATCAGAGCAAAGGTTTATGATTCCTATATAGATAATGAGAGAGCGTATTTGTATTTTCAAAAATATAAACATATTATATATAAACCTAGATCCATAAGGGAGCCCACTAGGTGGAAAGAGTAAAATGTGGGAAGAAATGGGATATATGTTTTGTACACTAAAGGAATGAACATAGAAATTTTAAGGCCCTTAGGTGGTTTAGGTGGAAGGTGTACAATATGTTTTATAGAAAGATGAATCCCATATGATAATAACTGAAATGTTAGTATTAGTGGGTTTAGAAGTGAAACCTTATAAATTAGAAAAAGGTTAAAAAGTGGAAAATGGACTAGGAATATATATATATATGGTTGAGATAATTGACTTTGGGAAAGTGTCTAGGAAAGCCTAGTTGAGTTGGAGACCCACTTTGAGTCTAACCCAATGGTTAACTTTTAGGAACTTGAAATTTTTAAAGTTTTGGCAAAAGAGTTTGTGGTGTTTTCAAGTTGTAATCTTAAAAGTATCTATAATATTTATAATATGCATATTGGGTTTTAAAGTAAAGTGTGGTATACTTTGAAAAGTAATGATTTCTTGTTTTGAAAGAATTCTCTCATGAAAAAGTGTACGTTATAGAGCATGTATAGCTCATTAGTTTTCATATTATAATATATGAAGAGATAAGAAAGTTTTGGAATCTCTACTCTGTTGATTATAAATTTAGATTATTGAGTTGAAAAGAATTTTGTTGGGTAGACGAAATGAGTTGTAGAGAGTAAAGATAGAGTAGAAATTTACACTGTGTAGAAAGCAGTTAAAATTAACATTGTAAGTAGAAACAGTGTAACCCAATAGTTATCCTTGTCCACTCCAGTTTTGTGATTTGAAAAAAAAAATGTTTTGCATTTTATTTTGTGACATGTTTTATGGTTTAGTAAAAGCAAGTTTTGGAAAAGAAAATCAAGTTTTAACACTTTTAGTTTTTTAAAGAAAAATGTAATGAAAAGAAATGAGGCCAAACCATGTTTTGAAAAAGATGGAGTAGGTAAGGATTAATGTTTAGAAAGAATGAGTTTGAGGCTAGGAAGTAAATGACAAGGACCATCCTAGAATAATTAAAGTAAATTCCTGTAGAATGCATAAGCATTGTAAAGCCTAGAATTGTTGCTTGAAAGAATGTAGGCTAGTAATACACAGCAAGAACTAGTAGTGACAACTAGATAGTGGAAGGGCAAGTAAGTGTTGAGAGTTGGCGGTTGGATTTTTCCTTAGAGAAATAGTCTTATGATTTCTGGCACTTGGTAGTAGCTGTGTAGGATGCTGTTTGGGTCGAAAACAGAAAAACTTATTTGGATAATAAATTTAAGTAATTGAAGTAAGTCAAATAAGCTAAGAAAGAGAATAGCCTAATTAAGAAGAAAACAACAAATTCAATAAAGCAACAAAATGAGACGGGAAAAGAAAATGAAAACTTTAAGAAAAGGTGGGTAAAAAATTTAAAATTTACCAAGATAAGTTGAAAAGAGAAGAAACTTTTCTTATGTGGGTTGTGCTGGGATAGGAAAAGAGGAAATCTTTATAGAGTAGTTACATAAAATCCAGGTACAATTCGAAAAGATAGATAAAAGAAAAACGGAAGATGCGAATTTTTCCATTTTATACCTTTTTATAACATAAGAAATCAAATTTAGAAAATTAGATTTTTCTAAATTTCTGAATTTAATGATGATTGGTAGGATTTTGGATGCAAGAATTGGATGAATTATGCTCTTATTTTGTAGGAGTATGGGAAAATTTGGATGAAAAATGTTTTGATTTTCAAAAATATTGCATTCATATAGTACTGCAAGTATATTTAGGATGTGAGCATCATGTTTTTCAAATGAGTTTTTGAAATTTTGCATACATACAGGTGGTACCAATTAGACATACATGCATTACTATGATGTATTTCACTTTGCACCTGCGCACAATGTTTGCAAAAAAAAAAAGGATGCACACATGATTGGATGTTAGGATACGTTCCTCTTAACTTGGAGATTTCGGGGACGAAATCCTTTAAGGAGGGGAGAATGTAACACCCCGCATTTTTAATGCAGTTCAAAATGTGGAAATATGAATAAACATTATATGAATGAATATTTAAGAGAAAAATGAAATGAAGATAACGTACAATTGAAATCAGTTCATACATTGAAGAGGCGGGAAAATAAAGACAATTAAATTAAATATCAGGAATTAAGGGAAACGGGCTGTTCCATTGCGTTCGTCTCGGAATTCTGCATGAAATAGAGCCCAAGTTTTCATAAATTGGACTTCGTATGAAGAAGTTATGAACCCTAGAAGATTCAACAAAAATTCAGAAAATAAAACAGCTCAGAATTCAGTTCAAAATTCGAAACAGGACCCAGAGGCGGGCCGGACGGGAAAATTCCCGCCCAGGGGCTAGGTCGACAATAGGGTCGACCTGGGGGTCGACCTGCCCCAAACAAGTCGACCATAGTGTCGACCTGGGGGTCGACCTTCCTGGCCAGGTCGTCCTGATGGTCGGGCCTAGTGTATCTAGTGCGATTTTGGGTCCTGTGACGTGTTTTGACGGTTCAGATCAATTCTAGGGTAATCTAAAGGCCCTAAATAACTTCTTACACCTATAAATAAGTATATAACCTAACCCTAATTCATTAGAAATTATCTATGACACCATTATGCCTCCAAACTCTCTCTTAAAACCTAGCCGCTGCCTCTAAAACAAATCTCAAGTGTTCATCAACCCTATCAGCGTTCTACGTCAACAACAAATCATTTATTTCTTCAATCCCGTCAAGATGAGTGGTTTAAAATACAGTTGTTGTATAATTATGCCTCTATTGTTCACCATTCCCCATGATGAACATGATGAATATAATGAATATGATGATAATTTAATGAAATCAGTTATTTTATTTATGCTTGCGATTGGGTTCTCTCCTTTTTATTCTTTGCCCTTTTTATTTTTATAGTTAGGCTATCTCGAGCCTACGACAATCATGAATTTATGCGTTGTAAGCGTGAATGAGAAATTAAAAAGGGAAAAGGGGTTATATGGACATAATATGGGCTGGAAGGTTTTGTATATGATTTGAAATAGAATTATGGGCATAACTATATTGCAATGGTGAATTTGTGTAAGCTTGGCATAATTGTGATTGGATATGGAATCGGTATAATTTAGTATGAACAACATGAAAAATTGGATAATATGGGTTGGTGAAATCTATTTGTGACTTGAAAATAAAGTCTAAAAGGTGAAATTAGATAATATGTATGAATGCGGGAACGTTGGAGAATATGTTGGAGAAATATTGATTTTATAAAATTAGGTATTATTGAATAATTGGAATATATATGAAATTGGCCTATTTGGGTATAATTGTATAATTGGAAATTGGCATGTTTGGGTATGAATAACATGAAATTTGTAAATTTGCCTATAATTGGAATTCTATAATTGGGACTAATTAATATGTAATTAATAGGATTAATGACAAGTTGGAATAGGCAAAATTGTAAACATGACTATATGTTGAATTAGAAATACATGACATAAAAATTTGGGGTTTGGGTAAAATACGATGTTAATGAACCTTTGACACGAGATTAGACGCAATTGTGGCATAAGACTGCCTGGAACCGCCCGACAAATCCAGCTACCATAATTGGACATCTAATGTGAGAGATCAAAGGCAAGAACTGTAGACGTAACGGTTGGTGACACGAGGTTAGACTCGGTTTGTGGTGTAAGACTGTCTGGAACCGCCCGACAAATCCAGCAGCCACAAAGTGTTCGGTCTAATGTTGGAGGTCATGCACCGTTCGTCTTAAGGAATGAATTAAGGAAGACCAACCATAATAAGACATGGGTATGGTTAGAGGGTTAGGTGGGGTGACATGTAAATTATGACATGTAAATTATGGCATGTAAATATGGACCTAACCGGAATAGGACAAGACATGTAAGACATGACTAATGTGGACTTAGCCGTGGCAAGAATATGGTGTAGAACATGACTAATGTAGACTTAACCGTAGTAAGGCATGTGTAAGACATGGAAACCATGATAAAATGGGTTAAGTGGGACATGGCTGATATGAGAGTCATAAATAAATGAATGCTTAACCAAATGGGACCCGTAATGGTATCACAAATCAATTGAATTAAGTAAAGTTGAACTAATGGGTTAAAGAAATGGAAGGGTTAAGTAAATTTATATTAATAACAGAATATGGGGAATGGTAAATAACCTATTATGAATGAATTTGAATTAGAAAAAGGAAGAATAATAGGTTAGACTTGTCCTAGGGACAAGTGGAAAGTATAACTTATGGAATAAGATAAGTTATAAGAAACGATAGAGGAAAATAAGATAACTTATATGTGAAGATATACTTAATTATAAATTAAGTGGTTTGGGAAGGAGAAATACGAAATTTAAGATGATATAAGTTATATGAATGGAAAAGAAGTAAATTAAAATCATATATGTTGGTTGGGATGAGTAATTCTCTGGGTGCCAGTCTGATGTTGATTTCGGTCTTCGGGGCTGGTGTTTGGGGAGTTATTCTTCTAATCAGTAGATATGTGGGATATAGTATACTTAACTATGAATTAAGTATAACATGTTGTTGTAACCCAAAAAGGGGAATAATTTATGAAATTGGAAAATAACATGTGATGGGCTTATTAATGGACTTAAATGGATTAAGTATAAATGGAATTAATAAGCAAGGGTAACTTGGTAAATTTGAAAAGGAAGTAAATGTGAATAAAGAATAACCAAGTTAAATGTAGAAACTGACGAAGAGACACAAGCGCGTAAGAAGATGATTAGACGTAGGGTCTAATGACATATAAAAATTAAGGCGCTTGGGGCAGTCCGTACGTTGTAGGATGAATAACCCAACGAGGTAGATCATCACGGTGTCATAAGGCACGAGTGGACCGCACATTCGTTATTTTGGCGGCTCCAACGGACAGGAAGGGGAAGCATGTGGCTTCCTGAGACGTTAAAGGTGCTCCTAGTAGTCCTCTGTGTGGTTGCAGATGTTTCAGGCTGTGCCCGCAGAGGTTGGGTCTGCGCATAACTACTAGGTGGGTGGACCTTAACTGCAAGAATAGCTGGCAGTCAGAATGATGTTCGAGGTAAGGGAAAAGGTGTTTCGGCGGCTGCCTCAACGTAGGTGGAGGGTCAGGACCAACAAGGATAGTTGGTCGTCGAGTGCCTATCACCACAGCCAGTAGGATGCGGAAAGACTAGAGCTAGACCCAATATACCATTAACCATTCACTATCTTGGGACGGTGGTTGAAGGGAGACACCACATGGATGTTTAGATTGGTTGCTTAGGGGCTTGTCGCCTGGCTGTCATAGTCTTTACTAGTTATGGGAGGGGCCGAGGTGGGGCCATAGCCACCATAGAAAAAAGACTCTAGGGATATTTGTGTGGGAGGCTGTTAAAGGCGGGCCTTGCACAAATATAAGGAAAGCTCCCGACTGAGTTCCGTGTTTCCTGTGTAGCCCTGCCATGGGACTCGGGCACGCACACGTGATGGGTGTGCGGGTTAGGTAACGAATACATTGGATAATACGTACGTGGGAGAGTCTAGATATAACCATGTCTGCTCTGGGTGGTGTATCGTAGACTGGTGGGCATTATTCGATAACGGCAGTCAATATACTTACGTAAATAGAGTGATCCTATGTGGAAGAAGTGTTGTATTATATACAAAAGGAATGTACGTTACTATGATATAGGACGGGGGACTGTGTATATCACTACGAGGATACGGTGGAGACCGTGCGAGTGGGGTACCATGGGGTGTACTTCAGTTGGGGGTAGCTACGTATACCTGGTATTAGGTTAATCTACAAGGGGTAGATGGGTGCGACGTACGTGTAAGCCTTGAGTGATAATAACACGAATAACCTAATAAAAATAAAAATGTAATAGAACGGTATATGTAGGATTGTACAAGAAGTGCATTTTAAATTCATTCACACAGAACTTATGTTCTGACTCCCTCCTCATAACATTCGCAGGTTAGAATCAGGACAGAGACTTATAGCTTTGGGGATACTGGTTTAGCAGTATTGTAATTAAGGTAAAGCTATGTTTTAAATATACTATATTTTATTCCTTCCGCTGTGAGGTGTTTTCCGAACTCTGACATATTTCTTGTCTCTGTCTTTTTCTGCAGGATACAAGAGCAACCAACTCAGGTTTCGAGGGATTGGATTTTTGAAAAAAAAAATCGGTCCATCAGAATTCGGGTTGTTACAAAAGCTCTACTTTTGATATACCTCACCGTGGATGCCATGTCGGCCATAACTTCCGAGAATACTATTTATGAATAGTGGAATTAGTCTTTAGCCGCTGTTCTGACCAAGTGATGGACTCCACATGTCCGAGCTTTCCCAGAAAGGCCGGGCCACGTCATAACAGCTCAAGCTGCTATCCCCACTTATAAATACCTCAAAGCTTAAGGAGGACGAGGGGAGACTTCTCTAACCTTCCTTTTTTCGGGTCATGCTACTTCTTCTTCCCAGACAAAAATTATCTGGAAGAGAAAATAGTCACCTTCTCTCTTTTCTCCAAATAGAAAAAGCATTGTACCTGTAATCAAAAGCAAAAGTAATGTATATAAAGTGGACGTAGGCACCGTCTTTGCCGAACCACTATAAAAATTCTGTGTGTTTTCCCCGTTTTCTTTACTTTTTTCTGCATTTTATAATCAGTATTGTGTGATCTACACATAATTGGGGGTTGATCATCACTAGTGACCAACTTTTGACGTTATCGCTTTGGCGTGCCAAGAAGGGAGAAATTTGCCTTAATCCATGGCGCACAAACGAAAGAAAGATACAACATCCTCTCGTCCTGCAAACACCGATGTAACTGATACTAATGCTACAGAAGCCAGTCACGAAGTTTCCTCTCATGAAGATATGTCTTGATTTCTTACCCGGGACGACATGGATTAAATCATGGTCAAGTTCAGAGCATATGACATCTCAGGATAAACTCCTCGAACGACAGCAGCAGTTGATGGATCACCTTCTCGGTCGACTAGAGACAGGATTGAACGCTTCAACATCAATTCCCCCACCAACTGAGACTGGGGAAACAACTAATCTTCGGTCTGCATAGAATCAGGCCATTGATCAGGCTACACCTTTATTTCATCCTGGTTTGGTCCCACCAGTCGATCGATGTCAACCGGGAGTATCGCTTCCAGCGACCAGCGCAGCTGTAGTAGTAGAACCTTAGGAGGCTCGTGATCAAGATCTAGATCGGTCGAATACTTTGCCTTCACTCTTGGGAACAACTCGACCTATCGAACCAGTCATGTAGCCACCGGGTCCCTCAGAATTAACGCCATTCCCATTACAACCCGCAATCTTACCATAGACCAGTCTAACCACTCTTTACCTTCAACGAAGGGCTGGTGCGACCTTCCCTTTGAACCAGGGAAGCCACTCTGCTATACCGGTCCTCACAGTGACAAAAGAAAATGCTAGCGTAGACCCCACTAACCTCGCTCCCTCGAGGGGCACCTTCGAGCTTCGAACATCACATGCTATGCTGGATCAGCCTAGGCCCCCCGTTGCGGGTACGGCTCGACCCAATACTCCTCAGGTTCAAGCGGGGCCATTCTCCCTAGAACCACCTACCATAGCTCACCTTCCCTCACACCTTCACTCAACTCTCGGAAGACGGGCCCAGCCAATGACCGCCCTTCCGAGCATGCTTTTGCTAAATCATCGAATTGAAGTTTCCCCAGATACTGAGCTAAATTCATGGCAATGACTCCTCGGAGATGGAAGCCATCTTGCAAGCATCATCCAACGCTTTACCCGGGGAACTTCCTCACAGCAGGACATAGCTGATGTCAATCGCAACCCTTTCACTAGGGAAATCAGAAACTCCCGAAACTTTCCGGACTTCAAGTTCCCTGCTATCAAGCCATACAATGGTCGCACTGATCCAACCATCCACCGCGTGCGATACATGCGATATATGGAAGTACTCGGCGGATTGACCAATGTCATGGCTAAGTGCTTCCCACTCTTTCTCACTGATATAGCCGGAATGTGGTTTCAAACAGCTAATAACAAAGTCGATCAGCAGCTGGAACACTCTGGTCACATGCCTCGCTGAGAAATCCAGAGTACATATCTCTCGACCGAAGAGCGTTATGTTATTATCTACCATCAAGCAGCGATCAGGAGAAATGCTCAGATCCTTCCTCGAAAGGATCAACGCGGCTGTAGCGTCAGTCGATCGACCCGAGCCAACGATGATACTTATGGACGCCATTGTAGGAGTTCAGAACCGATCAAACTTCTCAATCTCTTTAACCAGAGATCACCCCAAGGATATAGATGACTTCTATTCCGAGGCCAAGCGATTCTTCCGACAAGAAGACGTCAGCAATTAGATGGAGAGCCTTGAGATCCTAGCAGCCAAACAGCAAGGTCCACTCAACAATAACGTCCAGAATAAAGGAAGAGGAAAGGCCCTGGAAAAGAGCGAGCATCATGTGCGACCTCGGATCGAAAGTAAGTATGACAAGTACACCGAACTCAATTCCTCTCTGCTCGATATCTACCTTGACATACGAGGGTTCCTGCACACTCCAAGACCACCTCGACGAGTATCAACCCAGGTGGAGCTCGATTCTGGCAAACATTGTGTGTTCCACAACGTAGGTGGACATAGCACCGATGGATGCCACCATCTACGCGATCTCACACAGGATCGAGTCGAAAAGGGGAGCTTCCCGAATATGTCAAGATTCGTGCCCCGGCCTTGCTGCCACGACCTTCTGCCCAAGCTCCTCAGGTCAATCCACGAGCTCCTAGAAACGGAAGTGAGCCTGAGACTAGCACTCACGACATTATCATTAATTAGATTTTTCTGATGTATTTCTTCCAAAGGACACTTTGATGTACACATGTATGGGGTTAGGATTTAGCTCCTAGGCATGCTCTGAAATCAATAGATGTCCTCTCAGAATTTCTTTTTAATAATTCATTAGTTGCTTTTTCAAATATGGATATTGTTTGGGAAACTCTAAAGCCGAGCATGGATAATGTTCGTTCCCCTCTTTTAATATGGTCGGCGTGAAAGCCTACCGCTATATCTTAATACCTACTCCCCTAGCCGAGTGTGGTATATTTCTTTAAGATGAGTATGGATGATAACCCCCCTTCTTTCTCTACACCACGAGCCTCTGTCGCTCGCTGGATACACTAATCTAACATGAGTCGAGCACGGAAAACACTTGCTCTAAGCCGAGTATGGTTAATACTCGCCCTCTCTAAGCCGAGTACGGTTAATACTCGCCACTAAGCCGAGTATGGTTAATAGTCGCCACTAAGCCAAAGTATGGTTAATACTCGCCACCTCTCAAAGCCAAGTGAAATAAAATGCTCGACCCATTAGCCTTCTCCAAGCCGAGAACGGTTTATTTTTGTCTTTTCAGAAACTAACTCTCATGAAGGCGATCATCATCTCAGCCTTAATACGATTTTTGATAGTTGTCGGTTTTCCGTCCTTAATACGACCCAGTTCGGTCATCGGTTTTCTGGCCTTAATACAACATCGGAACCATCAGATTTCTTGCCTTAATATGGTCCGGCGCGACCATAGCTGCTCGAGAGATTATGCTTCGATTAATATTTTAGAACACACCTCCCTCTATCGAAGAAGATGCATTCTGAAGGGCAAAGTGTTAACCCTCTTTTTGATAAAAGAAGCTGTAGGCCAAATTGAAGCCCAAATGCGCAACCAGTCGAGTTAGACAGATCGCACTCCAGGAAGCCCCGCAGAAGCTCGTCCTGAAGTAGCCGCATATCGGGCCAATCAAGCCGATATCTCACCCCGGAAGACTCGCTTTCCTAGTCAACCGAGAGAATCGCTCTCGCACAAGATGTGTCGACCGAGTATTTCGGATCTACATGAAATATCCAACTGAGTTGTTCAAATACTTGGCCCGACTCTCAAGGAAGAAAAGCGGTCAACCATATCCGAACAAAGCTCTACTTTTGATATACCTCACCGTGGATGCCACGTCGGCCACAAATTCCGAGGATACTATTTATGAATAGTGGAATCATTCTTCAGCCGCTATTTTAACCAAGTGATGGACTCCACGTGTCCGAGCTTTCCCGGAAAGGCCGGGCCACGTCACAACATCCCAAGCTCTATCCACGCCTATAAATACCTCAAAGCTTAAAGAGGACGAAGAGAGACTTCTCTAACCTTTCTTTATTCGGCTCATGCTACTTCTATTCTTCCCAAAAAACATTATCTGGAAGAGAAAATAGTCGCCTTCTCTCTTTTCTCCAAATAGAAAAAACATTGTACCTGTAATCAAAAGCAAAAGTAATATATATAAAGTCGATGTAGGCACCGTCTTTGTCGAACCACTATAAAAATTCTGTGTGTTTTCACCGTTTCCTTTACTTTTCTCTGCATTTTATAATCAGTATTCGTGTGATCTACACACGATTGGGGGTTGATCGTCGACCAACTTTTGACGTCAACATTTGTAAAGTTTTAAGACAGGAAGTTTTTTTTTTTGGTATTTTGAAACCTAAACTGGACCTAAGCCAAACGGTCCTAATCTAAATTCTTATCTCAATTCTAGATTTAATTATAGTATACATATTTGTGAGATTCTAAATCGACTTCTTATTTATATTTAGGAGGATTTGGAGCATGTTGATTCGAAAGGCTTAATCCAAATTTGTTAGATTCTACATTGAATTCACTATTCTTCTCTTCATATGTCTATGAGTGGAAATTACATTAGTATTATACTTTCTATATTATGTAGTATAAATCTGGATTTTTATGCCTATAGGGGATTGGATTTGCACAAAAAAAAACGTAAACAAATCCTCCAAATCCCTTATATTTTGCGGAACTGGTCAGTCAATTTTTGTATTTTGGGCATTGGTTATTGATGTAATAAAAGATAAGCTTTTAGGTGTTGTACAGTTTCTAATAATGGTCTTATTCATTTTTTTGTAAAAAGTGTAAATTCATATGCATGTGTACAAAGACAAAACACTTGAGTATTGTAGATTTAATAGGTTTAAGCATCTATTTTTAAAATAGATAGTTTGAACGTTTTATACCCAAATAACAAAAGTCCTAAGTTTTTGAATATATGTATTAATCATATGAAAAGTGAAGCAGTACCAAAAATGAGATTTTACATATATAATTGAATTACTGCACCTTGTATTTCTTTTGTTATTGAAATAATCATTTAAACCTTGGTTACAGGTTTTTATGTATATGTTGTTATTTCCCTGTTATTGAATATGAACATACCTGGCTATGCTACGTTGATGAAGTTCGAGAAATAAACTTGTACACCTTATTTTGATGTTAAGATTAGCATTTCAACGAATTAGGATGTTTATCTATGTACGCTTGATTTACATTTTGTTTATTACTATTTATAGTGTATTAACGTATTATTAATGGGTATTAAATTCGTATTAAGAGCACGCTAAATGCGTTAAATAGAAAATCAGAATTATAAATATCTTCATAGAAAAATGTGTATATGTGAGTATTAATGGCTTTTACTAGTACTAATGAGACATAGATACAAGAAGTTAATCTTTACTTGTAGTAGAAGTCTACTCGGAACCGACCGGCATATCCAGCATCTACAAGTTAGTCGGATTAATATGAGATATCTAAATGCCATAATCCATTATAATTACTACACAAAGCCGCGAGCTAAGTCCAACTTCAAGTAGAAGCCTGCCCGGAACCACCCGACAAATCCAGCATCTACAAGCGGTTGGTTTACTTTAAGATATCTTGTATGTATGCATGTATGTATGTATATAATATATATATATGCATATATATATATTTGTGTGAAGTAGGTCTGCCTTGAGAAGATATTAAGTGGTTGATCTACCTTATTTGGGTATTTAGTGTTTAGGACTAGGTCTATTACTAAGGTTCACTCCTTAGTTTAGAACCCAAGTCATGGGTCCCACCCTTATAGAGGTCTTAAGTGGTCATTGGGTCTTCCTTTCTCTTGAAATATATTAAATGGTCTTAAATTAAAACTCAAACGATATAAGTTTGAGTGGGGCAGTTCTCCAGATGTTGTCCACTTCCTCTTTAGGGGTTACGTGAGGGCGTACCTAGAGGGATGGTGGTATGAAAATTTCCAAGGAACTGCCTAAGGGAAGTATTAAGTGTCAAGGAGTTCACACGTAATACCAGTAAAATAGTATCACATGGGCCAGCCGGAGGGTCTTAAATGACAATAAGTGTACAGATATTAAGTGGCAGATTATTATTTCTCGTATTACAAGAGAGAAAATATTATGTAGAGTTAATGATTATAAAACGAGGTTTTAAGTGACCAAGGTCCACCATAGGGCCTTAACTGATCGAAGGGATCCAACCATAAATAAATATTTATCTAATGGTCGTAAGTGACCGAACGGTAGTTCTCCTCGTAGGGTATTAATGGATAATAGAATCTACCCTTATAAATAAGCATGTTGGCCTTAAGTGACTTTAGAATAGTCCGCCTAAATAATACATATATTTGTGTGTTGAATTTGCGTAAACATAATTTAATGAATTTATACTATCAAATATAGAAAATTGAAATTCCTTAAATTTATGTGATTTTCATTCGCTATAACTTGTTATGACATCCCTTCTCATAACAACTAAACATGTTAGTATGTGGGACCGCTTGAGATTGGACTGACAAAGGAGGAGCTATAGTTGTTATTATCATGTTTGGTAGTATTATTGTACCCATGAGATATTATTATAGATGTGCCTTTTATGATAGTTAGAATTTGATGTAGCTGAAATAATTGAGGTTTTAATTAATGGTACAACTACTTTTTGCTATTATATTTTATCCCTTCCGTTGTGAAATTCTGATTTCGTTTTTAATTGGCCCTGTTTACCTAATCCTTATAGGAACCAACAAACAATTTAGAATGAATCTAAGTTTTGATGGGCCTTTTTAGGTTGGAATTTAGGCACAATCCGGACGGGTTGTTACAGCTTGATGTAAATAATGCGTTTTTGAATGTTGTTTTGTAGGAAGAAGTGTCCATGCAATAACCATAAGGCTTTGTGGAAAAAAGAAAAGGAATTGTATGCAAACAGCACAAAGCAACTTATGGGCTGAAACAAGCACTAAGGATTTTGTTTATCAAGCTAAAATCAACATTTGTCAAACATGGATAAAAATCAACAAAATATGATAACTCTATATTTACAAAATTTATTGATGACACTATCACATATATACTAATTTGTGTTGATGACTTTATCATTACGGGAAACATTGAAACTAAAATTAATGGAATTACTCAGACTCTTAACACTGAATTCTCAATCAAGAATCTTGGGACTTAAGTTATTTTATAAGGATTGAAGTAAGGAGTAGCATTTCAAAAATACATCTTAATCTAAGGAAATATATCAGTGAAATTCTATCTAGAGCAAAATGGATAATAAAATCTATTGTCAGCTCCAATGATTACAAATCCACAATGGTCAAAAACTAGAGGGGAGTCAATTCAAAATGACAAACAATACAGAAGTATAGTTTGTGACAGCCCGCATTTTACGTATCAAAGGATCGTAAAATATTTTTATTGTATTCCCGGAGGGTTGGATCATTCTCATATTTTAATATGTTGCTTATGGGGTTGTGAGACATGTCCATAATTTTTACTAATTTCATTTGTGACAATTTTTCCCCTGTCAGTCTTGTACAGGACATAACTTTTGACTCAGGTTGAATTAGGATGGTGAGACCTGTGCCATTGGAAAGGAAATGATGATTGCCTTTCCGTAGAGTGGTTACATTAAAGTTTTGGCTCAACAGTTTGGGAGGAATAGCTGTTTTAAGGTTTTTCAGTTGACTGTTCAGGTTTTGAGAGCCATAATGGGTTGATTTTGGAAGGCCCATTAGTGGGCTGATGGAAGGGTATAAATAGGGGGTGAGGGATATGGGAAATGGTTTAGTTTCTCCATTCTCTCATTTGGTGACTTATGTTCCTCCTTCCTCTAACACCTTTCCACCATTAAAAATCAAAATCTAAGGAAGCAAATTGAAGATCTACACCATTGGAGACTAGATCTACATCATTAAAAGTGTGAATTCATCGTATTAAGGGTTTTGGTTTGAGTTATTTGCTATCTGGAATCTTAATACATTGATTTTATCTTGTTTGGGAGAATCAGTGAGTAATTTACGTCTCTCACATAGATTCAATAAAGAATATGAATGTTTGACCATGTTTTTTTTATCAAATTCAAGTGTTTAATCATAAATATGTACCATGATAAGTCCATTTTCATGTGAATCACTATAGGATCCAATTTAGTAAGTTTAAACCGGTAATTACTATGCCATTTAATATGATTATACAAGTTAGATCTATAATTTTGTTTATGTGATCATTTATCATGATTTTGGAGTGATTTGCATAATTTTGGTGAAAATCATTGTATTCAGGGTGATAATGGTTTCACATCATGTTTATGGCCATATTTGATGAGTTGGACGAGATGGTTTCATCAGATTCATCGTTTGGCGAAGTTTTGGTCGAAATCGGAGTTGCATTGGGATGGTGCAGGTTTTGGGTCGCTCATGGTACGGTCGATCGGTCCAAATTTATGTCTTGGGAGACAAGTCAGGGCTGGTCGGTCGAGCGAGCCAGAAGTGGTCTGGTCGAGTGAGCTAGAAGTGGTTGGGTCGAGCGACCCAGAAGTGGTGGTCGAGCATGCGAGTGTGTAGTTCGTCGCACCATGTGGGAATGAGCAAAGGCAGGTCGGTCGAACATGGTTGGGTCGAGCAGCAGGGTCGGTCGGTCTCCGCTGAGATGATGAGGACTCGGTGATGGTGTGATGCAAATTCAACCCCTCGAGCCCTAGTCGCAGCGTAGTGATGTAATTGGATCAGTGATGGTGTGACTTCGAAGTAAATTCAAGTAGAAAGGTTCGAAGTGTTGAAAGGTGCTCGTTTATCGGTGTAGAACGGCGAATGAAGTGACAACTCAAAGGTCGTGAGTTGGTGGATAATGGTTGCTTGAGAAGGTTGCTTGAGCTATGAAAAGTCAACGAGTTAGATGACTAGAGATGCGAAGGCCGAGAGATATAAGATATATAGTTTGGATGTCATGAGTGCTTTGCCATGACTGAATGGGTGTTAGGCCTCTATGGCTTGCACTTGAGGGATGTTGAGTTCGATTAGGATGGTTTACATAAGATATATAATTTGAATGTCATGAGTGATTTGTCATGATTGAATGGGTGTTCTGGTTTTCATGGATGTATGGTTGAAAGGCTATCACTGTCCGATGTGGGGAAGACGGGAGTTGAGTTTTCTCTAATATTTTAGGTAGATTAGTATGTTTGTCTACCTATTCTCATATACTTTATTGATAAAGTTTGTTAGTTGGTTTATCGCTCATAATATTGTTGTCTGACTCAAGGTTTTATGTTTCCTCTTATTACCTTGGGTTGTTCATCCGGTTGTGGATGGGAAGACTAGGTCACAGGTGACAGGTGATTAGTGAGGACGATGCTGCTGTGCGAAGGCGAGCAGGAGGCTGGTGTATTACTTCTAGTACTATCTAGTATTTCTGTTTCCGCTGTTTGACTCTATGAGTGTTGTAGTGAGGCCTTATGTACATACTTCATATTTCCTATGATGTTGGGATAATCTTTCAGGTTATTGTGAAAGTTTGAAAAGTTTGCTATATGATGCTTCAGTACTATTACCTGTTGTATATGTTCTATTATATTTTACCCTTGCGATGTGAGTTCTACGACAGGCTCTGATGTTGTTTACCTACTCTGATGATCGCCCATAGCTGCCTAGCATACCTTTCAGCGCATTATTCCTCTTGTTTAGTGCAGGGGTTATGGGCGATCGTCATATTTGGTATCAGAGCTCTGGTTAACGATTTTAGCAAAAGTTCTAAGATGTAATTACATATGAAAGACATATTTGTAGATTTCAGTTAGATGTATACTACATAATACTATATAGTATAGTAGCGTTTGTACTTCTTATAGCAGCTTTTCTTGGAAGTGATTAATTTTTCTAACTTGCTGATTTAGAATGAATAGACGACCATCAAGACACGCTGATAGGGGAGCTATTACTGGAGGGGAAAATGACGATAAACCAGACTACCCTACCTTGTTTGACGTCATGATGGAGGCATTCATGTGAAGGGTTCCCGCTCCAGTGGCAACTATGGTAGACGTAGGAGTTCAGTTGCCTAGAGTTGTGGACTTTGCGAAGCTATTCAAAGAATATACATCTCTAGGAGGGAAACCATTACATGGGTCTAAGCCAGTTGAAGAGGTTTAGAGGTGGATGGATTTTTGTGTTCGTATCTTTGGAGACTTGAGTTTGGATGATGCAACCAAGAGAAAGCTTGCATCAAGGCAACTACAAGGTAGGACCGTAGAATGGTGGAAATCAGTTACACTCAAGACTCCAGAGGAAGAGATTTCATGGGAGCAATTGCAGGCTAAGTTTGAAGCAAAGTTTATCTCCATAGCTCAAAATCTTCTCTATTCAAGAAGTTCGTAGAGTTGAAATAGAATGGTCGTTCTGTGCTTGACTATGTTTTTGATTTTGATTTTGAGGCCTTGTCCAGATGTGCTCGTTCCTACATTGATACACCTTATTAGAAGAACGAGAAGTTTGTTATGGGTCTGGATACCTATATAGGAAGGCCATTGATGGATCATCTTGACGATTCATTCGAGAAGATTGTGGAAAAAGCTGTTCGTCATGAGAGCTTGTTTCCTAAGAAAGCTAATGTTGTCGCTGCAATCAAGAAAGCTCAGAAACCATAGTAAGGTGGTAATAATAAGAAAATGAAGCAACAATAGAAAAAAGCAAATGATGGCCAGAAAAAGCCTAAGAGTGAGGTGGTTTGCTTTAAGTGCCAACAGAAGGGTCATTACTCGAATGAGTGCAAGAATCCCAAAGTTGAGAAAAATTGCTTCAAGTGTCGAAAACCTGGGCATGAGAAGAAAGATTGTCCAGAATCAGGTAAAGGCAAGCAGGTAGTGAAAGCATATGCTTTGGAAGTCGTGTCATCTTCTTCAAGAGCTCATACTGCAGAGGAAAATGGAAAGGGTTTCGTCGTTCAAGGTACTTTTTCAATTAATGGTGTTTCAGTTCGTGTGTTATTCGATATTGGAGCATCACATTCTTTCACTTGCAATGAGCTTGTGTGCCGCTTGGGTTTGGAACCAGAGATTTGTGATATACCATTGATCATGACTAATCCAGTTGGGGGTTCGTCCAGTTTATGCATGTTGTGTCATGGTCTAATGTTGTCGAGTCATGGTTGCTCTTTTGTGTGTGATTGCTTTTTCTTAATTTCGCTGGGTTTGGGATCGTCTTGGGCATGGATTGACTCAAGAGGTATGCGGCAAGGGTAAATTGCGAGAAGCTAGAGGTGAGGGTCAGAATGTGGAAGGGCAAAAGGTGTTGATTAGATGTAAGCCCGAAAATGGTGTCTTCGTAAGCTATCTATATTCGCTTGTGATTCCACAAGAAGATTTGTCATCTATACTAAGTGCTGATAAGCATGAGGACGTATTTGACGAGGTCAAAGGTTTGTCGTCGCGTCGTGAGATCGAGTTTAGGATCGATTTGGTGAGGGAGCTAGACTAATCGTTATGCCTCCTAGGCGAATGGCGCCTGAGGAACAATGAGAGTTGGAGATGCAAGTTCGTGACCTTCTAAGAAAGGAATTTTTTTCGGAGAACTGATTCCGAATGGGGTGCACCGGTCGTGTTTGCAACTAAGGCATATGGCTCGTTAAGACCATGTGCGGACTATCGTGAGCTGAACAAGGTGACCAAAAAGAACAAGTAACCATTGCCAAGAATAGATGACTTGTTCGATCATCTTCACGAAGGCAAAGTGTTTTCTCAGATGGATTTGATAACGGAATTTCACCGGTTGAGGGTGGCAAAGGATAGTGTGCCAAAGACTGCTTTTAGGACACCATCCGGGTTCTTTGAATGGTTGGTAATGCCATTCGAGTTGACTAACATGCCAGCGTATTTTGTAGATCTTATGTATAGAGTTTTCAGAGATCAATTGAACAAGTTCGTGCTTGTGTTCGTGTATAATATTCTGGTTTATTTTTGGGATGAGGAAGAACATAAGACGCACTTGAGAGTTGTGTTAGAAATCTTGCGAAAGCATCAGTTGAGAGCTAAGTTTTTGAAATGTCGCTTCTGGAAGAGTGAAGTGAGGTTCTTAAGCCATACAGTTTCTGGAAATGGGATAGCGGTTGACCCGCTAAAGTAGCAACAATCCAGGACTGGGATAAACCTAAGAATGCGACGGATGTGAGAAGTTTCCTTGGGTTGGCTGGTTATTACTGACGGTTTATCAAGGATTTCTCAAAGATAGCTGCACCATTGGCAGGATTGACAAAGAACAACCAAGTGTTCACATGGGATGCAAAGTGTGAGCAAACTTTTGGAATCCTGAAGGAGAGATTGTTGAGTGCTCCTTTGTGGACCATTCCGAGTGGGTATGAAGAGATGGTGCTATATACCGATGCATGTGGTACTGGACTTGGAGCAGTACTGATGCAAAAGGATAAGGTTGTGGCCTACGCGAGTCGATAGCTAAAGCCACATGAGAAGAATTACCCAACTCATGATTTGGAGTTAGCGACGATCGTGTTTGCTCTGAAGATGTGGAAACATTACCTGTTAGGAGTTCGATTCGAGTTGCTTACGGATCACAAGTCGTTGAAGAATCTTTTCTCCCAAAAAGATTTGAATCTTCGGCAACAACGATGATTAGAGTTTCTAGCACTGTATGATTTTGGTATACCTTATACTCCTAGTAAGGGTAATGCAGTTGCAGATGCGTTGAGTCAAAGACACGCATGTTTGGGTGTGATATTTTCGGAATGGAAGAGCCTTCTGTATTTGGCAAGGTTTGATTTCAGGCCAAGGAGCGAGTTGGAACCTGAAATGTTGGCAAGCTTATCGATAAGACCCACTCTTATCGAAAGGATTGGCGAAAGCCAAAAGAGAGATACAAAGATTGTCGAGTTTATCTAGAAGATGAAACCAGAAGATAAAGAGTTCAAAGTCAATCGAGAAGGTTGGCTTTGAAAGCAAGGGCGATTAGTTGTTCTTGATATCCAAGGATTGAGAGATGAGGTTCTAAGCGAATGTCATCACTCATAACTAACGATTCATCCCGGTGGCAATAAGATGTATCAGGACATGAATCAAGTCTATTGCTGGGAGAGGATGAAGCGAGATATTGGGAAGTTCATTTCCAAGTGCATGAACTGTCAGTTGGTGAAAGCTGAACAAAAGAAGTCGAGTGGTTTGTGTTGGATCTAGATTAACCCTAGAGGGGGTGAATAGGGTTTATTAAAAATTAGCGAGTTATTAAAGAATCACATATCACAGAATAGAGCAGAAATAGAAATGCAGAAAGTAAATGACACAAGATATACCCAGCTTAGGCAAAATCCTGCCTACTGCTGCATTCCTAAGGTTTCTACTAGGAGTTAATAACAGATCCCCCTTACAGACACTGTAAACTCGCACTCCCAGCTCCTGTACTAACCCTACGCTCAAAACCCTAGACTGATCTAAATCCCTAGATCAGATTTTTCCTGATTACGACCCTGTAATTAGTAACCCTAGTTTTTACAGACTCTAGTAAACTGCCAGTTAACACCCTAACTAGATACCTCTAGATTTTTACAGAATTCTAGAAACTGATTCAGATTGGTTTACAAAAGAAATTGAAAATACAATAAAAACAAAGTCAAAACCCTAGTTAAAAATAAAAGGAATATGCAACTTCCTTTAAATCACTTTAGAAAAATAGGGCGGCCACTTTAGTTTTTGGTTCCGCCCTTCTCCATTTTACCCCGTCCAATTTACTTTCTCGTGGAAATTAGAAATGGCGGCGTCTCTCTGAAAAATTAAACTAGGGTTTTCTCTTTAATCTTCAAATCGCGACTTGATGGTGATTTAGATTTATTCTCTAAAGCTCGAATTTGTGTTGATCAAACGTCAATCGATTTGGCTGTGGTTGCGGTCGAAAACAAGTGAGTAATTTCATATTTGAATCCATTTTTCTCTTGAGTTGATTATATTTTTCAATTCACCTGTTTGCCAGTGATGACGTGGTGTTTATAGGGTAAAACGATAACCCTAGTTTCTTTTCTTGAGTTGGCTTCTGCTGATTTGCGTTGCTTTCCCCTTTTGATGTATTCGAATTAAATTTGAATTTGTTGCCACGGATTTGATTGGGATTGATATTGATGAATCTGGACATGATTTGATTCTTGAATGAACCCCCAAAACAAACTGCCCCTTGCGTGAAATCTTTGATTAATAAAAATCCGAGATTAGAATTCTTTCCTCAAATTGACTCTCGCGACTACTTGTGCATATCAAAAATGATATTGGGATTTCCTGGATTTTTTTTAGAAGGTTTTCTTCTCAAAAACGAGTTGTCAAAGTCTGCTTGTCGAAAAACTAGAAACGCTTGCATGCTTGAATTTCTGGAAATTTTGGAAATAAAGTGAAATGAATACTTGATGCTGAACCATGTTATCTTGTACACTTAGATTCATTGAGCTTGTGATCATTGGCGTGAATATGAACTTGAACATACCCATGTTGTTGTTGCACTTTGACCTAAACTTTCCATTTGAACTAGTTAGGTTGTATGCCTTGCTTCACCTTGTGTTTGATACTGATGTTTACACTATGCTATTGCATTGACTCCTGATCATGTGTGCACTGCCTTGTTGTACAAACTTGAACCTTGTTTTTGCTGTCTTGCTAGTGTACTTTTACTTGTGGGTCTGGAGCACTTTGTCATGCTTGCTTTCACCATAACAGCTTCCACCACATTTTACACCATGACTCTTGTGATATCCCTGATATACATGTGCACACTTGAAAATACTTTGTTTTGCATATAAGCTTGATCTGGTCTTGTACATTACTGTTTTTACACTCCCATTTTGTTGCTGTATATATACACTTGGTTGTGCCTTGGTTTTTGCTTGAACATGATACTATGTACATTTATGTGTATTCTTGTTGAACCATTGCTGTGCATGCCTCACCATGTTGTGTTGCCTTTGTATGTTTGCTGAACCTTACTTACGCCTCTTTGTTATGCCAAGTCTCGACCAATTTTGTAGTTGACCTTGGCTGCACCATGCCTTGTATATATGAGCTGCCTTGACACTTTGCTTTCCTTGACCACTTTGTGTTGATTGATATGTAGATCATATATGTGTACTGAGTCGAGATGGTCCACGTGGCTACTCCTCAGATGCACACTGGATTGGCGAGGCAGTGCACACGTGTATATATATACACGTGTGTATATGCAGCCATCCAGAATAGATTTTCTGTCCCTATACTGAAATATATACATACGGACTACCTTGTGGTATTTACATTTTTTCATTGTGAATATCACAAGCTATCTAGACACGGATAAATCAGATCAAGTTATGAAAAATGATGAGAAATACACCCAAAAACTGAGGCAAATAATTTATTAAAATAAAAAATTATTCTTACTAGAATTTAGAATATTATTTCTGTTGTAGTGTACTGTGTGTGTTTCTGTATATGACAGGTATGAAGACAAGACTGACTGAAAGACGCTGTGAAGACAGAAGACTAAGAGATAGCGTCAGTGAATGTAAATGTATCAGTGAATGTATATGAATATGAAAATGTAAAATGAGTGATTGTGTGTGTGTGTGTGTATATATATATATATATATATATATATATATATATATATGAGATGTATAGACAAAATGTTACAGTGAGGAGTTGCGTAACAACATAATTGTATTGATGTTTGTAATAAACAAATTTGTTTGAAATAAAATATTATTTTATTGTGCTTAAATTTGTGTTCAAGAAAATTTGCTTATTATATTCGGTTTATATACAAGTACAATGTCATGTGAGGTGTTTAAATAGCGGAGATATATATAGTTGTACTGTTTGAATGTTTGAAATATAACATTCAATTTAAATAAAATACTGAATGAATATATGAGTGTCTGTACAGTCGTATTCTATTTAAATATAAATATTATATTCCTGTGAATATATAAAACAGTACGGTAACAAACACATTTAAAATAAATTATATTTGGTTGTTATCATAAAAAAAATCATATAATTGTATATACAACACCGTTATATACAACAATCTCCCCCTTTTGATGATGACGAACAAATATTAAGATTTTGAATCCAATAAATGTGTTTGACAGTGAAGAACTGAACTCCCCCTATTTGAAAGCTCCCCCTACAACAGAAACTCCCCCTATAATTATGCATGAGTGAAAAGAAATGAAAATTGAATGGAATATTAAAAGCATGGTATTTTCAAAATGAAAATATTTATAAAATATTCACTCATAAATCAAAATCTCAATCCATTCTTCCCCTTTTGTTATCATCAAAAGGGTTCAGAATTTAAAATATAGATGAAAAATGACAAAAAATATATTATTTCAGCTTAAGAGGAAGAACGATCATCATAAATCTCAATCAGTCAAACAAAAATCATAATATATAGAGAATTAGTGGCATATTTCACATTGTTGAAAATGACAGATTTACGATGAATTTTATAAAAATGGAGGGAGTTATATAAAATTATGAATTACAACTATTTTCAAAAAGATTTATAAAAATGAAATTCAAAAACAGTGATGGATTTGGACTATAATTAATAATTCAATTTAAGTGACAAAATCGTATAATCCCAAATCCCAATAGCTATCAATCAACAAATCATAATACTTAATAAGATTCAACACATTTCGCAGATTAGAAAGATGGATTGATAGACTGGTTTTTATACACCAAGGAGAATTTCAGATTAATTTCAATTTATAGCACAATATTTCCTTTATCTTTTTATTTAATTTAAGAGCACAATGACCACGCATAACCAGAGCTTGGATTTTTAAATGAGGTCAATCGCAGCTTTCTCTTAACCATGCATGACCAGAGCTTGGATTTTTAAACGAGGTTAGAGACACACTTATACATTAATTATATTTATTATTTTTAGCTTCAAAGGAGAAAAACTCCTCACTATATAAAACCAATATGAATGATATAAATGTGGTAGGTACAGAAATGGACTATGAAATAAATTTCTAAGTTAATTATATTATGAAATATGCTCGACTGTACTAGGATCATTGAAAATTTTCAATTATCACTAATTCTGAATAATAACATAACCACAATTTCATCACAAATATTTTCATTGTTTATTCAAGATGATCTTTAAAAAATATATTAAACTCTCCACATTAATACAAAAAACATGATGGATGGCAGAATAATGGTAGATAAAGAAGATGGTCGTGAAATAATCCCCAATTCAAAGATATTATAATAAATGTTCAGCCATCATGAAAATCTAACTATAATCTCCTCTTGTTGTGAAATATACTACAGTCAGAATTCATCATAATTTCAAAATCTGATAATAATATCGATGAATTGTAAATACAGTTAAATTTGAATACTGATTTCAATTTCTAAATGAATAATCAATAAATAATTTTAAAATTGAAAATCAATAAAAAGAGAGATATGGAGATCTATACAAAACAAGAGGAAAACATTTGTACAAGGCAAAAAGAGTGTGTGGATCTATACAAGGTGAAGATTAGAATCTAAGTACAGATAGGTGAGACAAATATAAGGCACTTCCGATACCACTTGGTGTCCCTATTAATGAGGATTGTAACAAAACACTGAATACAAACCAGGATACCACAGATAAACAGAAATTCAATCATAAGGTCCAAGCAGACAAGACAAGCAAAATAATTTCAGCAGCAGCCAATTTTAATCAAAACAAGTAGTTATCTAAGATCATTTTCAAAAACAGTATCAGAGCAGTACAGAAACTAAGATAATTAACAAAGGGGGAGGGGAGGAGGAAAAGAGGAGGAAACAAAGGGGGTCAGACATAAAGTCTGGCGAGTGCGATAATTTTAACAATATAATTAACAAAGTAACTAGGCTAAGGCATAAGTTGGAAAATAAGGAAATGACTATGAACCATTGAATATGGCAGAGTAAATAAGGAAACAAGATGAACAATGATATCGTTAAAGCGCACCTAACCCACTATAAGATAATTACCAAGCTACACCAACACTATAGGAAAATTGCTATACTGCACAGCCACTAGTCACCCTAAGGTTGATCCCGCCTACAGACTTAATAATGATATTGGCAGTTTCGTGCACCCCTAGCTGCCTTCATAGGTGCCACCTGCCCCTATCTCCACTAGGTGTACCCACTACCCCCAAGCGATCGGCTCCCTAACTCGTAGATACCCGTGCTGACCCCACAGTGGGGTGTATCACTCCCCAAAGTGGCAACCCGATACAACCAACAATGCACGATTTATACCTACACGATGCAACAACGTCTTACCTACCATCCCGGGTCCACACACACATATGAACCCGTTGGACTTGCGTTGCCACCGCTAACCCGGTTTGGCCTCTTACAATAAAGCCCAGTATGTGTGTCCTGTCCTCGACTTGGGTCGAGCCCAGAAAGATACGTACGGGTTACTGGTTGAAATGGGCCCCCATTACTTGACACAAGCTATCCACCTAAGCTTGGTCCCCTCTAGTACATCCCACTTAACCCATTTCTTATTCATGTTTCAATTTTGGTTAAGTGTTTCTAATCGTATTTTCAAATGCCACCCAAGGCACCCACTAGAATCCACATGCCACCCAAGGCACCAACTTAACCCCCTCATGTCCACTATATGTTTATCTAGTTATGTGTTTCTTAATTCATTAAGACCGTAACCTCATAATGACCTCTCACATTAGACTGGCATTTTTGGCAGCTGGATTTGCCGGGCGGGTCCGGGCAGTCTTACACCACAAAAGAGCCTAACCTCGTGTCTTTACAATTGTTACGTATTTAATTTATGCCTAAGACCTCTCACATTAGACTAGCAATTGTGGCAGCTGGATTTGCCGGGCGGGTCCGGGCAGTCTTACACCACAAAAGAGCCTAACCTCGTGTCTTAGACGATTAATTACTCCTAATTAATCATTCCCCAATTTGAATTACTTTCCCTATTCAAATTATCAATCAATTCCAAATTTAACGAAGTCCATAATTGATTCAATTATGTTCATCCATTTATGGTATGTAAAATCATACCAATTTTCACCACAATTATATTTTATGCCTTTTAAGGCATTTATGCCAATTAAATCTTTTTAATATTATCCCCTTTACCCCCACGTTGTACGTTTGTTCGTTTAACGTAAAATATACGTTAGACTCAAATAGTCTAACTCATGGAATAAAGAGAAAACATCACAATGTACACATAATGAAAACATAGATCTAAACATAGGGATGAACTTGCATATGTGAATGATGTTCTACATCTAAAACTTGCATATGCCAAAGTTACAACTTGCATAAACAACATATGTCATGGATCCAAATCTAAAGGTGTGAAATTGCATAAATCATGTATGTCATAGATCTACATCTAAAGTTGTAAACTTGCATAGGCAATAACCCTAAACTTGCATAACATGATTCATAGCCCAAACTCATATATTTATAGAGGCTTGCGTATGTGATTTATGCATCATAACAATGGTGTAAACTTGCATCTAACATGTAAAATATCATCTAAAATTTAGCATATAACTCACCCAATGTCATAGCCTAACTTTTAATCAAATTTTCACATAAACTAGATGTCATAACCATGTAAGGTCACATATAATTTTACCCAACTTGTATATGATTCATGTTTAAATAAAAATCTAAACTTGCATATATATGATTTATCATTTGAATCAACATAACCAAACTTAGCATATGTACAACATGATGATTCAACTAGACATAGGCTAATCATAGAATTACAACATGGGTGATAGCATCATAACTTTGCATCGTAAATGATGGCATCATAACATAACGTCATAGAGATTTCAACACAATTCTACAACATAACTACAACATACGATCAGTAATTCACATCACATCCATACAATCCACATCATAACTTAATCCAATTAAATTACTAATTATTTTATTAAAACTATCGAACTCACAACTCAAAGGCGGTCTTGATTTCTGAATTCTGATTTCTGAAGTTGAATTAGCTTTCCTTTGAAGAAGATTCGTTGTTAGGGTTGAATAGAACTGATTTGATTTGCTGTTCTTCCTCTCTAATTGGTGGCGGCTACTCTAGGGTTCAAGACGACAGCATGACGGCCATAGTTTTAGTTTTAATTTTGATTTAGGGTTTGAGTCTATGGGTCTTTTTATAGAGCTTTGAATTAATTTAAGCCGTCGGATCACTCTAGAATCCATCTAGGCCTTAGAAACCATGAAATGATGTTAACAGACCAACCAGAAATCGCCACCTAAGCCCTAAAACATAAAATTTCATCATAGACCATTTAGGGCCGACGGAACCAATTCCAAACCTCCTGAGTCGACCCTAGGGTCGACCCAGCGGGGCTGGGTCGACCTATAAAATAGGTCAGTTTGGTGTTTTGTCTTCCCGCTACCACTGTTTTGAATTTTTTTCTTAAATTTTAGGTTGAATTTTATTTTATTTATATATATATATATATATATATATATATATGTCTATCTTCCTAATTAACCATTTTCACACTAAACTACGTTTTGAACCGCGTTCACACTAAGCCGCTTTTTAGCCATTCCCCTAAAACAAAAATATGGCGTTGGCGGGGATCGAACTCTGTACCTCTTGTATGCAAGTCACATGTTCCAACCAAATGAGCTACTAAGTCTTTTGCTTACAAGCCTTAGAACAATGCTAAACATTTATTCTTTAATTTAGTTAATTCGATTATTCAAAAATCCAGGATGTTACATTCTCCCCTCCTTAAAGGATTTCGCCCCCGAAATCTCCAAGTTAAGGAGAATGCATATCCTAACATCCAAACAACCATTTACTCAACCACCAAACACAGGCATCCATTATCCTTATAGATTTTCAAATGCTATATGAACATATGCAAAAAGTGCATGTATATGTTCCTTATCTAATGCAAAATCAGGCGGTCTACTAATTCAGTTGACCTCCTTAATGCAAACCATGATAGTGTCATGCATCCATTATGTATGCGAAAGAACCCTAACGATACATATTATTTCTACATTGTGCACAACCATTCACCAAAATGCAACATCCATATGATAGCACAACCATTATACATCCATTAGCTTAAATATGCACACACATTCATATTCAATATGCAATATGAAGTGACTGAGCCGATCTAGTGCCTAAAGTGTGTGTATATGCATCCACGAGCAACCACTAGCAAACACTTGCATCCACATGCATCCATCATACATAACATGTCTCAAACACATGTTTCAATCATAGGACTACCCTATCTAAAGGTCAAAGGTACTAACGAGAGGACATACTAAAGACAAGATAAGTATAAGGTAAGCGATAGAGGAGAAACTAAAAGACATACGCTCGAAAAGAAAAGGGTATAATGAACGCATCTTCTCTTCCGTCTCCCAAGTAGCGTTGCTCTCATCATCTCCCCATTGCACTTTGACTAGCTTGACCTCTCGATTCCTCAACTTCTTAACCATCGACCCAAGAATGAACGTAGGAGCTCGCTGAATCGTCGCATCACGCTCTACCTCCACCTCTCTAAGCAAGCTCGGCTCTAACACTTCCGCGGTCTCGTGCAAGCACTTTCTTAAATGTGACACATGGAATACATCGTGTACGCCATTAAGTCTCTCGGGCAACTCCACTCTATACGCCATCTTCCCAATCCTCTCCTTAATAGGAAACGGCCCTACGAACCTTGGTGCTAATTTCCCAACGGACCCAAAGCGAACGACGTTCCGTAATGGAGACACCTTGACAAAGACCATGTCCCCAATATCAAACTCAAGATCTGTCATCCTCTTGTCCGCATAAGATTTCTGCCTATCTTGCGCCGTCTTCATCCTCCTTCGAATCAAATCGATCTTTTCCGAAGTCTCTCTAATCATATCGGGTCCAAGTAAGATCTTATCTGTAGACTCCCACCAACATGTAGGCGAACGACACGGTCGTCCATACAGAGCCTCGAACGGTGTCATGCCAATGCTAGACTGAAAGTTGTTATTATATGCGAACTCCACCAACAGAAGATGTTCCTCCCATGTACCTCCGAAATCTAATACACACAACCTCAATAGGTCCTCTAGAATGCGATTCACCCTCTCGGTCTGGCCATCCGTCTGAGGATGATATGCGGTGCTCAAACATAACTGAGTCCCTACCGCCTCTTGCAAGCTCTTCCAAAATTCGCTAGTAAAGATAGGATCGCGGTCGCTCACTATGCTAGAAGGAACACCGTGCAAACGAACTATTTCTCAAATGTATACGGAGGCTAACCATGGAGCAGTCCTCTTACTCTTCACGGGAATGAAATGGGCGCTCTTAGTAAGTCTGTCTACCATGACCCAAATCCCCGTATTACCCTTCCTCGATCTTGGTAACCCGTCAACAAAGTCCATCGAAACACTTTCCCACTTCCATTGTGGGACCTCCAATGGGTGAAGCAATCCACCGGGCTTCTTTTGCTCTGCTTTTACTTGTTGGCACACCAAGCATCTAGCAACAAACTCTGCCACGTCCTTCTTCATACCGGCCCAAAAGTAAATCTGTCTCATGTCCATATACATCTTGTCCCCGCCGGGATGGATGGTCATCTTCGAACAATGTGCATCATCAAGGATGGTCTTCCTCAAGTTCTCGTCCTGTGGTACACAAAGTCTACCGTCCCTACGTAACCAACCCTTATCATCTAGGGTATACCTACGGAGATGGCTCGATGACTCCCCTCTTTTGAACTTTTCTACTAACTCAACCAACTGTGGGTCGTCTCGCTGTGCCTCGCCAATTCGTCCCAAAAGTGTAGGTCTGACCTCAAAGGATGCTAGCAAATCGGGTACAAAGTCAACGGAAGGTTTAAAGTCAAACGTAGAGATGAACTCTAAGCTTCGCCGCTCAACAAACAACGGACTCAAGGACAACCTCTTTCTACTTAAGGTGTATGCCACCATGTTACCCTTGCCAGGGGTGTATGCTATGTCGAAGTCGTAGGATGCTAAGAATTCCATCCACCTTTGCTGCCTTAAGTTCAAGTCCTTCTGAGAGAATAAGTATTTTAGCGATTTGTGATCAGTGAATAATTCGAATTTTTCACCAAGAAGATAAAGATGCTAAGACTTAAGCGCGAAGACAATAGCAGCCAACTCTAGGTCATGTGTAGGGTAATTTCTCTCATGTACTCTCAATTGCCTTCCACCATAGGCTATTACCCTTCCCTCTTGCATTAAGACTGCGCCTAGTCCTGTTCCACAAGCATCGGTTTAAACGGTAAATGGCTTATTCCCATATGGCAACACCAAGACTGGGGCTGTGGTCAAAGCTCTCTTTAGACGTTGGAACGCATCATCACAATCTACGTCCCATGTGAAAACTAAGTTCTTCTTCGTCAAGCGTGTTAATGGGGCTGATATTTTTGCGAAGTCTTTGATAAACTTCCTATAGTAGCCAGCCAACCCTAAGAAACTCCTCACCTCGGTAGCATTTTTAGGAACCTTCCAATCTTGGATGGCCACTACCTTCGCGGGATCCACAGCTATCCCTTCTTTGGAAACCACATGCCCTAAGAATCGCACTTCCTTCCTCCAAAAGTGACATTTAGAAAATTTAGCTTTAAGGCTATGCGCTCGAATGGTCTCCAATACTTCCCTAAGATTTAGGGCATGCTCTTCCTCGCTCCTAGAAAAGACCAAGATGTCATCCACAAAGACCACCACGAATTTATTAAGGTACTCCCTAAACACCCTACTCATCAAGTCAACAAAGTATGCGGGGGCGTTTGTCAAACCGAAGGGCATTACAAGCCACTCGAAGAAACCGTCTGGAGTCCTAAAGGCAGTCTTGTCTATGCTATCCTCAGCCACTCTCAAGTGATGGAAACCAGTGGCTATGTCCAACTGCGAAAACACTGAGGCGCCAACTAACTGATCGAAGAGATCGTCAATCCCCGACAGTGGGTGTCTATTCTTCTTAGTAAGCTTATTAAGTTCTCTATAGTCCACACAAAATCTAAGGGACCCATCTGCCTTCGTGGAAAACACTACTGGAGCACCCCACTCCGATATACTACGTCTGATGAACCCCTTCTCAAGCAATTCCTTCACTTGCTTACTGAGTTCTCTTCTCTCTCTTGGAGCCATGTGGCGCACTGGTAATGCAACTGGCTTTGCATTATCTACTAGATATATCCGAAAGTCTATCTCACGTTTTGGGGGTAAACCCTTCACCTCATCGAAGACATCAGCATATTCACGGACTATGGGAACAGAATGTAAATCATCATCAGATGCGTCAAGGGATTCTAGGTAGCTGAGCATTACTGGACCTCTAGGGTCACAAGAAATATCAAGGGTCTTTCCAAAACGAGTCAACAATCTAACTACCCTTCTTTCACAATCTAGGATGGCCCCATGTCTAGTTAGCCAATCCATACCTAGAATTAAACCGTAGCCCATGAAGCCAAGAACAAAAGCGTTGCACTCAAACTCAACGCCCAAGATAAACACTCTCAAATCCCGACAAATCATATAAAGATGAGCCGAACCACCGATAGGATTTGAGACTACTAAGGGATCAGTAACTAGACTAGTATCAAGGTGCAGTGTTTCAACTAATGATGTAAAAAAAATCGAATGTGATGCGCCAGAATCGAATAAAGTACGGACAGTATGATCAAACAGAAAAACTAAACTTCCAACGGAAATTGCTCTACCTCATTCTTGCAACGGTTGGACCACGAGAGCCTGAACTTGTCCCATTGCCTGCCCTGGTGCCATAAGAGCATGCACCTGTCCTCCCGAGGTAGACCCTGCCCTCTGCCCTTTCTTTGGGCAGTCCTTAATAAGATGTCCCGCCTCGCCACAGTGGAAACAACCAGTCTTCTTTTTCTTCCTACAATCTTTGCTTATATGGCCGGGTGTCCCATAGTTAAAGCATCTTTTCTTTCCCTTAGCATTGTTGCCTTTGCCACCTTTCTTGTTCTGTTGTTGCTGTTGTGGCTTCTTTTGGTCCCCTTTTTTCACGGGTGCCTTATTAGGATTGGCGCCCTTCTCCTCTTCATGCATGAGCGCCATGTCAACTAGTCTCTCGAAGGTAGGCCCCATGGGAATGTGGGTCATAGCTAACCCATGAAGCGGCTCGTTTAAACCCTTAACAAATCTTAGAGCCTTCTTTTCTGGAGTATTCACCAAGTCCAAGCCAAATCTTGCCAATTGGTTGAATTTGTTGACGTACTATTTCACCGATAAATTCCCTTGCTTCAGTGCCAAAAACCTTTCCATGTATAGATTCTCTTCAGCCCGCGAGAGAAACTTCGCCTCAAACCTCTGCCTAAAATCTAGCCATCTATCGACTGGACGTCCCCCATTAGTGACCTCCCACCAAAACGAGGCCTCATCCTTCATTAGCCAGGCAGCTAGCTGGACTTTTCTTTCATCATCCACTTCAAAGATTCTAAACAATCTTCCACCTCCTTTAGCCAGTTACGAGCTTCAACAAATGTCTTCGTCCCGTGAAAAGCCATTGCTCTAAAGTCCTTGCATATCTTAGCAAAAGTATCGATGCGAGGAGGAGGGGGAGGAGGAGGAGGAGGAGCATTTGTTGGACCTGCAGTGGCGGCCCTAGCCTCGAGATATTGACGAAACCAACTGGGTACATGAACACCCTCTGGTATCTCAGATGCTTCAGACATGCTGAAAAGAAAAAGGAAAGATTCAATATAAAAGAACCGAGGGAAAGATATATGGCTCTTGGGGTTATGCTTTCTAAAATATACTTTTCTCTTGAAAATACTTTCCTTAAAACATACTTTTGAAGCTACTTCTTTATAAAAAATGCTTTTGAAAAATAGTTTTTTTTCTTTTCAAAATTCATATCTGTTCTGGTAACCTTCAACTTTGATACCACGTGTAATACCCCACGTCCATTAATGTCACTCACAAAGGGAATGCATTAACTTCTATGGAGCATTTTAGGTAAGTATAGAACAGAAACTTAATAACAAGACAGATATAAATAGTACTCAAAGATTTACAACTTTATTTCATTGCAGCGGAAAACACATATGTTTGCTTACATCATCAAAAACCAGAGTCAAAGTACATAATATCCATCTTGACTACCAAAAGTACATAAACTGAAAGACATAATCCCCAATACAAAATAGCCATAAATAAAAGAGAAGTTAAACTTTACTTCAGCGATACAAATAATCTTCTAAAAGATGAGAAACAGCAGTCCAAGATCAAGCTCCACTGGTGCTAGTCTCAACCTAAGCATCGGGGGAAGGGGGGAAGGAAGAAAAGAGGAGGAAACAAAGGGGGTCAGACATAAAGTCTGGCGAGTGCGATAATTTTAACAATATAATTAACAAAGTAACTAGGCTAAGGCATAAGTTGGAAAATAAGGAAATGACTATGAACCATTGAATATGGCAGAGTAAATAAGGAAACAAGATGAACAACGATATCGTTAAAGCGCATCTAACCCACTGTAAGATAATTACCAAGATACACCAACACTATAGGATAATTGCTATACTGCACCACCACTAGTCACCCTAAGGTTGATCCCGCCTACAGAGATAATAATGATATTGGTAGTTTCGTGCACCCCTAGCTGCCTTCATAGGTGCCACATGCCCCTATCTCCACTAGGTGTACCCACTACCCCCAAGCAATCGGCTCCCTAACTCGTAAATACCCGTGTTGGCCCCACAGTTGGGTGTATCACTCACCAAAGTGGCAACCTGATACAACCAACAATGCACGTCTTATACCTACACGATGCAACAACGTCTTACCCACCAGCCCGGGTCCACACACGCATATGAACTCGTTGGACTTGCGTTGCCACCGCTAACCCGGCTTGCCTCCTACAATCAAGCCCATTATGCGAGTCCCGTCCTCGACTTGGGTCGAGCCCACAAAGATACGTATGGGTTACAGGTTGAAATGGGCCATCATTACTTGACACAAGCTATCCACCTAAGCTTGGTCCCCTCTAGTACATCCCACTTAACCCACTTCTTATTCATGTTTCAATTTTGGTTAAGTGTTTCTAATCGTATTTCCAAATGCCACCCAAGGCACCCACTAAATTCCGCATGCCACCCAGGGCACCCATTTAACCCCCTCATGTCCACTACATGTTTATCTGGTTAAGTTTTTCTTAATTCATTAAGACCGTAACCTCATAAAGACCTCTCACATTAGACTGACATTTGTGGCAGCTGGATTTATCGGGCGGGTCCGGGCAGTCTTACACCACAAAAGAGCCTAACCTCGTGTCTTTACAATTGTTACGTATTTAATTTATGCTTAAGACCTCTCACATTAGACTTGCATTTGTGGCAGCTGGATTTGCCGGGCGGGTCCGGGCAGTCTTACACCACAAAAGAGCCTAACCTCGTGTCTTAGACGATTAATTACTCCTAATTAATCATTCCCCAATTTGAATTACTTTCCCTATTCAAATTATCAATCAATTCCAAATTTAACGAAGTCCATAATTGACTCAATTATGTCCATCCATTTATGGTATGTAAAATCATACCAATTTTCACCACAATTATATTTTATGTCTTTTAAGGCATTTATGCCAATTAAATCTTTTTAATATTATCCTCTTTACCCCACGTTGTACGTTTGTTCGTTTAACGTAAAATATACGTTAGACTCGAATAGTCTAACTCATGGAATAAAGAGAAAACATCACAATGTACACATAATGAAAACATAGGGATGAACTTGCATATGTGAATGATGTTCTACGTCTAAAACTTGCATAGGCCAAAGTTACAACTTGCATAAACAACATATGTCATGGATCCAAATCTAAAGGTGTGAACTTGCATAAATCATGTATGTCATAGATCTACATCTAAAGTTGTAAACTTGCATAGGCAATAACCCTAAACTTGCATAACATGATTCATAGCCCAAACTCATATATTTATAGAAACTTACATATGTGATTTATGCATCATAACAATGGTGTAAACTTGCATCTAACATAAAAAAATATCATGTAGAATTTAGCATATAACTCACCCAATGTCATAGCCTAACTTTTAATCAAATTTTCACATAAACTAGATGTCATAACCATGTAAGGTCACATATAATTTTACCCAACTTGTATATGATTCATGTTTAAATAAAAATCTAAACTTGCATACATATGATTTATCATATGAATCAACATAATCAAACTTAGCATACGTACAACATGATGATTCAACTAGACATAGGCTAATCATAGAATTACAACATGGGTGATAGCATCATAACTTTGCATCGTAAATGATAGCATCATAACATAACGTCATAGAGATTTCAACACAATTCTACAACATAACTACAACATACGATCAGTAATTCTCATCACATCCATACAATCCGCATCATAACTTAATCCAATTAAATTACTAATTATTTTATTAAAACTATCGAACTCACAACTCAAAGGCGGTCTTGAGTTCTGAATTTTGATTTCTGAAGTTGAATTAGCTTTCCTTTGAAGAAGATTCGTTGTTAGGGTTGAATAGAACTGATTTGATTTGCTGTTCTTCCTCTCTAATTGGTGGCGGCTACTCCAGGGTTCAAGACGACAGCATGACGGCCATAGTTTTAGTTTTAATTTTGATTTAGGGTTTGAGTCTATGGGTCTTTTTATAGAGCTTTGAATTAATTTAAGCCGTCGGATCACTCTAGAATCCATCTAGGCCTTAGAAACCATGAAATGATGTCAACAGACCAACCAGAAATCGCCACCTAAGCCCTATACCATTTAGGGCCGACGGGACCAATTCCAAACCTCCTGAGTCGACCCAGCGGGTCTCGGGTCGACCCATAAAATAGGTCGGTTTGGTGTTTTGCCTTCCCGCTACCACTGTTTTGAATTTTTTTCTTAAATTTTAGGTTGAATTTTATTTTATTTATATATATATATATATATATTTCTATCTTCCTAATTAACCATTTTCACACTAAACTTTTTTTTGAACCACGTTCACACTAAGCCGCTTTTTAGCCATTCCCCTAAAACAAAAATATGGCGTTGGCGGGGATCGAACTCTGTACCTCTTGTATGCAAGTCACATGTTCCAACCAAATGAGCTACTAAGTCTTTTGCTTACAAACCTTAGAACAATGCTAAAATTTAGTTAATTCGATTATTCAAAAATCCGGGGGGTTACAAAAATATCAAGGTTTTCAGATGATTTCAAACAAACAATTTTCAACCATAATGATCATGAATAAAGATGAATTTCAAGATGTATCACTAATTCAAGACAGTTTAAAATATTCAAGCCAATCTGAAATTTTCTGAAATTATCACAACTGATAAATAACAAAGTGCAGTAATGAGTATAAATTTTCAAGACTTTCCAAAATGAATTAGAAGAGACTCAAAACAGCATAAGTGTGTGAAATTCCATTAAACTTTCAGATCTTCAAAAATTTAGAATTCAAATCAATAGTGTTCAAGATATGACAAAAATACATCAACACTGTTGGGAATTCAAGAACAAAATAAACTTCAAAATAATTATAGAAATTTACAGTTTGAATTCAAGATCTGGAAATTATTAAAACATCAAAGTTCTATTCAAATAAATCGAATTTCCAGAAGATCATGAGTACTGCAATTAGAAGTTAAGAAAGTACAAGAAAAATTACAATGATATGACAGTGACAAATTAAATAAAAAACAGAAGGGGAAATAAGAGGAATACACAAAAAAGAAATAAATATTTACAAAGATGAGTTTAGAGGTTATACCTGAAATCGATGTAAACAATAGGATCTCTAACTCATCAGATCTTGGCGAAAGGAACTGTAAATGATACAGAATTATAGACCAGCATGATTTCAAATTTCCTTTTAGTACAGTAGTTCCTCAGCCTCTACTGGTACCTAACAGTTTAGGGGATTGAGTGGTCTAACAAAATTAGTAAAACCACTCACAGTTTTGTTAACAACTTTCGGTACCCAAACTTGTTCGTATAACGATCCATTCGAATCTACCTTTGTGCCCTTAGTAACCCAAATCTGTTTAAATTTAGTCCAAGTTGTTTTATTTCCTTTTGGGATCCAAGAATGTTTAAATGGATTGATACAAAACAAATTCTCACCTCGATTGTGATTTAAAAATCCTTTGATGTTTTCAGAGTGTAAATTTTCAAAACAAACATTTCCAAAGTGATTTGAAGGGTTTTTAAAATTATCAGAATTCCGTTTTTCAAAAACATTATTTCTCCCAAAGCCAAGACCACATTTATTTCCAATAGACTTTTGGTTTCGCAACATCATATTCAACGATTTTTCCCCATTAGAAAATTTATCCCAAGTTGATTTTAATCGTTGAATTTTGGATTTTAGATCACTATTTTCTTTTATTAAATTTGAGCAATTATTTATAGTGATCTTCTGTTCAGCATTGGACTATTTCAAAACCAAATTCTCATTTTCAAGTAATTTAATTTTGGCTTAGGATTCGGAAATTTCAAGTTCAAAAAGATTTTGCTTTTCATACTCAAATTTTTAAAAGGTTTTGAATTTTCCAATCTAAATTTCAAGTTCTTTCAAAATAGATTCAGTTTTCAACAGGCTCTCTCTTTCAAAAATTTCAAATTTGGAATTTTCAGATGTCCGGAGATTATCTAATTCCTTTTGCAAAATATTGTTTCTACAAATTAGTTCATTCTCCTTTTCTTTTAAAAGCATGATTTCATTTTCCAGGCTTTTCAGATCTTCATTTTGATGAACTAAATCGATTTGAAATTGAAACAATTTTTACAGTAGGAATTTTCTAAATTTCTGACTTTTTCAAGCTTTAATTCCAAAATGTTATTTTTGGTGATCAACTCAAGTTTTCCAGATTTCAGAGTTTTATTTTTAGATTTGAGACTATCAACAACTTTTGTTAATTCAGTACGAAAATGAACCAAATCTTCATATGAGTAATCTCTTGTCTCGTCATCTGTTGAGTTTCCACCTTCAGATTCATCCTTGGTAAATCAAATCAGGCAAAATTCTGAACTTGAGTTGTCCATATGGGGTTTTGAGCAATTTTTGCCATTTCGTCCGTATTTTGCATCGAGGGTTCTCCATATATCTTGCGCAGTTAAACAACAGGAGACAAATTTAAATTGATCAATACTAAGGCAAGAGAAAATAATGTTCATAGCACGAGTATTGATAGCTTTACACTTTTTATCTGACAGATCTCCTCCATTAATAATAATATTCCAATATTTAATATGAACAGATTTTAAATAAATTTTCATTTTTAATTTCCAATTTAAAAAAATCCATTCCATTGAAAATAGATGGAATATTATTGGACTGACTCTCGGTGGACTGATAACAAGGGTTACCCATGACTCTAGAGTTAGTGAAAATATCTGCTATGATACCATTTGTTGGATCTAGATTAACCCTAGAGGGGGGTGAATAGGGTTTATTAAAAATTAGCGAGTTATTAAAGAATCAGAGATCACAGAATAGAGCAGAAATAGAAATGCAGAAAGTAAATGACACAAGATATACCCAGCTTCGGCAAAATCCTGCCTACTGCTGCATTCCTAAGGTTTCTACTAAGAGTTAATAACAGATCCCGCTTACAGACACTGTAAACTCGCACTCCCTGCTCCTGTACTAACCCTACGCTCAAAACCCTAGACCGATCTAATTCCCTAGATCAGATTTTCCCTGATTACGACCCTGTAACCAGTAACCCTAGTTTTTATCGACTCTAGTAAACTACCAGTTAACACCCTAACTAGATACCTCTAGATTTTTACAGAATTCTAGAAACTGATTCAGATTGGTTTACAAAAGAAATTGAAAATACAATAAAAACAAAGTCAAAACCCTAGTTTAAAAATAAAAGGAATATGCAACTTCCTTTAAACCACTTTAGAAAAATAGGCCGACCACTTTAGTTTTTGGTTCCACCCTTCTCCATTTTACCCCGTCCGCTTTACTTTCTCGTGGAAATTAAAAATGGCGGCGTCTCTCTGAAAAATTAAACTAGGGTTTTCTCTTTAATCTTCAAATCGCGACTTGATGGTGGTTTAGATTTATTCTCTGAAGCTCGAATTTGTGCTGGTCAAACGTCGATCGACTTAGCTGTGGCTGCGGTCGAAAACAAGTGAGTAATTTCTGAATTGAATTCACTTTTCTCTTGAGTTGATTATATTTTTCGATTCACCTATTTGCCGATGATGATGTGGTGTTTATAGGGTAAAACGATAACCCTAGTTTCTTTGATTTCTTGAATTGGCTTCCGCAGATTTGCGTTGCTTTCCCCTCTTGATATACTCGTATTAAATTTGAATTTGTTGCCACGGCTTTGATTGGGATTGATATTGATGAATCTGGACATGATTTGATTCTTGAATGCACCCCTAAAACAAATTGCCCCTTGCGTGAAATCTTTGATTAATAAAAATTCGAGATTAGAATTCTTGCCTCAAATTGACTCTCGCGATTTCTTGAGCATATCGAAAATGATATTGGGATTTCCTGGAAATGTTTTTAGAATGTTTTCTTCTCAAAAACGAGTTGTCAAAATCTGTTTGTCGAAAAATTGGAAACACTTGCATGCTTGAATTTCTGGAAATTTTGGAAAGAATACTTGATGTTGAACCATGCTATCTTGTACACTTAGATTCATTGAGCTTGTGATCACTGGCATGAATATGAACTTGAACACACCCATGTTGTTGTTGCACTTTGACCTGAACTTCCCGTTTGAACCAGTTATGTTGTATGCCCTGCTTCACCTTGTGTTTGATACTGATGTTTACACTATGTTGTTGCATTGAGTCCTGATCATGTGTGCACTGCTTTGTTGTACAAACTTGAACCTTGTTTTTGCTGTCTTGCTAGTGCACTTTTACTTGTGGGTCTGCAGCATTTTGTCATGCTTGCTTTCACCATAACTGCTTCCACTACATTTTACACCATGACTCTTGTGATATCCCTGATATACATGTGCACACTTGAAAATACTTTGTTATGCATATAAGCTTGATCTGGTCTTGTACATTACTATTTTTACACTTCCATTTTGTTGTTGTATATATACACTTGGTTGTGCCTTGGTTTTTGCTCAAACATGATACTATGTACATTTATGTGTATTCATGTTGAACCATTGTTGTGCATGCCTCACCATGTTGTGTTTCCTTTGTATGTTTGCTGAACCTTACTTGCGCCTCTTTGTTATGCCAAGTCTCGACCAATTTTGTAGTTGACCTTGGCTGCACCATGCCTTGTATATATGAGCTGCCTTGACGCTTTGCTTTCCTTGACCACTTTGTGCATGTGCTGATTGATATGTAGATCATATATGTGTACTGAGTCGAGATGGTCCACGTGGCTGCTCCTCAGATGCACACTGGATTAGCGAGGCAGTGCACACGTGTATATATATACACGTGTGTATATGCAGCCATCCAGAATAGATTTTCTGTCCCTGTACTGAAATATATACATACGGACTGCCTTGTGGTATTTACAGTGTTTCACTGTGAATATCACAAGACGTCTAGACACGGATAAATCAGATCAAGTCATGAAAAATGATGAGAAACACACCGAAAACTGAGGCAAATAAATTTTTAAAATAGAAAATTATATTTGCTAGAATTTAGAATATTATTTCTGTTGCAGTGTACTATGTGTGTGTTTCTATATATGACAGGTATGAAGACAGGATTGACTGAAAGACGCTGTGAAGACAGAAGACTAAGAGACAGTGTCAGTGAATGTAAATATATCAGTGAATGTATTTGAATATGAAAATGTAAAATGAGTGATTATATATATATATGAGATGTATAGACAAAGAGTTATAGTGAGGAGCTGTGTAACAACAGAATTGTACCGATGTTTGTATTAATCAAATTTGTTTGAAATAAAATATTATTTTACTGTGCTCAAATTTGTGTTCAAGCAAATTTGTTTATCGTATTCAGTTTATATACAAATACAATGTGATGTGAGGTGTTTAAATAGCAGAGATATAAATAGTTGTAGTGTTTGAATGTTTGAAATATAATATTCAATTTAAATAAAATACTGTATGAATATATGAATGTCTGTACAGTCGTATTCTATTTAAATATAAATGTTATATTCCTGTGAACATAGAACAGTATGGTAACAAACATATTTAAAATAAAATATATTTAGTTGTTATCATCAACCAAAAATCATGTAATTGTGTATACAACACCGTTATATACAATAGTTTGCTTCAGTCATTAGAGGCTCCTACGTGGAAGTGGGAGCAGATATCGATGGATTTTGTCGATGGACTACCTAGAACCAGGGCAGGAAATGAAGGGATTTGGGTCATCGTGGATCGCTTGACAAAAAGTGCGAGATTCATTCCTATTAAATTGACTAGGACGACATCAAAGTTGGCTGAACTTTATGTGAAATGGATAGTTCAATTCCATGGTATCCCAAAGAGCATAGTGAGTGACCGTGATCCATTATTTACGAGTGGATTTTGAAAGAGTTTGCAAGAAGCTTTGGGAATTGAGTTGTGCTTAAGTACGGCTTACCATCTCCAAACTGATGGTCAAACCGAGGGGGTCAACCGAGTTTTGGAAGATCTCCTAAGAGTTTTGGAAGATTTTGGGGGATCATGGGAAGACCATCCGCATCTAATTGATTTTGCATATAATAATAGCAACCAGTCTAGCATTGAGATGGCATCATACGAGGCGTTATATGGTAGACCGAGCAATTCCCCAGTTTGTTGGTTAGAGACTGGAGATAAGTTGATACTTGGGACAAAAATGATAAAAGGGGCCTCAGATTGTATCGAGATCGTTCTGCAACGAATGAAGACGGCCCAAGATCGTCAGAAAAGTTATGCTGATAAACGTCGAAAAGATTTGGAATTCAATGTTGGAGATATGGTTTTCGTGAAGATTTCACCATTAAAGCATGTGATTCGATTCAGAAGTAAAGGAAAGTTAGCTCCAAGATTCGTTGGACCATTTTCGATAGTCGAGCGAATTGGAAGGCTCGCATATAGATTGGAGTTACCCAAGAAGATGTTGAATGTGCATAATGTTTTACATGTATCGTTCCTACGGAAGTTCGTGCATGATTCGAATGTGGTGGTATCTCCAGAGCAGTATGAAACCTAGAAGTAGACATCGCAGTTGTGAAATCTCGTAAGCCTATTCGTGTTGTGGGGAATGACACAAAACAACTTAAGAGGAAGATGGTTAAGGTAGTCAAGGTAAAATAAAGTGAAGATGGTGACGATTGTACGTGGGAGACGGAAGAGAGCATGAGGGCGACTCATCCAGAACTTTTCATTGGTAGGACCCTTGGATATCGTATCATCGTTGTATCTTGTTGTTGTTTGATAGAATTCCGCATGCTAGGATAAGGCTATGGATGCATGACTTGATGGTTGCTAATTGGATGATAGAATTGGCTTCTCATGGATGATAGGCATGCGGAATTATTGTGGTTGCTTGTGTCAATGTGACAGTCCGCATTTTACGTATCGGAGGATCATAAAATATTTTTATTTTATTCCCAAAGGGTTGGATCTTTCTCATATTTTAATATGTTGCTTATGAGGATGTGAGACATATCCATAATTTTTACTAATTTTGTTTGTGACCATTTTGCCCCTGTCAGTCTTGTACAGGGAATAACTTTTGACTCAGGTCGAATTAGGTGGTGAGACTTGTGCCATTGAAAAGGAAATGATGATTGTATTTTCGTAGAGTGGTTACATTAAAGTTTTGGCTCAGCGGTTTGGGAGGAACCGTTGTTTTAAGGTTTTTCAGTTGGTTGTTCAGGTTTTGAAAGTCGCAATGGGCTGATTTTGGAAGGCCCGTTAGTGGGTTGATGCAAGGGTATAAATAGGGGGTGACGGATATGGGAAATGGTTTACTTTCTCCATTCTCTCATTTGGTGACTTATGTTCCTCTTTCCTCTAACACATTTCCACCATTAAAAATCAAAATCTAAGGAAGCAAAATGAAGATCTACACCATTGGAGACTAGATCTAAATCTTTTGAAGTGTGAGTTCATCGGATCAAGGGGTTTGGTTCGAGTTGCTTGCTGTCCGGAATCTTAATACAATGATTTTAGCTTGTTTAAGAGAATCAATGAGTGATTTACATCTCTCACATAGATTTAATGAAAAATATGAATGTTTGATTATGTTTTTCATCAAATTCAAGTGTTTAACCATAGATCTATACTATGATAAGTCCATTTTCATGTGAATCACTATAGGGTCCAATTTAGTAAGTTTAAAACGGTAATTACTATACCATTTCATATGATTATACAAGTTAGATCTATAATTTTGTTCATGTGATCATTTATCATGATTTTGGAGTGATTTGCATAATTTTGGTGAAAATCGTTGTATTCATGGCGATAATGGTTTCATATCATTTTTGTGGCCATATATGATGAGTTGGACGAGATGGTTTCATCGGATTTGTCGTTTGGCGAAGTTTTGGTCGAAATCAGAGTTGCATTGGGATGATGCAGGTTTTGGGTCGCTCATGGTAGGGTCGGTCGGTCCAAATTTATGTCTAGGGAAACAAGTCAGGGCTGGTCGATCGAGCGAGCCAGAAGTGGTTGGCTCGACTAAGTTAGAAGTGGTTGGGCCGAGCGAGCTAGAAGTGGTTGGGTCGAGCCAGAAGTGGTTAGGTCGAGCGAGCCAGAAGTGGTGGTCGAGCGCGCGAGTGTGTGGTTCGTCGCACCATGTAGGAGTGAGTGAAGGCAGGTCGGTCGAATATGGTTGGGTCGAGCAGCAGGGTCGGTCGGTCTCCGCTGAGTTATGAGGGGTCGGTGATGGTGTGATGTAAATTCAACCCCCCCGAGCCCTAGCCGCAGCGCAGTGATGTAATTGGCTCGGTGATGGTGTGACTTCGAAGTAAATTCAAGTAGGAAGGTTCGAAGTATTGAAAGGTGCTCGTTGATCGGTGTAGAACAGCGAATGAGGTGACAACTCAAAGGCCGTGAGTTGGTGGATAATGGTTGCTTGAGTTATGCAAAGTCATCGGGTTAGATGACTAGAGATGCAAAGGCCTGGAGATATAATATATATATAATTTTGATGTCATAAGTGTTTTGTCATGATTGAATGGGTATTAGGTCTCTGGGGCTTGTGCTTGAGGGATGTAGAGTTCGAATAGGATGGTTTATATAAGATATATAATTTGGATGTCATGAATTTTTTGCCATGATTGAATGGGTGTTCTGGTTTTCATGGATGTATGGTTGAAATGTTATCGTAAAGGCTATCACTGTCCGATGTGCGGAAGACGGAAGTTGAGTTCTTCTCTGATATTTTGGATCGATTAGTATGTTTATCTACCCGTTCTCATATACTTTATTGATGAAGTTTGTTAGCTGTTTTATCGCTCACTAAGACTGTTATCTGACTCAAGATTTTATGTTTGCTCTTATTACCTTGAGTTGTTCATCCAATTATGGATGGGAGACTAGGTAGCACGTGACAGGTGATTAGTGAGGACAATGCTGCTGTGCGAAGGCGAGCAGGAGGCTGGTATATTACTTTTACTACTATCTAGTATTTCTGTTTCCACTGTTTGAGTTGCTCTATGAGTGTTGTAGTGAGGTCTTATGTACATACTTGATATTTCCTATGATGTTGGGGTAATCTTTAAGGATGTTGTGAAAGTTCGAAAAGTTTGTTATATGATGTTTCACTACTATTACCTGTTGTATATGTTCTATTATATTTTATCCTTACGCTGTGAGTTTTATGACAGGTTCCGATGTTGTTTACCTACTCTGATGGTTGTCCATAGCTGCCTAGCACACCTTTCAGCTCATTAATCCTCCTGTTTAGTGCAGGGGTTATGGGTGATCGTTACATTGTTAGAGCACTACAATAGTCTACAATCACCCGATCATACATATCATACAATGTTAATAAGGTCAGTAAGTATACGCAAGGCCCCTTGATCAATACTAGAAAGCACTGAAGAGGACACTTAGATACCCAAGAGGAACAATAAATCAAGGACTTATACTCAAATCGAGTAAGACACTTAATATTAACGCATATTCTGATGCTGGTTAGAGGGCTGACTAAGATGGTAGAAAATCCAATTGTGTATGTTTTTAGGAAGAAATCCAGTCTTTTGGTGTGCTAAAAAGAAAAATAGTGTTTCAAGATATAGCACAGAAGTCGAATATCGAAGCATTACAAGCACTACAGCAAAGACTATGTGGATAAAATTACTACTGAATGAACTCAAAATGGATTCTGACAAGAAAGCCATAATATGGTGTGACAACACAAGTGCAATCTCATTAATAGCAAGCCCAATTCCACAATTGAAGACTAAACACATAGAACTTGATTTGTACTTTATTAGTGAGCAAATTATGCAAGACAAGTTAAAGACTGGAAACCTTCAAATCATCAAAAGGCAATCATATTACTAAACCACTATTAGGATTGAATTTCACTAGATTAAAACACGAGCTCAACGTTGATGAAATCGATCCTAGCATCAGATCTGATATGCTTGGTTACTTTTCAGAATAACCCTCTCAGATCTCTGCAAATCAATCCAGTCGCTTTAGAGCTAGCTCCAAGTTGTCTCTTGTGAATGGTCTGTCTCTCTCTCTCTCAACCCCTCCTCGATAAAGAATTTTCTTGCAAGAATGAAGATGTTGACGTGGAATTTGGTGTTTCCAATTACAACACCCTAATCACAGAGAAAATCACAAAAGAACAATGAAGGAAAGAGACACGCAAGACTTTATAGTGGTTCTGCAATCATGTCTACGTCCACTTAGTGTAATCTAGCTTTTATTATAACGTATGATTACAATACAGTTGATACATATATAAAAAATATAGAGAAAAGAAGATGAATTAATGGCAGTGAAGTCCTTGCTAATGTTGGCCATAGAAAAAGAAGCTCGATCCCCTAAAATATGGCCCTGATTGTAAATGAGACAGCAATCTGATTCAGTTACACCACGTGGCAGCATCTCCGGAGTTGTATGAGTAGTGAGGTGGACCACGTCTAGGTAGTAGAGTAGTGGGACACGTCACTATGACATGTTAAGAATTTGGCTCAACATAGTCGAACCGGTCCGGTTCGATATAGTCAAGTCGGGTCATTCAATCAGGGGAGTTCCTCCCCTAGTTGCCTTCTGCTTCTTCCAATGATTTGAAATAGGTGAGGGGCCCACGATGAACTGAGATAGCCGACCCAGGATGATCGAGCCGAGGTGGATGATCTGGAATGAAGTGATGAGGTGAGTATGGCTGATCCGACTTAGTCGAGCCAGAATCCAAGCATCCTGAACCTATGTCTTCGAGAACTTTGTTACTTCAATAAAGTATATTCAGGTTTGTCTAAGCCCATGTCCAAGTCATAAATACTTCGATAGCCGGAAATTCGTAACGTGACTACTTGTGAAAAGACGGGTCAACGAAAGGCAAAGGAAGGAAAGAGTCGATGCGGTTGCCATTTTATGTTTTTCTCTCTCTACAAACCCTAAACCTCGTTGTGTTTAAGGGGGGAGAGGGAGGGGATATAAGCAAGACGTTTATTTCTGTTTACTGGCCAATGAGCCAAGCCCACCTTCTATTTTGTTCGTGTATACATAAATCTATATTGAACTATCATTATTATTTTTAATACAATTGCAACATAATATCATTCAGTTTCAATTACAACTTCAAGCACATTAAATTACATCAAATATAGACTGTTCGATTCACATTTCTATTTAGAAATCTAACTATATATAATAAACTGTGTTGGTTATCTTAAGGTAAAAACTTTTCGTGTTTAGATGCGATGTAGTCTTACGAGATACACTGATTTTAAAGGTTCATAAGTTAAAAGAATGAATGACTATAATACGAATTTTCTCATGTCGATTTTTCAGACAAATCTAGGTACTATTTTATTATATTATAGTACTCAGCTCAAACAGAGTATATTTTCAAGTTAGATTAGATTTGGTTTTGCTTTGAAGCTTTCGAAAGGAAAAGAACGACCAAGACGCACTCTCGTATATTTCTTTATTTTTCCACTAAGTCAATTTGCAGTATTCTTCGGCATTTGTAAGGACAAGTTATTATAATTGTCCAAACTGATTTATAGATTAATTCTCTAATGTATGTATTAAATTTACGGTCTTTGTTTGAGCAAAGATTTCTATTATATTATAAATTTTCATTCAGCGGTAGAGATCATGTTCTATGTCTTCTTTATTTACATTTAATGACCTTATTTCGAATGACTAAATGATCGACACAAGAATACCAAGAAGGTTTTAAATGTTGTTTACCAAGAAGGTTTTAAATGTTGTTTTAGTGGCAAGAAAGACAGTTCATTATAGGGCTGTCAACGGATGCTTTCGGATACTGGTAGTGCCATATCCATATTCATATCCAAAATTATTTTTGGATATCAGATATCTGTATCCGTTTAAATTTCGGATATCGGATATCCGTATCTGCTTAATTTTCGGATACGGACGGATATCGGATATTTATCCGCTCCACCAGTAATTAATAAATTTAAGAGTATAAATAAAAAAAGTTTGGATCAACATAAAATAATTTTTGTACTAATGTTTACAAAAAACTAGGAAATAAAGAAATGTGATGATGAAACTTTATTATATACTAATATCCATAAGCATATCCAAAAATATTCCAAAATTAAATACTAAAACTAGCATTTTTCACTAAAAATAGACAAAAATTTATATCATAGTAAATCCAACAATTACAAAATAATTATTAATTCTGTTTATCTGTTTTGACTTATATAAATTACGTCGATTAGTCAAACGGATATTTCTTGGATACGGATACCACTATAACCATATCCGTATTCGAAAAGCTTTTCGGATATCGGATATCCATATCCGCTTTTCGGATAATGCCGGATAACAAATATTTTTCATATTTTCGGATACGGGTTCGGATGAATATCGGATTCATCAAGTATTCATTGGCAGACTTCATTATAATTTTTAGTTTACGAACACTCGTGATACGTCGCTAGTACATCCCTCTTCTTGGAGTTTAAAATCGACAAGTGTGTGTGCAAGCAAAAGAGAAAATATACAGTCAAATTTTGTTTCTAGAGCATAATATACATTGGTAAGTTTCCTAAGTTGTAAATGCACATAGCAAAGTGAAATATACATTACCACATTAGTAGTGACTTATAACAAGGATCCCAGTTCTTTATGCACATAGCAAAACCGAGTACTTATATAAATATATATTATTTTGAAAGTGCATAATATGAAAATTTGTCGTTATTATCTACGTGTCTATTTATGTTTCAGGCTTCTATGTGTACATCGTATAGTTGCTGGCCTTTTCAAATAAGGTACACTGAGCGGTAAGAAAATTGTGGCAGAACTAATCATATATACAAGTTACTTACTGGTACAACTGACATTATTCATTGAGAGCTCGATCTGTGGTATTAGGATTTGTTATGGATTAGAATTTAGAATCATTTCCATTCTATCTATCCACAAAGTTGGTTGTCTACGTTCTTAATAAAGAGCTCTTTTACATGAATAGATCTTGCATTGTTTTGGTTTGTTATAAAGGTTAAAGTTTAAAAGGAAAAGAGTGCAATTCTATGTGTACAATGTATATTATTCAGGTTTGCACTATTCATATTTGTTAAAAACTTTCTTATGAAAAACCCTATGAGAAAAATCATAAATAAGGAAACAAGTGCAATTTTATTTCATCTTTAGGTAACATGTGTTACAATGAGGGTTGATACTTCAGAATCAAAATAATGCCTCATTAAAAACCTTACTAACTAAAACCCAATGGGAAAATATTAGTGAAGGAAAAGAGTACATTATAGCATAATTTTATGCTCCCCATGATTTATAACGCATTATTCAATTAGTCAATTGATGCAGTCGATGCTTGCCAATTTTGCACATTATCTTCTATAATGTTGATTTGAAAATTGCCTTTGAGAACAATCTACCCTCTTTTCTTGAAACTGGATTTGTTTTGCCTCTTCCTTTTTGTTAATTTAGAAGAAACGTGCTTCATCCAATCACCCTTGATATAATACACTTGAATCTGAGTCACACAAGCTGCCTTGTCTTCATAAAAAATAGTTTACTACATCAAAAGATGTTTGATACTTCCACATGAAAATGTTGCCTTGTCAAAATCTTACTTAGAAAAACACGATAAGAAAAATCTTATTGAAGGAAAACAAAGTACAATATAAAATATCATGTTTACTACGTCAAAAGGAGTCTGATACTTTTGAATCAATGTAATGTCTCGTTAAAACCTTAATAAGAAAAACCCAGTGAGAAAAATCTTAAATAAGGAAAAGAGTACATTATAACTTATTTTCATATGTTACTGTTTGAGTTGATACTTCTAGATCAAAGACATTTTCATCATCTCCTTTTGGACGGTAAAGGGTTCCTTTTTTTAATATTTTGTGATCTGACAACCAAGGACATACTTAAGTGGATATGCTTTATCCATTTGAAAACGCTTCAGGGTTTCCTCAATGTACTTTGATTGATGGGTTAATATGTCATTTGTATTATGCTCGATCTGTAGACCAAGATAGTATTTAGTTTTACCAGGATCATCCGTTTTAATTTTCTATTTCAAGTAATCTATTGTTTCATCAATTTCTACTGGAGTCTCAATCACAATTATATCAACATATACTGTTAAAATAGCAAATCTTTTCATCGATTTCTTTAAAAAAACACATGGACAAATGAGATTGTTTTTATATCCAGCTTTTACCAAATACTCACTAAGACAATTATACCACATTTTTCTGCATTGTTTCAAACCTTATAGTTATCGTCTCACTTTTAATGAGAACATCGACTTTGATTTGGCTTCAGCCAACTTATATCCATCTGGGATTCTCATGTAATCTTATATCAATCTTCTCAGGAACCACAAGCCTTATCAAATATTGAAATGTTATGGCATCCATAATAGGAGAGTATGTTTCTCTAAAGTCAACCTGGTCTCTACAGGAAACCTTGTGCAACAAGTCGTGCCTTGTATCTCATTACTTCATCTTATCATTTCGATTTCTTATTTAAAACGCTTTCCTTTTGCGATTTGTATGCTAATAATATTCATTTATGAATGCACTTCATATACTTACAATTTTGTGTTTCAATCAGGTTTTCATATTGCAATACACATTTGATGAATAAGATAAGTTTCATTATAATAACAAATGCTATTTATATTCTTCAGGAACATATCCATCGTCCATGTCCTTGTTATTCTTTATAACCACAAATGTTATTTATGTACTTCAGAAACATATATATTTTTAATACGTTTTGCATATCGCAACTACCACTTTAATGGATATTAAAAGTTTCATTACAAATTTCTTGAAGCAGGAATTGATCTACTCATCATGAATTATATCAAGATTTACATCACAATAATACTTCAAAAAATATTGTAATCTACATTTCTTAACATTCTTTATAACCACCAAAATTATTTAAATTCTTCTGAAATTTGTGTACTTTCATCGTTTATACATTCAGGGTATTGTAAACGCTAAAAAAAAAATTCAATTTAATTATATCTGAAAGTATGATCTTCATGGCACATAACTTGTTTTTGACAATGTATGGTGCTTCAGCAACTTTAGTGTGCTTTTATCATTTTATACATTTCTAATTTTATCGTATGGACTACATGTCCATATATCTTATTTAGAAGAATTTCATGATGACCAATCATGTTTCCCTCTAATATGAGATTTTTAACCCATCTATAAATATAAATGCTTTATTATTTATTAATTTACCATCGATGATTATTTCTTGTCAGTTCTATATATGATTTATTGAGATCTCAAAACTTATCACGTTTTAGGTACCTAAACCACTTTTGGGGTTATCTGACAATCATGTCATGAGTTTATTTCAAAACGCCCTTAAGTGTTTCTTCAAAAACACTTACCTTTATTATTTGGCATCTTTACGACTTACTCCAAAAATATTTTGAACTAACTTTTATAACATATTTCCAACTGTGATTTACACCTTTTGATCCTTCAGAGATTCAAATCTGTATTGGAGAAAGTCTATTAGAGATATAATTGATGATTTATGCAAGTTACTTAATACTTTGCATAATTCTATATGTTAGCAAATATCAAACACCAATGATCAACATGAACTTATATCTCTTTATCCTCCCCCTCGATGTTGACAAACATTGTCACATCAAATAATAAACCATCTTCGGATTCTCATTTTTGATCCATTATCGCATTATTGCTAGCAAATACATTATTTGTATTTCAATTGTATGAGGATAATGCTCTTATGGAGAACAGTCGTTATCCACTAAAAGAGTGCTCTAGAGTCATGGCGACCTTTTCCTTTTTCCCTCCAAATTCTCGTTCAACAAAACTCACTTGTTCAAATTCAGATAATAGAAATGGTATTCCTCCAGATAAATCTTCAATTCAACAACATGCATGGAGAATTAGTGCTTCGATTCACAACAAACATCGAAGTCTAGATCTGGATTCTAAAGAGAATTTTCCAGATCTTGTCCCTAGTTCTCAGGTAAATTCAACTTTACTTTATCCAGTTCAGACTAAAAAGTGGATAGAAGCTGTTACAGAGAATAATATGCATAGAAATTCATCAAACTTGTCTATTATGAGCCTGCAACTCGAGATAATCACAAGTTTGCTGTAAGTAGTGATATTTTGGTGAAAAAGACAAGGGAAAAATGGAACAACACGATAGTGTTTTACGTTTATGGCAATAAACCTTACTATAATTTCCTGAAAGATTATATAGATAAAAACTGGAAATTGAAGGGTAATTACCAGCTATTCTCGAGAGATAACGGGTTTTTCATAATCAAATGCGATCTAAGGATAGTGAAAGAATTTTATCTACAGGTCCTCACTTTTATAATAGAAGACTAATTTTTATGAAAAGATATACACCTGGGATGAAGTTAACAAAAGAATATCATAATTCCTTCCCAATTTGGATAAAATTACCTGATTTAGATCTTGATTTTTGGTCAATAGAAGCTATTAGTAGGATTGCTTCTTTATTAGGTCAACCCCTTCAGATGGATAATATAACAGAGTATGCATATCGAATTTCTTATGCTAGAATTTTAGTTGAGGTGAACATAGACTTTACCTTCCCAGAAAAAGTTCAAACTCAGTATGAAAATGGAGAAACAGTTTGGCAAAGGGTGGTTTACGAGTGGGTTCCCTATGCATGTTCAACCTGTAAAGTTTTTGGACATTCATCTAACATGTGTAAGTCTACAAAGATTTGGGTTTCTAAGAATGATGCTAATTTAATTAGTGGGATGGATTTAGATGGGAAAGTGGAGATGCAGGACAAACAAATGAATGAGAACACTGGAGACATTCAATTGAATCAGGAAAAATAAGTCGGTTGATAATGATGAAATTATTCCAGAAAAGAGGGATAACATAAGTAGACAGGTGAGCAATTCTTTAACACCTATGTTAGAAGATCAACATAAAGTGGATAAGGATGTTTCTCATATAGAAATAATGGGGAGTACGAATCCTGGTAAGGTTGTGGGAGATTCAGAAATTAGTATGCTGGAAGGTGATAAAACAGAGATTGTTATTTCAAAAATGTACAAGAAAGAAATTGGTGGGCATCCTAATAATCAAACAGGTAAAGATCAAGAGAACGAGAAGGTGGTTAATATTAATAAATTTGGAGACTTTACTGACTTTTTAAATGGAGAAGATGGATAATAGAGATTATCTAATGAGCGAGTCAGATAGTTCCTTTTGTTCTTTCAGTTCTACTGGCAGCTTTAAGAAGAGGAGAAATAATGTGAAATCCCGTATATATAAAAAGGGGAACAGACTTGTAAATGATGAACCCTTGGTCGAGGATAATTCAGAACAGACTCAACATATGCAGGAATTTCAAACCAGATCAAAAGTAAAAAAAGCAAAAGTAGGAGTAAATCCAGGAGGAGTTGCTAAAAGGGGTATTACTAAGAATTAATTGTTATCATATATATCTGGTGCCAGTCTTTATAATAGAGGATGATAGTTATCTGCGGCCTTTTGTTGTTGATGATGGTGGTTGTTAGTTTTTGTTGTATTAAATGGGAGTTTTCAGTTCTTATTTCCACTTGTTAGTTCCAGTTCTAGAGATTTTAATGTAGTTTTATGGTGCTTGTTTGTTGTGTGATCGATGTGGTAGCTGTTTAGATGGATGCTTGATCCATTGAAAATTGTATGCGTGAGTTTAAGGGTTCTTCTCAAATGATGTTGCAGCAGTTGTCTTGTAGATATCTTATTCTGGGTTTGTCTTTACTATTTGCTACGGGATGTGTTCGTGCCTATTTTGTGTATTTGGGATTCGATAGCATTGTTAAATTTCTCTTCAGTGATTGTCAGTCTCCTCTCCTGGTTGAAGCTGCTAGTTTTTGATGGTTTTCTATATTCCTTGTTGTTGTTTTGATGCTATGTGGTCTATCTTTGGGGCTCTACTCTGGTGTATATCCTTTAGTGGTTTTTGTGTTAAGTGATGTTTATGTGTCTTTGTTGAGAAGTTTCTTCGGGTCTGTGTTTGGTGGTGTTTGTGATATGTTCTATTGTGTTTGAGTTGGCTTTTATTTTGTTGTAAAGTATTCGTTGTGTGAGTTGTAATTTTTTGCCCAACTCAAACTGTCTGTAACTCTTTTGTTTGTAATTAAGTACCCTTGTTTCAAAAAAAAAAAAAAAAAGGATAATGCTCCTATTAATTGATTAGATGCATTATATTATATTGCTTATTCTCTTTTATTAATTGAGCAACTTGGAGGAATTTTCTAATTATATAGATCATCTAAATATGCACATGACTTCAAGTCAGAGCCAGCCCATGCCCTAGGCCAACCAGACGGTCGCCTAGAGCCTCGGGCTCAAGAGGAGGAGGGAAGAGAAAGGGGCCTCAAACATTCACTCTTCCTGTATATATAATATGATATATTGTTGTCATCCAAAAGATATGCGTGCCAAGTTGGTGTGATGCGGTTCTGCTACAGCAGAGGTCAGCTGTTCGAATCCTAGTTCTGGATGTCTAATATTTTTTGGACCTTTCCTGCTCTATTCTGGGGCCTCATTTTTTTACGGCTCTTTCTTTTACAACACATTTGGCCTAGGGCCTCAGGCTCCTCAGGACCGGCTCTGCTTCAGGTCATCCAATATTGATGTCAATCGACTTTTTGAATTACTAAATAACATATGCACACTTTATAAAATGAGCTCATAACAACTTCAGGTTGTTAATCAAATATTTGCATATATGCATATATACGTGCGTCCATGTATGTAATTGATTTGCATATTCTTTCTCATTCGAGCTATTGGCTTTAGAACAAATTGTTTTTAAGGTTCCAAATCGTTAATTTTTGTTTATCAAGCAATGTCAATGTGAATCTTAAAGACTGTATTATAATGTTCAAAACAACTGATTTGGAATTGTATTGAACTTCTGGTTAAAAAAAGATATATAAACAACTTCAAGTTGTTTATAATTTATTCTTCAATACAATACGTAAATGCAAATATATAAGCAAGATGCAACCCATTTTGGAAATTTTGAAATCTTTGGGTGGATCATCATTGCCTCATATGATGTAACTTCTTTAAGAAGTACAATGTTATTATTTCACGCAGTTTCCATAAAGTCTCATGCTTTTAAAACTATGAATTATTTCAAATTCATCGATCGGGGAACTTTCCATAATGCATATATATATATATATATATATATATATATATATATATATATATATATCAAGCTTATTAATTGATGATGAACTTCTAATTTAGAAGTCTTTACATTCTTGCTCATTAGGAAAAACTGATAATATTTCAATCTATAAACTTTATCTAAAAGTTTTTTTTCCAGTAATTTAAGACTTCAGGTCCTAGACTTTTAGTTATACAACTTCTAGCATAAAAAAATTCTTTGCGCAACTTCAGGGTGTGGTGTATCCTTTTTATTTTTTTCATAACATTAGATATTACTAGCTAAATACATCGAATAATAATACATATATTTATTCTTGTTACAAACACTAACATACGTCATTTAACTAACAATAACTAATGCATTTAAAACATTCATGACAATAAGATAATACAAAATATTATCGTAACAATACGTCTGATGCATTTATAATAATTATTAAAAAGTTGAGTAGAAGAGTATAATCACATAATCAACATTTTACATTCTCTAAAATGTATGGTTCAAAAATTTATAGATCTATACATAAAATTCACAACCATAAATAAAAGTAACTACATGTCTCAAATTTAAAATATTTCCATTGTAAGGAAATTAACTCCAAAAATGGTTATTATTTTTAAGAAAACTGTATTTCTCTTTCTTCAACATAGATATGAATCACTAAAGGATCAAAAGGTGTAAATCATAGTTGAAAATCAGGTGCAAAAGTTAGTTCAAAATATTTTTTGTAGTAAATCATAAAGATGCCAAATAACGGAGGTGGACGTTCTTGAAGAAACACTTAAGGGTGCTTTGAAAGGAACTCACAACATGATTGTCAAGATAACGTAGAAGTGGTTTAGGCACCTAAATCATGATAAGTTTTGAGATCTCAATAAATCATGTATAAAACTGACAAGAAATAATCATCAATGACAAACTAACAAATAAAAACGCGTTTATATTTATAAATGAATTAAAAATCTCATATTAGAGAAAAACATGATTGACATCATGAAATTCTCCTAAATAAGATATATGAACATGCAGTCTATAAGATACGGACCTGCAGTCCATAAGATAAAATTAAAAGTGTATAAAATGACAAAAGCACAATAAAGTTACTGAAGCACCATACATTGTCAAAAACATGTTATGTGTCATGAGCATCGTACTTTAAAAGATATTTGAATTGATTAAAAGAATTTAAAACGTCTACAATATCCTGAAGGTACAAACGATGAAAGTATACAAATTCTAGAGGAATTTAAATAACTTCGGTGGTGATAAAGAATTTAAGAGCAAGAAATGTAGATTACGGAATTCTTGTAAGCATTATTGTGATGAAAATCTTGATATAATTCATGATGAGTAGATCACTTCCTGTTACAAGAACTTTTATAATGAAACTCTTAATGTCCATTGAAGTGATAGGATGAAGAACATTTCTTCTAAATTTCTCTTCACACATAAAACATGAAAGGACAACAAGAAAGAGGAGATACAAATCCAGTTCCAAGGAAAGCGAATAGATTTGTTCTCAAAAGCAATTTCCAAATCAGCATTCCAGAAGATGGTGTACAAAATTGACATTCATTGACTACATCAATAGACTAATTGAATAATGCGTTATAAATCAGGAGGAGTATATAAAATTATTTTATAATGTACTCTTTTCCTTAACTAATATTTTTTTCACTGAGTTTTTGTTAGTAAGGTTTTTCAATAAGGCATTATCTTGATCATGAAGTATCAACCCTCATTGTAACATTGTAAAACATGTTACCTAAAGATGAAATTGCACTCTTTTCCTTGTTTATGATTTTCACATGGGCTTTTTCATAAAAAGGGTTTTAATGAGGCAAGTTAATTTTACCTTCTTTACATACGCATATTCAAGAGGGAGTGTTGTAATATGTTTAAGTAATAAGGGTGAATATGTTAATATGCTAAGGGACTTTACTGCAATTTACATGACATGTAAACTTTGTAAATAAATCGATTGTTTACATTGTTTGTACACCTGAATCAATAGAAATAAAAGGTCTCTCTCTTATCTTTTATATTCTCTCTAATGGCTTCTCTTTTATTATTTGTTTTGGTTTATTTATTACATAGAACAATTTATTTAAAAAACTTACATACAAGGACATGCACACCAATTTTTATTTGGAAGGATAAAAGCCCAACCCAAAATAATGGTAATCGTTTTTCGGGCTCATCCCCTCCCTCGATCGATCTTCCATCGCATTGCTTTTACCAAAACCGTTTTCTAACTTCATCAAAAAAAAAAAAAAAAAAAAAAAAAAAAAGGAAAAAGAAATCAACTTAAATGGCCTTCGAAACAAAATTATGCAATACTGATATACTACAAAACATGCAAAATCGATACGAAACACATGAACAAATTGGAATGTTTTATTATGATACCATATCATATGCAAAACTGATATCATACACCTGAACACATTAAAATGTTTCAACATTTTGGCAAAACTAATACCATATCGTATGCAAAACCGATACCATATAACATGTAAAGCTCGTATCATACACTTTTACATCTTATATAACATGCATAACAGCTACCATACACCTTCATAGAATCTTTTTTATTATTTTACTCATCGACACCACAACACGTGCAATACTGACAGTTTTAAGTATAAAATTACAAAACTGATACCACAGTAAATCCAAAAATGATACCTAGCAACGTACACCAGTATATACATTAATATGCATGTAAATGCATATTCAAAATTGACACCCACAAATATTATAATGTATTATTATGTACATTTATATAACATATAATACCAGTTTTGTGTAAAAGAAAATTAAAAAGGGTTGAATAAAAAGCAAATAGACTTGCTGAAAAGCACTCTTTTCTATCCAATTTCAATGTTTTCTACAGGAAAAAAATTGCTTTGAAGGAATGTAAAAAAGCATCAAGAAAATTTGAATGTCGTTTATAGTTGTTGTCCATCTACTCGAGAAACTTTCAACTTCGGAGAGAAAAAAACTAAAAATAACGGCAAAAGACATTAGCTTATTATTTTATATGCCGTTAGAAGGAAGAAACATCGACCGGCATAGAAAATGACAAATAGAACAATTCCTTCACAATGCAAAGATTTTGCAACAAAATGTTTTAGAGCAGCCTCATTTGTTACAAGAAACCTAATAAAAAAAATCAAGCAAAAAGTTGGGAAAAAGAAGAAGCAACATGAAGAAGACCTACTAATACTTATTACTATGGAGGTACTACTAACATTTTCCTTCCCTGGCAACCAACAAAAACTAAGATGGGATGCTGTCATCATCTGTGTATTACACGTGGCTTTTCATGTTAATATGTTAAAACCATTTTCCTAACTGGTTGTTTCCCCTCTTTCCATCATCGTGTATTTTTACATTCATCATTGGAAACGCATAACACAAAACTCATTTTTATATCTAACATACCCTTAGATGGTGTATGGTTCATGTTGCATTTTTTATTTTGAGTATTCAACATTAACTATAAAAAAATATGAGTAGGGAAAGCGGTGGGAATGGAAGATACATGGAGAGGACGACGGAGGAGATGGAGAAACGACATAAGGATGAATTATATCACTTTCTTCTATTACTCATCAAAACACGAAATATAAAAAAAGGTTTTATGTTGTTTTGCGTATTAACTTCATTTTGCAAAAAGGACATTTTTAATGATATGCGTAGTTCACACTTTTGTATACATACAAAAACCCAAAATTAAAAAGGGTAAATCAAAGACCATTTTAGTTTCTTGGGTAGGAATATTGAAATGACATATTTTGATGCATACTATCAAGGTCAAAATGTGTAGCTGCACTACTTCTATATTAGCTTAATGTGCCTTCATGATAGATTGTTATATTGCTATATTTTATTCATCACATGTATAGTGCCACAATTTTCCAGTTTTCCAGTTTATTAAGCTACAAACATGTTTGTTATTACCTCTTTTCTTTATTATTTTTCCACTGTTTATGATGCAAGTCACCCCCTTTTCTACTTACTAGTCTCAAAAAGTTGTTCCTTTCAAAATTCTAATGAAGCGGGGTCTTCTTGGGAAAAAACGGTTTTTTTACTACTTTGTTGGTTATTTTCAACAGTTAATACTCTAATAAAAAAAGATCCTTAACTTTTTTTTTTTTTTTTTTAAATTAGAACTCAGCATTGGCCCAAATTTTACGTAATCCAGTGAACTTCAAATAGCCCAACCATTTTGACGGAATATTTTTTGGAAAGTAAAGGCTCAGTAATACATCGAGGCAATGCAATTGCAATATATCAATTACCATAAGATGGATGTAAAAATCAAAAGAAGAATTCCATAAACAAAAACTGTACTCATTTAATTTTTATTCATTGTTGTTTTATGATTCCATCAGTTCAGCCTAAAATCAGAAAATGGGATGGCTTTCCTCAAACTGAAATGCTGTTCAGCATCCAACGGTTACAACTAAATTCATTCCACTTAAAATAAAAAAAGCGGATGGCATTCCTCAAACATAAATGATGTTCAGCATCCACCTTTTACTTTACCACCACCTTCTTTTTTTTTTTTTTTTTTTTTTTTTTTACTTATTTAGTTATGACTACAGAATGATGAGGGCCTGCTCAAGAGTCTGACTCAGCAGACAGCCATCCCATGACGGAGCAACAGTCGCGAAGAAAAAAAATGCTGATTATGAATCACGGATTTATAAACAAATGCTTTTAATGTATCCGCTGTTCGTACACGATTCACCTTATCTAGCAGAAGTGACCAGTCAAAGCATCATATGTCGACGTCCCGATTGAACATTCTACATCGAGCATATAACTCGGTATTGACAACATATTTTGTAACACAAAGAATCTCCATTGTTACATACTATTAATATCATAAATATATACCAGGATATTTTTGATTGCCTTGCGATGTATGACTTTACACCATTCAATCCGCACTCACTCAATACCAATGCGAGTCACACATCAAAATTTCTACGGATGATACGCTCTTATTACGAGCAAAACATGCAAATTCAAGACAACGCCAGTACCGTATCCTCCACGCAGGATGAATTCTCGTACCAAACCGAGGTTTAATCGTACAAAGACAAAGGAATACACGCATCGGGTATATATCATGTACTGTTCTACAATCACATCACTAGTTCATATTTCTGGATATTACCATCTCTACAATATGAGGAATAGAAGGACATTTGAACAACATTTACCTATTTACAAGAAATAGAAAGTAACGGGGCTTGTTTACTGAAAGTGAAAAGGCAGCCAGCCTATCAAGGAAATAAAAGCTTAGGAGAGTTATACCATCATTATAACTGTTACAACTAACTCAGCGTCTGTGTCCAGGTTTAAAACTGCATCTATATCCAACTATTCTATGCATTTACAATACTCTGCTACTTCACAGTGAAAATCAATCACTTAAAGTTATATATTTTATCTTCTTCTTTTTTGTTCAAACTACACAACTGTAGTAAACAAACTCTTTGCATTTTACAAGTAACAGATAGCAATTTTGTTAGAAAAAGAGTAATTTAAAGTAGAAAGATAACTCCATGGTTACCTGTCTGCCGCATTGGTGAAGCTATGTAAGATCACTACAAGTAAGCTTGGATGAGCTAGTTTACTGGCTCCAGCCATGTTTGTGCACAATACATGCATACAACCTGCTCAGAAGTACAGCATGTAAGAAAGCAGACAACAAAATAAGAAGAATAAGCGGCAATAAAAAAAACAATGTAAATTGATATAAAGAAGTCTATGCCTATTTCTTGTTTTCACATCTATGATTTAAGTACTTAGTTCTTGCATATGGAAGAAGAAATGAATTCACAATTAGGACTAATATCCATGTGGTCCTGGTCATATAAATGTAAGAAATGGAGGCTTTCTTATAAAAATGGTTGTAGGTCACAAGCAAAAGATCACTACAATAATGAATGCCAAGACACAATGAAAACGACTGAATGAGTTATCTAAGCTAATTTTAACTTCATTGGTCCCACAATTGGATGTGAAGAAACCGAGCACCCTTCGAAATTTCTCTCATTTATGTTCATTAATTCATGGCATAGGAGGAAAACCATGACATTAGCAAAAGAGCCTATTAAACATGATTGCTGTATATTGGTGGAACTACCCTGTTTTTGGATGATAATAGTACATCTAGCCTATAGCTTGTCGCTATTGACCCAATAGTTTGAAGCTTTGAAGCATAAACGATTTAGTTCAACTAAACAAATTTAAAATAACTAGAAAGAGACATATAACTTTTGACAACTAGTATGGGGCTTAGCTTATGCTTTATATGAATGATGACGGTAACTATCTGGATATTCCATTATTAATAAAAATCAGGGACCCCAATTATGGGTAGGCACAAGCACGCCCGAATGATTCCTTATTGACTTCTTCGTTATCTGAGGTGATTGATAGTATTAGCACCTTGACCCAGTCTAATATCAGTGTCTACTATATTCTTAATTATTTCATATCAAGAGAAATAATACCAAACTTGATGATTCCGGTCCCAGATAAAACTAAATGAAAGATGTAAATAATCAAAAGCCGTTTCAAAGTAGACGAAAGAATGTGCACATATGTAGGTTTTGACCACTATTTCCTATTTCACTATCATGCAATGGTTGCCTCACAAATGTCGACTAATATTCTCCAATATGAATCCAAGCTGCACTGTGACATTGATATGTGACTTGATAAGCCTCACGGTTTAAATGAACATTTAAGAATACATTCTCAGTGGCATGTACTAAACAAGGTACTTGAGAATACTTGCTATAAGCACAACGCACTAAAACAATCAATTCGGATTTCGATTAGTAAACCTTGAGGAAAATATTGGGGGGGGGGGGGGGGGGGGGTTGAATTTGCATGTTTTGCTACCCCCGATAGGGAACTTAGTTGCTACCCCCGATAGGGAATCATGTGGCTATTATTATCTATATAACAAAATGCTTTTATTGAGTTACAACAACTAACCAAATGGTTAGATCATTCCATTACTGACTCATTTAATGATTATTTACAGTTCCAAAATATGTATGTGCGAACAGGGCTAGGATCAGCCACATCTCATTTGCCCTTCACCTAAAGTCCACCCTAATCTCAACCACATATTTATATAAGCAGCCAGAAAGAGAAACTATGATTGTTTAAATTGGAACATGTTGTTGAAATCAAATGTATTTGTGATATGAGTCGATGTGCGGGTGTGTGTGTGCAAGATCTCTTGTCACATGTTGGGTAAAATACACTTTTCAAAACAACATTACCAAGAAGAAAAACTACATAAAATAAAACATTGCATAGAATAAACCTTAATTTAAATAAATAAACAACAAAAAATTACAATCTATACATTATTTTTCACTCTTAGCAGAAATAATAAACTTCTCACGGAGAATGGCATAAATAATTAACACTGCGACGAGTGCAGAATCATCTGCAAACTGATACAGATCAACCATATTCTAGTTAAGTTTCGGACTTTGTTGGATAATTTTTGTTTTGTTGATTTTCCATTTTGAAAGTAAAAAATTAAAAGTGATGAAATTTGAATTAAAAATAAAATGTAAACAGTGAAAGTGGAAGAAAAAAAGTCAGAAGTTTGTGTACACGGGGACTTGTCTATCTTCTGAATATCAGGTAAGTTTACCATTGCGGTAGTTGTAAATGTTAATGAGCCACCTCATCACTTTTCGAAAACTAGCTACCTGACAAGGTGTTGCTCTAACTTACCGTAATAGCAGTTCTACCACTCGATCATGGAAAACCATAGAGTTTATATATATACATACATGTGTGTGTGTATAAAAAACTACAATTTCTTGTACAGAATTTAACTTAACTACTTGATTCTAATTATAATCCTGAATATTCTGTACTTACAAATTTTATTAGATGTCAGCATTTAAAGAAAAATCATGGTCGTTTATTTTATAGTATTTATTTCTCTATGGCTTCGATCGTAAGATTTAATTTTATAATCAAACCATGATAATATATTTTTAACCTCTTCTAAAGATTTGTAAATTTTACATCACTTTGAAGAAACTTTAAATATACTGTTTAGAGGTTAAAATAATTTTCAAACAGAGTTTCTATAAAATATAAAATAAAATATTATAATTTGAAGCTTGAATTACATGGAGAATAAAAGATATAACAAAAGAATTAAAAATATGTTATCGCCAGGCAAGCTTAACGAGGTTCAAATAGGATATGATAAGAACATAAGAAATTTGTAAGGAATGTCAGAGAAACACAAGCTTGTAATGAAAATATTGAATTTATTTGCAGAACAACTGATTGCACTTACAAAATATATTAATATTGGATTAAATTGCAAAATATATGTTTCCAAAACATCGCATTTACATCTAACTTCATACAACAAAGTCGTTTCCTCTTTCCCTCTGCAATAGAAAGACTTCTGTGTGTTTTGAACATTTGAATATGTACTTACATTGATCTTATCTGAATTTCAAGTCAGAAAATATACTTTGCCACACTGCTATAAGTATTTTTGACTTAAGTTTTACTTTTGTAGAGTTTTTAATAGCATTGTATCTAAGGACTAAGAAAAAAATTCTTCTTTTCTTCTTTTCTTTTTTCTTTTTTCTTTTTTCTTTTTTCTTTTTAAGTAAAATATCTAAGAAAAATGCAATTTGCATCAATCACTAGATACTGAATGGAATTCATACTTTTGACTTATGATTACATCAATCACAAATATCTACATTACTTTTGACTTACAATTTACAGTGTGCATGTAGAATTCATACTTATATGCTAAAGATAACATCTTAATTTTTACAATAATAAATGGAACTTGCCCATTTCAAGCTTCAATGAGAATTGAACCTGCCAAAATGCTCGCATGAGTGCTCACACATGCAAGCGAGTGCACGTATGTATCCGTGCACACACACATACATCTAAACCGAGTACTTAAATTTTGTTATATCTGAATCAGAATTGAACAGGCAAACATTATTTTCAAAACTTACTAATGTTTCAAAGAGTACAGTTTTTATAGAAAAAAGTTAATAATAATAATAAACTGCTTTTATCTGTTTAAATCAGATGTTTATTGTCATAATTTTGAATTCTTTCTGCATCATGTGCAACACACGACAATTATACTAAAACAATCAAAAGAAAAGTTTTACCTCGAAACAGATTTACAAATGAAATGAAATAAAAATAGTGTAGATGTTCCCTGAATCTCTGATAATATAGCATAAGTACTCAACATGTCAAAATCAAACTACTGGACTTGTGACTTGTATTAATAACTAGTCATAAGCTACACACTGCAGCTATGAAAAGTTTTTCACTACTTAATTTGAGAATGCTACATTTAATACAAATCCAAAATATTCATGCTGTAATCTAGATATCTAATGGTGGTAGGGACACTCAGAGAACAAGACCATCTCCAATGCTCCACCACCAATAATAAAATATCAGACAAAATCACCAAAAGAAGCTCCTTCAAATTAAGTGCCACAAAAAGTTGATCTGCATATCAATAAACAATTGAACTCTTCGTTTTAAGAGGAACACACAAAGTTTATCTGCATAAGGAATGAATTTGCTAATTTTACTCTAAAAGGCAAAAACGTATTAGAACTTGTTAACTTGCGATTAACTTTCATATATCCAAAACTACTAGGTCCACACTTAATTATTGTATCCCAAACAACGTTTTCATGTAATATGCTCCATCACAATTTTAAGAACGATAATAAAGAGTAAACTTCTAATTACCTATTAAATTTTCAGAAAATGTCAAGAATATCAAGAATCAAAGCATTGCAAAGAGGGCAATTTCCTCTAGCAGCCATCAGCTCTCTCGAACAAACCCTACAGAAAGTATGCCCGCAAGGTATAAAAGCCGCTCCTTTCTTCCGACTCATGCACACGCAGCACACGTGCTTCTCTGCCACGTCATCGTCGCTCATCTCAAAAACATCACGTGACTTCTGCCCTTTCTCCTCGATTTCCTCCTCCCTCTCTCTTAGTTCCATCAAGGTCATCAGCGAAACCCTAATCGAATTAGTGCCGACCGATCTCCTAGGCTCCGTCGCGGCCACGGATCTGGCAGCCAATTCGACTCTAAGTCGTTCCGACTCCTCTTCTTCCTTGATGACGTCGAGTAGAGTGCGTCCGCCGCCAGCGGATGATGCAGAAGAAGCTGAAGCAGCTTTCTCAGCCTGCAGAATGTTCGCGAGGGTTCGGGTGGTGCGTCGAGTGGTCGTAGTGAGCAGATCGTGGATGTTTGATGTTTGGAGTAGGGAGAGTTGGTCTGAGAGAGTCATTCTCTGTTGCATCGTTGGTGATTCCATTGATTTTGTATACTGGCAACAATGGAGTTCTGGAGGAAAGTTGTAATTAGTGAGATTGGGCGAAATTTTCGCGATCAATGGGAGAAAGCATTAAGATAAAATAAAAGGAAGATACAGTGTAAAGAGAGAGAATGAGCGGGACGCTCAGGATGCTCGTTCTCTTCGCATATTTATAACGTACTTTTTATCATATTCTCCTTCTGTATTTGACTAAAATTCCGGAGATATTGTCGTTAAGCTTATCTTTACTATTAAGAAAGACACGGGATTTCACTCAATGATATTAAACGTTACATAATAAAATGCGTATCTTGGTAATCCAAGGACCAAACCAAATTATAACAATTCTTTTTCTAGGGTGCAATACGTCTATAACAAATGCTTTGGTGTTTCCAACTTGATAAGAGTTTACTAGTACAACCATGCAATAGTAAGGTACCGACTGTTAAATTGCATACTTTAAAAAATCTAATTTTTTTATTAATCTTAATTAAACATCATAAAACTATATATATATATATATATATATATATATATATATATATATATATATATATACACACACACACACATACACACACACACATACTGTGACGGCCCGCCCCGCACCAGTCTGCATTTCCTTCGAAAGTGCGCTGTACACATGCCCAACTAGCACGGGACGGTCGTCAGGAGAAAGGAAAGAAGAGAATAAACTAATCAAGAAACCTGTAGAATGTCTCACAGCGCATGGGATGAAATATAATAATAACATACTTGACATAAAACAGGCGAGGCAGTGCATAAGCTGACAACTAAAATCAACATCAATCATCAGAGCAGCGGAAATCCATACACAGCTTATTACAACTTTTCAAAATCTACTGTCTCTAAGCAAAAGAAAGCTAAAGTAGAAGATACACCAACAATGCCCAAGCAGTGATCTTCAACAACACAGGGAGAATACTACATATATTACGTGGAAGCCTCCTGCTCGTCTCCGGATCATCTACCCGTGCATCACCAGCTAACCTGTCTCTAATCTGCTCGTGTGAGCACCCAGAGTAATAAGAGGAGACATAAAACTCTGGGTCAGACATAAAGCCTGGTATGAGCGATAAGCATCTAAACAGAATAATAACAGGTATACTAAACCATACCTGAACCTGGACCTGCAACCAAAGAGTTAGTACCGCATACCGTACAATACTCCAAGGTGCCATAATAAATAGTGTAAGAATATGGGGGTGGGGTGTGCATGCCATAATGATAGCAAACAAATCATCCATATCAACCATCCTCACACCTCTCACTCAGTGCGTAAAGCGTACGACATCTACCACTTTGGAACACTAGACAAACTGAGGTAACGACGAATCCCGACTTGTAGAAACCCTGCTGTGACCAAGCCAAACACTTGGAGTCATGACCAAACATTTCAATGACCCACTTCATTGGTCGTAGCCCTTGGTTCTACCGATGTCATAATGGCCCTGAATCCGCCTTCGCACCTCCTACCATAGTGGTCCAAAGCTATAGACGTCGATAACTCCTTGGCACGCGTTCCGCAGCAAAGCCCAACCATGAAGCGAACTCGTTGATTCCCATCTGAATCCTGAGCTCTAACTTCTCTTTTGGACTTCCTTTGCATCTCGGGTTTTTGATCGAATTGGAGTGGGTCTTCAGAAGAGTTGTCACGCAGTAACAGTCCTGGAATTCGGTTCGGTTCGGTGATCATTGCCCTCGTCCGTTCGGTTCGGGTTTCTTCACTCCGGGTCGGGTCGGTGTCCTTCTCCGGGTCGGGTCGGGTTGCTATCCTCCTTCCAGTTCATGCTCCTTCTTCGATCAGCTCCCTCGTTTCCTTCCACTCCGATCCGATCCGATCACTTCGCTTTACTTCAGTCCGATCCGCTCCGCTCCCTTTTACTCCGATCCGATCCCCTTGTCCACTCCAATTCTAAGCAATGGCCTTCCTTCCTGCCAAACTTCTTCCAGTGGCGAGTCCCCATCCAGTTCGGATTCCCTTGGTCAGTTCCCTAGTCCGATCCGACCCCTTTTCTCCGATCCGAACCGGTTCGGAACCTGCACACTTCTGCAACTTTCCAGCGAGCTTTCTACGCCATTCGACGACGTTTTCGAGCAATTTAACTATTCTAATCAATCATGAAACATACCATAGAGTCATAGCAACATGTAATAGCAACCACAAACAGCAAACAACAATTTAAATGAATCAAAATGAATCAAAAGTGGCTAAAACCTCACATTTGCCTATAATCCCTCTTAATCATGTTTAAGCATACGATTAGCAAAACACATCGAAATTAACCCAAATTTCTAACAGAGCCTTAAAACATTATTTTATAATTTTAAGATTTTTTCCAGAATTTATTTACGTATAAATTCGCTAATCTTCACTAATTACCCCTAATCACCGTAATTAGTGCAAAAACTATGCAAATCACTCACCTTTGCCACAACTAGAACCCCAAAACTGAAATATTCTCTGATTTGGCGCTGTTCCCAATCTTGTACAGCAGCTCCAACCTTGCTTTGGTGCTTTTTCTTCTTAATTTAATGCCTCTAAGCCTTAATCCTTGATTAGTGAGTGATTTTTGGGTGTTTTAGAGAGATTTAGGGAGTGGAGGCCATGGCTATGTCAAGAGGAATGAAAGTGGCGGCTGGAAAATGTCTAAAGAAATGTTTTCTAACCCTAATCAGCACCTATATCTCCCTAAACCCGAAATTCCCCTTGGGCCAAGCTGTCAATCACCCGTTTAAGCCCAATTAAGCTGTTTTTCACCATTTGAAACTTGTTTCAGCCATATCTCCCAAACGGTGAGTCCGTTTGGCTAATGTGACCACTCTACGGAAAGAGAAACCATCATCCGGAGCCAATGGAAGTGGTTTCGGGTCAAAATTCCTTTCCAGTTAAAAGTTATGGCCAAAACAGTGTCAACTAGGGGTAAAATGGTCATTTAAAAATTGGGAAAAATCATGAACATGGGAAATGACCCCAATAGTCGTCTCCCAAAGTTACATGATCATACGACTTCGTATGTGACAGAAATAAATATTCTACGATTCTATGATGCGTAGAATGCGGGTCGTTACACTCTCTCCCCCTTAAGAAATTTCGCCCCCGAAATTCCTTAACCCAAAACATACAAAGAATCCCGCATGCCTAACAACCACATGTAACAATCAAACATGCAAAACAAGCAAACAAGCCTATCCTAGCATGCGGAAAAAAAAACTAAATCGAAGTCAAAATCTTACCAGGCAAAGAGTTCCGGATAAGTCTTCCTAATGTTCTCCTCTGTCTCCCAAGTACAATCATTCTCGTCCTCGCCCCACTGAACCTTGACTAGCTTCACCGCCTTCCTTCGAAGTTGCTTCATGTCGTGCTCGACAATACGGGCCGGCTTGCGGTTCCCAACCGCCTCGGGTTCTACTTCGAAGTCCTCCAACTGATCAGGTGAAATAGTTATATCTGAGTCGTGAACGAACTTCCTTAGTTGGGAAACATGAAATACGTTATGAACTCCTGCCATCTTCTCTGGTAAGTCAATTCTATATGCTAAATTCCCGACTAGTTCAAGAACAGGGAATGGGCCAATGAATCTTGGTGCCAACTTGCCTCTCCTGCCAAATCGTATCACGCTCTTCAACGGAGAAATCTTGACAAACACCAAGTCGCCAACGGAGAATTTTAAGTCTCTTCTCCTCTTATCAGCATAACTCTTCTGCCTATCTTGGGCAGCCTTCATCCGTTGTTGAATGGTCTTGATTTTATCTGAAGTTTCCCTCACCACATCTGGTCCAAGCATAAACTTCTCGCCAGTCTCTATCCAACATGATGGTGAGTTACACGGTCTTCCGTACAAAGCTTCAAACGGAGCCATACCGATACTGGATTGGTAGCTATTATTATATGCAAACTCTACTAGATGCAAATGGTCATCCCATGATCCACCAAAATCCAATATACATGCTCTCAAGAGGTCTTCCAAAATATGGTTCACTCTCTCCGTCTGACCGTCGGTCTGAGGATGATATGCGGTACTGAGATGTAATTCTGACCCTAGCGCCTCTTGCAAGCTCTTCCAAAACCCACTAGTGAACAACGGGTCTCGGTCGCTCACAATGCTTTTAGGTACTCCATGAAACCTCACTACCCACTTCATATACAATTCTGCTAACTTAGCTGCCGTTCTGGTCGATTTGACTGGTATAAACCTTGCGCTTTTAGTCAATCGATCCACAATCACCCAAATGCTATCATGTCCCGATCTAGTCCTTGGTAAACCATCGATGAAATCCATCGAGACTTGCTCCCATTTCCATTCGGGAATTTCTAATGGTTGCAACAACCCACTAGGTTTCTTTTGCTCAGCTTTAACTAGCTGGCAATTCATGCACTTGGATATAAACTTCCCGATGTCTCTTTTCATCCCTTCCCAGTAGTAAGTCTGCTTCATATCTCGATACATCTTATTACCACCGGGGTGTATAGTTAGCCTTGAGTGATGACATTCTCTAAGCACTTCATCTCTCAATCCATTTACGTTGGGTACAACAAGCTTTCCATTCTTTCTAAGCCATCTATCTCGATCAAGCCCATACTTGTTCATCTCCTCATCGATACCCATCTCTAACTTGGAGATGATTTCCAATAGGTTAGGATCGCCCCTCTGACCAGAGCCGATCCGCTCAATCAAAGTGGGTCTGATCGTCAAGCTTGCTAACATTTCTGGATCCAATTCGCACTTTGGTCTGAAATCAAACCCCGCGATAAACTCCAGTTGCCTCCATTCAAGGAACATAGCCCCTAAGCTGGCATGTCTTCTACTCAATGCATCAGCCACCGCATTGCCCTTTCCTGGTGTGTATGCGATGTCAAAATCATAGGAAGCTAAGAACTCTAACCATCTCTGCTGACGGAGATTTAAATCCTTCTGGGAGAATAGATACTTCAACGACTTATGATCTGTAAACAGCTCAAATCTTTCTCCCAAGAGGTAGTGTCTCCACATCTTTAACGCGAACACGATCGCTGCCAATTCTAAATCATGGGTAGGGTATCTTCTCTCGTGCGGTTTCAACTGCCGACTTGCGTAAGCTACAACCCTACCGCCTTGCATCAATACAGCACCCAGTCCGGTACCACAGGCATCCGTGTATACCGTCATCTCTTCATCCCCCTTAGGGATGACTAACACTGGTGCGCTTGTCAACTTGTCCTTTAGACTCTTGAATGCATTCTCGCACCTTTCATCCCAGACAAAAGCTTGATTCTTCTTGGTCAACTGGGTCAATGGTGCTGCTATCTTGGAGAAACTTTGGATAAACTTACGATAATACCCCGCTAACCCCAAGAAACTTCTTACATCTGTTGCATTCTTGGGCGTAGGCCAATCCTGTACCGTAGCCACCTTCGCCGGGTCCACGGCAATCCCATTTTCTGATACAACATGGCCCAAGAACCTCACTTCCCTCTTCCAGAAGTGGCACTTAGAAAACTTTGCTTTCAATTGGTGTTTTCTCAACACTTCCATCACTATTCTTAAATGTCCCTTGTGTTCTTCCTCTGTCCTCGAGTAGACCAAAATATCATCAACGAACACAAGGACAAACTTATTCAACTGATCTCTGAATACCCTATTCATAAGATCCACAAAATATGCTGGGGCATTGGTCAGCCCGAATGGCATGACCAACCACTCATAAAACCCAGACGGCGTCCGAAATGCCGTTCTAGCTATACTCTCAGCTTCCACTCTAAGCTGATGAAAACCTGTCGCGAGATCCAACTGAGAAAATACTCTCGCGCCACTCAACTGATCGAACAAATCATCTATCCGCGGTAGAGGATACTTGTTCTTCCTCGTCACTTTATTCAACTCGCGGTAGTCTACACACAAACGAAGGGAACCATCCGCCTTGGTAGCAAACACAACTGGTGCTCCCCATTCAGAAACACTCCTTCTGATAAATCCCTTCTTCAAAAGATCGCTGACTTGCACCTCGAGCTCTCGCTGCTCTCTTGGTGCCATACGACGAAGTGGCATCACTATAGGCCTGGCATCTTTTACCAAATCAATACGGAACTCAATCTCTCGGTGTGGTGGAAGTCCGGTCACTTCTTCGAAAACATCCGGATACTGGCCAACCACGGGCAAACCTGACAACTCACTATGCGGAATGTCGAGGGAGTTTAGAAAACTAGCCAATACCCCCTTACTGGGTAGACCACCAAACACTATCCTCCGCCCATCATCCGCTCTAGCTGTCACCAACAAGCCCTCACAGTCTACCACCACCCCATATCTTTGGAGCCAATCTACTCCCAAAATAATGCCAAACCCAGTAAAGCCCAAAACAAAGCAATCACAAACAAACATGCATCCATGACTCGATAAGACCACATTACGACAAATCATGCTAAGGCTAGTCGAACCACCAATCGGGTTCGTCACTACTAAAGGTCTATCGACAATCTCGGGCTCCAATCCCAACCTATCTACCAGGTCACTAGATATGAAAGAACTGGAAGCTCCGGTATCAAACAAAACTCTAACAGGAACATCATAAACAGAAAGCATACCTTGAATGACGACATTCTTTCCCTTCTCCGCCGTAGTTGGGGCATTCGACGAAGAAGGAATAACATTAAGGGCATATGCTTTCACCATTTGCTTTTCTTTAGGGGGCTGTGGACACTTGTCCTTGTGATGTCCCATCTGGCCACAGTTGAAGCACTTCCTATCCGCTGGCTTGGCCCGACAATTACTAGCATAATGGCCCTTCTTACCACAGCTGAAGCACTCAACATCTTGTTTATTCTTTTTCTTCTGGCCATCCTTAGCTTGGTTCTGCTTTCTCTTATTCTGAGAACCACCTTTGCCTCCACCACTTGCTTGTGGTTTTGGCTCTTCTGCAGATGCAACCTCAGTCTTCGGCTTAGGGTAGAGACTCTCTGATCTTAATGCTTTCCCCACAATCGACTCAAACGTCTCATCGATGTGGTTAATAAGCCTTTCCCCTAAGTACTGATCTAACCCAGTTATGAATTTCTCATTCTTCTTCTCGGCAGTATCAATAAGAGATAACCCATACTTTGACAAAGTGTCGAATTCAGCAATGTACTCCGAGACAGCTCTGCCATTCTGCTTGAGCTCCAAGAATTTCCTAAACAACACCGACTTATGAGCAGCTGGAATGAACTTCTCACTAAAGCGAGCCTTAAACTGCTCCCAAGTAATCTGGTCTTCGGGAGTAGCTGCCTTTATAGCATTCCACCAATTCATTGCCCGCCCTTGCAGCTGACGGGACGCTAGCTTCCTCTTCATTGCATCCTCGATACCCAAATCCTCGAAGATACGTTCGCAACTATCCACCCAATCTTGAACATCCGTAGCCGACTCCGTTCCGTGGAACGGCTTCCCACCAAGACTAGTATAATCCTTATTCAGCTTGGCGAAGTCGACTCTTGGCGCCTGCACTATTGGACCACCACCATTTCCACCATCTGGAGCTGCCCTCTGTACATCTCTAAGCATCTCTCTCATGAGGTCAGTAAACATCGTCCTCATGTCAGCAGCATTCCCATTATTGGCTCCCCTACCAGCACCTCTAGTATCTCGGCTCATCGTCAATCTGAAAAAGGAAACGATTAACGATTCCATAGTGGTGCTAGTGCAGTACGACTTCATCCTTATACTACTAATAGTATATATATATATATAGCTTTTTTTTTAAAAAAAAAAAAAACCAAAGTAATCACAAATACGCTCTCTCGTATACGTATAATATCTCTCCCTGATAACTTCCCTAGGTTAACTACGCAACCTAGAGCTCTGATACCAAGTGTGACGGCCCGCCCCGCACCAGTCTGCATTTCCTCCGAAAGTGCGCTGTACACATGCCCAACTAGCACGGGACGGTCGTCAGGAGAAAGGAAAGAAGAGAATAAACTAATCAAGGAACCTGTAGAATGTCTCACAGCGCATGGGATAAAATATAATAATAACATACTTGACATAAAACAGGCGAGGCAGTGCATAAGCTGATAACTAAAATCAACATCAATCATCAGAGCAGCGGAAATCCATACACAGCTTATTACAACTTTTCAAAATCTACTGTCTCTAAGCAAAAGAAAGCTAAAGTAGAAGATACACCAACAATGCCCAAGCAGTGATCTTCAACAACACAGGGAGAATACTACATATATTACGTGGAAGCCTCCTGCTCGTCTCCGGATCATCTACCCGTGCATCACCAGCTAACCTGTCTCTAGTCTGCTCGTGTGAGCACCCAGAGTAATAAGAGGAGACATAAAACTCTGGGTCAGACATAAAGCCTGGTATGAGCGATAAGCATCTAAACAGAATAATAACAGGTATACTAAACCATACCTGAACCTGGACCTGCAACCAAAGAGTTAGTACCGCATACCGTACAATACTCCAAGGTGCCATAATAAATAGTGTAAGAATACGGGGGTGGGGTGTGCATGCCATAATGATAGCAAACAAATCATCCATATCAACCATCCTCACACCTCTCACTCAGTGCGTAAAGCGTACGACATCTACCACTTTGGAACACTAGACAAACTGAGGTAACGACGAATCCCGACTTGTAGAAACCCTGCTGTGACCAAGCCAAACACTTGGAGTCATGACCAAACATTTCAATGACCCACTTCATTGGTCGTAGCCCTTGGTTCTACCGATGCCATAATGGCCCTGAATCCGCCTTCGCACCTCCTACCATAGTGGTCCAAAGCTATAGACGTCGATAACTCCTTGGCACGCGTTCCGCAGCAAAGCCCAACCATGAAGCGAACTCGTTGATTCCCATCTGAATCCTGAGCTCTAACTTCTCTTTTGGACTTCCTTTGCATCTCGGGTTTTTGATCGAATTGGAGTGGGTCTTCAGAAGAGTTGTCACGCAGTAACAGTCCTGGAATTCGGTTCGGTTCGGTGATCATTGCCCTCGTCCGTTCGGTTCGGGTTTCTTCACTCCGGGTCGGGTCGGTGTCCTTCTCCGGGTCGGGTCGGGTTGCTATCCTCCTTCCAGTTCATGCTCCTTCTTCGATCAGCTCCCTCGTTTCCTTCCACTCCGATCCGATCCGATCACTTCGCTTTACTTCAGTCCGATCCGCTCCGCTCCCTTTTACTCCGATCCGATACCCTTGTCCACTCCAATTCTAAGCAATGGCCTTCCTTCCTGCCAAACTTCTTCCAGTGGCGAGTCCCCATCCAGTTCGGATTCCCTTGGTCAGTTCCCTAGTCCGATCCGACCCCTTTTCTCCGATCCGAACCGGTTCGGAACCTGCACACTTCTGCAACTTTCCAGCGAGCTTTCTACGCCATTCGACGACGTTTTCGAGCAATTTAACTATTCTAATCAATCATGAAACATACCATAGAGTCATAGCAACATGTAATAGCAACCACAAACAGCAAACAACAATTTAAATGAATCAAAATGAATCAAAAGTGGCTAAAACCTCACATTTGCCTATAATCCCTCTTAATCATGTTTAAGCATACGATTAGCAAAACACATCGAAATTAACCCAAATTTCTAACAGAGCCTTAAAACATTATTTTATAATTTTAAGAATTTTTCCAGAATTTATTTACGTATAAATTCGCTAATCTTCACTAATTACCCTTAATCACCGTAATTAGTGCAAAAACTATGCAAATCACTCACCTTTGCCACAACTAGAACCCCAAAACTGAAATATTCTCTGATTTGGCGCTGTTCCCAATCTTGTACAGCAGCTCCAACCTTGCTTTGGTGCTTTTTCTTCTTAATTTAATGCCTCTAAGCCTTAATCCTTGATTAGTGAGTGATTTTTGGGTGTTTTAGAGAGATTTAGGGAGTGGAGGCCATGGCTATGTCAAGAGGAATGAAAGTGGCGGCTGGAAAATGTCTAAAGAAATGTTTTCTAACCCTAATCAGCACCTATATCTCCCTAAACCCGAAATTCCCCTTGGGCCAAGCTGCCAATCACCCGTTTAAGCCCAATTAAGCTGTTTTTCACCATTTGAAACTTGTTTCAGCCATATCTCTCAAACGGTGAGTCCGTTTGGCTAATGTGACCACTCTACGGAAAGAGAAACCATCATCCGGAGCCAATGGAAGTGGTTTCAGGTCAAAATTCCTTTCCAGTCAAAAGTTATGGCCAAAACAGTGTCAACTAGGGGTAAAATGGTCATTTAAAAATTGGGAAAAATCATGAACATGGGAAATGACCCCAATAGCCGTCTCCCAAAGTTACATGATCATACGACTTCGTATGTGACAGAAATAAATATTCTACGATTCTATGATGCGTAGAATGCGGGTCGTTACACATACAAACATGGTCTTGTGTGATACTAGCGTAAATTTAAGTTTTTGTATGATAATAATACCAAAAATAAATTCCATACAAAAAATAAATGATAGACTGTTTACTGACGCGAGCGTCTTAGATCTGGTCGTTGACTTGCGCCTCTGCTCTAATCCACCTCGTTTCTCATCGCCTTTCTTCCCCCAACTGAGATGGCCAAGAATAAGAAAACAAAGCCTCATATGCAGTCTTCGATTACGACCAGATCTGGATCTCTCTCACAAACCCTTCAATTGATGTTCGATTTTGAACTGGACCCTGAAATCGCTGTTGTAGTTCCACCTATGCCCGTTTACACGCTGCCAACTAACCACCCTCTGAATGATCTAATTGATGAGATTAACTCTACTGGGAGTACGCTCCCTCCTATCAAAGACAAAAACCATGTTTCATCGATGATGGCGCAGGCTCCTGCTTGGCCTTTTCCAGGCGTATGTTTGCCTGGTGTTGCTCCGCAGATGGGATTGAATCCTTTAAATGCTGAGCAGGGTTTGAACACTGAATTGGGTTTGAATACAACGAACAATGCTTGCGACGTGGGTTTTGTTATGAGTAGGGTTGAATCCGCCGAGCTAGTGTGTAACACCCCGTAAAATACATAAGTATTAATAATAAATAAAAATAAAATAATTTAATAATATGGCTGGAAAATGATATTTTGCAGCTTTAAGAATTTGGCTACGAAAATCTTTTATTTAGATTCATGGAGAAATTCTGAATCGTTTTCATATATAATACGCTGAAAACGATCAATGTATGAAGAATTTATAAGCAAGTGAATTTGGGCAGTAAAACAGAGAAATATACATATATATATATATATATATATAATTAAATGAGAAATATATATATATATATATATATATATATATATGTTCAAGATATATTTAAATAAAATAGGAAGAATTTGAAATTGAAACAAATGATAAGATTATGGGGACACCCCACGCCCGTTAATGTCACTCACTAAGGAAATGCATTAAGTTTCGTGAAGCGTTATAGGTAAATAAGAGCATAATAGCACAAGACAGACATGTAAAATAGCAGTGGAATTAAAAACTTTATTTAAATCAAAACATCATGGTCTCAAATACTGAGTTTACATCATAAATAACTAATTACATTAATAATCTGCCTTGCCAAAAATATCAGATTACAAAAACTGAAACCATATTTCCCTTGCAATGCCATAAGAGAGTTGACAAGAAGTCAAAGCAGTACATCTATATCCAAAATCCAAGCCGAGCTGAAAGAATGCAAATCAACTCTAAGCACTTCCACCCTGAAAACCTTTGGGGGAGGAGGAGAGACGGAAGAGAGAGAAGAGGAAACAAAATGGGGCAGACATAAAGTCTGGCGAGTCCAGTTACTTTTAAATATAAATAGATAAAAGTATCATGGTAGGTCTACAAAACTGGAAGAACAAGAAAACAATAACAATAACAAGTGTGAACTGAGCACGATAAGATGAACATGATATATTGCACTTCTCAAATACATTTCTCTGCACCGCGCAGATACTAGTATATCAGAAGTAGAATGATGCCTACTAATACAGTTCAATTATATTTTCTTAATTATTAGGTTACTCGGGATAATAGCACTCAAGACTTATACATGCAAAGTACTCATTTACTTTCATATGGATTCACCTAATACAATATGTGTAGCTCTCTCTCAATATTGAGATACACCTCATGGTACCCCACTCACACGGTCTCCACCGTAATGAACGCAGTCCCTCATCCTACGCCGGAGTGACGTACATATCTCTATATAAATGGCACGTTCTGCATACATCTATCATTACTATGCTATGTAAGCTTATGGACTGCCACCATCGATCGAATTAGATTCCTTATCGGAATAATACCCTTTAGTCTACGATACACCACCCAGAGCAGATACGCATGTATCTAGACTGTCCCACGTATGCACTGTAATGGTAGCTTGATGCCTCAATCGCACGTCCTCTAATGTGCATCGAGTTCCGTCGTAGGGCGATACAAGAAACACGGAACTCGGTCGGGAGCTTTTCCATATCCGTATAGGCTCGTCTTTAAAGAGCCTCTATATACAGATATACCTAGGGTCTGTTTTCGTGGTGGCTATGGCCCCACCTTGGTCCCTCCCTCAACTAGTAAAGACTACAAGAGCTAAGTGACCGCCCCTAATAACAACCAATCTAAACATCCATGTGGCGTCTACCCTCAACCCCGTACCTCGATAGTAAAAGGTGAAATGGTATCTTGGGTTTAGCTCTAGTCTTTCGCTTCCCGCTGTCTGTCGATGACGGATATCCGACGGTCTACTATCCTTGTTGGTCGTGACCCTCTCTACCTCCTCGTGATGCAACCGTCGAATCACCCTGGTGTCACCTCGTCACAGCATTCTGACTGCATAGCTACATCTGCAGTCAAGGCCCACCCACCTAGTAGTTACGCGCAGACCCAACCTCTGCGAGCACAGCCTAAGATATCTGTCACCGCACAGAGGACTACTAGGAGCACCTTACGTACTTCAGAAAGCCGCGTGCTTCGCTTCTCATTCCTTTGGAGCCGTCATAACAATCAGATGAATGTGCGCTACACTCGTGTCTTATAACACCTCGATGATCTACCCCATTGGGTTATTCACCCTGAAACGTACGGACTGGTCCATGCACCTTTCTTTAATATGTTGTTTAGACCCTATGACTAAACATTTTTTTACGCACTTGCCTTACCTCATCGGGTTTCCATTTAACTTGGTTATTCCCATTCATATTGGATTCTTATTTAAATTACCAAGTTTCTCTTATTAATTTCAGTCATATAACTTAATCCATTTTAGTTTATTAATAAGCCCACAACATGTTATTTTCTAGATTGTGACCCAAGGTCTGTATTCCACAATCTATTTTTATTCTTGCTTGGTTACATCATTACAATAACATGTTCTCCTTAATACATTATTAAGTATACCTCAATTCACATGTTTCCTAATTAACATGTCACTTACCATTTATGATTAAATATAACTTATTTATTTTACAAGTTTTCCTCATTCTTTCTCATTTAATCATAAATTCAATTTACACTGTCACTACAGCTTATCGTTGTTTACTTAGCAAATTATTATGCATAACTAATTCTATCATTTCTAAAGTTATGTTTACCCTACAAGGCTTGTTGTCACTTGCTATATACTTTGTTCTAAACAATCTGATGTACATTATTTATTCTGCACTTTGCTTGTACTAGCTATATTGGCCTTCTGGGCTTAAACCACTATGCTACCGGTTGGGCCTGTCAATCAGGTATATTTCTACTTATTTACTACTATGCGTAATCGGCTTTTTAGTTCCACACTACACACCCGTCTTCCTCACAAAAAAAAACCGTATTGGGTAAAGTTCGAGGGCCTATATGTAAATATTACCCAACCCCCTTTATTTTACTAAACCCACCCACTACCCATCCAATATTACTTAACCCAAACTTAAGTTCATAATCAAACAATTCTTATGGATTAAATTAGGTTAAGTAGTCCAATTCATTACCATGTCCAATTATGGTTATAATGGGCTAGACCTCCCACATTAGGCCTACAACGTGTGGATGCAGGATATGTCGGTTGTGTCCGGAGAGTCTTATTCCACAGTTGGGTCTAACCTCGTGTCTTAGCCCGATTCGTATTTGCATACTTAGACCTCTCACATTAGGTTCAACATTAGTAGCTGCTGGATATGCCGGTCGGATCCGGGCAGACTTCCACCACTAATGCAACCTAACCTCGTGTCATAAGTGCAATTACAATTCTTAATTGTAATCACTAGAAATTCCATTTTTATCCAAATCTATTATGTCATTATAAGTGATTATTTATCTTTTTTCCCCATATTTAATTATATGCCCAATTCACTATTCAAATCATAGACTTTTACACCCATTTTCAATTCACGTTTTAATTATGCACCATATGCTCTTTTCCCCATGTTATAAGTTATGACATATATATATATATATATATATATATATGTTATGCACAAACCCAAATCTACATATTTCCCAATTTATGTCCCTAGTCCATATTCGCCATTTCAATACAGGTTATACCAAATCCATATTCGCATATTTTCCAATGTATGCCTGAAATTCATATTCACATACGTCCCAATTTATGTCCCAAATCAGTACTTACACTTGTCCCAATTTATGCTCAAATTATATTTTCCAACGTTTGCCTAAATTCATATTCATATTATTCAACATAATATATGCCCCCAAATTCATATTCGTATATTTCCAAATTTTATTCCCAAATTTAGATCCATATTTTCCAATACCAATTATGCTCCAAATGATGTCTTCCTCAATCGTTCCCAATTCCGCATGTTCGCATTTTTCAGCATTAGGCCTAGGCTCGTAGGTAGCCTGGTTATATAAAAATAAAAAGGGAAAAAGAGGGGGAGAAGAGAATCAAGAATAGGCATAAAACGAATCAATAATAAACTGATAGAAATAGGCATAAACTGAATAGGCATATTATGACAAGATTTAACATGGTGGCGATATGAACATATAAAAGCAGATCTGATAATTATGTCATAATAGAACTGATTAGGCACCGATTCAAGATCCATTTTTTATATACATATCAAGATTACTATTTAAATATTCAGATCTAAAAATAACATGAACTCACGGTGAATAGATCTAAGGAAATGGATCCAAATTACTGCGAAGAACATGTTAAATAAGTTGTTATAGCCATCACTGAATTTGTTGTAGCAATCTTCGAATATGTATAATCTTCTTTGAATTGATTTAGAAGAAGAAAGGTCATTTTAATTTTCGTTGCAGTAGAGCTTCGCCATCAGCATTATTTTTAGATAAATAAAACCTAGGTCTGGGTTCCTTTATATAGCCTAGGGTTCAATGAATCATGCTCAGAAAGGTGTGCAGATACAAAACAAAGTATTTCGCCCAGATATGTCAGGAGTGGGTCGAACCCCCTTTTGCTAGGTCGACTTATGGGTTGACCGCCCTTTGAGTGGGTAGACTCACCTGAGCGGGAAATCTGCCGCCTTCCCAAATTTCGAACTTTGAGCCAAATTTCGAATTTCTGGACCCATTTTTGAATTTCTGAACCTGCTATATATATATATATACACATATATATATTCTTTCTGTGCGTATACAAATTTCAAACCTTAATAACTTCTTCATATGGTGTCCGATTTACACAAACCAGGTGTCTATTTTGACCAGAATTTCGAGACGGACGCAATGGCGCAGTCCGTTTTACTTAATTCTGAATATTAAATTAAGCTTTCCTTAATTCATTGTTAATAGTGTATTTCACACTAATCATTCTTTAATTCATCATCTTTAGTGTCGTTAAAATTTCTGGGTGTTACATTCTCCCCTACTCAAAGGATTTCGTCCCCGAAATCTCTAAGTTAAGAAGAATGTATGTCCTAACATCCAACAATCATACATCCATCTAGTAATCACAGGCATCCATTGTCCTTAAGGAATTTCTAATACTTTTATGAACATACGTAATAGTGTGTGTATATGTCCGTAAACTAATGCGAAAGTTAAGGCAGTCTACTGATTCAGTTAACCTCCTTAATGCAATGTATGTTTGTGCCATGCAACCAAAATGTATGCAAATCATCCTAATCCATGTAAGTTCTATATGTGTGCACAATCATCCATCCACATGCAACATCAATGTAACGATAATCCATAAAAATTTAAAATGTACACACATCAATATGCAATATGTAAGTGATTGAGTTGATCTAGTGCCTGTTGTGTATGTATATGCATCCACGAGCAATCATTAGCAACCACTTGCATCCATCAAACATAACATGTCTCAAACACATGTTTACATTCATTAGTTTTCAACCTAAAGATTCGATCGATAGGAGATATTCAAACGATAGATACAAGTATTAATTCGAAGTTTGGAAAAAGAAGTTAAGGACATATTCTCGAAAATGGAAGGATATGAAGCGCGAATCTTGTCTTCAGTCTCCCAAGTAGCATTCTCGCGGCCCTTTCCCTATTGCACTCTTATTAGCTTCACTTCTTTTTTGCATAATTTCTTATCCTTCGATCCAAGTATGCAAGTCAGAACTCTTCCTATCATTGCTTCCTTCTCTACTTCCATTTCCCCTTGCAAGTTTGGCTCCACTACCTCGAACTCTATACATTTTATCGCCGCTTGGATGAGTAGTCATCTTAGAATGATGGGCTTCCTCAAAGACTGTATTCAATAGGTTTCCCACCCGATATGAATCACCTATCAAACCTCTTCTCAAGTAGCTCCCCTACTTTCTTATCAAGTTCCCTCTTTTCTTTTAGGAGTCACATGTCGCAAATCATCGATAAATATATCAAGAGGTTCTAGGAGACTAAGCATGACAGACCCATTTTGGGTCATAAGAAATCTCGAGAGTCTTTCTATGGCAAGTCAGAAGTCTAACAACCCTCCTCTCACAATCTAGAATGGCTTCATATATGGTTAACCCATCCATCCTAGAATCAAACAGTATCTTATGAAATCAAGAACATATGCATCGCAATCAAACTCGACACCTAACATAGAGATTCCCAAATCCCGACAAATCATCGATAAATGAGCCGTAACTCCACTGGGGTTTGAGGCAATAACGAGATCCAAAACCATACTAGTATCTAGGTGCAGAGACTCAACTAAAGAATCAGATATAGAAGAATGCGAAGCGCCAGGAAAAGAATCCTAATAGGATTATCAGAAATAGAAATCAATCATTCGATGGAAACTTTCCTACCTGTAACACCCCACGTCCATTAATGTCACTCACAAAGGGAATGCATTAACTTTCATGGAGGTTATAAGTGAATATAGAACAGAAAAATTACAACAAGACAGATAATAAATAGTACTTGGAAATCTAAAACTTCATTTTATTGCAGCGGAAATTAAACATGTTTGTTACATCATAAAACCATAGATCATAACCAAGTACAATATCCATCTTCATAAAAACAAAATACATAATCCCATTACATAAATAGCCATTAAAAAGATAACAAGCTGGACTTTACTTCAACGGCCCAAGCTTTCCAAAGAGAGATGAAGCAATTCAATCAAACTCCACTAGAGCTGGGCCCAACCTGAGGACCTGGAGGGGGAAAAAGGATAGAAATAGAGGGGGTCAGACATAAAGTCTGGCGAGTATGATAATTCTAACAATACTATTATCAAAATAACTAGACTAAGGCATAAGCTGGAAGACAAGTAAATGTCTATGAACTCTTAGGAAGATAAAGATAGCGTTTAAGATAACGTTAAAGATAACGGTAAAGGCACACCTAATTACTAACGAATGATTACTACACTGCACCGCACATTACTACACTGCACCACACCAGTCACCCTATTGTTTGATCCCACTTGCTTCACACAGAAACTTTATAAATAGCCTTACGTACCCCTAGCTGACTACATAGGTGCCGTCTGCCCCTATCTCCACTAGGTGTACCCCACTACCCACTTTCGATCGGCTCCCTACTCGTAGATACCCGTGCTGGCCCCACAGTGGGGTGTATCACTCCCCTAAAGTGGCAACCCGATACAACTTGAGAATGCACGGCTTATACCTACACGATGCAACAACGTCTTACCTACCAGCCCGGGTCCACACACGCATACGAAACCCGTTGGACTTGCGTTGCCACCGCTCCCCGTTTTGGCCTCTTATAGTCAAACCCAGCATGGATGTCCCGTCCTCGACTTGGGTCGAGCCCACAAAGATACGTTTGGGATACTGGTCGCAATGGGCCCCCACAAGCTACCCACCTAAACTTGTCACTAGTATATCCCGCTTAACCCTCTTAGTCATGTTCATTTACATGTGTGTTTGGTTAAGTCTTACTAATCGTATTTCGCATGCCACTAAGGGCACCCCCTAGATTCCTCATGACACCCAAGGCACCTACTTAACCCCCACGTCCCACCTTACATGTTTATCTGGTTAAGTATTTCTTAATTCATTCATGCCATAACCTCATAAAGACATCTCACATTAGACTGACATTTATGGCAGCTGGATTTGCCGGGCGGGTCCGGGCAGTCTTACACCATAAAAGAGTCTAACCTCGTGTCTTTACAACCGTTATGCTTTAGTTTAGGCCTAGGACCTCTCACATTGGGCTGACATTTGTGACCACTGGATTTGCCGGGCGGGTCCGGGCAGGTTTACGTCACAAACGAGTCCAACCTCGTGTCCTAAGCATTGATTAACACTTAAAATCTTTTACCCCAGTTTTAATAATTTCCTATTCAAATTATTAATTAAGCCAACTTTTAATGATGTCCATAATTGACTCAATTATGGCCATCCACTTATGGCATACAAAATCATATCAATTGCACCCCAACTTTTTAATATTAAATCCTTAATATTACCCCTACCCCACGTTTATACGTTCGCTTATTCAACGCATAATATAGGCTAGACTTGTATAGTCTAACACCTAGCACAAAGATAAATTATCACAACATATAGACAATTAAAATAAATCTAATCATAATAGGGGTGAAACTTGCATAAACTACACATGTTAAGGATCAAAAGGTGTCAACTTGTTAAATGTCTCAATTTATATGATATGATCATAGCCCAAATCTATACATAAACTTGCATATGGGGTTTTTAGGCAACATAATGATGGTGTGAACTAGCATAGGATATCACATATGTCATAGCATAATTCTAGATGTCATAATAGATGTCTTGGTATATGTTCATAACTTTTCTAATCAATCTAACTTGCATATGTGACTTGTCATATAGATCAACATAACCCAAACATGATGATTTAATTAATATGAACTAACTAGCATAGATGGTAACATCATGGCCTTTTTAACATGTATGATTCATCACAACTTAGCATAGAAACTTTCAACATGCATAACATCATCATAGCATGATTTACAACATATAAGATATCATCACCACATAACATTGGATTTACAATATACATGATAGCAAAAGGGGTTTACAACAACATATATGATAATTCACATCATCTACTCATAATCCATTCATAACTTAACCTAATTAAAATGATAATAATCTTGTTAAGATCATCATACTCACAATTTAGAGAAGAAAAGAGAGAGTTTTGCTTTGCTTTAGGGTTGAGAGAATTAGAATTTAATTTGCTTTTCTTCTTTCTTAGTTGGCGGCGGCTCCATTGATTTCCATGGCGACGGTATGACGGTAACTATTCTATTTTAATTAGGTTTAGGGTTAGCATTAGGATGTATTTATAGGTGTAGGAAGTTATTTAGGACCATTAGATTAACCCTGAACCATGAGAACCAATCAAATGCAAAATCTGCATTTGAGCGAATCGGCCCACGGGTTGACAGCCAAGCACCCTGGATTAACCCCTAGTCGACCCAACAAGGCTCGGGTCGACCTCAAAAATGGGCCGGTTCGGTTATTCCCCCTCCCAATTCGCTGTTTTGAACTTTTTCGCATATTTATTTATTTATTTTTTAATTTTTATATATATATATATATCAATATATATATATTTCTCTGCGCAACCCATTTCACTTAATTCTTTTCTAAAAATTAAGTATACTTTAATTTGTGAATTTTAATGTTATAAAATTACGGGGTGTTACACTACCCCTATCCTATTCACCAGCTATGAGAACATTAGCATGCCCCCTAGAAGTTCCTACCCTCTGGCCTTGTCTTTGTCTTTTCGGGCACTCCTTAATGAGGTGTCCTGTCTTACCAAAGTGGTAACAAACGCCTTTTCTCTTTCTGCAATCCTTTTCCAGATGACCCACCATTCCAAAATTATGGTACTTCCTCTTTTCTTCTTTGGGCATTGCTCCTTAGCCCCAACTCCCTTATTCTCCTTTTTACCATCCTTGTGCAACATGATAACAAGTCTCATGAAAGCTGCCTCCAACGCACGGAAATTCTTACGAGGCTTGAGAGAAAATATGACACAGGCGAAACCACTGCGGCTAAAGATGGAGGTTGGGCACTTCTTTGCCCTTCGACATGTACCGTAGTTTTAACATGCCTATGGAACCATGCCGAAACAGGGATACCCTTTCAAAAGGAAACAGTTCCCCGTTCAAAAAGGAAAAGAAATCAAGCGGAGAATCAAGAAGATATTTATGGCTTTGGGAAATATGTCAAAAACAGACTTTTTATTTTAAAATACTTTGTTTTTTAGACCTTTTTGAAAACCATTTTCAAAATACTTTATCCGATCTTATAACCATATGCCCTGATATCAAATGTGACACCCCACGTCCGTTAATGTCACTCACTAAGGGAATGCATTAAGTTTCGTGAAGCGTTATAGGTAAATAAGAACATAATAGCACAAGACAGACATGTAAAATAGCAGTGGAATTAAAAACTTTATTTAAATCAAAACATCATGGTCTCAAATACTGAGTTTACATCATAAGTAACTAATTACATTAATAATATGTCTTGCCGAAAATATCAGAGTACAAAACATAAAACCATATTTCCCTTGCAAAGGCATAAGAGAGTTGACAAGAAATCAAAGCAGTACATCTATATCTAAAATCCAAGCTAAGCTGAAAGAATGCAAATCAACTCTAAGCACTTCCACCTGGAGAACCTGGGGGAACGGTAGAGAGAGAAGAGGAAACAAAAAGGGTCAGATATAAAGTCTGGCGAGTCCAGTTACTTTTAAATATAAATAAATAAAAGTATCATGGCCGATATATAAAACAGGAAGAACAAGATAAAAGTAACAATAACAATGTGAACAGAGCAAGATAAGATGAACATGATATATTGCGCTTCCCAAATACATTTCTCTGCACCGCGCAGATACTAGTATATCAGTAGAATGATCCCTACTAATACCGTTCCATTACATTTTCTTCATTATTAGGTTACTCGGGTTAATAGCACTCAAGAATTATACGCACATCGTACTCATTTACTTTCCCATGGATTCACCTAATATAATATGTGTAGCTCTCTCTCAATATTGAGGTACACCCCATGGTACCCCACTCGCACGGTCTCCACCGTAATGAACGCAGTCCCTCATCCTACACCGGAGTGACGTACGGATCTCTATATAAATGTTACGTTCCGCATATATCTATCATTACTATGCTACGTAAGCGTGTGAAATGCCACCATCGATCGAATTAGATTCCTTATTGGAATAATGCCCTCTAGTCTATGATACACCACCTAGAGCAGATATGCATGTATCTAGATTGTCACACGTATGTACTGTAATTGTAGCTCGATACGTCAATCGCACGTCCTCTAATGTGCACCAAGTTCCACGGCAGGGCGATACAAGAAACATGGAACTCGGTCGAGAGTTTTTCCATATCTGTATAGGCCCGTCTTTAAAGACCCTCTATATACAGATATACCTAGGGTCTGTTTTCGTGGTGGCTATGGCCCCACCTCGGCCCCTCCCTCAACTAGTAAAGATTACAAGAGCTGAGCGATCGCCCCTAATAACAACCAATCTAAACATCCATGTGGCGTCTACCCTCAACCCTGTACCTCGATAGTGAAAGAATAAATGGTATCTTGGGTTTAGCTCTAGTCTTTCGCATCCCACTGGCTGTCGATGACGGATATCCAACTGTCTACTATCCTTGTTGGTCGTGACCCTCTCTATCTCCTCGTGAGGCAACCATCGAACCACCCTGGTGTCACCTCATCATAGCATTCTGACTGCATACCAACATTTTCAGTCAAGGCCCACCTAGTAGTTAAGCGCAGACCCAACCTCTGCGAGTACAGCCTAAGACATCTGTAACCGCACAAAGGACTACTAGGACCACCTTACGTACTTCAGGAAGCTGCATGTTTCCCCTTCCCGTTCCTTTGGAGCTGTCATAACAATCAGATGAATGTGCGCTCCCCTCGTATCTTATAACACCTCGATGATCTACCCCGTTGGGTTATTCACCCTCAAACGTATGGACTGGTCCAAGCGCCTTTCTTTAATATGTTGTTTAAACCCTATGTCTAAACATTCTTTTACGCACTAGCCTTACCTCACTGGGTTTCCATTTAACTTGGTTATTCCCATTCATATTAAATTCTTATTCAAACTACCAAGTTTTACTTGCTTATTAATTTCAGTCATATAACGTAATCCATTTAAGTTTATTAATAAAACCACAACATGTTATTTTCTAGATTGTGGCCCAAGGTCTGTATTCCACAATCTATTTTATATTCTTGCTTGGTTACATAATTACAATAACATGCTCTCCTTAATACGTTATTAAGTATATCTCAATTCACATGTTTCCTAATTAACATGTCACTTACCATTTATGATTAAATAGAACTTATTTATTTTACAAGTTTTCCTCATTCTTTCTCATTTAATCATAAATTCAATTTACACTGTCACTACAACTTATCGTTGTTTACTTAGCAGATTATTACGCCTATCTAATTCTATCATTTCTACAAGTTATGCTTACCCTACAAGGGTATCTTTAATTACATAACTTTATTATATTTTCTACCGGTTATGTACACCACTAGGTGTCTTTAATAACATAACCTTATTGGGTTAAGTTCTTGGGCCTATATGTAAATATTACCCACCCCCCTTCTATTTTACTTAACCCACCCACAACCCATTCAAGTTTACTTAACCCTAAATTAAGTTCGTAATCATACAATCCTTATGGGTTAAATTAGGTTAAGTAGTCCAATTAATTACCATGTCCAATTATGGTTATAATGGGCTAGACCTCCCACATTAGGCCTACAACGTGTGGATGCTGGATATGCCGGTCGGGTCCGGTTACTCTTATTCCACAGTTGGGTCTAGCCTCGTGTCTTAGCCCGATTCGTATTTGCACACTTAGACCTGTCACATTAGGTTCAACATTAGTGGCTGCTGGATATGTCGGTCGGGTCCGGGCAGACTTCCACCACTAATGCAACCTAACCTCGTGTCATATGTGCAATTATAATTCCTAATTGTAATTACTAGACATTCCATTTTTTTTTCAAATTTACCTATGTCATTATAGGTGATTATTTATCTTTTTCCCCATGTTTAATTATATGCCCAATTCACTATTCAAATCATAGACTTTTACACCCCTTTTCAATTCACCTTTTAATTATGCACCTTATGTTCTTTTTCCCAAGTTATAAGTCAAGGCATGTATGTGTGTGTGTGTGTTATGCACAAACCCAAATCTACATATTTCACAATTTATGTCCCTAGGCCATATTCGCCATTTCAATACAAGTTATACCCAAATCCATATTCGCATATTTTCCAATGTACGCCTTAAATTCATATTCACATACATCCCAATTTACGTCCCAAATCGGTACTTACACATGTCCCAATTTATGCTCAAATTATATTTTCCAACGTTTGCTTAAATTCATATTCATATTATCCAACACAATATATGCCCCTAAATTCATATTCGTATATTTCCAAATTTTATGTCCAAATTTAGATCCATATTTTCCAATACCAATTATGCCCCAAATTATATCTTCCCCAATCATTCCCAATTTCGCATGTTCGCATTTTTCAGCGTTAGGCCTAGGCTCGAAGGTAGCCTGACTATATAAAAATATAAAGGGAAAAAGAGGGAGAGAAGAGAATCAAGAATAGGCATAATAATGAATCAATAATAAACTGATATAAATAGGCATAAACTGAATAGGCATATTATGACAAGATTTAACATGGTGGCGATATGAACATATAAAAGCAGTTCTGATAATTATGTCGTAATATAACTTATTAGGCACCGATTCAAGATCCAGTTTTTATATACATATCAAGATTACTATTTAAATAGTGGAAATTTACTCTAAGGGCCTACCATTTGGTCCCAATTATTTTGTAGGACACACTAATTAAATATTTATTTTCCAAGACAAAAACTAAAACGTGAGTCTTCGTCTTCTGAAATAACTATTGTATCTTAAGAAAATATGTGCCAGTGGAAATTAGGTCAAAATTAAGCCGCTGTTTCTTTTGAACTCAAAGTGGGGAAAAAAGTCGTTAGTTTGTTCTAAGATCAAGTTTGAGTTTAATTGTAGAAAATTTTGAGGCGATTTTCTTTTGTTGGATTGCTTGTTTTTTGGTTAGTCTTTTTATAATTTGTTATTTATCACTGTCCATACGATGTTTTATGTCGTTTCTCATGCTCTTGTATACTTTTTGTACTGAACTATTCGATGTTATTTGTTAGACGGTATTGATTTATTAGAGGAATTTTTCGTTTTGTTTTTATCGATCAATGAACTCTAAAATTTATTCTTCTGATTAAAAATTAATTGTGTATTTAACATGGTTGCATTATTTACTTTAGATTATGATATTTATATTTACACTATAACTTTAGTTTTTTCTTGAGCAATCGTACCAGTTAGCCTATTATTCAGTGCTTGGTGTTTTATGATCCGTAAAAGATAAATGATTATATCTTTTTGATAAAATTAGGACATGAAATGATAAATGGGTGAGATTTTGTATAGAAAAATATAATTGGGACAGAAAATGATATATGATTTCACTTATAACTGCATTTCAATGTATAATTACAAATGAAGCTAAAATATTTTTATACTAAAAGAATATTGCATTTAAATGTATTGGTACAAATGCTATATATAAAACCATGCTCCTTCTTAATGTAAGATAACCAAAAAACATTTTGCATAGTTTTTATTGTTGTATGTATATTTGATCCAAAACAAATATTGTAAAAGATTAAATGTTATTTAATTTGACGTATTGGATGTTACTGTATACATGATTTTAAAAAGATATATGCATTTATCTTTTTTTAATAATAATGAAATAAAATATTAAGCCGTTCATAGATATCATAGTTACTAGCACATGTTAAAAATATGTATAAAATTTCTTTTGATTTGATATTCTTAAAATAGGTGTGCAAATTATTTAAATAACATATAGAAAAGATAAAAGCATATATGTTTTAGATGTTTGACTTTAAGTTTTTGTATTTTATGCATGATTTAATTTTGATATCTTTGACATTTGTATTTGAAACGACCCGCAAATCCGTGCTATATGAGTTGATTAAATACAACACACGTCCAACTCAAATAACACAGAAATACGACTCATTATTAGAAAGAAGATAGAGGGTGAGAATAGATAAGATAGAAAACTTAGAATAGGAGAAAACGAAGATCACAACTCACAGCGGAACGAATAAAATATATTATATATCATAAGCTTCGAAATACAAATCTGTTTTGTACATATACACATACCATCATCAGAGTACACATAACATTTGATTCAGCGGAAGTAACTCTAAATAACTAACGTTGATGCTTCAAGCTCCTCCAAGTGTATCTGTAAAAGCCTGAAACACTTGACTGCCCGTACAAATTTGGGCACCCAAGAGTTTAGGAAAAACAAAACAAAATAAACTCTGGGTCAGTCATGGGACTGGTGTGAGTAAACTCCAACCACTTGTTTAACTTTCAAAAAAAACTCTTTCCGAAAGAAAAGATAATAGTAAGACCAGCCCACACATAAACATGGACGGTTTTTACCTTACTATAACCCAAAACACTTTGATACGAAAATCCAGTGATATTATAATAATGTCTACATCAAGTAAATAACCAAATAGCAGAACGCTTGCATCTCACGCTCCACACATATTATAAAATTAAAAACCGCATGGCGCTTATTGGAGATTGGATTTCCAACATGACAAGGTATGGAACCACCTTCCGATGATGTATCTCTAGAGGCGAATACACCTGGGTTCAACAAGAACGTCTTGCAACCCGGCCCACACATGACCGACCACTCATTTCGCTTGAGTGTATCGAATGTATATCACCAACGGTTGGACTCAAACCACCGTTTCCCGAATGGGCAGAATCGATAGATTTAGAAACAAAAGAAATTTCTCTAGATAGGTGATTATACACCCTAATGGGTGCGACCCACATAGCCATGCTGCCTGCCCGATTTTTGTCCTTTCCCGGTTGTTGAGGCCTGAGGCTACGATTACTTACCATTCAACGATAGCACAATCACTTTGAATGCCACATTGTCAGATCCGTTAATCACTAATTGATTTGCACAAATATTCTGGATATTATGCTAAGGGATAAATCCGTTGCAACCATATACATTCATACAGACCAACCCATTTGATCATTGGAAATACTCTGTCAGACATTCGTCCATTTACGTTCGTTCTGGGATTGAACGAAACCGAAGGCACTATTTCTAAAAATAGAAAAGCCCTTGCACTTCACTCCGTCTTCAATACATTCAGCATACTTGGTTCGCAACGCTTATGCCGATACGGAGTGGTTCTTCGGATAATAATCCAACCGGTCTCTCCATATTGACAACGATGGTCAAAACTTCGATAGTCTGTGATTTAACTATCGAATAAAAACAAGTGTTCATCCAACATATCAAACAAATCACTGGGCTCTTTAATCTCTTCTACATTTTCTCATCAATATTTGTTACCCCAAATATTTTCAATAATCATCTTGCCTCTTATGCCATTTGGAAAACGTTTCCAAATATTAACTTCTTTTATTTTCTATATATTAGAAAATGTCTCTATTTGCCATTGGAAACAATTCCAATCACTTATCTCAATTCCCTTTACAACATTCGATTTTTATATTCACTTTACTATCGAATTCAATACGTCGATACAATGATTTCAAATTATCAAAATATCTTAAAAATATTCTAACTCCTTAAATTTCCGGAAAATTTCGCCATAACCTCCCCTGTATCGGGAGCATCGGGAAATTTCAAATAGCATCCCGGTATCTTCTAATTTCAAAAAGAAAAAGGAAAAGCCAAGCGGCTTGCCGATACGGCGCATAAAACCCATATACGAATTAAACATGTACCTTTTTGTCGAGCACATAAATTATATACTTTATATACTTCATTCCATACCTGTCCAACACCTGTTCACCTGTTTTCAATTCAATTCAACACTATCTAATCGTTTGAATTCAGTTCGCCCATTTATTCTTTAATTAGTCATTTTGCCTATTTCACTTCTTTGTTGAACATAACATGTTCAAATAAAATATTTAACTTGCCCTAACCAAATTGAATTTCAATTTCGATTCTAGTTTTCTTTCCTATTTCGAATATACATTTTTAAATCGAATTTTCTTATTTAAAGCTCCATATCCATTCAAAATCTCACTTACTAATTTCTATTCGAATTAGTTAATTCTATTCAATATCAAAAATCTGATTTCTGTTTCAAAAATCATATTCATTTACACAACTTGAATTCGCATATATTTTACAACTCAACTCTGAGATTTTTCTAAATAGAAACTTCGGATTTTTCCGCTTAAAATTCTTTTATAACATTAAATAAACCATTATGGTTTTAAAACGATTCTGGCGCTGTTTTTCTGAAAATTTGATTTTGACATATCTCAAAATCTATACGACGAAATTCAGATTTTTCTCTTTCATTAGAAAACTATTGTCAAACCGGTCCTGACGTTTCTTGTTTCGAAGAATTCCGACGTCAATTGGGTTCTGTATACTCAATTGAAGTTCGAATCGCCAATTTACGAACTGCAGCGCTGCGGCGAGTTCGTTTTAATTATATTTATATATATAAACTTTTTTTCTTCTTCGTTTATATAAATTCAACTCCATTCAAACTTCACTTTCACTTTTATTTGAACTCTATATTCAAATTCAAATTTCACTTCTATTGAATCCGATATTCAAATTCCATATTTCAAATTCCATTTGAATTATATAGCTAAATCTCATAGTTTAAAATTCCATTTAAATGCTATATTCAAATTCTATAATTTAAATTCCATTTAAATTCCTTTTTGAATTCTACATTCAAATTCCCTATTCTCTTCGAATTCAAATTCTATATTTATTCTATTTGAATTTCAAATATCCAATCTCCGATTTAATTCTATTTTGAAATTTCAAATATTCCACCCCTTTTTAATTCTATCATTCAAATCCTCTTATTTGAATTCTATTTCAAATCTAGTTTCAAAACTCCATTTAAATTTCTATATTCAAATCTATTTTCAAAACTTCATTTGAATTTCTATATTCAAATCTCCTAGATTAAATCCTTATTTGAACTCAATTTGAATTTTCTTATATTCAAATTTCATTTCCCTTTTCATTTGAATCCTAATATTCAAATTTATTTTTAACACCATTTGAATTTCTATATTCAAATTCATTTGAATTCCCTTGAATTCAAATCCCATTTCAAAACCCTTTGGATTTCCTATTTGAAATCCTATTTGAAATTCCATTCCCCATTCTACTTTGAAATTCTATTTTCAAAGTTTATTTCAAATTCTATTTTGAAATCTCATATTCAAATTTCTACTTGAATTTCTGTATTCAATTCCACGTTCAAATTCAATACCCGAATTTCTATTTCAAATCCCAATTCAAATCTCATATTTAAATTCTATTCAAATCTCTATTCAAATTTCACATTTGAATTCTTTCTTGAAATACTATATTTCAAATTCTATTCAATTCTTCTTTGAAATTCTATATTTCAAATTCTATTTTGAAATTCTACATTCAAATCTCTATTTGAATTTCTTTATTTGAATTCCTTCGAATTCAAATTTTATTTTAATTCCTTGAATTCAAATTCTATTTTTCATTCTAATCTCGCCTATTCAAATTCTATTTGAACTTCTATTAGAATTTCTAATATTCAATTCCCTTTTAAAATTCAAACATTCAAACTCCTTTTTAAAATTCAAATGTTATACTCAAATTTTATTTACATATTTAAACTCCCATTTCAAATCTTATTTAAATTCCCTTCTGAATTTCAAATATTCCAACTCCTTTCAAATATTTAAATTCTATTTAAATTTCCACTTAAAATTTCTATTTCAAGTTCTATTTTGAAATTTCATTTCAAAATTCTATTTTGAAATTTTTATTTCAATATTCCATTTGAAATTCTATATTTTCAAATTCTACTTGAACTTCAAATTCTATTTGGGAAAAATAGAATTTTCCTTTAAACCTCAAATATCTTCCTCATGATATTTTAATAATTTAACACTTGGCCCAGTGATATTTAAAGCAATCAAATCACTCCATTTTTCAATCATTTGATTCTTAACACGTCATATATTAATATATGAAATCAAGCAAACAACAAACAACACAACAGATAATATATTTTTGAGGAATCCAGTCGGATTCCTCCAACCTGTTTTCCTGCATCCACAGATGTTAGCACATAAATAATACCAATTCTGCTTCGTGGCAGAATATCGCGGTATAGAAGGTCATCCACTAATCATAGCGTGGGGCGTATAGGGTAATCATCCGCTATGAAACTGCGGGCATCCGCTAATGAGACTGCGGGAATCCAACCAATCAATCAACCCAATATATATATATATATATATATATATATATATATATATATATAGCCTAAATAACTAATATATATAAAGCAACCAGAAAATATTCAAACGAGCAACAATAATTATTTTTAACGAAATAAAAATAATTGAAATAAAGGTGAGTGAGATTTTACTCACCTGGTTTTCATTTGTAGAATATCCAATGCAGCCAATTTTATAGATTTCACGATGATTCCCTCATACGTCTGGTTTTTCCAATGTAAACAATATTAATAAAATTCCAGTTATCTAAGCATACTGATTTAGAAATAAATTTTAACATGTAAACCAATCCTAGATTAACCTTACTTTCATATTCAAATGACTTATCTAAAATTTTAATTCTTTACAATAATTTTCTTTAAATTAGTTATCAACCTATAAACCGATATAATAACATTTAAATTCTAATTCAAAAATACCTTACTGCCAAAGAATCCTTCATCCCAACTTTATATTTAAATTTCAAATTTGAACTAAAAAATAAATTTCTAATTAACTAAGTGATGAATTAATTTAAATTAGAAGATTACCTTAAGCCATTGTCTAATTTTCTTCTTCCTTCCAGTTCTGACTATCACCAAAATCGAACCCTAAAACTCCATCAACTCGAAGCACCCAAACCTATCGCACTCCCTCTGTCAACCATCGAACAACTCCAGTTCGTCATCTAGACATCGCGCCTTCACTGTGTCGATCCCCTAAAACCGCCACGCTCTCTCATCCCATCGCATTCCTCTGACCGACCCCTTCGTCGCATCTCCGGATCCCACCCCGAAGAACCCAATGTCGAACCCTGAAGCCTCGGCAACCCCACTGTGACGTTGAACCCTAGACTCACGGGTTCGAAGTCGAACTCGATTTGAAGCCCATCGAACTACTTGTGATGCTCCAGACCTTCGACGATCGGAACCCTAGAATCATCGCTCGAGCTGTCGAACTATCGAGCTTCCCAGACTAGCATATGCCATTGGTATCGAGCAAGGTGTGGTTTCGATTTCCGTTTCCGATTGATTTAGGGGAAAATGGAAAAGGAGTTGGGTTTTTTTTTTCGTTCCTCTGGAAAATGAAGGTGACGGCTTCAATTTATAGAAGTGCGATAGCAGACAATAAGGTACAAAGGCCATTAAAATCCTGTTTGCCTGATCGTGAAGCTTAGAGACAAAGTTGGTTGCTCGAGATGAAATATAGGGTGTGCGACTTCATTTAGTTCTGCGTTTAAACACTTCCTAGGTCGGCTGATAGGATTTTTAATTAACTTGATTTGATTTTTCTTTAATTAAAAACTAAACTATATCGCGGTTCTTTTAATTTAAAATTCTAAACCGCTATTTTAACGTACAGACTGACGTTTCAATATCATAACATTACCCTAAATTGAACAGTATATATCCTGAAATTTAATTCGAACATATATACCATATTAAATTATTATATTTTAAATTCAATATTTAAAAACCATAATAAACTGTTCAAAAATCTGGGTCGTTACATTCTTCCCCCCTTAAAATAATTTCGTCCTCGAAATTGCTAAGGTAGAAAACATGGTACAAACCTCATTACTTTTCACAACTTCTTTATGTTGAAACTCACCTCCTTACATTTCAACATATTTAATTCCACCAAAACTTTTGGTCTTCCTTCATTCAATTCGAATAATCGACGGTCAATCCATTTATATCCAATCTATAATCTATTAAACCAATTCAAATTGATTCTAGTTAATTGATTCACTTCATTCCATTTAACTAGCTTAAGTTAAATTCCAATTTCAGAATCCAAATCCCAGGGTTATCATTTCAAATTCTTTTGAAATCACTTAAATATACACATATTCAAAACATTTGAATTTCTAAATCAGCTTGTTTTCTTTCAAACAAATTTCCATCAAAACTTTCTAAGGTAGCAATTCATCACTTAGAAACTCGAAAATGAACACTGATGATGTCGCGACTATCATCAGAATTATTTCCCAGCCACTGAAGTGAGTTCAGTGCTTTATCATTTCAAAATCCATGATTTTCTTTCAAATCCTTTAAAACAAATCTATATTATTTCAATATACTTTGAAAAATATTTTTCAACTTTCCAGGATTTTAAATTCTTAATTCTGGTTTGAATTTTATTCTAATTCATCTCATTTGTATATTTAATTCTTACACAAATTCTACTCTGGTTATAAATAACTATTCTAAATTTATAATCTCATTTGATTATAATCCTAACAATCAACACATCCATATAATATAATAATAATTCTAGAAAATTATTCTTTCTATATCAAAATAGAAATTTGGGTAAAATTATTTCATTTACCCATTTTAAAACAATATCATGTCGTATTTCCTGTTCAAGTATTTAGAAACTCCTATCGACGTCGTGGCGTCCCACGATTCGACCAGAATTCATAAACTACTCAACAGTCAAGCCAACACAATATAAAACAAATTTTATATCAACTTACAAATACGCTCTCTCATATATATACTCAACTCATTCTAGGGCACTGCTGACCCTATCTCTAATGAGCACATGCCACACAAGCCTAGGTGTTCGCTCAACCTAAGCTCTGATACCAACTGAAACGACCCGCAAATCCGTGCTATATGAGTTGATTAAATACAACACACGTCCAACTCAAATAACACAGAAATACGACTCATTATTAGAAAGAAGATAGAGGGTGAGAATAGATAAGATAGAAAACTTAGAATAGGAGAAAACGAAGATCACAACTCATAGCGGAACGAATAAAATATATTATATATCATAAGCTTCGAAATACAAATCTGTTTTGTACATATACACATACCATCATCAGAGTACACATAACATTTGATTCAGCGGAAGTAACTCTAAATAACTAACGTTGAAGCCTCCTGCTTCAAGCTCCTCCAAGTGTATCTGTAAAAGCCTGAAACACTTGACTGCCCGTACAAATTTGGGCACCCAAGAGTTTAGGAAAAACAAAACAAAATAAACTCTGGGTCAGTCATGGGACTGGTGTGAGTAAACTCCAACCACTTGTTTAACTTTCAAAAAAAACTCTTTCCGAAAGAAAAGATAATAGTAAGACCAGCCCACACATAAACATGGACGGTTTTTACCTTACTATAACCCAAAACACTTTGATACGAAAATCCAGTGATATTATAATAATGTCTACATCAAGTAAATAACCAAATAGCAGAACGCTTGCATCTCACGCTCCACACATATTATAAAATTAAAAACCGCATGGCGCTTATTGGAGATTGGATTTCCAACATGACAAGGTATGGAACCACCTTCCGATGATGTATCTCTAGAGGCGAATACACCTGGGTTCAACAAGAACGTCTTGCAACCCGGCCCACACATGACCGACCACTCATTTCGCTTGAGTGTATCGAATGTATATCACCAACGGTTGGACTCAAACCACCGTTTCCCGAATGGGCAGAATCGATAGATTTAGAAACAAAAGAAATTTCTCTAGATAGGTGATTATACACCCTAATGGGTGCGACCCACATAGCCATGCTGCCTGCCCGATTTTTGTCCTTTCCCGGTTGTTGAGGCCTGAGGCTACGATTACTTACCATTCAACGATAGCACAATCACTTTGAATGCCACATTGTCAGATCCGTTAATCACTAATTGATTTGCACAAATATTCTGGATATTATGCTAAGGGATAAATCCGTTGCAACCATATACATTCATACAGACCAACCCATTTGATCATTGGAAATACTCTGTCAGACATTCGTCCATTTACGTTCGTTCTGGGATTGAACGAAACCGAAGGCACTATTTCTAAAAATAGAAAAGCCCTTGCACTTCACTCCGTCTTCAATACATTCAGCATACTTGGTTCGCAACGCTTATGCCGATACGGAGTGGTTCTTCGGATAATAATCCAACCGGTCTCTCCATATTGACAACGATGGTCAAAACTTCGATAGTCTGTGATTTAACTATCGAATAAAAACAAGTGTTCATCCAACATATCAAACAAATCACTGGGCTCTTTAATCTCTTCTACATTTTCTCATCAATATTTGTTACCCCAAATATTTTCAATAATCATCTTGCCTCTTATGCCATTTGGAAAACGTTTCCAAATATTAACTTCTTTTATTTTCTATATATTAGAAAATGTCTCTATTTGCCATTGGAAACAATTCCAATCACTTATCTCAATTCCCTTTACAACATTCGATTTTTATATTCACTTTACTATCGAATTCAATACGTCGATACAATGATTTCAAATTATCAAAATATCTTAAAAATATTCTAACTCCTTAAATTTCCGGAAAATTTCGCCATAACCTCCCCTGTATCGGGAGCATCGGGAAATTTCAAATAGCATCCCGGTATCTTCTAATTTCAAAAAGAAAAAGGAAAAGCCAAGCGGCTTGCCGATACGGCGCATAAAACCCATATACGAATTAAACATGTACCTTTTTGTCGAGCACATAAATTATATACTTTATATACTTCATTCCATACCTGTCCAACACCTGTTCACCTGTTTTCAATTCAATTCAACACTATCTAATCGTTTGAATTCAGTTCGCCCATTTATTCTTTAATTAGTCATTTTGCCTATTTCACTTCTTTGTTGAACATAACATGTTCAAATAAAATATTTAACTTGCCCTAACCAAATTGAATTTCAATTTCGATTCTAGTTTTCTTTCCTATTTCGAATATACATTTTTAAATCGAATTTTCTTATTTAAAGCTCCATATCCATTCAAAATCTCACTTACTAATTTCTATTCGAATTAGTTAATTCTATTCAATATCAAAAATCTGATTTCTGTTTCAAAAATCATATTCATTTACACAACTTGAATTCGCATATATTTTACAACTCAACTCTGAGATTTTTCTAAATAGAAACTTCGGATTTTTCCGCTTAAAATTCTTTTATAACATTAAATAAACCATTATGGTTTTAAAACGATTCTGGCGCTGTTTTTCTGAAAATTTGATTTTGACATATCTCAAAATCTATACGACGAAATTCAGATTTTTCTCTTTCATTAGAAAACTATTGTCAAACCGGTCCTGACGTTTCTTGTTTCGAAGAATTCCGACGTCAATTGGGTTCTGTATACTCAATTGAAGTTCGAATCGCCAATTTACGAACTGCAGCGCTGCGGCGAGTTCGTTTTAATTATATTTATATATATAAACTTTTTTTCTTCTTCGTTTATATAAATTCAACTCCATTCAAACTTCACTTTCACTTTTATTTGAACTCTATATTCAAATTCAAATTTCACTTCTATTGAATCCGATATTCAAATTCCATATTTCAAATTCCATTTGAATTATATAGCTAAATCTCATAGTTTAAAATTCCATTTAAATGCTATATTCAAATTCTATAATTTAAATTCCATTTAAATTCCTTTTTGAATTCTACATTCAAATTCCCTATTCTCTTCGAATTCAAATTCTATATTTATTCTATTTGAATTTCAAATATCCAATCTCCGATTTAATTCTATTTTGAAATTTCAAATATTCCACCCCTTTTTAATTCTATCATTCAAATCCTCTTATTTGAATTCTATTTCAAATCTAGTTTCAAAACTCCATTTAAATTTCTATATTCAAATCTATTTTCAAAACTTCATTTGAATTTCTATATTCAAATCTCCTAGATTAAATCCTTATTTGAACTCAATTTGAATTTTCTTATATTCAAATTTCATTTCCCTTTTCATTTGAATCCTAATATTCAAATTTATTTTTAACACCATTTGAATTTCTATATTCAAATTCATTTGAATTCCCTTGAATTCAAATCCCATTTCAAAACCCTTTGGATTTCCTATTTGAAATCCTATTTGAAATTCCATTCCCCATTCTACTTTGAAATTCTATTTTCAAAGTTTATTTCAAATTCTATTTTGAAATCTCATATTCAAATTTCTACTTGAATTTCTGTATTCAATTCCACGTTCAAATTCAATACCCGAATTTCTATTTCAAATCCCAATTCAAATCTCATATTTAAATTCTATTCAAATCTCTATTCAAATTTCACATTTGAATTCTTTCTTGAAATACTATATTTCAAATTCTATTCAATTCTTCTTTGAAATTCTATATTTCAAATTCTATTTTGAAATTCTACATTCAAATCTCTATTTGAATTTCTTTATTTGAATTCCTTCGAATTCAAATTTTATTTTAATTCCTTGAATTCAAATTCTATTTTTCATTCTAATCTCGCCTATTCAAATTCTATTTGAACTTCTATTAGAATTTCTAATATTCAATTCCCTTTTAAAATTCAAACATTCAAACTCCTTTTTAAAATTCAAATGTTATACTCAAATTTTATTTACATATTTAAACTCCCATTTCAAATCTTATTTAAATTCCCTTCTGAATTTCAAATATTCCAACTCCTTTCAAATATTTAAATTCTATTTAAATTTCCACTTAAAATTTCTATTTCAAGTTCTATTTTGAAATTTCATTTCAAAATTCTATTTTGAAATTTTTATTTCAATATTCCATTTGAAATTCTATATTTTCAAATTCTACTTGAACTTCAAATTCTATTTGGGAAAAATAGAATTTTCCTTTAAACCTCAAATATCTTCCTCATGATATTTTAATAATTTAACACTTGGCCCAGTGATATTTAAAGCAATCAAATCACTCCATTTTTCAATCATTTGATTCTTAACACGTCATATATTAATATATGAAATCAAGCAAACAACAAACAACACAACAGATAATATATTTTTGAGGAATCCAGTCGGATTCCTCCAACCTGTTTTCCTGCATCCACAGATGTTAGCACATAAATAATACCAATTCTGCTTCGTGGCAGAATATCGCGGTATAGAAGGTCATCCACTAATCATAGCGTGGGGCGTATAGGGTAATCATCCGCTATGAAACTGCGGGCATCCGCTAATGAGACTGCGGGAATCCAACCAATCAATCAACCCAATATATATATATATATATATATATATATATATATATAGCCTAAATAACTAATATATATAAAGCAACCAGAAAATATTCAAACGAGCAACAATAATTATTTTTAACGAAATAAAAATAATTGAAATAAAGGTGAGTGAGATTTTACTCACCTGGTTTTCATTTGTAGAATATCCAATGCAGCCAATTTTATAGATTTCACGATGATTCCCTCATACGTCTGGTTTTTCCAATGTAAACAATATTAATAAAATTCCAGTTATCTAAGCATACTGATTTAGAAATAAATTTTAACATGTAAACCAATCCTAGATTAACCTTACTTTCATATTCAAATGACTTATCTAAAATTTTAATTCTTTACAATAATTTTCTTTAAATTAGTTATCAACCTATAAACCGATATAATAACATTTAAATTCTAATTCAAAAATACCTTACTGCCAAAGAATCCTTCATCCCAACTTTATATTTAAATTTCAAATTTGAACTAAAAAATAAATTTCTAATTAACTAAGTGATGAATTAATTTAAATTAGAAGATTACCTTAAGCCATTGTCTAATTTTCTTCTTCCTTCCAGTTCTGACTATCACCAAAATCGAACCCTAAAACTCCATCAACTCGAAGCACCCAAACCTATCGCACTCCCTCTGTCAACCATCGAACAACTCCAGTTCGTCATCTAGACATCGCGCCTTCACTGTGTCGATCCCCTAAAACCGCCACGCTCTCTCATCCCATCGCATTCCTCTGACCGACCCCTTCGTCGCATCTCCGGATCCCACCCCGAAGAACCCAATGTCGAACCCTGAAGCCTCGGCAACCCCACTGTGACGTTGAACCCTAGACTCACGGGTTCGAAGTCGAACTCGATTTGAAGCCCATCGAACTACTTGTGATGCTCCAGACCTTCGACGATCGGATCCCTAGAATCATCGCTCGAGCTGTCGAACTATCGAGCTTCCCAGACTAGCATATGCCATTGGTATCGAGCAAGGTGTGGTTTCGATTTCCGTTTCCGATTGATTTAGGGGAAAATGGAAAAGGAGTTGGGTTTTTTTTCCGTTCCTCTGGAAAATGAAGGTGACGGCTTCAATTTATAGAAGTGCGATAGCAGACAATAAGGTACAAAGGCCATTAAAATCCTGTTTGCCTGATCGTGAAGCTTAGAGACAAAGTTGGTTGCTCGAGATGAAATATAGGGTGTGCGACTTCATTTAGTTCTGCGTTTAAACACTTCCTAGGTCGGCTGATAGGATTTTTAATTAACTTGATTTGATTTTTCTTTAATTAAAAACTAAACTATATCGCGGTTCTTTTAATTTAAAATTCTAAACCGCTATTTTAACGTACAGACTGACGTTTCAATATCATAACATTACCCTAAATTGAACAGTATATATTCTGAAATTTAATTCGAACATATATACCATATTAAATTATTATATTTTAAATTCAATATTTAAAAACCATAATAAACTGTTCAAAAATCTGGGTCGTTACAGTATTTTTCCTTCATATAAAACATATTCAAGTAACAAAATTAAACAATAGAAGGAAAGAAATGATGAATTGACTCTAGCAATTTTATGTTTCCTTTATTTTTAACATGGTGATTTCAGTTATTCATAAATAATAAATGCTTATTTATTTTTTAAAAATTCTATGTACCCTGTATTATGTTTTAATATGTTTATTTTTTTATAATGATTATTATATGTCATAATGTAGTTGATTTTCCATCATCCAGTTCAATGAAGACTTCGTCAATTTCTACTTCAAATTCTATAGCGGCAGCAGGAATTAAGCTTTGCCGCCACAGAATCCCACCAAATTTGAGGACTGTGAAGGCAGGGTTGAATGTGGAGAAGAAGTTTTATGGTTGCTCCATGTGGCCTGTAAGTATGAATTAATTATTTTTAGTTGGTTTGTCGATTAATGTATTTTTTAGTGCCATTGAAGTGGAGAATTTAACATATGTGCAGAATGATGATTGTGGGTTTTTTATGTGGCATGAAGAAGTTCTTGAAATGAATAACAATGCAAAAATGGAAGATAATAATGTTAAATTGATGGAAAAAGAAAATTATATATTGCAATTGCTCGTGGAAAAGAAGAATCTTGAAGAAAAGTTGCTGAAGCAAAAGCAAAAGAGGGTAAAAGTTGATGAAATTGTAGCTGATATGAAGGTAGAGATGGCTTTAATGTGCTTTAAATGTGGAAATCATGAGAAAGGAAAAAAATTCTTTGCAAGAGCTTTAGCTATGTCACAGATCATGTTTGGGATTATTTTGTGTATGCTTATGGCATTGTAATGTAGTGAGGTACAATTTTTATTCATATATTTTTTCCATGTCTCATATTTTGGGAGTTGATTAAATTTAATGTGTAATTTTGTATGTTTTGAAACAAAAATATGAATGGTGTTTTATTACAAGTACTAAGACTATCCTGATGTAGAAGAAAGATAACTGATTGTATATTTTTTTGAGAATAATTTAAGTTTAACTGAATTTTGCAATTATATTGTGATGCCTGATGTCAAAAACTTTTTAATGAATTTGATAATGAATATCTATTGTATGATAAATTTATTCACATAATTGAGCTTGACTTTGTAATATGTACTGAATATTCTATTTTCTAAAAACAAATTGTATATTTTCAACAAAAAATTAACATATGACATATATATACAATTTTTTAAAAAAATATGAAGTTTATTTTTGAAAAGATAGAAGCAACTATCTTTTTTAAATATGAAGTTAAAAAAAATAGTCTACAAAATGTTGTTGATTGTAAATAGTAATACTTGTTTAAAAAGATATATGTATTTATCTAATTTACTACGTTATCAATACAAAGTTGATGTATGGTTTTATAAAGGTAAATGTATATATCTTTTTAATGTTTATAATATTTAATAAGATAAACACAATTACCTTTTTAAATAAATTATATCTTTTTAAAAAAACATATTAATTTTTCAATATAAATTGTGAAATTATATTTTTGTACATACTTGTAATGTAATTTTTTTTATAAAAAAAATCTATTTTTTAAATGAATATATCATTTTCAATATTATTTATGTAATAATATAGAGAAAAGATAAATATATTTATCTTTTTGAATAATTTATGTTTTTCCAATAAAATTTATACATTTTCAAAATATAAATATATTCCAAATACACGTTATCACACTATATAATATATACATTATATGTTTTTATATGATTATGAGTAAGTGAATTTACTATATGTTACAACTAAAAAACTCAGAGAATCATATCATTTGGATACGTTAATTATCTTAAAAATATAAATACATATATCTTTTTGCAAAAGTTATATGTTTTCATGCAATAAAATATACAAGGTTTTTATTTAGTAAAATATAATTACAACTATGGTGTTTACAATGTCATTCACAAATTTTACCCAGAATTTTAACTACTGTAATGGAATTCACATATAATTCCATTTATATTTCATTATTAATATGTTTTCTAATTCTGTTTTTTTACACAGCAAACAAACGCAATATGTGAAACTTTTTGTACAGAAGAAGAAACTTTAATATTTCTCCAAACACAGGTAATCATTTCCTATGCGAAAAAATTATTAATGTTGTTGTTGTATTTATCGTATTGACAAAAGATATAAATATATATCTTTTCTTTAAAATCCATCTTTATGTTAGTGTGTATGATTACTTGACGTATTTTCTTATTGGTTATGATTAAATGATGTCAAAATTGTAATTATTCCAATTAGTAATTCATTGCTGTTAATAGAAATATAGAATATAAAAAGATAAAACTATTTATCTTTTTCAACCTGTAAACAACATAAGATTATAATTTGACATTTAAATAATTATACAATTATATAATAACGTATTGAAACAAAAATACATTACAGAACACAAATACTTAGACAACAGGAACCTAATAACTTTACTACATACAACAAACTTAAATTACAAAAAGATAAAACTATTTATCTTTTTCATGGAAATTATTAATTTAGTTTGTAGTGATGATGAAATGTAAACTATTTATTATAGAAGTTATTATAGAAGTTTTGTAAAATGTAAACAAACAAGCAATACTAATGTAAAGTCCGAGTGTGTACGACTTGTGCAGGATCTATAATATAGCTATGCGGAATGTATGTGATAACTTAAGTTATTCAATAGTTATGCGAATAAATATTCGCAAACAATATATATATCACAAATAACTATAAATGCAGTAAAGTAAAGTAGAGTAGAGTAACGACACCAGGATTTTTATACTGGTTCGGACCTCCAGTCCTACGTCCAGTCCCGAAGCTCCTCTTCGGCTTTTCACAAAATAACACCCTCTCTTCAGCCGGAGGAACAGGTTCACAACACTCCTTGATTTACGGGCTACAAGTTTACCCACTTGATTTCACGGGCTACAAGCTTACCCACTTGATTTACGGGCTACAAGCTTACCCACTTGATTTCACGGGCTACAAGCTTACCCACTTGATTTACGGGCTACAAGCTTACCCACTTGATTTGTTTGGGCTACAAGCTTACCCACATAGGACTTCAACAAATACAAGAGTTTGACTTTTGAATGTGTTCTTGTTTCAACACTGATTAGTCAATAATTGAGTACACCCTTCCTATAATCTTATCCTCAAATATATGAATTGAATGCGAAGATTTGAAGGAAGTTAGTTGCTTGTTGAATCAAAATATGAGAAATATTATTAAGGATTCAATAAGTAACTTGAATTTGGGAGCTTTTAGAATGCAAGAGTATTTAGAAAGTAAGATCAGAAATTAGAGCAAGAATCGATGATTTGGATGAATGAAAGATGATGTATTTATAGCAAATGAGAAGTTGTAATTATTAGTGAAAAGTTGCAATCAAAAGGAGTGATTTTTAATGAAGAGAAATGGATGCAACTTTTCAAGAAAGAAGATAACTCTTCATGAAATTCAAAAATAGGTCGACAGGAAAAATTAATAGGTTGACAGGTTTTTGACCGTTATTTCAAAAAGCTGTTGACCTGTTAATTTTAACAGGTTGACCCGTTAAGTTTAAAAAGTTGTTGACCTATTAGTTTTAACAGGTTGACAGGATTTTGTCAATGTACATAAAAAATGAGTTTTCATGTATATTTTTGAAGAGAATAAGAAGTATGATTATTTGAGGATAGATTTTAACATAAATAACTCTAAAATAACCATCTTCTAACCTATAAAACATTGAGTCTTCTTTTTGTCGATCATGAAGCTCCTTCTTGTCATTAATCAAAATAAGCATTGAAACCGTTGACTCAACATTCTCCCCCTTTTTGATTGATGACAATATAGCTTGATATTTTAATCTTTATTGCTATCTCCCCCTGTATATAAGCTCTGTCTCCCATTAAATATCTACATATCCATAATCTTAGCTCCATGTCATGATTTCCATTGATCTCTATTTTGTTGTTATCAATCGAAATTCTCGTGTCTCAACATTCTCCCCCTTTTTGATTGATGACAACACCTTGGATTTTCTCCCTTTGAATATAAAGCTCCCCCCGAATTTCTGCAACATTTGTTAGTAAATAATCTTACCTTTTGATTCCTGCATTAACAAATGTTAGCACACATATACTTTTACCATATTACGTACATATATTTTAAATAGTATATGTTAAATATTTCTCCCCCTTTGTCACCGATTAAAATAAATATCATAATAACCTCAATAATCGAGAGTAGTATAATTTTAAAATAGTATAAGAAATGGTGTTTGAGTTTGGAATTTGAAACGACGTGTCTTTATAAAAAAAAATTATAATAGAGACCGGTCGACCTATAAAATCAAGGCGGTCGACCTAAAAAGTTTCGGGTAGGAGAAAAAGACAGAAATAGTACAAACCGGTCGACCTAAATGTTCAACCGGTCAACCTGTTTACTTGCTGAAACAAAACCGGTCGACCTAAAATTTCTCTGTTTAAAAAGAATATGAAACCGGTCGACCTATAGTTTTTGACCGGTCGACCTGTATGAACAACTTGAAACCGGTCGACCTATATTTTGCCATCGGTCGACCTAATTCTTCTCTGGATTGAAAATATTCAAAACAGGTCGACCTATATTTTTAACAGGTCGACCTAATTTGTCAAAAAATTGTTTTTCTGCCTTATTTTGAAAAAAATCAAACTCAAACAACATTTTATTATAATAATATATATTAAATACATGAAGAAAGAAATAAAACAAATATTAAAAGGAATATAAAATATCTCCTTAGATCCGATATATTAAAATTATTTTCTTGGTTCCCAAGGAGAGTATTTTGCACTTCCACCTTCATTTTTGTTGTAATTCCTATCCCATGAATTTTGTGTCCTCGATGACGATGAAATATTGAAACATGTGCTTTTTGATAAGCTAAATTTTCAAAGATATTTAGAGATACTGAATAGCCTTCTCTTTGTTGTGGTGTACCTGCAAAAAAATATATAACATATATAGTTTTGGTACCCACTTGCTTTGTTTGGGTCCATGAGTTAGATGGAAGGTAACCATACCCAAGAGGGTTTATTGGAACCTTTAAAGATAAAATTTTCATTATTAACTACTGAATCAAAATAATCATCAATATATTTTTCTCTGTTTTTCCAACTTACAGGAACCCAAATACTTAAGTAATCTCTATTGATATTCCTTTTCATACTTTTAGATATATTATACAGATCTCTAGTCATAGAAGTATTCGAATTTCTATAATAATTGGATTTAGGATGAGCATTAGTACTAGCAGTAATATTTTTATTGTACATGAAAGCATATCTAGTACTATTTCTAAAATTAGTTTTATTATATCCTAAACCACTTTTGTCATGTAAAGGTCGAGATCTAGATAAAATCATATTTAAATCATTTTGACCTTTATTAAATTTTGCGAACTTATTTGCACATTTATCAAATTTATTTCCAAAGTCGCTATTGACATTTTCAAAAGAAATTTTGTTATTCTTTAAATCGTCAATTTCCTTATTTAATTCAGAAATTTTCCTTTTTAAAGTACCATTCTCAGTTTTGAGACCTAAAATTTGAGATTCTGAATTATCTAAAGAAGATTGTAAATTTTCAAAATTTTCTTTTGAGTCAGAAATTTCATTTTGCAAAATATTATTATTCACCTTTAAAAACTCACATTCTTTAGATAGTTCTAAATTCTTTTCCGTTAAAGCTCCATTCTCTTTTTCAAGAGACGAAATTAAAGAACTAGAATTATTTAAAGAATCTTCTAAAGATTTATTTCTATTTTGCAAAAGATCGATTTCCTTTAAAAGAACATTGTTATATTCTTTTAATTTGGAATTTTCTTGCTCGCAAATTTTTGACTTAGCTATAATGACAGTATTGAGTTTGCTCAAAGTTATAAATTCTTTCAATAATTTCTCATGGTTTAACAAAAGATCTTTATATAAAGAATCTGTACATACCGATTGTGATCTGACTTTTTCCATGAGACATTTGTTTCCTTTCTCTCTTGATTCTGCTTTGTTCCTCTTCCATTTTCTAATACCTTGACTAGATTTCTTTATCGCCATTTGTTCTAAGATGTTGTACGATCTATAGAACACCAGGCTCTGATACCAATTGAAAAGTCCGAGTGTGTACGACTTGTGCAGGATCTATAATATAGCTATGCGGAATGTATGTGATAACTTAAGCTATTCAATAGTTATGCGAATAAATATTCGCAAACAATATATATATCACAAATAACTATAAATGTAGTAAAGTAAAGTAAAGTAGAGTAACGACACCAGGATTTTTATACTGGTTCGGACCTCCAGTCCTACGTCCAGTCCCGAAGCTCCTCTTCGGCTTTTCACTAAACAACACCCTCTCTTCACCCGGAGGAACAGGTTCACAACACTACTTGATTTACGGGATACTAGTTTACCCACTTGATTTCACGGGCTACAAGCTTACCCACTTGATTTACGGGCTACAAGCTTACCCACTTGATTTCACGGGCTACAAGCTTACCCACTTGATTTACCGGCTACAAGCTTACCCACTTGATTTGTTTGGGCTACAAGCTTACCCACATAGGACTTCAACAAATACAAGAGTTTGACTTTTGAATGTGTTCTTGTTTCAACACCGATTAGTCAATAATTGAGTACACCCTTCCTATAATCTTATCCTCAAATATATGAATTGAATGCGAAGATTTGAAGGAAGTTAGTTGCTTGTTGAATCAAAATATGAGAAATATTATCAAGGATTCAATAAGTAACTTGAATTTGGGAGCTTTTAGAATGCAAGAGTATTTAGAAAGTAAGATCAGAAATTAGAGCAAGAATCGGTGATTTGGATGAATGAAAGATGATGTATTTATAGCAAATGAGAAGTTGTAATTATTAGTGAAAAGTTGCAATCAAAAGGAGTGATTTTTAATGAAGAGAAATGGATGCAACTTTTCAAGAAAGAAGATGACTCTTCATGAAATTCAAAAATAGGTCGACAAGAAAAATTAATAGGTTGACAGGTTTTTGACCGTTATTTCAAAAAGCTGTTGACCTGTTAATTTTAACAGGTTGACCTGTTAAGTTTAAAAAGCTGTTGACCTGTTAGTTTTAACAGGTTGACAGGATTTTGTCAATGTACATAAAAAATGAGTTTTCATGTATATTTTTGAAGAGAATAAGAAGTATGATTATTTGAGGATAGATTTTAACATAAATAACTCTAAAATAACCATCTTCCAACCTATAAAACATTGAGTCTTCTTTTTGTCGATCATGAAGCTCCTTCTTGTCATTAATCAAAATAAGCATTGAAACCGTTGACTCAACATTCTCCCCCTTTTTGATTGATGACAATATAGCTTGATATTTTAATCTTTATTGCTATCTCCCCCTGTATATAAGCTCTGTCTCCCTTTAAACATCTACATATCCATAATCTTAGCTCCATGTCATGATTTCCATTGATCTCTATTTTGTTGTTATCAATCGAAATTCTCGTGTCTCAACAACTAAAAGGTAGTGAATCAGCATGATTCACGCATGAATATATTAAGTACCGTAAAGCAACTAGCATTCGTGTTTTTACAGCATATATACAAACAAAAAGCAGGCTATCGCAACATATCAGCGATCAATACATACAGCCTGGCCAACAAAAGATCATAAACATCATATTACATATTACATAATACAAATGACATTAAACTAAAGCCTGTAGTACCCATCTTCAAACATTGTGTCCAGTAACGTGTCTCACCCATTTGCGAACCCTGTCTGCAATGCACTCAACATGCCTCCTTCTTGTCATGCCTTCCAATGGATGTGGAAGGCCACCTGTGCTTTTCCTTAGTAATACCACTCCTGACTTAATGGGCCTTTTGCCTCTCCTCCTGCCAGTTGTACATGATCGTTCATCAGAGTTAGTTATAGCCAATTCATTGTCTCCCCCACCAAGATCAACATCATCATCTTCACCACCAAGATCATAGTTCTCCCCCTCCTCATACATAAGGCTGTCTCCAGATTCCTCACCACCAACATCATCATTCTCACCACCCTCCAGCCCAATATCCTCATCATCATATTCTCCACCTACTTCAAAAGCACCACTAGGATCACCAACAACCTCCTTCACAACATTCTCATCATTCTGAACCACTACATCGTGCTTAACATTCAAAATCTTCATTCTACCATTGTCACCTCTGACAAAAACGCTTCTACGAAGCTCCCTTCTATCTACTTCATCAGATAATTATCCATCCACCTTCGATATCGACACTTCATGAAAAAAGCCTTCAACAGGGACAATAATAGATGATGGTAGATCCATTGCCTCATCAATTAACAACAACGCCCTTAAAGAAGAAAAATCTGGTGCATGCAATACTCCACGTTGAAGTCTGGACACTTCTCCCAAATCAGCCAACGCCGTCTTGAGGGAATTTAAGCTTCTACATACTAAAGGCACATTCTTGAGAGCAACCCAAACATAGATTCTTTTCTTAGCCATGCTTCTATATTACGGACTCCACCTTTTCAAATTGACTACTCCTTTCGGATCAAAAAGAGTGTAGTAAAGATTCTCAATCAACAACAAAGGAGGAAATTTCACAATAAAATCATCTCCAAATTTCCTAACCGTCCAGACCCAACTGGGTGCCCTTCTACCAAAATTAGATCGCAAGAGGTTTTCCAGCTCAATGATAGAGAAAGCGCCATGTGCAATGGAAATAACTACCATTAATCTACCCATTTAAAATCATCAGGAAAAGAAGCGGCTGAAATGTTAGGAGGAAATTTAGGGTTCACCATATTTTTGGGGTTTTTGAGATTAATTTTACAATTAAATCCTTTGTGCCTGGTTTTATTGCAACTGAAGCAGACAACAGGATTAGGACAGCTCTTTGCCCAGTGATCTGAATATCCACATCTGAAGCAACCATTACTGGATTTGATGGTTTTATTTTTTTTCAAAATAACGATTCATATTTTGAAGCGGCTAATGAGAAATATGATTTTTCGAATATGAAAATTCTATTGATTATCCCGAGGAAAAATGTTACGCTTTACACCTGGCTTCATCAAAACCTCCTTGTACGAACTCTTGTCCTTATTCTGCCTGTCGTCTTGTGAAGAAGAAACGTGATTAAATAAAGAAGATGTTAGATTGTTAATCTCGTTTGCTGAATTATCCATTAGGGTTTTGAACGTCAACATGGCTCGTCAGGGTTTGAAAGAAACCTGTGTTATATTTTATTTCAGGGCGCAATTTTTAACAGAAAAAAGATAAATGGTTTTATCTTTTTTCTGTTAAAAGTATAAGTTATATCATTTTCTGAGAAAAAGATATAACTGTTTATCTTTTTTCTATTAAAAAGCATAAAATTAAATGGTTTTATGAGAAAAAGATTAAATAATTTTCATTAAAAAATTATCTTTTTTAAATATGAAATTTAGTTTTGGAAAGATAAATGCAACTATTTTTTTAAGCTGTATAAATCATATGAATATATACGTATGAACAATTTAAAAACCTTAAGATGTTAGCTAGATACAAAAAGTTTAGTTTTGGAAAGAAAGATACATGTAAAATAAAAAGATAAAAACCTTTATCTTTTTAAGCTGTAAAACAAATTAACATGTCCCACTGAATGTATACGTATAAACAATTTCATCATCACTATAAATTGATTCATATTACGTTTTATTAACCCACTGTGTGTGTATATATGTATATATATATATATATATATATATATAATTAACAAAACAACAAATATGTTTACATTTATTGGTAATTTTCAGATATTGCTAAATTTCAATACGTACTTAAATGATTCAAATCAAAAGATAAACACCTTTATCTTTTTAAGTTGTCAAACAAAATAAATTCTACCACTGAATATATACATATGAACAGCTTTATATAGCAAATAAAATCAATAAGTGAATGTGTACTTACTTCAGCTAATAAAAAAAATCGAGGAACAACAAAGAAAAACAAGTACTTGTTCAACAACTACTGAACAAAAATCGCGTCTTTTAAATAGTAAATAGAAATTGTGTGTTAGTTTCTTCAGCAGAATAAAGGTGAGGCGATTAACATCAGCAATCGATACATAAAAACAGTAGAAATAAACAATTACTTACTTGTTCATCTGAGAAAAGTGATGCAGTTTGATTCCTTCAACAAATCAAACGAGTCGATTTTGTTTCTACAGTAAATTAGCTATAGATTTGATTTCGAAACTATAAAGATGAAGAAGAAAGTGGATTTGAAATCGATTTCGGGTTTTTCTGAGATTCAATAGTGCTTACAGAAATGAAGAATATAAGGAACAAATAGCCAAATTAATTTTTATCCTTGAAAATAATTATTGTTATGGCCTGTCCTACGAACTAATTAGCGGATGAAAGGAGGCCCTTATGGTAAAATGCCCCATTTAAATATTCAGATCTAAAAATAACATGAACTCACAGTAAATAGATCTAAGGAAATGGATCCAAATTACTGTGAAGAACATGTTGAATAAGTTGTGGTAGCCATCGCTGAATTTGTTGTAGCAATCTTCGAATATGTATAATCTTCTTTGAATTGATTTAGAAGAAGAAAGGCCATTTTAATTTTCGTTGCAGCAGAGCTTCGCCGTCAGCATTATTTTTAGATAAATAAAACCTAGGTCTAGGGTCCTTTTTATAGCCTAGGGTTCAATGAATCTTGCTCAGAAAGGTGTCCAGATACAAAAAGAAATATTTCGCCAAGATATGTCAAGGTTGGGTCGACCCCCCTTTGAGTGGGTCGACGTATGGGTCGAACCCCCTTTGGGTAGGTCGACCCCCCTTTGAGTGGGTAGACCCAACTGAGCGGAAAATCTGCCGCCTTCCCGAATTTTGATTTTAAACCGAACTTCAAATTTCTGGACCCATTTTTGAATTTCTGAACCTATTATATATATATATATATATATTCTTCCTGTGCGTATACAAACTTCAAACCTTAATAACATCTTCATACGGTGTCCGATTTACGCAAACCAGGTGTCTATTTTGACCAGAATTTCGAGACGAACGCAATGGCGCAATCCCTTTTACTTAATTCTGAATATTAAATTAAGTTTTCCTTAATTCATTGTTAATAGTGTATTTCACACTAATTATTCTTTAATTCATCATCTTTAGTTTCGTTAAAATTTCGGGGTGTTACAGTTTTGGTTCTTAATGTTGGATTGAGAATGAAAAAGGGGTGTTGCTGTTGTTGCTACTTTATTTAATTCACCCTTATGTAAAAATTTGATTATAGCCTTAAAGGGTTTAAATTTGGTTGTTCCCTGATTTGATTAGGTTTGGATTCTAATTTGAATCCAAACGTAGTCATACTTAAAATATATCAAATGTAAATGTTTTTATGTTCAAACCACCAAAAATGGGTGAATTGGATAAAATGGAACTTAAATATACATGTATATATCATGTGTGTATGTTATACCCTATTTTTGTTCCATTATTGAAATCATCCCAATAAGCCTAGGATGCAAGTTCAAGATTATATGTATGTTGTATTTTCCATCCACTGATATATGTCATTATGCTCTTATGTCATCATGTCTGTATTGTAGCGGGCAAAATATGGAAAATTAACCTGTATACCTTAATTTAGGACAAATTGACAATTGTTATCCCATTAGAACGTTCTCTCATTCATAAAAACATTAACGTTATTTAGGCGTAATAATTATTATACTTATATAAGTGTAATTAACGTTATATTAGCGCAATAAATGCGATTAGGATTGGATTCAAATTTTAAATGTCCCCATAAATATATACTGATTGCTTTTGTGTGTGTATAGAATGGCTTTACATATATTAATAGTGACACAAAGACACGAGGTTAGTTGTCATTTGTGGTATAAGTCTGTCCGGAACCGACTGGCAAATCCAGCAACTACAAGTAAGCCTAACTAATGTGAGAGGTCTGGGTGTCATAGGCCATTCAAGCTTAGCACACTAGACACGAGGTTAAACCAACTTATGGTAGAAGCCTGTCCGGAACCGCCTGACATATCCAACATCTACAGGTATATGGTTTAATGTGCGAGGTCTAATGTATGTGTGTGTATATATATATATATACACTCATACATATAAGTCTATTATGTGTGAAAATAGGCATGTTTACTGCACCTTGAGAAGGTCTTAAGTGGCTGACTCTCTTCCTGTCTAATTTGGGTCTTAAGTTGTTAGGACTAGGATCCCTCCTAAGATTTATTCGTTGGAGAGGAACCAAAGTCATGGGGACCGCCGTTATTAGATTTAAGTAAGTCTATGGGTCCTCCTTATCTAAAAGCGGTTAGGCATAAGCAGTAATGGAGTAGGGTAGTTCACGGGGGATGTCCACTTCCTCTAGAAGCTTGTAAGGGCTCTACTAGGGACAAAATTGGTATATAAAAGATATGTGGCCATTGCATGCTCACCAACTTTCTAAGGGAAGTCTTAAGCGACATGGTTGTTCTACCGTAATATCAGTTAAGTAGTAATGTTCGCAATACTACGTCTCATATTACAATTGAGAGTATGGACTTAAGAATGTTAACGTAATAGGACGGGGCCTTAAGGGGCTAGGGGTCCGCCCCAGGGTTATAAGAGATCATAAGAATAAAGGGCCATAAATGACCGAGAATGCCCACCTCGTTGGGTCTTTACCCTAAAAACACTAATAAGCAATTGACTTGGACATCCACCTCATTGGTTAGACATTTGGCGTTTGTGTGAATGTTGTGTGTTGCGTAGACAAACCTTAACCTATGTAACCTGCTAAAAATATAGGGTACAGACTTTAAGTTAAGACCATATTTCGGTCACACAGAACTTTATGTTCTGACTCCTCTCCTTAACATATCCAACAGGTCAGTAGATGGGGTAAAAGTCATGGGAGATGAAGACGAAGTCATTATGCTATTATTAGTAGTTATTGCTTTACTTCTTTTGGAAACTTGTGAGAATGAATTATTTGATGTACCCATGGTACATACGTAACTTTAATTGTTGTGTTGGAATTCTGTAATTTTAGATGAAGTGGTACATCTTATTTCAGTATTATATTTTCTCTTTCCGCTGTGTGATATTTCCATTCAAAGCATCTATGTACGTATTATCTGTGCAAATGAAATCCTTACAGGAACCAACGACCCATTTAGAATGGTTCTAATTTTTGATGGGCCTTTTCTGGGTCGAAATTTAGGCCCATTCCGGGCGGGTTGTTACATAGTGGAAGTTGGTTTGAATGGGGTTTTATCCCCATGCCCTGGAAATTTGGAAAATCAGCAACAAATATTAGCTGCTCGACAGAATGCTTCAACTAACTCACCTCCAATACCTGCAGCTTTCAACGCTGCTAATACTAAGCCTAAGTGGACATCGTTGTTTGATGCACTACCTAAGATTGTTGGTGACTATTCACCAACTGACTTCGACATTCCCCATGACGAACTAGGTTTGGTTCCACCTTTAGGAATTTTCAACGAGGCCTCAGCTTTTTGGAAAGTCCACCTTATTGGTTTTTTCTTTGACTCTAAACCACCGGGTGTGGATGTTAACACTGAATGTCAAAAGGCATAGAGACTACGGGGAGATTATACGTGTATAACATTTGTTGATGGCATTTATTACTTGAAGTTTTCCTTACATGACAAACGACAATGTGAATTAGAGTGGCCTTCGACTATTATTGATGGTAATCCATTTATTGTGACAACTTGGAGTACTTCAGTTGATAGGGTAAAAGTGCAAGTCATGTCCGTTCCTGTTTGGACCCAATTCATGCACATTCCCTCTGTTTTGCAACCTCTTCTTGGCCTAAACTGGTTAGCCTACCATATTGGTAAATTGAAGTATTTTGATGCTAGTACACAAGCCAGGAAGAACTTAGTGTATGCCTATGCCTTGATTGAAATCACCCCGAATAAGCCCTTACCTTCACAAATCAAAGTTAGAATTGAAGACCGTGAATACTTAGTCGATGTCAAGTATAAATGGAAATCAAATATCTATGCGATGTTCCAGGCTTTTGGTCACACGGTGGATAGATGTTGTGCTTCCATCGGTTCTTTATCATTACCTAAGAACCCACTACCTCATCCTCCGGTTATATTTTGGTTCCCAAAGTCAAAACTCTAGATCCTATTACTGATGCTCCTTTAGTAAATGGCAATGTTGACTCTGGTTTTCAGTGGAATAAGGAAGAACGTGCTTGGATTCATGTGAGGACGGTAACGCGCTGCAATTTGAAGCATTACTATTAAAAGTATGTTGGTGATGCTAGTTACACTACGTCTTTTTTATCGTCTAGTGGGGAGAAATTTGCAGCTATGGAATGACGGTGAGATTGGGGATGACAATAATTCTCTATTGCTGGATACTTCTTGGGATAGGAAGTTCATTTTCTCTCCAGAATCTCCTGATTATGTTGAGAATCTTGCTGAGAGATTTTGCAACTATGTGGTTTCTATGTTGGAATCTATGGATTTAGAGTCAGATGTTTTATCTATTAATGATGTTGTGTAGTTTTACTATTGCACCTTTTGTGACTGGTATTTCCAGCTGTAGTTGAACTGTGCATGTGCAGTTCACCTGTTCTTTCTCTTTTAATAAATAGTGGTACAACCATTATAAAAACGGCTTGCCTTGCCAAAAAAAATTGTATTTAGAAAATGTTCTTAAAATGAAATAATTCAAGCGTATTTCAATTGAATAATGGTAAAGAATTATGTTTTTAACTATATCCATTAGTAACGGGTTTCATGAAAAATATGTAAGCTTCAAAACGTCATGTTTTCAAATTAGGTAAGATAAAAGGACACGTGAAGCATATGTCAAGTATAATCGTTGTTTAGTTTGATCTTTCAATCAATTTAACCGTTTCTCTATTAGCTATTAAAATTAAATAGGGCGCGTTTTGCACAGGTCCCTGTTAAGGTTTTAAATTAGGCACAGGTCCGATCATAATCTTATTGTAAATTTAGTCCCTATTTTTCGAAATTTCAGTAAATAAATTGAAAAAATATAAAAAAATCACGTAAATTCATAATTAAATAAAAAATTAATTGAAAAAAAAGGGGAAAAACAATCAAAATACATGCAAAATAAAAAAAAAACAGAAAATACAGCGAAATTGCAGTAAAATGCATCGAAAGATGCACATATTTCATAATAGTTACATTTGTGTATGCATCTATTTCATTTTCTACGTCAAACAGCTACATACATGCATGCAAATTTCATGAAATATGTGTATGTTTGTACGCAACAATTCAATTTCAGCATGGAAACATACACCAGTGTATATCCGCATCCAAGTATGCAGTTATACATAAAAAACTTCATATAAGTATGCAAATACTGCCCTTCCTCAATTCTGCAAAACATTCTTGCATACAAGTATGAAGTTATGTCTGAATAATTGCATGCTTGTATTCAATTATTCAGCAGGTGTGCACATTTTAATACATGTTTATTCAGATATTGCATACATGTATGCAACTATTGGAAAAAGTTGAATACATCTATGCAACTTTTTTTTCCTTTTCCATGGACTTACGAGACTATTTCCAGAATTTAGATATTTTTTTTATATGTCAGTGCATAAAATTCTGGCCAAAACACGAAAACCACGGAAGTTGGAAAAAGAGAGCTAGAAATTTCAAAAATAGGGCGCGGGTTTGCGTTGAAAACATGACAGGGACGTGGCTTACATTTTGAAATGTTTTAGGGACCTAACGCTTATTTTCACAATTAAAAAATTGTTAAAATTGGTAATTTTCAAATGTTGGAATTTCATCAGGAGATTTATGTCATTTAGTTCGCGACGATTTTTGGTGAATTTTCATATATAAGTTCTGCAATCGGAACTCAAAAAGAGAAGTTATCACCATTTGAAATTTTAGCATCGAAATAATTATGTGTATGAATTTCATAATTTAATTAATTTAAGTCGATTGATTGTTGATAAGTATTAACAATCTAATTAGAATTTAATGCATTCAATCAATGGATGTAATTAATCTGTAAAGTATGCAATTATTAGTAGAGGAATTTAATTAATTATTAACAATTCAAAACTCAAATTGAATGATAGTTGCATTGTCAGCAACTAGTTGGTATAATTTGATAACAAGGGAAGACGAGTGGATAAGAATTAGAAATGAATTAATTAAAATAATTTATGCATATATATATATACATACACGTACATTGAAAGGAAGAAAAGAAAATGGATATACGTACATATACACACACATATAGATATATGTATATATAGTTATTTCCTTAGACAATAAAAGCGTACCAATTTTCATTATATATATATATATCTGTGTGTATGTGTGTGTGTGTGTACACACATATATATAACACAACCGTTACGCCACACGCTTTGTACATGAATATTTCATACTTCTAATAATGTAAGGGAATATGATTTTCCTAATTATATTTAGTTATATTATTGTTCAAATCTTTAGTTGTTAGTTTTAATTTTTATTTCTAAGTTGCTGTAATTAGTTTTTCGCTAGTTTTAAAAAATATTTTTATTGTTAATTAATAAAAATGAATTTGTAGATATTGTTTATCGATTTATCCTTTTTGTAAGTGATATTATGATCTATCTATTAGCACATATAGAGAGGCATTTTGAATTGCTAAATTAGCTCCTATTTTTTAATAATATTAGGATTTAATACAATTTGTAGAGGATGTTTTAATAGTTTTATATAACCATTATTAAAAAAGATGTAAAATATCAGTATTTGGCTACACTCTTTCACGGGCGTTATGCCACATGCTTTAGGCACGAGTTATTTTCTTACAAATTTTATATGTTTAATAGATTAGAAATAAAATGATATATAACCATATTTTTATGTTGAAATCATATGAATTTTTTTTGGCAAGGCTGTCCGGTTTTTATATTGATCCGTAACACTTATTATTATAACAAATAATAATTACAACATTACAGGAGATTGGCAGATTACCAACCTACTACTTCAGTTTTTATGGTGGACCGTCCACCAAAGATGGTTTTATAGTGGACCGTCTACTTAGGCTTTACAATCTTACAGTGCCAGAGCTAGCTATAGTACTAGACTATATATTCCTAGTTGTACACCACGGAGGGAGGCAAATAATTACAATACAAATTACATGTGGTACAAGTCCAAGAAGGACAAAGACAGTACCATGGAGCCACACAGAAGGCACTAACACCAAGACCAGTTTACACTGGCACTAACCTTCAAAGCACAGCAACACCTAGCATAGCAATCACTAAACAATAGGTTCCCTAGCTCCATGTCAACCACGTCATAAACATGACCATCGAACGGTATGAAATCCAATTGCTACTCAAGTAATCACAATCAAGCATTCTTCCTTCGTAAATTGCAAACTTCCAGATGACCATAGAATAGTAAAGCGAACACAGGTGCCATTACCCAAGAGTCACCGAAGTTGAGGCTTTCGCCATGGCAAGGGACAACAATGTTGCTCCACGAAGTCCATATGCCAAACTAGACAGGATCAACATAACATTCCAAGACAACCTTAGCAAACGTGAACTGTTGAAGACAACAATTCATGACATGACATTCCAAAAACAACCCCAAACGAAACCAACATACAACGGTAGAACCAAAACGAGATATCAACTTCACGCCAACTAGTCAATACCCCAAACTAACAGCCAAGTGAAACAACCAAAACCTCACCAACACACAACAACACATCCAATGCTACTATCGAAAACAAACAAAGTTCGAAACCGAGTTAACATACTCACCAAGTAGGAGATTGATCTCATTGTGACTCTACACTCAAATGTTGAACTGCAAACGCAACTGTAGGTACTACAGCAGTGCAAACCTGGTACTGATTAGTTTGAAGGTTGGAAAAGCCAAGGCTATGACTTTAGTTGTTGGATTGTCGCGAAAAGACTCTAGGTATACCACCAAAATGAAGACCCCGAGCACACCACACTAGTGTGAAGACTTTATCGCCACCAACAAGTCGACACTCCACCATTTACAACAGACAATAAACCCAAATAGTACCGGCAAGCTAGTAGCAAATCATGAAACTAAAAAGGGATAAAAAACTGCAAAAAGCCAGAGCGAGAGCACAACGTCAAGGTGGTGAAGGGATGTCAGAAAAGGAGAAGACGCGAGAGATTATTGGCAAAAGGAGAGCATGGGACTATTAAGGAGAGGGAAACATCCGAAAATCTCAAAAACAAAATAGATTTGAAAAGCAAATTTGGAAAGTGTGGAAAGGAGATTTCGGAAGAGAAAGAGCCCAGTTAGGGGTCAAGGGCTAAAGCTGGGAAAGAGTGGATGTAGCAAATGAAAAGGGAGAGATTAAGAGAGAATAGTCGAACATGGAAGATAGAGGAATGTTAATAGAGGAAGAAGAAGAAGGGGGAGGATGCCTAGTCCCCATGGCCAAGATCCTAGCTCTTGTTTTGAAAACATGTAATTGATTATTTTTGTTTTTTATTTCTAAGCTACAAAATATAATATTTTGTTAGTTTGAATTTCTATTTCTAGTATTAACTAAATAAAGATGACTGAATTTGTAAATAAAGTTTTATTTTTTATATCCTATAGAATTTCTATTTATATTATTAACTAAATAAAGATGAATGAATCTGCAAATAAAGTTTATTTGATATATTCTATTTTTAAGCGATATTAAGATTTGTTAAAATTTATGGATGGATGTTTTGAATTTGTAAATTTAGATTATGTATAAAATCCTACTTTCAAGCTATATTATGATCGGATGAAATTTGTAGAGATGCGTTTTGAATTGGCAAAAGAAATTTAGTTGTTGGTTCTTAAGTTTTAGCAGAATTAATATTTAATGATATATACTAGGAGGAGAGGCATTTTTGGTAGTTCAAGCTTACATCTAAAAAGCGAGGTACTAAGCTATTACAACTATTATTGAAGATATAACTATATATGCACACACATGTTGAAAGGAGAAAAGGAAAAGGAGTGTGTATATACACACACATGCACACATGCGTGTATGGTAGGTCGTGGCCTTCAGCGTTCGGCCTCAATGGTCGACCATTGATAAGGATGATTGACCTTACACATTTTAAAATGCGTAAAATTTTTGGCCCTATATGGCCTATATTTGATAGAATTTCATTCTCCAGTTATGTTTGATTTGAACCTCTGTAAACAAACCACAGGGCTTCATTTTAAACTCGTTATTATTGTTTTTAATGATCATGGAATCTCTGTCATTTTTTAATTTTATGAAATATTTGTGTGCAAAATTTTAGATCTAAGATTCTCATATTCAAACCAGGGGAGAATGGAATGAGGGATTGGGAACTGATTCAAATTAGGAAGCTATATCTCGAGATATGGATTTTATTCGTTTGTTTGAATCCAAATGTCCTCTTTTCTAAATTAAATCTAGCAGATCTATCTAAATAATGTTTGTAAAACCAAATAGGGGATTTCAAAGGGGAAAACACATACAAGATGGTCAGATCTAAAACAAATTCATTTGATCACGTTTTGGAGAAATGTATTGTCACAAATGATAATATGCAGACTGAGAAGACACCCTTCTGCGTGCCCCTCCTATGATTTGGGTCCCTAAAACCAAACCCGTTGTCATTCCACCTGCTGAGGTTAATGTGGAGAATCTAACAAACAAAGTTCTGACTGAAAGTCAGAGTTTTGAGTGGACCAAGTCGTTACGAGTCCTAAAACACAATAATACTGGAATGAAATTCAAGTTGAGGGAAGCAAAATACTACATCCTGGTAGATGAAGAAGTTGAAGCTCGTAAATTAATGTACTAAGTGGAAGGTGAAGGTCTTATTTTAGCTAAGGATGGTGATGATGGGAATATCAATGAGAAATTACTTCATGACTCGGCTTGGGGCAGACGACATATATATTCTGAGCATTCTCCGTACTTTATTTTGGACTTGGCTACCCATTTTGCTGAGGCAGTGCCGGAGGTATCAGGTGATGCTAATGGGGGCTAATCTCCCTGTTAGCGCTCAGTAGTCTTAACATTTAGTCAAGCTCATGTACATCTTTTTATTTGTAGTCTAGCAGTTTAGCTAGCTCCAATGACGTAAGCCTATTTACGTTGTGTGGACAGTCCACCATAAAAACTGATTAGTTGATTGCCTACTAATAATCACCTGCACCATCATGCATTTTATTATTAGTTATAATAAAAGGTGTTTGCGGTCAAATAAATGGTCAGGTCTAGATTAGATTCAAAGGATTTGGAAAGCTTTCAAGTGAGCGGATAAATTATATATTTTTATGTAATAGTATATTATATCGTCGTGAATCCATTCCACTTAACACATCTTAGAATTGATGTTTTACTTCGAGAATTTTGCGAATGAAAAAATAATATGTGTTATAATTACAACTGGGAGAATGTTTCCTATAGAATTAAATGTAAGAATATTTAGATTGTTTATTATGCCTAAATTACTCAACTTTGAATTGAAGAAGATGGAGAAAATATTAGTTAATTTTAAATTGAAATATAAGAGAATATATTGTTCAACCTTAGATTAGACTAATGGATAAAATGTTATTCTTTAAAACAACAACATGAAATAGGTTAAATGACATCTTTTGAGATTTAGTTAATATTTTAGTTTACTTGAATAAATGTTGAAGCAAGTAAATATCTATTATTAAAGTCATATCCTTCTGAATGCGATGTGTGGAATTATAAGGGGAAAAAATGGTTTCCACAAAAGGAAAAGAAGAATAAAATAAGGGTAATTGCTATTTTTTGTGTTATTTATTCAATAAATAAAAAGGAAAACTCCTTGTAGTTACATAGATCACACAAACTCCCGTTTTTGGTTAAATATGGTATGGGTGAAACCAAATTTCAGTTTATTAAAATATGGTAAGTTCTAAAAGTGGAGCATTAAGGTTAATGAACTTGGGAATTGACGTAACAATAAAAGTAAGGAATATTTGCAAAATGAGAAGATGGAATGTAATGATCCATATTGTACGTACCAGGTGATTGTAAAATATTATATTTAATTTATAAGTAGTCGAACCATTCTAATATATTGATATGTGGTTTATAAAGATGGGTTACGAGCCCATGACTTTTACCAAATCTTTTGGTTACTGTTTTACTATTCTAGAATCTTGTTTTGACCATAACTTTTGATCAGAACCGAATTAGATGCCCTAACTTATTTCATTGCTTGGGGATGATGGTTGACCGTTCCTTAAAGCGGTCATATTAAGAAAATGGTCTAGTGGTTTGAAAAAAATTGCACTTTCAATTTTTTTTTGTAGAATTATAGTTATTATGCTAATGGGATGAGATTATCATCCTCAATCATGAATAAAGGCTATAGGAAGAGATTCAAAATTTTCTTCCCCATTCGAAAATTAGGATTGGATGATAGTCTACTCTAGTTTATTTTAATTCCCTTAATTCTAATCCTTTTTCTAATCAAATCGTCTCCTATTAACATCTAAAGTCTAGAACTACATCACGAAGTTTAGATCCCATCATTCAACCATTGAAATTTTCATTTCTGTCACTGTTCATGTAAGATCCACATTAAATTACATTCGACTGAAGGTTTTGGTGAGTGATGGTGATCTCTCACATGTCTTGTTGGATTATATGTTGTAGTTAGATATTTTAATCATTGTATATATTGATTTAACCCTAAAACCCGATTATACATGCTACTTAATCATCATATATACTGATTTTACCCTAAAACCTGATTATACATGCTAATTCTAGATTTATAAACCTCTTAGATAACCTAATTATGACATATGTTAAATTAATTTGTTAGATCCAATACAATAAGTGAGTAATTAGCCTTAATTTGTGATAGGTTATGATTGTTATGGATCGATTCATGTTTTTGTGCGAATATACATTTGCTTATAATTGAATTGGTTGTAATTGTTGTTTGAATGTTTGAATTTCATGTTATGATTGATTTGCGTGTTAAAATTGCATTAAGTATGACTTAGAATGAAATTCAGAGCATATCAAGATCAAAATATATTAAAATCGCATAAATTTGGACGATTGGCTCTAGGAGGTGGTGAGAAGGCACATAAGAATTTTGGAGCAAAAATATGCTAGGTATGGGGATCGATTCCAACCCATAAAGCAAGGAATGACACTTACTCATGTAGTTGCTTCATGGGGTGGTGCAACTTCTTTAGTGTCATAATAGGATCCTAATGAAGCTATAATAGAATTTTAGTGAAGATTGGATAGGTCAGGTATCTGGAATAGGATGAATTGACCTAGGTATGAATGGATGAACATATCTGAATTTGGGTGGGTGTGACTTGAACAAGAGGCACTAGAAGGCAGCAAGAACGGATCCATGGAGAGAGTTAGACAAACTTATCTAAGTAAATGGATCTATGCGATCCATAAGGCATGGATCATTACTATTCCATTGGGGAGCTTCAAGTGATGGTGTGATCCATTGATGTGACAAAGGACTTCTTTAGGAGCTTGCAGGAATTCGTGGTCCTTCGTTTGCTTTTAAAAGGTAAAAGTTATAGCTTGATGAAGTTGTGGCTCTTTTATTCTGATCACAGAACGGAGCGGTCGAAGGGGTAAGCGATAGGCAACTCGATGTGGAACGAGGTTATAGGATAATGGCTTGGCTTTAGGTGGGACTTGGGCCTAAAGATGGAGTTGTGGATGATTCTTGTGCTTGAGAGTGCCATAGAGTCATTCATACTCAGCGTAACATATTAAAATTTGGCTTGGCTAAATTAGTTAAAGTAGGTTCTAAAAATGAAATTTAAACAAATAATGAAATTTGATCCTGAACTTGCACTTGTTGCATTCATGATAGAATACTGGTTAATTTTCATGTTTGGAACTTCGCAAAGGGAGCCTATATGAAAAAATTATGGACAAAAAAATGAATATGGGTGGAAAATAATTGAATAAATAAGTAGTAAACAAATTATAATTAATTTTAACCACAAAAGACCAACCGCACTTAAGCAAAATTGACCAAGACGGTCGATCGGAAGGTCGATTTCTCTAGTAGGGGATAGATTTTTATGTTAGATAAGATTTTTTTTTTGAAATTGGGTAAAAAAAATATTAAAGCACAAAAGTCGGCATGGCCCACAATTACAACCCGCATAACGTATGGGATTACAACATAATACAACCAACATATCACTTTTTGTATTCCTTCCTCATTCTCTGAAAAAGAAACCCAAAACATAAATTAGGGCACAACATCTTTTCATGGAGGGCGTAGATTCTCTCGTCTCCTTCCTCCGATCACTTCCTTCCAGTTCCACCCCTCCAATAGCAATCGTTCTTGTTCCGTTGCACTGGTAAGAAGCTTGTTGTTGTTTTTTCCAATTATGACTGCTATTTCTCTATTAATTATGGCTGAATTTGCTAACACATCTCTTGTCTTCTTGAAAGTACGGGAATTTCTTTCTCTCCATGTCTGCCACACTGTGGATGCGAGGCCAACCTTGCTGATCTCTACCATTAACTGAGAAACGTGTCCTCCATCGTTCAGGTAGTTGATTTCTTCCTCCAAGCTACCAATTTGCTTTGTGTTGAAACATTTAAGTTTTTGAATAGCCCATAAACGTTTAGTGAAATTACATTCAAACAATAGGTGATTATGGGTTTCAAGGACGTTATTACACAAATAACATCTGTCTTCATCTATAATACCCAAGCTAAATAAGCGTTCTTTGGTGGGCAGTCCTCCCAAAATAGCCTTGTACAATGTCTGTGCCATTTTAGGAGGTCTAGATCGTGTCCATATAACTTTACTCCAGGAAACATTAGGATGAATCTCTCTAATTCTCACCCACACATCACTAAGCTTAAAATTTCCATTAGCCCAACTCCATGAGTCTTCGCTCATGTCTGGGTAAATAGGCTTAGTATTAATTTCTTTAGTTAGGCTTCGTGCCACTAAATTGTCACTGCAAGCCCACACTTGATTTGAAATGATCGAATTAACTGAAATGTTGAGTGCACCATATGCAGAGTAACTATCCCAACCATACCTGTCAATTATGCTCAGGCCATTTATCCGTGGGTCTCTCCATAGATCAACTGAGTTGCCATTAGCAATTTCACATTGGATTCTAGACTTGAGTTCATTTCTCATCTTCAGGAAGTTTTTCCATACCACCGAGGAATTGTTATCAATGTTTGTTATCCAATTTTTTTTTACATAATGGACCTCATCCAGATAGTCCACAAATTCTCTGAAGAAATTAGTCCCCAGGTCAGTTTAAGCCTATAAGACTTTTTTAGCTCAAACAAACTTTTCAGCCCAACTCCACCTTCTTTTTTAAGTCTGCAAAGCAATTTATAACTGATTTTGTGCAGCCCACCTTTCCAGATGAAATTAGCACAAATTGTGTTTATTTTTGCAAAAGAACAATTAGGAATTTGGAAGGTCTGCAACCAAAACCTGACTTTTAATGTAATCACCGAATTCTCTAATTCAACTCTGCCCGCAAACGACAGCAATTTTGATCTCCAGCCTTGTAGTCCATCTCTAATGTCATCAACGAGTTTTCCACACTCTGCATCTGTAATAGTATTGTTAGAGAGAGGTACGCCCAAGTACTTGACTGGGAGAGAGCCCTCCTGAAACCCATAACATCTAGATACTCTTGTTTGTGACTACAAAACTTGTTAAATAGCACTTTGTTTTGAGTTCATTCACTTTAAGCCTAACCCATTTCCCCAAATTGTGAAATATAAGTTTTAGTTGATCGATTGCATTAATTGAAGCTTTGAACACCACTAAAAGGTCATCAGCTTAAATTAGATAGGCGACTTTAGGCAGGTGGTTATACACTGGCAGAATTAACTTATTTTCAGTAGTAAGTTCCATCTGCAAAGTGAACCATTCCATTGCAACCACAAATGAATAAGGGGAGAGTGGGTCCCTCTGCCTGATCCCCCTAGTGTTGGCTATGTATCCCTTCGGAACCCCATTGATCAAAAAAGAGAAAGTAGGAAAATTCAAGCAAAAATCAATTAGGTTAATGAGATTATCTGGTAACCCCATTGAATGTAGCATATGTGAGATGAAATTTCTATTCACTCTATCATAGGCCTGATGCAAGTCTATCTTATGACATAACTAGTTTAGCCCCTTTCTTGTTGAAGTCTCTAAATAATTCATGAGCCATAAGGGAATTTTCTGAAATAAATATACCTTTAATAAATACACTTTGGCATTGAGAAATTAGAGCAGGTAGAACACAATTCAATCTATTGCAAATTATCTTACTTAAAATTTTGTAAACCACATTACAGCAGGCATCTGGCCTGTAGTATTCAATTCTGGTAGGGTTTTGAAATTTTGGAACAAGTGAAATGAAAGTGTGGTTTATCTCTCTTATGAATTCACCTGTGCCTAATGCTTCTCGATATGACGCTAACAAGTAATTTTTCAGGTGTTCCCAGTGCAATTTGAAGTAGGCTGCCCCCATGCCGTCAGGCCCGGGCTGGAGTCATTATGAATGTAAAAAACAACAGTCATCAGTTCCCTCATGCTAATCTTACCACCCAACATCAATCTGCCTTCAGTAGTAATCTGCCTTCGACACTCAATACTGGGTAAGTCTTCATCATACTGGCCATTGAAAAGTTCTGTGTAGTAGGAGATAGTTGTGTCGTCTAATTACTTGATTTGCTGCATCAATTCACCCTATTCATTTAAACAATTTAGAAGATTGCTATAATGCTTTCTTTGTGACATTTTAGTATAGAAAAATTTAGAGCATTCGTCTCCCTACGTCAGCCATTTTTCATTGGCTTTTTGTTTAATCTCCAAAAATTTAACTTCCAACGTTGCCTTGAGTTGTCTTTGCAATTCATAATAGTCACAGTTGAGTCCTTCATTCATTCGGTTTGCATCAAGTAATTCCTGCGTCTATTCTAGTTGAGCTTGGATGTTTTGAATATGGTCTCCCTCTTTCGATCGGGTTTTATTCCATCTTTTCAAATTGAGTTTGCATTGCTTTAGTAACATGACCACTTTGAACATGTTGTTAGATAATATATATATATATATATATACACATATATATTTATATACATGTATATATACAGATACACACACACACATATATATTTATAAACATGATTTTTTCAAAGTTTTAATCTTATGGTTCCGGGTCATTTTAGTACTTATAAATAATTTCCTAGTCCCCTTACCATTTTCATATTTTCTGTAAGCAATAACGAAGCTCTGCCATTTTCATTTCTCCAATCTCTTGACAACTTTGCTAAATAAAATATAATTCTATTCAAACAACAATAATTGAAGAGAATGAATTCACATTTATAAGAAAAGAAAAGATTTGTGCATAAGGTATTTTCTTAGGCTATTATTCTTTATTTTCTTTCCCTATTTTAATTATTTTGTCAGATCTTCAAGTGTATATATGTACATATCCTATTTTTATAAATATTATACAGATCCATAAAGATTTGAAGATGAAACCTAAGGCTTAGTTCAGATCAGAGATTTGAGAAAGCTTTACATGTGAGTAGGAAATCTATATGTTGTTTATAATATCAACTATTTTTCGTTGGTATAATTTTAATCTATATGCCGAAATCTGATAATTAAAATTGGAGGCTTCTTAACTAAAATATCTAAAATTTCCCACAATTCTTTTATTATCTTCTTATTAATATTTCCATCTAAAATGGAATTCAATCCTTAAAAAATATTGAAACTATTGTTTGTGGTTTTACTACAAATCTGCAAGAATAGGTGTAATGGTAGAATTTTATGAAAATTGCCCTTTTTAATCTAAATCTGTCAATTTTTTTAAAGTCATAAGGAAATGTGATACTTTTATAAATTAGCGCTTTTTTCATTTTCTACAAAAGACCTTGTTTGAAATGATAAGGAATATATAAATAAACAAATAGAAGAGATGTGTTAATTTATGGGCTTTGCGCGTATTTATACTGTCACCTGCAAATAAAAGGACATTTGTTCCTTATATTTTTGAATAAGTCAATATTTCCTCCTTTTTAAATGTTTGGGCAAATTTATGAGAATTATAGAAAAAGACCTTTTTTTTTAATTTAAATCTGAACTGTCAAGAAGCCGGAACATGAAGAGATGGTTCTAGTCTTTTGTTTGGACTAGAATGTAAATTAGCTAGACTTAGTAAATTATTTAAGTATATAAATATGTGGAGTAATTATCTACGTAATAAATGTGCTAATATACATACACACACCCTCTCCCTCTCACTTTATCCGTCCAAATATTACACAATTTACATGTATTATTAATATTAAGTGGATATTTATGATATGTTTGAATTTGAATTATTTTCTATTAACTACAGATGTTAATTAATATATATGTAATAAAGAGAAAATAAACTGTTGTAACCTTGGGACTTATAGGAAAAAATGTGGTAATAAAATATAACATTTGAAAAGGTTACAACTAATATAAATTAGAATTAAATGTTGTAACTTAGATTTATAGGCAATTAAAGTTACAATAATATGGAGATAATAAATGAATTACAATTAATATGAATTAACGGAATGAAATGGGATTCATATAAATAAGACTTGATTGTAATGTTTGTTACCTTATAAAAATTATGGTTATTAATGGCATAAGGCAGTTATGGTAATTAATTTGAAATGGGATTTCGACAGAATTTCCATTATTAATACCAAGTCCAATAAATCATCCAATAGTTATATCAATATTATTTTTTCTTTAAGAAATACCAATCTTATCTTATAATTAGTTAAACATTAGGAATATTACCTCCAAATAATGTAACAATTGGATTTAGTAGGTTGATATTGTGAGGTTATTTGAGTTATCTGATAGAAATTTACACCTTTCAACATATGAATATATGTATAATTGATGTGAGATTTCATTGACATTGGAACCATAACAATTGTATTATCGGTGTATGGAATGTTTTTAATGGTTTATTTGAAGAATTGAGGTCTTAAGTAATTGTAGGACCCTCGCCTCCTCAGAAAGAAGAAACCTAAAAGTGCATTCCGTGTCATAGCCTGCTTCAGAATTTAGGTATTATGTAGTTTCGAAATTCGCCTCTTAGGGTATTAAGTGAGTTAGCTTACCCTTTTATTTATATTTCTCTTAAGGAGTAAGGGTAGAGCCATAGGGTCCACCTTTGTTAAGTATTAAATGATCAGATAACTATCCTTTTTTCCAATAAGAAGCATTAAATGACTAATAGGGTACGAGGTCAGTAATCCTTGAAAGGGTCTGCTTCCTTTGGGTAGTAAATGATTGGATTATAGTCCATCTTCAGATATGGTATTAAATGATTGCTACGAAGGTACCAAAGTTCTTATTATCATGAGGGAAGCATCTAAGTGGCTCAAGGATTATCCAATAAGCTAAATTAGATAGTACTGTATGGGTCCACCGGGAGAATTTTTTTACCAATCTTGTAGGTCATAAGTAACAATTTACAATCTCTCGCCTTATACGGGGTTGAGACATGCGAATGGCAGAAGCCTTAATCAGCGGTTAACGAACTTAGTAGCTCGTGTCCTCTAATTTATAAAAGTTTGTTAGTAAACTATCTATCAAGTTATTAAGTGATTATCAGATCCATCTTAGGCCTTAAGTGATCGTAGGATAGGAATTCTCGTTACATATTATAATTCGAGTTAGGTTGCAAGTGGCTATAAAACCCGCTTTTTGATTTTGTGACATATTAAGTGGTCAGGTGTCCATCTCTTAGTTATTAGTTTGTTGTGTAGTCTAAAGGCTTCGTTTATGTACGAAGGCTTTATCTTAGGATTTAATAATTTATTTTGGAAACTACTACCTTGGATATGGTAGTTTATATATATAATATATTTTTTACATTCAACTATATAATAAACTATAATAAATTCAAAATATAAAGAAAGATTTTTCTATATTTATAATAATAAGATATTGAAAATACCAAAAAATTGGAATTCCTTTTTTTAGATTAGAGAAAGTTATAACAAATAAGGATTCATATTATAGTGGATCAGTCCTAAGAAAAGTATAAGATATAGATAAAGATACAACAATAAAAATTATATTCAAACATTCCTCTTATTTTGGTTCAAAAAAGGATGAAGTTAGGATACGAAAGAATATAGACCCTTTGTAACAACCCGAAAAATCAGAACCAATTTAAAATTTTATTTTAAGGAAATTTTATTAGAAAATGCGTCAGAATTTAAAAATTCCATTATTAAATTATTGTATATATGATAATAATAATAATAATATCGTAAAACTTTTAATGTTATTTATGTAATAACACATGATGTTTAATACTATATGTTTTGAAAATTGAAAGGTTGCAAACTTTCTAATAATTATCATTAAATAATCTAGCATTTATCTCATGTATTTATTCTCTCCTCTTTCTACTCTTTTATCTATCATTCAAATTCATTTAGAAACAAAGCTCTTCCCTTTATTTCTCCATTTCTTCATCCCTTCTCTTTATATCTACAATCTTCAAGTCTCAAAATAAAATAAAATAGAAGTCTTGTTATAAAATAAATCAGAACATATGTTAAACAAGAAACCATTAGAGAGAACATAAAAGATAGGGTAAAGACTTTTATTTCTATTACTTCAAGTATATACAATTTCTATTACATTGGCTCCTTTATATATAGGCTTTGGAGCTGATGCTAGACTTATTCCCATGATGTGGGACTAAATAGAATATGACAAGAGCATATTCACTTATATATATTACAACACTCCCCCTTGAATATGCATCTTCAAAATCTTGAATGCTCTGCTAACTTGAAGTTGTCCCTTTTAAAACATGATTGCTCCCCCCTTATAATTATCTTGCTTGCATATATCCACTCAGTCGATACAACTATTGTCTGTTGCCTTCAAAACTCTATCAGGAACACCCAATGGGAAAAACCTTGAACGAGAAAAAGAGTACAACGTATGACATTATGAATATCATATTAAAATGATATTCCTTAAAAGAGTTTGATGCTTCAGGATCAAAACAATGCCTCATTAAAAACCTTTTTATGAAAAACCATATGGGAAAAATCATATACAAGGAAAAGAGTGCAAACTCATTTCATCTTTAGATAACATGTTTTACAACATTACAATAAGGGCTGATACTTCAGGATCAAGATAATGCCTCATTAGAAACTTTACTAACAAAAACCCAGTGGGAAAAATATTAGTGCAGGAAAAGAGTACATTATAGCATATTATTATATGCTCCCCCTTATTTATAACTATATTGATGTAGTCAACGCATGCCAATTTTGTACATTATCTTTTGGAATGTTGATTTGGAAATTGATTTTGAGAACAGATCTACCAGCTTTTCTTGAACTGAATTTGTTTCTCCTCTTTCTTGTTATCCTTTCATTCATGTGTGAGGAGAAATTTAGAGGAAATGTGCTTCATCCTATCACCCTTGATATAATTCACTTGAATCTGAGCCATGCAAACTGCCTTATCTTCTTCATAAATAATTGTTTACTGCATCAAAAGATGCTTGATACTTCTGGATCAAAATGTTGCCTCATCAAAACCTTACTAAGAAAAACCCGATGGGAAAAATCTTAGTGAAGGAAAAAGAGTACACTATACAATGTCATATTTACTACGTCAAAAGTAGTATGATACTTCTGGATCAATGTAATGCCTCGTTAAAACCTTAATCAGAAAAACCCAATGGGAAAAAAATCTTAAATAAGGAAAAAGAGTACATTATAACTTATTTTTTTTTATGTTACTTTTTGGTTGATACTTCTGGATCATGACCCATGCCTCATTAAAACCTTACTAAGAAAACCCAGTTGGGAAAAAATTAGTTAAGGAAAAAGAGTGCATTATATCATACTTGTGGATGCTCCCCCTGATTTAATAATTTCCTCTGAATTCGTATTCTTCTTTCAATAACTCAAATTGCTTACAAATACTTCTTAATGAAGTTTTTCTTTTAAAACTTCATGTGCATTTACATGCTTCAGGCATGTTTTCTTATTTAAAACTCCTTCCTTTTGTGATTTGTATGTTATTAATATTCATTTATGAATACACTTCAGGTGCTTATAATTTTCTGTTTCAATCGAACTTGCATATTGCAATACATATTTGATGAATAAGACACTTTTCATTACTAAGCAGGAAGTAATCTACTCATCTTGAAGTATATCAAGATTTTCATTACAACAATACTTAGAAGAATGAAGTATATCAAGATTTTTATTACAACAACACTAAGTAGGAAGTAATCTACCCACCTTGCAGTATATCAAGGTTTTCATTACAACAATACTTAGAAGAATGTTGTAATCTATCATCCATGTTCTTGGTATTCTTTATAACAACAAATGTTATTTATGTTCTTCAGGAACTTATATATTGTAATAATTTTTGCATATCGCAACTACCACTTCAATGGATATTAAGAGTTTTATTACAGCAATTCTTGAAAGCAGGAAGTTGTAACACCCCACCTCCGTTAAGGTCACTCACAAAGGGAATGCCTTAACTTTGGTGGAGCATTTTAGTAAACAGAACAGAAACTTACAAGACAGATAAAACAGTACTTGAAAAATTTATAACTTTATTTCAACAGAACCGAAATAAACTTGGTTACATCCTTTCAAATCACAATATCAGAATTCAAGTACAAAATATCAGTCTTGTACAAAATCCTTCAGAATGCATAGTTTAAAGTCATAATCCCCACAGAAGAAGACAAGCCATACTTTAAGCACTGCAAGTGGAAGAAATCTGGATCAAGCTAGAGTATTCCCTTCTACAAAACCTGGGGGGGAAACGGAAGAAAGGAGGCGAAACAACAAGGGTCAGACAAAAAGTCTGGCAAGTCCAGTGATTTTCAGTTATGAACAGATAATAATAACATGACATGAACATAAAACTGGATGAGAGATAGCTGTAACAGGTGTAGCAGATATAATAGAAGAACAGAATGACATAAGCTATTTCTTTACACTTCTCTGCGCTAACACTAGTATAACAGAATTAGGTGTCACCCTAATGTCTAAACTGAAACAGAAACGGGTACAGAATAATTTAACAGAAACAGAACGCTAATAATGGGCCTTTACTACCCGATCAGAAACAGACAGAAGCAGAAACAGATTAATCCCTACGGAAATAGAATGTAGAATTAGGTGTACACTAGTAATGGGACTTTACTACCCGAACAGACGGTACCACACAGAAACAGACAGGTGTTACCACCCAACAGAAACAGACGGTACCAACAGAATCAGACAGAACTAAGTGTACCCTAAATCCCTACCCCAAGCGATCGGCTCCCTAATACATGAATATCCAGTGTCGGCCCCACAGTAGGGTGTATCATTCCCTAAAGTGACCACCAATTGGCACAGACTTATTTACAGATGTCACGGCGTCTTACATCCTCAGAGGCAGACCGGGATCCATGCACACACATGACCCGGTTGGAACGCACCATCAACACCCCTCGCCATTATCAGAATGAACCGCTTATAATTAGTTCATTAAGCGTGCCCGGACCCTACCTACTGTTGGGTCAAAGTTTTGATACCAGAAAGGGTTACTGACTAATATGGGTCCCAAACAACAGATGACACAAGTAATTCCCCTCCTAACCTTGTGTCCCCAGACTAGCAGATTTCAGCTTAACTTGTTTATAAGTTCAGACATACAGAGTTTAGATCAACTAGTTCACAGATCAGACAATCAAGTTAATAGGTTTTCAGACTAACGGATCAGATGTTTGGATTAACAGGCTTACAGATTAACTGGTTACAGATTAACAGACTTACAGATTAACCGGTTACAGATTATCTAACTTTGTATTGGGCCCACGGATTCACGAAACGGGTTTATCAGATTCATTGGTCCAATTGATTTAACCTTACCCAACACGTTTTAGACATCATATTTATCTCAGATTTTCAGTAATTAAATATTAATGCCCAAACCTCTCACATTAGACTGACAGTTTGCGACTACTGGTTAGCCCGGTTGGTTCCGGGCAGGTTTCTGTCGCAAACTGAGTCTAACCTCGGGTTTTAAGCACGTTATGACCAACTTCTCACATTAGAACCTATTGTTTGCGACCACTGGAATATGCCGGGCGGTTCCAGGCAGAATTACGCCGCAAACTCATTCTAACCTCGAGTAAGCCATGTTTATCTTTGCGGCCAATTAATTGATGATTTGCCATTTATACCCACGCCTAATATACATGTCAATTATTCATAACTATAGCCAATTCAGGTTATGTCAATAGCGGACTAATTATATCAACTCAACAGATATTGCAGATAACAGATTTTTCAGATTAGGCGACTTAACGGATTTAGCAGATTAAGCAAACTAGCAGATCTAGCATTTTCAACAGACTTAGCAGATGACAGATTTGGCAGATGAACAAATGTAATAACCCGGAAAATCTGGGCCAGTTTAAAATTTTTATTTTGGCAATTTTAGCGAATTTTGATTATTTAAAATGAATTATTTTAAATAATATCGACGAGAAAATTTATTTTGAATATAATTCGACGTATATGTTATATACGTCGTCGTTAGAATATAAATAATTATTTATAATTATAAATAGAATTGAAAATGGCGCGGTAGTTCGATAATTCGATTTCAAACTTCAATTGAATGTACCGGGTGCAAAACAATCCGGATTTTAGTGAAACCAAAAACATTAGGATCTAATTGATAATATCTTTCCAACGAATCCGAAAAATTGAAATTTCATAGCGGGGATCAAAAGATATGTCCAGTTGAAAATTCTGAATAGTCGCTATGGAATTCAGGCCCTTAAAAATGGGAATTTTGCAAACGACCTCGGATTTCGACGAAACCACTTTTGTTGGGTCCGTGATGTCAATTTATTGCTAGATTCCAAATTTCATAATTTTTCGAATCAATATGTGAGTGTGGCAAAGAAAACGTGTTTGACCAGTTTCAGTTGATTTTAATCGACTGGAAAATGGCCATTTTTCTAACGGTCTCAGAATTCGACGAAACTAGTTTTGTTAGGACCGTATTGTCAATACGAAGCTAGAAAATATTTTTCTGAAATTTTCCTGGTTAGTATGTGGCCCCGGTAATTTGAAATGTACGTTAAAAATGCAATATAATGATTTAAATGTAAATTTCAACGGAAACTGATTCAAACGATCATATCAGCTTGCGATACATATCCCAATGGGTTCGGAATAGGGGTAAAACGCTATGGACGACAGGCGGTGGGCCTCGTTTTGAGGTCGTATGTAAAAGTCAAAATTTTGCATTTAAAATAATAATAATAAAAAAAAATATGAACATTCTCTCTCCTGCCCTCTTCCTATACGTTCTGGCCCCCCCTCATTCTCGATTCAGTTTTTAAAAAAGGAAAAGAAAAAAAAACGACAACGAAGGGCGGAGCGAACCGCCGCCCCATCGCAGTCCACCTCCCCCCCTCGCGCCGTCCACCTCCCTTCTTCACCAGCCTCTCGCTCTCCTCCTCCTTAAACCTCCAACCCGCAAACACCTCTTAACCCACCATCGCCGTTCGGTCTGAGCCCACCTCACCTCAGATTCGCCACCTCCTGCTTGAAGCCGCCGTGAATCCTCCCACCACCTCCAGGAAACGACGTATCTCCCCACCTCCTTCAATTCTCCAACAGTAATGCGACTTTCTTCAAAGAAAAAGTAAGTTTTTATTAACATTTATTTTGATTTTCAGTTTATGTATAAACAACATGCAAAGTTAGAATTTTTATAGCAAGAAAAGGTGGGATTTTTAACGCAAGAAAGGCGAGATTTTTATGATGCTAAAAGTCTAGATTTTCATGAATAAAAGATGGGATTTTTAATTGGTTAAAGATCGAATTTTTCTTAGTTAAAAATTAAGATTTTTGTTAGTTAAAAATTAAGATTTTTGTTAGTTAAAAGTTAAGATTTTTGTTAGTTAAAAATTAAGATTTTTGTTAGTAAAAAATTAAGATTTTTGTTAGTTAAAAGTTAAGATTTTTGTTAGCAAATAGATAAGATTTTTAAAAGCAAAAAGATAAGATTTTTTAAAAATAAAAAGGGCGTTGTAAAAGTATTTTCTTTTATGTAAAAATAGCGTTATAAAAATATAATCTCTTATATAATAGTAGGTTGTTAAAAGTATAATTTTTAACAAACGGTGTTGAACAGATCTCGTTGGAAGCACGACGAAGATGTTCTACATCAGAAGAGTCGTGGTGTATGGTTTAGCTATTTGTGAGAACTTCTCACCTCTCAATTTTATTTATTCTAGTAATAAATATATACTAGGATGCAGACGGTGTTTAGTAGCACCCGACACCCGTCATCCACAGACCATGGATGGCTTGTTTGTTTAATTATTTGGTTGTGTAATTGGTTAGATTATTTGATTGAAATTTAATTGATTGGTGGATTGAATGGATTTGATTGATGTGTGAATGGCGTGGGCCTTCACTAGACTGGGGATAAGGCTTGGCCTTGTCCCGTTTCTAGTATCGTGCCGTTATGCCGCCGAAATTTTCTAAAATAAGTTAGAAAAATAAAAATATCATTTTATTTAAAGAATGAACTGAATAGAAATTCATATGTTGGAATAAAATGTTTTGTCGTTAAAAATATATTTTTTAACGTGAATGTGAATAAATAAATATTCATTTACAAACCAGACGGTTTGTTTATGTACACCTATTTGAAGGACATTGATTGGGTCGATAAATTTTACACATCGCCCAACTGCACAGATAAAATATGCGTTTGATTGTTTGAAACCCCACTCGGGTGTTGGGATGAAATTTGAAGTTCACTCATCCTGATTGATTAAATATGTCGATCGATTGATTGACAGGCTGTTATAAGCGTTAGATATCTATATTTGATGCTTATACAGTGTAGTGCACTTTGGTTGATGGTTGATTATTTTTCAATGCTATTATATGTGTGTAATGTATGAAAATCCATATAATTAACTCTATATGGTAATTGATTGGGCCTCATTCCAATTTGAAAAATAAAGAATATTATAAAATAAAAGTTCATGTGTTGACAGTACTCATCCATTGAGATTGGTCATGTGTTGAACGAAATATTTTAGTAATAAAATTTACATCTTTATCGATATAAAATAAAAGTTCATGTGTTGACAGTACTCATCCATTGAGATTGGTCATGTGTTGAACGAAATATTTTTGATAATAACAACTATTTTGAAAAAGAAATATTTGAAATAGAATATTTGAAAATAGAAATTTATGAAGCCGTGTTGACTAGTTTGACGCCATTTTGACGTGAACGATATTTATATCGATTTTATTGATTTCGAAATGAATAGAATTTGGAAACGTTTTCGAAATGAATTGAATATAAAACGATTTCGAAATGAATTGAATATAAAACGATTTCGAAATGAATTGAATTGAAAACGATTTCGAAATGAATTGAATTGAAAACGATTTCGAAATGAATTGAATATAAAACGATTTCGAAATGAATTGAATTGAAAACGATTTCGAAATGAATTGAATATATAACGATTTCGAAATGAATTGAATTGAAAACGATTTCGAAATGAATTGAATATATAACGATTTCGAAATGAATTGAATTAAAAACGATTTCGAAATGAATTGAATTAAAAACGATTTCGAAATGAATTGAATTGAAAACGAATTCAAATTGAATTGAAAGCGAATTAAAATGAATTCAAATTGAATTGAAATTTGAATTGAATAGAAATGAATCTTAAAACGAATTTATAAAGAAGAATTCAATTTTGATTTGAATTGAAAAGAAAGTTGAAATTGCTTTTGAAACGATTTTAAAACTATTTAGAAAATTCGTTTTAAATAGAAATCGACGAAGTATATATTATATATATTATATATATATAATATAATGGCCTGAATAGAACGCGCCGCGGCAGTTCGTGAATTTCGACCATTTATTTCAAACGGACATTACGGGAGATCCGACCGTCGGATTCTCCTAAAACCGGAACCGTTGGGTTCGTATCGAAAAGAGCTTTCTAATGAATATTAGAAATTAGAAATCTAACGGTTGGATTTTGAATTATGTCCAAATCAAATTTGAAAAAGGTCGCTATAAGTGCAGTTCGATGGCCATTGATGGAAATCGACTGTACGGGCCTTGATAAAATCATTAAAAATAGTAATAATTTATGTAAAATCATAAGAAATGATTTAGAAAGAATTGGGATGAAAAACTCCATATTTGAAAAGATAAAAATAGATTTTTATCGAAATGAACTAGTTTTGAACTAGAAATATAATTCTATTTATTTTTAAATAAATAAATTGGATTTGAAATGGTTTTGAAAATAACCAGAATTTCCAATGATTGCATTGGAATGGATTTGAATCGAAATTGCCTTCGGAATATTTCGATGTTGGATTTCGTGATGATACAGATATTGTTATGGGAATTTGAAAGATATATATATATATCGTTATTTCCAATGCGATATTTGTTAGTCGTAGAATTTGATATTGAATATAAGCCGGTATATTTTCTATTCAGAGCCTTGTATTGAATATCAAATGTGATTTGGGTTTGTCGTGAATGGTGTCTTCACTAACACTGTTCTTGAACCCAGTTGAGAAAAGATTAAATCTTTTTATTTAGATTTAATGAAGTGTACCAATTCAATAATATTTAATTGGAATTGAATTGATGTTGGTTTCGGCCTTCGGGGTTAATATTTGGGGAATTATTCTCTTGATTAATTTACGGTTAGTGACTAATGAATTGGAATGAGGCGTATGTTGTGTTTGTGTAACACTTATTTAAAGTATACGCGAGTTATTCGGGAAGACCGGGTTTATCCCATTCTGAATAACTGATACGACGATAAGTCGAAGATGAAGACGATGGTCGAAGACCGGAAGTCTTCACGTTGTTTGGGTGATTACCGATGATCTTGATTGGGCTGTACACCCAAGAAGATGGAAACAGTTGGTGATCGTCCAGACGTACTTGGAGATGGATGGATATGCGAGGAAAGTGCCTCCGGTTTCGTTCAGACCCAGAACGGACTTGTAAATGGACTGTGTGTCTGACATTGGATTTTAGTCCGTGTGATTGATCTCTATTAAATATATATCTGTTTGGCGGCGGAGAATTTATTCTCTTGCTTAACGCCCTTCTCTGAGACATACGAGCTCAGGGGTTATATATTGATGGATATCAATCGCATGGAGTGAATTGCCTGTGTGGCATGCTAAGATGCAAATGATCAAGGCTTCTGTTGAAAAGCAAAGTCTTGTGGTTGGTGATCGAAGCACGGCCTTTGTGGCGTAGCTTTGTGTAACGTTGATTCGCGAGTATCACACCCGGTATGAATCAAAAACGGGAGACGGACATTAGGGAGGACATGCGTTTCTTTCTAGTTAGGTGTGGCGTCTGTGCTTGAACTGGCTAACGAGTTTGACTCATGTGGATGTTGCTTATTATTACTTGCTGAAAAGCGAGGCGCCTCGTGATATCGGTTTCGGCCGATTCTTCTGGTCGGCTGACGGGCCAGACTTACACCCCATAGGGTGGGGAAACGTATTGTTCAGGCATAATAATCCACATCGGTGGACCGACCCTGACGATCTAAAGGCTTTCCTGCGCGCTTGCCTGTGGCTTGGGCTAGAGAGTCACGAATCGGTAGAGGACGATCCCTAGCCTCGGTTCATACCATAAATGATAACCCAATTTCCAATACGTGTATTGCGGTTTTAATTGTAAAACTAGTATGGCGACATGATATATGGTACCCATGCCGTCTATGATTGATATTTATGATTGAAATTGCTTTGACACTATACACTTATAGTAGTATCAAATGATTTGTTTTAAACGTACTAAGCATGTTTGGCTATTATAAGGGAAAACCCTATCCTCGGCTGCGTTGCATTGTGTGATGGGACCTGGGTCTTATAATAGCTTCATTTTTAGAAAAGCATTGCGTTGTTTACCTATATGCACTGGTATTCTTGGGAGGAAACCCGTTCCGTGTTATACGGCGTGGTCCCTTGATTTACCTAACTTTTAAAATAAAGAATAATAACTGTTTTAGTTCTCACACCAGTCACATGACTGACCTGGAGTTTATTGTTTTAACCTAAACTCTGGGTGCCCTTATTTTGACACGGGCATCTAGTAGTTTTGGTTTTGCAGATTTATATTCACAGGATCCTGGTTTACAGCTGGAACGATATCCGGAAAGCTTTGTATCCGTATATCTCCTTCTAGTTGTGTATTGTATTATTTTCCGCTGCGATGTATTTAAATGTAATTTAAATCTCTGATATTTCTGTGTAATATTCATTTATACTCTGTATATTCTTGTAATCTGATGCATTGTTGTAATATACAATGAAATGTTCTTTTATATGCGTTCTGTTTTGTCGTGTTCTCAACGTTAGGGCGTTTCGAGCGGTCTGGATCGGTTTAGCGACTGTTTCGGACCGAGCGAAATTCTTTCTCGTCACAGTTGGTATCAGAGCTTTGGTTTACAAAGCTTAGAGGACAAGACACATTAGAACCATACGAAAGAATTCATCAGATATTGGATTAGTAATATCCAACGGGAATGACTCGTTAGAGATAGGATCAATAGTATCCTAGAACGAGTGTGAAGAGTATATTTTTCAAATGAAAACAAGTCTGTTTTGAAATTTAGATCGTTTTACACGTATTTGAATAATTTATTTATATTGATTTTGGGCAATTCAGTATATAAAGAATTTGCATATACGCCTTGCAAACGTATATTCAAAATTTTAATATATTGGATAGATATAGCATCACACTCTAGTCGCCCGAAGATGATATTGATGATAGCGATCGCATCATCGACATTTATGTTCGAGTTTCGAAGGTGTGATTTTCTATATATTTCCCTTAGACTGGTGTGAGAACCAAAGCTAATATAGCTAGAATACATTGTTGTGATTTGGCATCAAAACATGATTTTCTTTATATGTATCAAAGTTATGAATTTGAAACTCTAATTCACTAATTGATTGATGTTTGTGTTGCTTGTTTAGTTGTTTGATAAATTTTGAACCATTACGCCTAATTGAATCAAATATTGACTTATATTGAGAATTAGTCGCATATGCTTGCATACATGTACTTACATTGAACAGGTCATAGCAAGGAGGCTAGAGCATAGAATAAAATTTGTTTGCCCGACAAATAGGTACATGTTTACTACATAATTTACTGTTTTGTTTGGGTGATGATGATTTTATGAGCCTATTGGCTAGCCGCTTGGCTTTTTCTTTTTCTTTTTGAGATCTGAAGGACCGGGGAAGCTATTTGAAATTCCCCGATGCTCCCGGTGCAGGGGAGGTTATGGCGAAATTTTTCAAAAATTTAGGGTGTTAGCCATATTTTTGAAATTTTTGAAAATTCTCAGAAACTGAAAAGTTGGAGAATGAAAGCCTGATCGAACGTAGAGTTGAATAATCAAACCACTTTCGACTTTGTTCCTTTTCGGGGACGAAAAGTTTTAAGTGGGGGAGATTGTAATAACCCGGAAAATCTGGGCCAGTTTAAAATTTTTATTTTGGCAATTTTAGCGAATTTTGATTATTTAAAATGAATTATTTTAAATAATATCGACGAGAAAATTTATTTTGAATATAATTCGACGTATATGTTATATACGTCGTCGTTAGAATATAAATAATTATTTATAATTATAAATAGAATTGAAAATGGCGCGGTAGTTCGATAATTCGATTTCAAACTTCAATTGAATGTACCGGGTGCAAAACAATCCGGATTTTAGTGAAACCAAAAACATTAGGATCTAATTGATAATATCTTTCCAACGAATCCGAAAAATTGAAATTTCATAGCGGGGATCAAAAGATATGTCCAGTTGAAAATTCTGAATAGTCGCTATGGAATTCAGGCCCTTAAAAATGGGAATTTTGCAAACGACCTCGGATTTCGACGAAACCACTTTTGTTGGGTCCGTGATGTCAATTTATTACTAGATTCCAAATTTCATAATTTTTCGAATCAATATGTGAGCGTGGCAAAGGAAAACGTGTTTGACCAGTTTCAGTTGATTTTAATCGACTAGAAAATGGCCATTTTTCTAACGGTCTCAGAATTCGACGAAACTAGTTTTGTTAGGACCGTATCGTCAATACGAAGCTAGAAAATATTTTTCTGAAATTTTCCTGGTTAGTATGTGGCCCCAGTAATTTGAAATGTACGTTAAAAATGCAATATAATGATTTAAATGTAAATTTCAACGGAAACTGATTCAAACGATCATATCAGCTTGCGATACATATCCCAGTGGGTTCGGAATAGGGGTAAAACGCTATGGACGACAGGCGGTGGGCCTCGTTTTGAGGTCGTATGTAAAAGTCAAAATTTTGCATTTAAAATAATAATAAAAAAAATATATATGAACTTTCTCTCTCCTGCCCTCTTCCTATACGTTCTGCCCCCCCCCACCCTCATTCTCGATTCAGTTTTTAAAAAAGGAAAAAAAAACGACGACGAAGGGCGGAGCGAACCGCCGCCCCATCGCAGTCCACCTCCCCCCCTCGCGCCGTCCACCTCCCTTCTTCACCAGCCTCTCGCTCTCCTCCTCCTTAAACCTCCAACCCGCAAACACCTCTTAACCCACCACCGCCGTTCGGTCTGAGCCCACCTCACCTCAGATTCGCCACCTCCTGCTTGAAGCCGCCGTGAATCCTCCCACCACCTCCAGGGAACGACGTAGCTCCCCACCTCCTTCAATTCTCCAACAGTAATGCGACTTTCTTCAAAGAAAAAGTAAGTTTTTATTAACATTTATTTTGATTTTCAGTTTATGTATAAACAACATGCAAAGTTAGAATTTTTATAGCAAGAAAAGGTGGGATTTTTAACGCAAGAAAGGCGAGATTTTTATGATGGTAAAAGTCTAGATTTTCATGAATAAAAGATGGGATTTTTAATTGGTTAAAGATCGAATTTTTCTTAGTTAAAAATTAAGATTTTTGTTAGTTAAAAATTAAGATTTTTGTTAGTTAAAAGTTAATATTTTTGTTAGTTAAAAATTAAGATTTTTGTTAGTAAAAAGTTAAGATTTTTGTTAGTTAAAAGTTAAGATTTTTGTTAGCAAAAAGATAAGATTTTTAAAAGAAAAAAGATAAGATTTTTTAAAAATAAAAAGGGCTTTGTAAAAGTATTTTCTTTTATGTAAAAATAGCGTTATAAAAATATAATCTCTTATATAATAGTAGGTTGTTAAAAGTATAATTTTTAACAAACGGTGTTGAACAGATCTCGTTGGAAGCACGACGAAGATGTTCTACATCAGAAGAGTCGTGATGTATGGTTTAGCTATTTGTGAGAACTTCTCACCTCTCAATTTTATTTATTCTAGTTATAAATATATACTAGGATGCAGACGGTGTTTAGTAGCACCCGACACCCGTCATCCACAGACCATGGATGGCTTGTTTGTTTAATTATTTGGTTGTGTAATTGGTTAGATTATTTGATTGAAATTTAATTGATTGGTGGATTGAATGGATTTGATTGATGTGTGAATGGCGTGGGCCTTCACTAGACTGGGGATATGGCTAGGCCTTGTCCCGTTTCTAGTATCGTGCCGTTATGCCGCCGAAATTTTCTAAAATAAGTTAGAAAAATAAAAATATCATTTTATTTAAAGAATGAACTGAATAGAAATTCATATGTTGGAATAAAATGTTTTGTCGTTAAAAATATAATTTTTAACGTGAATGTGAATAAATAAATATTCATTTACAAACTAGACGGTTTGTTTATGTACACCTATTTGAAGGACATTGATTGGGTCGATAAATTTTACACATCGCCCAACTGCACAGATAAAATATGCGTTTGATTGTTTGAAACCCCACTCGGGTGTTGCGATGAAATTTGAAGTTCACACATCCTGATTGATTAAATATGTCGATCGATTGATTGACAGGCTGTTATAAGCGTTAGATATCTATATTTGATGCTTATATAGTGTAGTGCACTTTGGTTGATGGTTGATTATTTTTCAATGCTATTATATGTGTGTAATGTATGAAAATCCATATAATTAACTCTATATGGTAATTGATTGGGCCTCATTCCAATTTGAAAAATAAAGAATATTATAAAATAAAAGTTCATGTGTTGACAGTACTCATCCATTGAGATTGGTCATGTGTTGAACGAAATATTTTAGTAATAAAATTTACATCTTTATCGATATAAAATAAAAGTTCATGTGTTGACAGTACTCATCCATTGAGATTGGTCATGTGTTGAACGAAATATTTTTGATAATAACAACTATTTTGAAAAAGAAATATTTGAAATAGAATATTTGAAAATAGAAATTTATGAAGCCGTGTTGACTAGTTTGACGCCATTTTGACGTGAACGATATTTATATCGATTTTATTGATTTCGAAATGAATAGAATTTGAAAACGATTTCGAAATGAATTGAATATAAAACGATTTCGAAATGAATTGAATATAAAACGATTTCGAAATGAATTGAATTGAAAACGATTTCGAAATGAATTGAATTGAAAACGATTTCGAAATGAATTGAATATAAAACGATTTCGAAATGAATTGAATTGAAAACGATTTCGAAATGAATTGAATTGAAAACGATTTCGAAATGAATTGAATATATAACGATTTCGAAATGAATTGAATTAAAAACGATTTCGAAATGAATTGAATTGAAAACGAATTCAAATTGAATTGAAAGCGAATTAAAATGAATTCAAATTGAATTGAAATTTGAATTGAATAGAAATGAATCTTAAAACGAATTTATAAAGAAGAATTCAATTTTGATTTGAATTGAAAAGAAAGTTGAAATTGCTTTTGAAACGATTTTAAAACTATTTATAAAATTCGTTTTAAATAGAAATCGACGAAGTACATATTATATATATTATATATATATAATATAATGGCCTGAATAGAACGCGCCGCGCCGCGGCAGTTCGTGAATTTCGACCATTTATTTCAAACGGACATTACGGGAGATCCGACCGTCGGATTCTCCTAAAACCAGAACCGTTGGGTTCGTATCGAAAAGAGCTTTCTAACGAATATTAGAAATTAGAAATCTAACGGTTGGATTTGAAATTATGTCCAAATCAAATTTGAAAAAGGTCGCTATAAGTGCAGTTCGATGGCCATTGATGGAAATCGACTGTACGGGCCTTGATAAAATTATTAAAAATAGTAATACTTTATGTAAAATCATAAGAAATGATTTAGAAAGAATTGGGATGAAAAACTCCATATTTGAAAAGATAAAAATAGATTTTTATCGAAATGAACTAGTTTTGAACTAGAAATATAATTCTATTTATTTTTAAATAAATAAATTGGATTTGAAATGGTTTTGAAAATAATCAGAATTTCCAATGATTGCATTGGAATGGATTTGAATCGAAATTGCCTTCGGAATATTTCGATGTTGGATTTCGTGATGATACAGATATTGTTATGGGAATTTGAAAGATATATATATATATCGTTATTTCCAATGCGATATTTGTTAGTCGTAGAATTTGATATTGAATATAAGCCGGTATATTTTCTATTCAGAGCCTTGTATTGAATATCAAATGTGATTTGGGTTTGTCGTGAATGGTGTCTTCACTAACACTGTTCTTGAACCCAGTTGAGAAAAGATTAAATCTTTTTATTTAGATTTAATGAAGTGTACCAATTCAATAATATTTAATTGGAATTGAATTGATATTGATATTGGGTTTATCGTGAACAGTGTTTTAAATAACACTCGTTCTTTAACCCGATAATTAATGGAATGATTTTTGGGTTTATCGTGAACAGTGTTTTAAATAACACTCGTTCTTTAACCCGATAATTAACGAATGTGATTTTGGGTTTATCGTGAACCGTGTTTTAAATGACACTGATTCTTTAACCCAGTCGAAGATTAAAACTAAGTGGAGTTTTAATGAATCTTTAATTAGATTGAAATGATCGAAAATGGAGTCTCACCAGTTTTGCTCCAGGCGATAGTTAAATCTTTAATAGATTTGAACGTGAAATGGTAATTGAATTTACCGATAACACTGTGGTGTTAGATATGAAGTATTACCAGTTTTACTTCATGGGATGAATAGGTTGGGATGGGGAAATTAAAATAAATAATTACTTCGGTAAGGTTCGCTAATCCCGACTAGTTTGAATTGAGATTCAAAAATAGAATAAAGAATAAATTCAAGGAATTTATCTTGGATAAAATTTATGGGAACCTTTCCCTATGAATGTGAAATTTAGAAACTAACTGTCGGTTAGCCAAGCAGAATGGTTTTCTGAATATTGATCTGATGTTGGTTTCGGCCTTCGGGGTTAATATTTGGGGAATTATTCTCTTGGTTAATTTACGGTTAGTGACTAATGAATTGGAATGAAGCGTATGTTGTGTTTGTGTAACACTTATTTAAAGTATATGCGAGTTATTCGGAAAGACCGGGTTTATCCCATTCTGAATAACTGATACGACGATAAGTTGAAGATGAAGACGATGGTCGAAGACCGGAAGTCTTCACGTTGTTTGGGTGATTACCAATGATCTTGATTGGGCTGTACACCCAAGAAGATGGAAACAGTTGGTGATCGTCCAGACGTACTTCGAGATGGATGGATATGCGAGGAAAGTGCCTCCGGTTTCGTTCAGACCCAGAACGGACTTGTAAATGGACTGTGTGTCTGACATTGGATTTTAGTCCGTGTGATTGATCTCTATTAAATATATATCTGTTTGGCGGCGGAGAATTTATTCTCTTGCTTAACGCCCTTCTCTGAGACATACGAGCTCAGGGGTTATATATTGATGGATATCAATCGCATGGAGTGAATTGCCTGTGTGGCATGCTAAGATGCAAATGATCAAGGCTTCTGTTGAAAAGCAAAGTCTTGTGGTTGATGATCGAAGCACGGCCTTTGTGGCGTAGCTTTGTGTAACGTTGATTCGCGAGTATCACACCCGGTATGAATCAAAAACGGGAGACGGACATCAGGGAGGACATGCGTTTCTTTCTAGTTAGGAGTGGCGTCAGTGCTTGAACTGGCTGACGAGTTAGACTCATGTGGATGTTGCTTATTATTACTTGCTGAAAAGCGAGGCGCCTCGTGATATCGGTTTCGGCCGATGCTTCTGGTCGGCTGACGGGCCAGACTTACACCCCATAGGGTGGGGAAACGTAGTGTTCAGGCATAATAATCCACATCGGTGGACCGGCCCTGACGATCTAAAGGCTTGCCTGCGCGCTTGCCTGTGGCTCGGGCTAGAGAGTCACGAATCGGTAGAGGACGATCCCTAGCCTCGGTTCATACCATAAATGATAACCCAATTTCCAATACGTGTATTGCGGTTTTAATTGTAAAACTAGTATGGCGACATGATATATGGTACCCATGCCGTCTATGATTGATATTTATGATTGAAATTGCTTTGACACTATACACTTATAGTAGTATCAAATGATTTGTTTTAAACGTACTAAGCATGTTTGGCTATTATAAGGGAAAACCCTATCCTCGGCTGCGTTGCATTGTGTGATGGGACCTGGGTCTTATAATAGCTTCATTTTTAGAAAAGCATTGCGTTGTTTACCTATATGCACTGGTATTCTTGGGAGGAAACCCGTTCCGTGTTATACGGCGTGGTCCCTTGATTTACCTAACTTTTAAAATAAAGAATAATAACTGTTTTAGTTCTCACACCAGTCACATGACTGACCTGGAGTTTATTGTTTTAACCTAAACTCTGGGTGCCCTTATTTTGACACGGGCAGCTAGTAGTTTTGGTTTTGCAGATTTATATTCACAGGATCCTGGTTTACAGCTGGAACGATATCCGGAAAGCTTTGTATCCGTATATCTCCTTCTAGTTGTGTATTGTATTATTTTCCGCTACGATGTATTTAAATGTAATTTAAATCTCTGATATTTCTGTGTAATATTCATTTATACTCTGTATATTCTTGTAATCTGATGCATTGTTGTAATATACAATGAAATGTTCTTTTATATGCGTTCTGTTTTGTCGTGTTCTCAACGTTAGGGCGTTTCGAGCGGTCTGGATCGGTTTAGCGACTGTTTCGGACCGAGCGAAATTCTTTCTCGTCACAACAAATCTAGCAGACTAGGCAGTAGAGCAGAACTAGCAGATTAAGCAATATAGCAGAACTAGCAGATTAAGCAAATATAACAGATTTAATCATTCCTTAAAGTTTCACAAGATGACAGATTTGGCAGATGAACAAATCTAGCAGACTAGGCAGTAGAGCAGAACTAGCAGATTAAGCAACATAGCAGAACTAGCAGATTAAGCAAATATAACAGATTTAATCATTCCTTAAAGTTTCACAAACATATCTTGCCTAATTTTAAATTTGGCCTAAGCATGCCTAAATAATTGTCATGATTCACACTATGATCATATACCAAATATAACCATCGATTACTAGGCGTGTCATATATCCCAAAGATCCCTTACTTAGGTGTTTATTTATATTTAATAGATGTCCTACCTTAATGTAAATCTTTATACCTAAGCCATATTTTCTTTGTCTCAAGTCATATGTTAACGTACCATGGTTCCTCTTCTTCCAATTCACATAATATGCATAGATCTAAATCTAGTTTACAACCTATGTCCTTTTTTTTAAATCAGTCACAGATTAACCATGTCCAATTATTCCACATTCATTATTTGTCCCAAACATTTTAGAGTTCGTGCGTTAATCTCTTAGGAGATTGGCGCAGGCTCGTAGTAGCCTGGCTATAGAACAGAAAGAAGAAGAGATACAGAATAAAATAGATCAGAACAAAACATACACAATCTCAAATTCAGATTTACAATCATGTCACAATTATGATTAAAGTTTATATCGGAAAATAACTGCACTTGCCTTGGTTGGATTAAAGAAAGAACTTTAATTGTTGTAGAATAGTTGCAGAAGCTTTAATCTCTAATTTGAATTGAGTTGCTTAGGTTGATGTTGATTAGCTTCTAGTTTTGATTATAGTAGCGACGCCAATTTTTATTTTTATTTAGAACAGAGGCAGAGAAGAAGCAGAATAGAATTGTGTGTAGAGAAGGCTAGGTCTTAGGGTGTATTTGTAGGTGTAGGAACTCATTTCAGCCATCAGATTAACCCTAAAACCAATCCGGACCATCAAAAATCGTCCCTGGACTTCAAAAACGTGTTCTGGACCGAAACAGGCCGACCAGGTCGACCTGTAGGGGGGAAGTCGACACTATAGTCGACCCCCATGGGGGAGGTCGACTCCCAGGTCAATCCCTATGGGGGAGGTCGACTCCCAGGTCGACCTGCCCAGTTCTGTGCTGACCGAAACCTTCTGAATATTCTACAGGCCATAACTTCTTCATCCGGACTCCGATTTTCGAAAACTCGGACTCTATTTCATGTAAAATTTCGAGAGGAACGCAATGGTGATGTCCATTTTACATAATTCCTGATTCTTAAATTAATTATCCTCATTTTACTATCTTTTCCATTACACACACCGTTATCGAACTAATTTTTCTTCTCTTTCATGTATTAATTAATTCTTCTTATGCATCACCATTATTTACCTATCATAAGCATATTTTAATATATTTTATTTCATTCTTAATTATACTTAAAAATGTGGGGTGTTACATTCTCCCCCCTTAAAGGATTTCGTCCCCGAAATCTTAAAGTTAAGAAGAATTTTTCCTACCATCCAATCATCCATCTACTCAATCACCAATCACAGGCATTCATTGTCCTTAAGAGATTTCTAATGCTGTATGAACATATGCAAGAAGTGTGTGTATATGTTCCTTGTCTAATGCAAAGATCAGGGGGTCCACTGATTCAGTTGACCTCCTTAATGCGAATTATGCCAGTGCCATGAGTCCAACATGTATGCAATTTTCCTACTCGATACATATCATTTCTATATGAGTGCACAACCATTCAGTTATATGCAACATCCATGTGCTGAGTCAATCATTTTGCATCCACAAAAATTGAAAATGCTCACACATCCATATGCAGTATGAGAGTGTTTTCGAGCCGATCTAGTGCCTAGTGTGTGTTTATGCATCCACGGGCAACCACTAGCAACCACTTGCATCCACTTGCAACCATCAAACATAACATGTCTCAAACACATGTTTACACCCATGAGTTTCTACCTAAAGTTCGAAGATTCGATCGATAGGATACAGTCGAATGATGGAAGCGAGTACAGATAGAACAAAAACTTGGTTCCCATTAGGCATGGGTCCTAAGTATTGGCCCCGAAGACCGAAACCAACATCAAATTGATACCCAGAGGATTACCCTCTTTAGACAATGTCAAAACTGGAAATCTTATCAGAAGTATTCAGATATTTACAGACTACCGGTACAGATCAGATTACCAAATGATTCTTAGAAAACTAAGCATGATAAAACTCAGAATGTATGCGTCCTACTTGACGCCTAACACAGATATCTCTCAAACCCCAACCTATCACCAGCAGATGAGTCGTAACCCCTATGGGGTTTGAGACTATAACCAGATCAGAAACATGACTAGTATTAAAGTGCAGAGACTCGACTACAGAATCAGAATGCCATAATCGGAAAGAGTTCTAACTCAATAATCAGATAAGGAAACTAAACTCTCTACGGAAATTTTTCTACTTATATCCTATCCACCAACTATGAGAGCATTCGCCTGCCTTCCCGAAGTAGGTCATGTCCTCTATCCTTGCCCCCGTTTCTTCGGGCAGTCCCTAGTGAAGTGTCCCATCTCACCAAAGTGGAAGTGAGTGTCCTTCCTCTTTTGGCAATCCTTGTTCAGATGAGTCAAGCTTCCATTTGGAAAGCACATTTCTCCTCCTTTATCATCAGACTTTTCTTCCTTCTTTTGTGTTTCCTTTTTGCCTACTTTGTGAACCAAGTCCATATCCATGAGTTTCTCATCCTTGGGTTGTGCTCCTTAGCCAAACTCCCTCATTCTCATCTTTACTATCCGTGTGTAACACGTTGACAAGTCCCTCGAAAGCGGCCTCCATCACACGGAAAATCCTACAAAGCTCGAAAGAAAATTAGCCGTAGGTGAGACTACTGCGGCTACAGATGGAAGTCGGGCGCTTATTTGCCCTTTGACCGGTGTCGTAGTCTTATCAAGCCTATAAAACCATGCCGCGATGAGGTTACCTCCCAGAAAGCCGGGAGCCCCGGAGAAAGAAGGAAACAAAGATTCAAACAGAGGATCGAAAGATAGATATATGGCTTTTGGGGATTATGTTTTTCAAAAATAAGCTTTACTTTTGAAAATACTTCCTTTTTAAATCCTTTTTGAAAATAGTTTTCAAAAACTTTTATCTAATCTGGTAACCTTTAGCTCTGATACCAAGTGTAACACCCCACCTTCGTTAAGGTCACTCACAAAGGGAATGCCTTAACTTTGGTGGAGCATTTTAGGAAATAGAACAGAAACTTACAAGACATATAAAACAGAACTTGAAAAATTTATAACTTTATTTCAACAGAACCGAAATAAACTTGGTTACATCCTTTCAAATTACAATATCAGAATTCAAGTACAAAATATCAGTCTTGTACAAAAGCCTTCAGAATGCATTGTTTAAAATCATAATCCCCACAGAAGAAGACAAGCCATACTTTAAGCACTGCAAGCGAAAGAAATCTGGATCAAGCTAGAGTATTCCCTTCTACAAAACTTGGGGGGAAACGGAAGAAAGGAGGCGAAACAACAAGGGTCAGACAAAAAGTCTGGCAAGTCCAGTGATTTTCAGTTATGAACAGATAATAATAACATGACATGAACATAAAACTGGATGAGAGATAGCTGTAACAGGTGTAGCAGATATAACAGAAGAACAGAATGACATAAGCTATTTCTTTACACTTCTCTGTGCTAATACTAGTATAACAGAATTAGGTGTCACCCTAATGTCTAAACTGAAACAGAAACGGGTACAGAATAATTTAACAGAAACAGAACGCTAATAATGGGCCTTTACTACCCGATCAGAAACAGACAGAAGCAGAAATAGATTAATCCCTACGGAAACAGAATGTAGAATTAGGTGTACACTAGTAATGGGCCTTTACTACCCGAACAGACGGTACCACACAGAAACAGACAAGTGTTACCACCCAACAGAAACAGACGGTACCAACAGAATCAGACAGAACTAAGTGTACCCTAAATCCCTACCCCAAGCGATCGGCTCCCTAATACATGAATATCCAGTGTCGGCCCCACAGTAGGGTGTATCATTCCCAAAAGTGACAACCAATTGGCACAGACCTATTTACAGATGTCACGGCGTCTTACATCCTCAGAGGCAGACCGGGATCCATGCACGCACATGACCCGGTTGGAACGCACCATCAACACCCCTCGCCATTATCAGAATGAACCGCTTATAATTAGTTCAGTAAGCGTGCCCGGACCCTACCTACTGTTGGGTCAAAGTTTTGATACCAGAAAGGGTTACTGACTAATATGGGTCCCAAACAACAGATGACACAAGTAATTCCCCTCCTAACCTTGTGTCCCCAGACTAGCAGATTTCAGCTTAACTTGTTTATAAGTTCAGACATACAGAGTTTAGATCAACTAGTTCACAGATCAGACAATCAAGTTAACAGGTTTTCAGACTAACGGATCAGATGTTTGGATTAACAGGCTTACAGATTAACTGGTTACAGATTAACAGACTTACAGATTAACCGGTTACAGATTATCTAACTTTGTATTGGGCCTACGGATTCACGAAACGGGTTTATCAGATTCATTGGTCCAATTGGTTTAACCTTACCCAACATGTTTTAGACATCATATTTATCTCAGATTTTCATTAATTAAATATTAATGCCCAAACCTCTCACATTAGACTGACAGTTTGCGGCTACTGGTTAGGCCGGTTGGTTCCGGGCAGGTTTCTGTCGCAAACTGAGTCTAACCTCGGGTTTCAAGCATGTTATGACTAACTTCTCACATTAGAACCTATTGTTTGCGACCACTGGAATATGGCAGGCGGTTCCGGGCAGAATTACGCCGCAAACTCATTCTAACCTCGAGTTAGCCATGTTTATCTTTGCGGCCAATTAATTAATGATTTACCATTTATACCCACGCCTAATATACATGTCAATTATTCATAACTATAGCCAATTCAGATTATGTCAATAGAAGACTAATTATATCAACTCAACATATATTGCAGATAACAGATTTTTCAGATTAGGCAACCTAACGGATTTAGCAGATTAAGCAAACTAGCAGATCTAGCATTTTCAACAGACTTAGCAGATGACAGATTTGGCAGATGAACAAATCTAGCAGACTAGGTAGTAGAGCAAAACTAGCAGATTAAGCAATATAGCAAAACTAGCAGATTAAGCAAATATAAAAGATTTAATCATTCCTTAAAGTTTCACAAACATATCTTGCCTAATTTTAAATTTGGCCTAAGCATGCCTAAATAATTGTCATGATTCACACTATGATCATATACCAAATATAACCATCGATTACTAGGCATGTCATATATCCCAAAGATCCCTTACTTCGGTGTTTATTTACATTAAATAGATGTCCTACCTTAATGTAAATCTTTATACCTAAGCCATATTTTCTTTGTCTCAAGTCATATGTTAACATACCATGGTTCCTCTTCTTCCAATTAACAGAATATGCATAGATCTAAATCTAGTTTACAACCTATGTCCTTTTTTTTAAAATCAATCACAGATTAACCATGTCCAATTATTCCACATTCATTATTTGTCCCAAACATTTTAGCGTTCGTGCGTTAATCTCTTAGGAGATTGGCGCAGGCTCGTAGTAGCCTGGCTATAGAACAGAAAGAAGAAGAGATACAGAATAAAATAGATCAGAACAGAACATACACAATCTCAAATTCAAATTTACAATTATGTCACAATTATGATTAAAGTTTATATCGGAAAATAACTGCACTTGCCTTGGTTGGATTAAAGAAAGAACTTTAATTGTTGTAGAATCGTTGCAGAAGCTTTAATATCTAATTTGAATTAAATTGCTTAGGTTGATGTTGATTAGCTTCTAGTTTTGATTATAGTAGCGACGCCATTTTTATTTTTATTTAGAACAGAGGCAGAGAAGAAGCAGAATAGAATTGAGTGTAGAGAAGGCTAGGTCTTAGGGTGTATTTATAGGTGTAGGAACTCATTTCAGCCATCAGATTAACCCTAAAACCAATCCGGACCATCAAAAATCGTCCTTGGACTTCAAAAACGTGTTCTGGACCGAAATAGGCCGACCAGGTCGACCTGTAGTGGGGAGGTCGACACTATAGTCGACCCCCTCGGGGGAGGTCGACTCCCAGGTCGACCCCCTGGTCGACCTGGCCCCCAGGTCGACCCCCAGGTCGACCTGCCCAGTTCTGTGCTGACCGAAACCTTCTGAATCTTCTACAGGCCATAACTTCTTCATCCGGACTCCGATTTTCGAAAACTCGGACTCTATTTCATGTAAAATTTTGAGAGGAACGCACTGGTGATGTCCATTTTACCAAATTCCTGATTCTTAAATTAATTATCCTCATTTTACTATATTTTTCGTTACACACACCATTATCGAACTAATTTTTCTTCTCTTTCATGTATTAATTAATTCTTCTTATGCATCACCATTATTTACCTATCATAAGCATATTTTCATATATTTTATTTCATTCTTAATTATACTTAAAAATGTGGGGTGTTACAGAAGTGATCTACTCATCATGAATTATTTCAAAATTTTCATCACAATAATACTTAAAAGAATGTTGTAATCTACATTTCTTTCTCTTCATCACTACCAAAGTTATTTAAATTCTTCTGGAATTTGTATACTTTCATCGTTTATACCTTCAGGGTATTATAAGCGTTTTAAACACTTTAATCAATTCAATTATCTCTGAAAATATAATGCTCATGGCACTTAACATGTTGTTGACACTCTATGGTGCTTCAGTAACTTCCGTGTGCTTCTGTCATTATATATATTTCTAATTTTATCTTATGAACTACAGGTTCATATCTTATGGACTACCGGTCCATATATCTTATTTAGGAGAATTTCATGATGGCCAATCATGTTTCTCTCTAATATGGGATTTTTAATCCATTTATAAATATAAGTGCTTTATTATTTATTAATTTATCATCGTTGTGTCAATTCTATACATAATTTATTGAGATCTCGAAACTTATCATGCTTTAGGTACCTAAACCACTTTTGGGGTTATTTCGACAATCATGTCATGGGTTTCTTTCAAAGCACCTTTATATGCTTCTTCAGAAACACTCACCTCCTTTATTTTGCATCTTTATGACTTACTCCATATATATTTTGAACCGACTTTTATACCACATTTTCAGCTATGATTTACATCTTTTGATCCTTCGGGGATTCAAATGTGTATTGGAGAAAGTCTATTAGGGACATATTTGATAATTTATGCAAGTTACTTAATACTTTGCATAATTCTATATGTTATCAAATATTTAACATCGGTGATTCCTTTATCCTCCCCCTCAATGTTGACAAACATTGTCACTTTAAATAATAAACCTACTTTGGATTCATTTTTGATCCATTATAGCATCGTAGCTAGCAAATACGTTAGATGTATTTCAATTGTAGGAGTATAATGCTCTTATTAGTTGATAAGATGCATTCATATTGTATTGCTTATTCCCTTTCAATGATCTAATGACTTGGAGGAATTTTCTATCATTTGAATATGCACATGACTTCAGGTCATTCAATATTGATGTCAATCGGCTTTCTGAAATATAAAATAATATATGCATAATTTATAATATGAGCTCATGCCAACTTTGTTAATTAAATATTCGCATATATGTGTACATACGTGCGTCCATGTATTACATATGTAATTGATTTGCATATTCTCTCTCATTCAAGTTATTGATTTTAGAACACATTGTTTATAATGTTCCAATCATTAATTTTTGCTTATCAAGAAATGTCAACGTGGATCTTAAAGATCATTTCATAATATCCAAAATATCTGATTTGGAACTGTATTGAACTTCTGGTTCAAATGAAATATATGAACGACTTCGAGTTGTTAATCCATGTTGAACTTCCAGTTGAAATAATATATAAACAATTTCAAGTTTGTTAAACTGTATTGAACTTCTGGTTCAATTGTATTGAAGTTCTGGTTCCACTGTATTGAACTTCTGGTTCAAATAAAATATATAAACAACTTCAAGTTGCTAAAATTTATTCTTCAACATATATGTAAATATAAATATATAAGCAAGATACAACTCATTTTGAAAATTGTGCAATCTTTGGATGCATTATCATTGTCGCATATGATGTAACTTCTTTAAGAAGTATAATGTTATTATTTCACATGGTTTCAATAAAGCTTCGGGCTTTTAAATTATGAAGTATTTCAAGTTCATTGATTAAGGAACATCAATTTCTTATGCGTATATATACACACATATATATTGTATCAAGTTTATTAATTTATGATGAACTTCTGGTTCTCAATCTTTTAACATACTTTTAATTTGGAAGCTTTTACATTCTTGCTAATTGTCAAGATTTCAAACTTGTAAACTTTATCAAAAAGTTTTTTTTTTCATAATTCAAGACTGCAGGTCTAATATCTAAGTTATATAACTTCTTCCATTACTTGCCAAATGCATCGAATAATAATACATATGTCTATTCCTATTCCAAACACAGACATACATCATTTAACTTACAATAACAAATGTTTTTAATACATTTATAATAATATGGCAATACAATATATATTACCATAATGATACTATTGATGTATTTATTGTAAAAATAACCAGTATACGGTCTAAATATATGAAAAATAAATAAATTTTACTTAAATCAACATAATAAAATTTGGTTCTAGCTACAGTATTGATCAACGACAAAACTGAAATAAACAACTTATAGTTGCACTGCATTCCCAATAATCATATTTTCTAAAATATCATGTACATGCACAATGTCTAATCGAGAATTGAGTAAAAGTGCATAATTATAGAACCAATATTTTACATTCTTTAATATGAATAATTCCATAAACTTGCAATCTATACATAAAATTCACAACAACAAAAATTACATATTTTAGGTTCAAATTATACGATCCATATAAAAATCTTTTAGATCTTTCTTTTTATATCAAAATTATCTCTTACCATTATAGAAACTGCAGGTTCTAAATTTTCCATTTTTATAACAAAAATTGCTTCTGCATACACTTCAGGTGTGCTAAATTAAGATCAATATTTAAATCTTAGCTTATGATCTTCGAGATGCATATTTTCTTTTATCATTAAATTTGCATCATCACCTTTCTCATTTGCATATGAACTTCAGGTTCTTCATTTGCATATGAACTTCAGGTTCCTCATTTGCACATGAAATTCAGGTTCCTTATTTGAAAAAAAAAATTGTATATGAACTTCATCTCATATGAACCATTTCTGCAAAAAAATTATCATTTTTAATTGTAGAAATCTGTTCTGGAGATATTTTATTATTTTCAAATAAACAGATCTCTTCTAGAGATATTTTACCATTTCCAAATATACAAATATCCTATATAGATACTTTGTTATCACCGCTTCTGAGATGAACTTATCTCCTCCAGAGATAGATATATACAAACTATTTAAATGTCATATCAATATACAAAAATACATGTCAAACCTTAAATGCATTAACAAAATTAGGTGTATTAAATAAAAATAAGATTTAAGAGAGAAAAGAAATCACTACTTCTGGAGTGTATGATATTCCTTCAGGGAACATATCTTTTATTATGTAATTGCAATGAAACAAAAAAAAATCTCTAACATATCTTCTAGGATGTTGAATTTGCTACATAAAATTAAATCTCTAAAACGTCTCTTCAAGAGATTAATATGCATACTATATCTTCAGAATATTCAGTTAATATAAACTGTACATGAAAGATGCCAGTTAGATGAAATCCGTTTAGAGATTTTCTATTGAATCCAATGTTATTGTCACATATTATAATGTGTGTGTGTCTCTTTTAACTTCTTCTGAAAGTATAATCTTTTCATGTCACAACATTTAAGAAAGCTTCAGACTTTAAATTTTTTTCTTCTTCTTCAACATATGAACTTCAGGTTCATATTATTTCAGATTCCAAAGAAATAATATACTTTATGATTTTTCATTTGTTTATTTTTCATAATTCACTTTTGGTGATATATCAATATTAGATCTGAACTTAATACGATCTTCTAAATACGTATTATATTTATATTTGTTTCTCTAAGAAGCAATACAACATTTCTTCTAGAAATATGAATTATGTAACAAAATCAAATTAAATTCAATGAATTTATTTGAATAGAGAAGAAAAAAAATTTGTCGAATCCAAAAGGATAAATCATTACAATCAACATCTCATTTCTAAATCATGTAGGGATCTCAAATGTATATAAATTGAGTATAATTTTGAGATCAACAGTATGATTACATAAAAAAATCAGATCTATAATAGAGTGAGATCTGAAATATGATTAACAAAATAAGAATCAGATCTCAAAGTGTAGATCTATATGAGTTCTACAATTATAAGGAAAAAAAAAATCTAGAAGATAACACAAAAGATTTAGATCTAGAATGAGATGAGATCTAACAAAAATGAAGATTTGAAAAATAAAATCAATCAGGTCAGAAAAATAACACACCATTTTGAGATCTATAATTAGAACGGTTAGAGATTCGTGCTGATAACGTGTTATAAAATAAAGCAGAACATATGTTAAACAAGAAACCATTAGAGAGAACAAAAAAGATAGGGGGGAGACTTTTATTTCTATTACTTCAAGTATATACAATTTCATTACATTGGCTCCTTTATATATAGGCTTTGGAGCTGATGTTAGACTTATTCCCATGATGCGGGACTAAATAGAATATGACAAGAGCATATTCACTCATATATATTACAACAAGCCTACAAAACTATATGCATACTTCTATGATTTATTCTTATTAGTCCAATTAAATATGTCCCCTAAATTACGTTATTTAATATTACGTGTTTTGAAATTTAACAAGTCACATAATTTTCTTATAGTCATCATTAAAACGATAAATTATGCATTCATTAATTTCCGTTATTCTCTTTCTTTATGTAATTTTCTTTTGAATTTTCAATAAGAAATAAAGGTTAATAAATGATTAGATTAACATGACATGTCTAGTCAACTAATTTATTCACTTGTAACCTACTACATATGTAGAGACTCAAGTGAGGAATAAAATAAAGTATATAACCAAATATATATATATATATATATATATATATATACACACACATTATATGAAAATATGTATAGGCATTGTATGAAAATATACATATACAATATATGAACATACATAAATGCGATATATAAAATGGTCATGAAATGAAATATTCATTAGTTAGTTAAAAATATATTTTGTTAGATAAAAGCATCGCTATTAACATATTAGTGAAATATAAAATCATAAATGAAGGAAAGTCGCCTCTTTCATAAAATAAATAAAATTTGAAATCATATTCAATGAGGCGTGTCATTCATTGCAAGGAAAATAAGAAAGAAAAATAATAATGACAATGATAACAATAATTGCTGCATGCGTTTCATTCATATCCTGTAATCTTTATGTTCTCTCTCTTCTTTTCATATACATATATGTCATACTATATACCTTTTATAAATACAAGAAAAAAAGAGGGAAAAAAGGATAAGATAGACAATTATTATATTAAATATTATTTAATATATTGTTATTATATATTGACCTTTATCTCACATAAATTAAGACCTCATCCCTATCAATTAATTTAACTCTTTTGTAACGTGCAATATATGGTTAGCGGGCCTTTTCTGAATTAAAGAAGTAAATAACTAATTTATTTATAAATATCGCAAAATAATCAAACCCTAAGTCGTATCATAACCACCGCCACCTATCCTTCAATGGTCACTCTTCTTCAAATTTCCTTCATAAATTTCTTCTAATCCATCACATAATTCACGAAAATTATAAAGCCAATATTGGAGAGCACCACGAGACCTCTCTAGTCAACAGTCAAGATCATTGAAGGCAGCCTAAATCAGGGTGTGATTTGGAATGAGAAACAACGGTTTTGGGTTGAGCGGTTTTAAAAAGAGAACGACGGGTTTTGAGAAGAAAGATTAAGGGATTTTAATTTTTAATTAATTATATAATTAATATAATCAATGTTTATAATACCGTATCTCTCTCATACAAGGTCGGAATCGGACGAAACAAAATGCGTTGGAATCACGATGATGAGATCTGCAATATGGAACTAACTAGAGCTGAAACAGAGCATGTTGGAAATTCTGACAAAAATCGATGTGAGATCTCTATTTTTAAGTAAATTTAATTATTTATCGCGATGTGAAATTTATATTTATATACTATATAAAATTCATGTTGGTGTTGTATAAAATTGAAATTGTTTGTTTGTGTTGACGTTGAACAACTGAATTGAATTGTGTATATTCATGCTTGTCAAAATATATGCATACAATAAAAACCATATTTCTATTGTATATAATAAAATAAAAACAGGTTAATACATGTTTGGCATTTAAAAAGTCCTTTCTTATGTTAGATTAGAAATATAATAAAAACATGTTAATACATGTCTGACATTAAAAAACCATTTTCTTATGTTAGATTAGAAATAAAATAACAACATGCTATTACATGTTTTGCTATTTAAAAGACATTTTTATGTGTTAGTGCAGAATAAAAAGAAAAACATGTTATTACATGTTTTGCAATTTTAAAAGACATTTTAAATATGTTCGAGTAAAATAAAAAGAATAACATGTTACTACATGTTTGGGTAAATAATAAAGATTACATTTTTATTACATATGGTGATCGTTAAAAACATGTCATTTTTTGTAAAATCATGTCAGGTTATTTAAATATGTCATTTTTGTAAAATAATGTTATGTTAGAATTAAAATATCATTTTTGTAACATTAGAATAAAAATAACATTTTTGTTAGAAATGTTACATTAGAAAAAAAATAACATTTTTGTTAGAAATGTTACATTAGAATAAAAATAACATTTTTGTAAGAAAGGTTACACTAGAATAAAAATAACATTTTCGTTATAAAATTATCATTTTAGATAAATTGTCATGTTAGATTAAAAATAAAAATTTTGTTATAAAATTACCATTTTGGATAAAAATTTCATGTTCGAATAAAAGGTCATTTTAGTTAAAAAAATGTCATTTATGTTAGTGATAAAAATGTCATTTATGTTAGGGATAAAAATGTTGAAACTTCAAAATTCACATTTTTAATGTAAAGAAAAATATATAAAATATTCATTGTATGGATAATAATGTTGAAACATTAAAATTTACATTTCTAATGTAAATAATGATTTATGTAATGTGATTATTGGATGAAATATAAAAATGTTTATTAATAAAAAGTTTACATTTTTATTGTATATGAGAAAATATGAAAAATGAACATTTGTTTTAAAAGATTCAAGTTAATAAAAATTTTGTTTACATTAAAAATTACATCTTTAATGAAGGTATGAATCATATAAAAGGATTCAAGTTAACAAAATTTTGTTTACATCAAAAATTACATTTTTAATGTAAGTATGAATCATGTAAAAGATTCAAGTTAATAAATTTTGTTTACATTAAAATTTACACTTTAATGTATGTATGACCATGTTAAAAAGTTCATGGTTTGAAAATTTGTTTTCACATTAAAATTTACATTGCAAAAGTAAAAATGAATTATCAGAAAAAGGTTCATTGCTTAAAAAATGTTTTTACATTAAAATTTACATTTTTAATGTAAATAAATCATATGAAAATAAAAGATTCATTTTGTAATAAAAAATGTTTTGAAATTGAAATAAACATTTTTAATGTAAATAAATCACTAGAAAAAGTTTCATTGTTTAATAAATTATGTTAACATTAAAATTATTTCTTTAATGTAATAAAGGATTGGTTAAAAAGATTAAACTTTGGTAAAAATGTGTTAACATAGGAAAGTACATTTTTAATGTACAAATGATTGTGTAAAAAGATTAAAATTTGATTATAATATGTTTACATTCAAAAGCTCATTTTTAATGTATAAAAGGATTCAATAAAAAGAGCATTGTTTGATAAAGAAATGTTTTTACATTAAAAATTACACTTTTAATGTAAGTAGCCATAATTAAAATATGCATTGTTTAATATTAACATTTACATATTATAGAAGTAGAAATGTTCATTTGTTTGATATCAACATTAACATGTTAGAGAAGTAGAAAATGTACTTTTGTTCAACATTATCGTTATTATGTTAGCGATATTAGAAATAATTCAAACTGAATTATAATTGGTTAAATTTATTAACCAATGATTTATGTATGTAACCTGTTGTTGTTTGAAAACCCCACACGGGTATTGGGATGATATTTGTCATACACTAGTCCTGATGTTTAGTTATATGTCAATCGATGGATTGACGATCTGTGATGAGCGTTATTTATTTATTTTAATGCTCACACAGTTATAAATTTCATACTAGATGTGAATGGATTGTTTATTTCTCATTATTGTTATATGTATGTGATGTATGAAATCCATATAACTGAAATTGTATGGTAATTGATTGAGTCGCATTCTAATTCAGAATATTTTTAATGTAAAATATATTTAAAATAAAGAATCCTTTGAAATAAAGAATATTTTAAAATTATGAATATTTTAAAATAATATTCAGTGTAAAATAAAATTATGATTTCTGTGTCCCTTTTTAGACGAATATAAAAAATATAAAAATGTGAAGCCGAATTAAATAGCAAACGTTATTTTAACCCGAAGGGGTTTATCGATCGATTTGATTTACTTTATAATGAACATCGAAAGAAGTGATTTATAAATCTAATATTTCGAAAATATAAATATTTAATATGATAAAAATATAGAATGTTCAATTTTTATTTAAAATTGAAAATGAAGTTAAAATCGTTTTAAAATGAATTTATAAACGATTTATAAAATATATTTTAAATAATAAACAATGAAAAATATATAACATATATATATTATATATTTAATGGCCTGAATAGAACGCGCCGCGCAGCGACCGTTCGCGAATTTCGACCATTAACTTCAAATTGACATAACGGGAGACCAACCATCGGATTCTCCTAAAACTGGAACCACTTGGTTCGTATCGAAAAGAGCTTTCCAATGAATATAAGAGGTTTGAATTCTAACGGTCGGATTTGGAATTATGTCTAAATCAAATTTGAAAAAGGTCGCTGTAAGTGCAGTTCGGTGGCCGTTATTGGAAACCGACTGTACGGGCCTTAATAAAATTATTAAAAATATGAAAAAAATTATGTAAAAATCATAATAAACGATATAAAAAGATTTCTGGATGAAAAATTCCATATTTGAAAAGATAAAAATATATTTTTATCGAAATGAACTAATTATTAACTAAAATAAATCTTTTAAGTTAAGATTTAATGAAATTTACCAATTGATAAATATCTAACTGGAATAAAATAAAATACATTGTATTCTTGGGTTTGTCGTGAATGGTGTCTTCAATTACACTGTTCTTGAACCTAGTTGAGAAAAAAAAATCTTTTAATTAAGACTATTAGAGTTTCCAATTATATTTAGAAATTAGAATAAAATGAAATGTGAATTGGGTTTATCGTGAACTGTGTTTTAAACAACATTTGTTCTTTACCCCTATTAACAGTGAAAATATAATTTGGAAGTTATAAATCTTTTATTAAGATTTAATAGAAATTCTCCAAAGAAAAGTTTTCCAATTTAATATAGTAAATTGGAATTGAATGGGATTCTTTTTAATAATAATCGAGATGAGATTCTGCAGAAAAAGATCATAACTACATATGGAATTTAAAAGGCTTAGCCGTTATTCCATTTATATTATTAGTTTGATACGGAAATTTATATCGATTATATATTGATTTTATTTCTGTAAAAATTCCATATTTAAGGGAAGATAATTTTGGGTTTACCATGAACAATGTTTTTAAATAACATTGATTCTTTAACCCAGTTAAAGATAAGATTAATTTCTTCAATTTGAATAATCATAAAGTTATGATTTTTGATATTTAAAACCACATTGGAGTTTTAAAGAATCTTTAAAAAGAAGATTAAAGAATAAATTTAAAAGAATTTATCTTTGATAAAATTAATGGGAACTTTCCCCTAATAATGAGAATATTTTATTAAAAGAATATTCTGAATTGGAATGAGGCATATGATGTGTTTTTATAGCACTTAATTTTTAATTATAAAATACGCGAGTTATTCGGAAAGACCGGGATTAACCCATTTTGAATAATTACTACAACGATTAAAAGTCAAAGATGAAGATGGTGGTTGAAGACCAGAGGTTTTCACATCGTTTGGAGGATTACTGATGTCTTGATTGGGAGGCATCCCAAGACAAGGTAATAAGTGGTGATCGTCCAGACGTACTTGGAGATCGACGGATATGCGAGGACCTCTCTCCTGTATTGGACATATGGGACGAGGAATAAGGTGTCTCCTGTTTCTTTCAGACCCAGAACGAACTTGTAAATGGATGGTATGTCTAACGTTGTATTCCTTTATGCTATATTCGTTGATCTCTGCTAAATATATATATGTTTGGTGGCGGAGAATTTATTCTCTTGCATAACACCCTTCTCTGATTCGTACGAGCTTAGAGGTTATATATTGGCAGAAATCAATGGTATGGACTGACAATGTGGCATGCTAAGATGCAAATGATCAAAGCTTTTGTTGAAAAGCAGGTCCTTGTGGTTGATGATCAAAGCACAACCCATTTAGGCATAGCTTTGTGTATAGCGTTACTTCGTGAACCTCACACCCTGGTAAGAGTCAGAAACTGGATAAGGTAACACAGGGAGTGCACACGTTTCTTTCTAGCTAGAAGTGGTATCAGGGTTTTGCAAGCCCTGACATTTTACTTATGTGGATGATGGATTACGAGGCCTCGGTTATATTGGTCGATAGTGACCAATTTATAGGTTCAATAGGACTGGGAAGCATTTGTTCAGACATAAATAATCCACTAAAGTATTTGTGGATCGGCCCTGTAGGATCCAAGGGTTCGTCAACGTCCGAATCCTGAGACATTTGCTAGAGTGTCTCGTATCGGTAAGGAGATCGTGTCTAGCCTTGTTTCACGATGGAAATCCAACTTCCAATACGACATCATGTGGTTTTGATTGTAGAACTAGTATGGCGACATAGTAGAATGGGGTACTATGCCGTCTATGATTGATACATTATGATTGAAATTGTTTTTGTAACATATATACACTAATAATAATATCAAATTCGTTTTATCGTATCAAGCATTTTTGACCATTACAAGGTAAAACTCTATCCTTCGGTTTGCGTTGCATTGTGTGATGGGACTTGAGTCTTATAATGGTTTAATTTTTCTAATAAGCATTGCGTTGTTTAACTATTTATTTTTATTTATGCACTGGCAATCCAATGGAGTAAACCCGTTCCGCGTTAGCGGCGTGGTCCTATGATTAGCCCTATTATTAAATAGGTTAAGTAAGATTTCTCATACCAGTCCCATGACTGACTCGTAGTTTGTTCCACTTGCAAACTCGGGTGCCCATATTTTCCAAACAGGCTGTCGAGTAGCTTATTTTGCAGATATATTGAGTAGGATTATGGATCAAAGTTTAAAGCTGTGTCCAGAGCATTGATAGTCGTCCGCAGTGTTAGATTTTGAGTTCCGCTGCATTGTATGAAGTCTATTGTAAATTATCTTCCACTGTAATTATATTTCGATGTTCTCTGATATATGTTGTACTCTGATGTTACATTATTATGATGTAATAAAAGTCTGTTGTTATTTGTTCTGATGTGTTGTATTCCCAGAGTTAGCATATTCGGATTTTGAACGGTCTTGGTCGATTAGCGATCGATTAGGTCCGAGAAAAATTCAAGTCATTACAGCTGGTACTAGAGCACTGGTTAGCTCAAATCTTTGGGGTATAACTCGTTAGAACTGAACAAAATACTCATCAGAGGTAGGATTAGTAATATCTTATAAAATAATACTCATTAGAGATAGGATCAGTAGTATCCTAGAATGAGAAAACTCATTAGAGATGGGGTTAGTAATGCCCTAGAATGAGTTGAGAGCGACAAGTTTGTAATTAACGTATTTGTGATTATATATATATATAATCCGATCTTAGAAAATATGATTTTTGAATATATAAAAGTTATATATTTTTGAAAAGCTAATCAACTTATTGATTGATGGTTGTGTTGTGCGATTATTAGTTCAACTAATAAAACTATGGAAACCAATAAAAAAAATGAAAGTTGAGTTGATTAATTAAACAACTTTCAGCTCTGTTCCTTTTCGTGGACGAAAAGATTTTAAGTGAGGGAGATTGTGACAACCCAGAAAATCAGAACCAATTTAAAATTTTATTTTAAGGAAATTTTGTTAGAAAATGCGTCAGAATTTAAAAATTCCCTTATTAAATTATTGTATATATGAAAATAATAATAATAATAATACTGTAAAACTTTTAATGTTATCAATGTAATAACACATGATGTTTAATACTATATGTTGAAAATTGAAAGGTTGCAAATTTTCTAATAATTATCATTAAATAATCTAGCATTTATCTCATGTATTTATTCTCTCCTCTTTCTACTCTTTTATCTATCATTCAAATTCATTTAGAAACAAAGCTATTCCTTTATTTCTCCTTTTCTTCATCCCTTCCCTTTATATCTACAATCTTCAAATCTCAAAATAAAATAAAATAAAAGCCTACAAAGCTATATGCATATTTCTATGATTTATTCTTATTAGTCCAATTAAATATGTCCCCTAAATTACGTTATTTAATATTACGTGTTTTGAAATTTAAAAAGTCACATAACTTTCTTATTGTCATCATTAAAACAATAAATTATGCATTCATTATTTTCCGTTATTCTCTTTCTTTGTGTAATTTTCTTTTGAATTTTTAATAAGAAATAGAGGTTAATAAATGTTGATTAGATTAACATGACATGTCTAGTCAACTAATTTATTCACTTGTAACCTACTAGATATATAGAGACTCAAGTGAGAAATAAAATAAAGTATATAACCAAATATATGTATATATATATACACACACACATTATATGAAAATATGTTAGGCGTTGTATGAAAATATACATATACAATATATGAACATGCAAAAATGCGATATATAAGATGGTCATGAAATGAAATATTCATTAGTTAGCTAAAAATATATTTTGTTAAACAAAAGCATCGCTATTAGCATATTAGTGAAATATAAAATCAAAAATAAAGGAAAGTCACATCTTTCATAAAATAAATAAAATTTGAAATCATATTCAATAAGGCATGTCATTCATTGCAAGGAAAATAAAAAAGGAATAATAATTATAATAATGACAATTATAACAATAATTGCTGCATGCGTTTCATTCATATCCTTTAATTCTTTATGTTCTCTCTCTTCTTTTCATATACATATATGCCATACTATATACCTTTTATAAATACAAGAAAAAAAGAGAAAAAAATGGATAAGATAGACAATTATTAAATTAAATATTATTTAACATATTGTTATTATATATTGACCTTTATCTCACATAGATTAACACCTCATCCCTATCAATTAATTTAATTCTTTTGTAACGTGCAATATATGGTTAGTGGGCCTTTTCTGAATTAAAGAAGTAAATAATTAATTTATTTATAAATACCCTAAAATAATCAAACCCTAATCATATCATAGCCACCACCACCCTATCCTTCAAATGCCACTCTTCTTCAAATTTCCTTCGTCAAATTCTTCTAATCCATCACATAATTCATGAAAATTATAAAGCCAATATCGGAGAGCACCACGAGACATCTCTATTCAACGGTCAAGATCATTGAAGGCAGCCTCAATCAGGGTGCGATTTGGAATGAGGAACGGTAGTTTTGGGTTGAGCGGTTTTAAAAAGAGAACAACGGGTTTGAGAAGAAAGGTTAAGGGATTTAATTTTTAATTAATTATATAATTAATATAATCAATGTTCGTAACGTCGTATCTCTCTCATACGAGGTCAGAATCGGACAGAACGAAATGCGTTGGAATCACGACGATGAGATCTACAATATGGAATTGACTAGAGCCGAAACAGAGAACGTTGGAAATTCTGACAAAAATCGATGTGAGATCTCCATTTTTAAGTAAATTTAATTATTAATCGTGATATGAAATTTATATATACATTATATAAAATTCATGTTGGTGTTGTATAAAATTGAAATTGTTTGTTTGTGTTTACGTTGAATAAATAAATTGAATTGTGTATATTCATGTTTGTCAAAATGTATGCATACAATAAAAACCATATTTTTATTGTATATAATAAAATAAAAACATGTTAATATATGTTTGGCATTTAAAAAGTCATTTTCTTATGTTAGATTACAAATATAATAAAAACATGTTAATACATGTTTGGCATTAAAAAGTCATTTACTTAAGTTAGATTAGAAATAAAATAACAACATGTTATTACAAGTTTTTCTATTTAAAAGAAATTTTTTATATGTTAGTGTAGAATAAAAAGTTAAATATGTTATCACATGTTTTGCTATTTTAAAAGACATTTTAAATATGTTTGAGTAAAATAAAAAGAATAACATGTTACTGCATGTTTGGGTAAATAATAAAGATTACATTTTTATTACATATGGTGATCATTAAAAACATGTCATTTTTTTTAAAATCATGTCATGTTATTTAAATATGTCATTTTTGTAAAATCATGTTATTTTAGAATTAAAATATCATTTTTGTTACATTAGAATAAAAATAACATTTTTGTTAGAAATGTTATAATAGAATAAAAATAACATTTTTGTTAGAATTGTTACATTAGAATAAAAATAACATTTTTGTTAGAAATGTTATATTAGATTAAAAATAGCATTTTTGTTATAATATTATCATTTTAGATAAATCGTCATGTTAGTTTAAAAATAACATTTTTGTTATAAAATTGTCATTTTAGATAAAATGTCATATTAGATAAAATTATCATTTTAGATAAAAATGTCATGTTAGATAAAATTATCATTTTAGATAAAAATATCATGTTAGAATAAAAATGCCATTTTAGTTTAGAAATGTCATTTATGTTAGTGATAAAAATGTCGTTAATGTTAGGGATAAAAATGTTGAAACTTCAAAATTCACATTTTTAATGTAAAGAAAAATATATAAAATATTCATTGTATGGATAATAATGTTGAAACATTAAAATTTACATTTCTAATGTAAAGTATGATTTATGTAAAATGATCATTAGATGAAATATAAAAATATTTAATAATAAAAAGTTTACATTTTTATTGTATATGAGAAATTATGAAAAATAAACATTTGTTTTAAGAGATTCAAGTCAATAAAAATTTTGTTGACATTAAAAATTACTTCTTTAATGTAAGTATGGTTCATATAACAGGATTCAAGTTAACAAAATTTTGTTTACATTAAAAATTACCTTTTTAATGTAAGAATGAATCATATAAAAGATTCAAGTTAGTAAATTTTGTTTACATTAAAATTTACACTTTAATGTATGTATGATCATGTTAAAAGATTCATTATTTAAAAAAAAATCGCATTAAAATTTACATTGTTAATGTAAAAATGAATTATCTGAAAAAGGTTCATTGCTTGAAAAATGTTTTTACATTAAAATTTACATTTTTAATGTAAATAAATCTTATGAAAATAAAAGATACATTTTGTAATAAAAAATGTTTTGAAAAAATGTTTTGACATTTAAATTTACATTTTAATGTAAATAAATCATTAGAAAAAGTTTCATTGTTTAATAAATTATGTTAACATTAAAATTACATCTTTAATGTAATAAAAGATTGATTAAAAAGATTAAACTTTGGTTAAAATGTGTTAACACAGGAAAGTACATTTTTAATGTATAAATGATTTTATAAAAAGATTAAAATTTGATTATAATATGTTTACATTTAAAAGCTCATTTTTAATGTATAAAAGGATTCAATAAAAAGAGCATTATTTGATAAAAAAATGTTTTTACATTAAAAATTACACTTTTAATGTAATTAGGAATAATTACAATATGCATTGTTTAATATTAACATTTACATGTTATAGAAGTAGAAATGTTCATTTGTTTGATATCAACATTAACATGTTAGATAAGTAAAAAATGTACTTTTGTTTAACATTATCATTATTATGTTAGCATTATTAGAAATTATTCAAACTGAATTATAATTGGTTAAATTTATTAACCAATGATATATGTATGTAAACTGTTGTTGTTTGAAAACCCCACACGGGTATTGGAATGATACACTAGTCCCGATGTTTAGTTATATGCCAATCGATGGATTGACGATCTGTGATGAGTGTTATTTATTTATTTTAATGCTCACACAGTTATAAATTTCACTCTGGATGTGAATGGATTGTTTATTTTTCATTATTGTTATATGCGTGCGATGTATGAAGTCCATATAACTGAAATTATATGGCAATTGATTGAGTTGCATTCCAATTCAGAATATTTTTAATGTAAAATATATTTAAAATAAAGAATCTTTTGAAACAAAGAATATTTTAAAATTGTGAATATTTTAAAATAATATTCAATGTAAAATAAAATTATGATTTCTATGTCCCTTTTTAGACGAATATAAAAATATAAAAATGTGAAGCCGAATTAAGTAGTAAACGTTATTTTAACCCGAACGGGTTTATCGATCGATTTGATTTACTTTATAATAAACATCGAAAGAAGTGATTTATAAATCTGATATTTTGAAAATATAAATATCTAATATGAAAAATATAGAATATTCAATTTTTATTTAAAATTGAAAATGAAGTTAAAATCATTTTAAAACAAATTTATAAATGATTTATAAAATATGATTTAAATAGTAAACAATGAAAAATATATAACATGTATATATTATATATTTAATGGCCTGAATAGAACGAGCCGCGCAGCGACCGTTCGCGAATTTCGACTATTACCTTCAAATTGACATAACGGGAGATCCGACCGTCGGATTCTCCTAAAACCGGAACCGCCTGGTTCGTATCGAAAAGAGCTATCCAATGAATATAAGAGGTTTGAAATCTAACGAATGGATTGGAATTATGTCCAAATCAAATTCAAAAAAGGTCGTTGTAAGTGCAGTTCAGTGGCCGTTATTGGAAACCGACTGTTCAGGCCTTAATAATATTATTAAAAATATGGAAAAATTATGTAAAATCATAATAAATGATTTAAAAAGATTTTTGGACGAAAAATTCCATATTTGAAAAGATAAAAATATATTTTTATCGAAATGAACTAGTTATTAACTAAAATAAATCTTTTAAATTAAGATTTAATGAAATTTGTCAATTGATAAATATCTAATTGGAATTAAATAAAATAAATTATATTCTTGGATTTGTTGTGAATGGTGTCTTCAATAACACTGTTCTTGAACCCAGTTGAGAAAAAGAATAAATCTTTTAATTAAGATTATTAGAGTTTCCAATTATATTTAGAAATTAGAATAAAATGAAATGTGAATTGGATTTATTGTGAACTGTGTTTTAAACGACATTTGTTCTTTAACCCAATTAACAGCGAGAATATAATTTGGAAGTTAGAATTTTTTTATTAAGATTTAATAGAAATTCTCCAAAGAAAAGTTTTCCAATTTAATATAGTAAATTGGAATTGAATGGGATTCGCTTTAATAATAATCGAGATGAGATTTTGTATATGTAGACCATTACTATATATGGAATTTAAAAGTATTAGCCGTTATTCCATTTATATTATTAGTCTGATACAGAAATTTATATCGATTATATACTGATTTGATTTCTATGAAAATTCCATATTTAAGGGAAGATGATTTTTGATTTATCGTAAACAATGTTTTTAAATAACATTGGTTCTTTAACCCAGTTAAAGATAAGATTAATTTCTTCAATTTGAATAATCATAAAATTATGATTTTTGATATTTGAAACCACATTGGAGTTTTAAAGAATCTTTAAAAAGAAGATTAAAGAATAAATTTGAAAGAATTTATCTTTGATAAAATTAATGGGAACTTTTCCCTAATAATGTGAATATTTTATTAAAAGAATATTCTGAATTGGAATGAGGCGTATGACGTGTTTTTATAGCACTTAATTTTTTATTATAAAATACGCAAGTTATTCGGAAAGTCCGGGATTAACCCATTCTGAATAATTACTATGACGATTAAAAGTCGAAGATGAAGATGGTGGTTGAAGACCGGAGGTCTTCACATCGTTTGGAGGATTAATGATGTCTTGATTAGGAGACATCCCAAGACAAGGTAATAAGTGGTGATCGTCCAGACGTACTTGGAGATTGACGGATATGCGAGGACCTCTCTCATGTGTTGGACATATGGGACGAGGAATAAGGTGTGTCCGGTTTCGTTTAGACCCAGAACGAACTTGTAAATGGATGGTATGTATGATGTTGTATTCCTTTATGCTGTATTCGTTAATCTCTACTAAATATATATCTGTTTGGTGGCGGAGAATTTATTCTCTTGCATAACACCCTTCTCTGAGACGTACGAGCTTAGAGGTTATATATTGGCAAAAATCAATAGTATGGTATGGATTGACAATGTGGTATGCTGAGATGCAAATGATCAAGACATTCGTTGAAAAGCAAGGCCTTGTGGTTGATGATCAAAGCACAGCCCATTTTGGCATAGCTTTATGTATAGCGTTACTAGCGAACCTCACACCCCGGTAAGAGTCAGAAACGGGACAAGGGAACGCAGGAAGTGCACATGTTTCTTTCTAGCTAGAAGTGGTATTAGGGTTTTGCAAGCCCTGACATTTTACTTATATGGATGATGGATTACAAGGCCTTATTATATTGGTCGATAGTGACCAATTTATAGGTTCAATAAGACCGGGAAGCGTGTGTTCAGGCATAACTAATCCACTAAAGTATTTGTGGATTGGCCCTGCAGGATCCAAGGGTTCGCCAGCGTCCGAATCCTGAGACATTTGCTAGAGTGTCTCGAATAGATAAGGAGATCGTCCCTAACCTTGACTCATGATGGAAATCCAACTTCCAACATGACATCATGTGGTTTTGATTGTAGAACTAGTATGGCGACATAGTAGGATGAGGTACTATGCCGTCTATGATTGATACATTATGTTGTTTTTGAAACATATATACACTAATAATAATATCAAATTCGTTTTATCGTATCAAGCATTTTTGACCATTGTAAGGTAAAACTCTATCCTCCGGTTCGTGTTGCATTGTGTGATGGGACTTGAGTCTTATAATGGTTTCATTTTTCTAAAAAGCATTGCGTTGTTTAACGATTTACTTTATTTATGCACTAGCAATCCAATGGAGTAAACCCGTTCTGCGTCAGCGGTGTGGTCCTATCATTAGTTTTATTATTAAATAGGTTAAGTAAGATTTCTCATACCAGTCCCATGACTAACTCATAGTTTGTTTCACTTGCAAACTTGGGTGCCCATATTTTCCACTCGGGCAGTCGAGTAGCTTATTTAGTAGATATAGTGAGCAGGATTCTAGATCGAAGCTTAAATCTGTGTCCAGAGTATTGATAGTCTTCCGCTGTGCTAAATTTTGAGTTCCGCTACATTGTATGAAGTCTACTGTAAATTATCTTCCACTGTAATTATATTTCGATGTACTCTGATATATGTTGTACTCTGATGTTACGTTATTATGATGTAATAAAAGTCTGCTGTTATTTGTTTTGATGTGTTGTACCCCTAGAGTTAGCGCATTCGAATTTTGAACGATTTTGGTCGATTTAGCGATCGATTAGGTCCGAGCGAAATTCGAGTCGTTACACCCTTCCAGTATTCCAAAGCACACTTTAAAAAAAATGTAGGCATATATATATATATTTATATGTATATATATATATTTATATGTATATATATATATATATATGTGTGTGTGTGTGTGTTTGTGTTTATGTGTGTGTGTGTGGTATACATCTCTCTATACTGAATGTGGATACATCAATGATGGAATCATTTCTGATTGAAACAAAGATGATTCATACAATAGAGGTGGAAAGAGAGGGGATAGCCAAAAAATAAAATAGGCATACACAATTTTTTTAATATAGGAATCATTATATAATGAACTCAATTGTTCCAAGATAAATGAAAAGGTTGGGTAAAATTACAACTGGATCCTTGTCAAAAAGGGGAATATGATGAAATTGGTAGACACTATGGACTTGATTGGATTGAGTCTTAGTATGGAAACATGCTAAGTGAAAAATTCCAAATTTAGAGAAACCGTGGAACTAAAACTGGGCAATCTTGAGAAAATAGGGTATCTTTATATGTTGTAGACAGTGTTATACATTTTCTAGTCACCATGATTCTGATCTCCTCCTCATAACAAATCTTAGATTTTACCTTATGGGAGACATGTCTTTGGGAGTGCTAGTGTTTGGGTTTCCATTTTGTTCTCTCATTCCTGACACTAATATGGCGATTCACTATTAAGGCAGTTGTCATGGTCGAAACTTATTATCCTATATTATTTGCGATGTGAGTTTAGTTTTATTATACTCTAACCATGTTCATGCTCATTATTTGTTGGTACCAGATTTACACGATCTGTGCTTGAACGGGTTTGAGTTTCGATTTTTATCAAAATTCGAGCACAAAAAAGTTCGGGTTGCTAAATTTGGTATTAGAGTCCAGGGTTATATAATCAAAGGAAATAACAACTAGGATTAACTGAGAGGATGTATTTGAGCTTTCTTCCTGTTTTCATTGTATTTTTTTGCTTGATTTTAAATAATTTTATGATCACGTAGTCGTGGTCCTACCTCGTATAAATGGACCAAACAGTTATCAAGTTATTTTAATGTTTTTATACCTATTTATGGTTTATAAAATAGTTATCATTCTGTAATTATTAATATAACAACGATTGATTTAATCCTTTTTATTTTGCGTGGATGAAGAATAAATATTAAAGAATAATTATGCAAATATGGATTAAATTTATGTGATTAAATTTATAGAATAATGCACATAAGACACAGAACTTTAACCAAAAGGGATTGGACTAAAATAGGCAAATTTAATAGATTTGCTATTTAATTATGACATATGTTATAACTAACAAGACTGAAAATATTTGCAAAGTAATATTATGATAATTTGTAAAGACACATATTGAATTCATAATGGGAAGATTGGACTTAATTGCAAATATAGTAAAACATGAAGTTATAGTGAAATGAACAATGGAAATGCTTATTATTGACATAAACTTAAAAGTAATGTTAAATTTAATACATATGAACTAATTATGGTCTGTTCCAACACGAATAAGCTGATTTAGGAAAATAAGCGGTCTGGGTTAATAAGCATATATCAGTTGTGGTTCATTCCGGTAGTATGGGATTATCAGAGAAAATAAGTGGTCAATGAGTACCTTATAAGCACATGGACCCAAGACCAAGTTCTTTAAGGATCACTTTTGGAAGATTTTCTTGAATACCAAGAAAATCTTAGCTTTTCTAGACACAAATTGGGAAACTGCAATTTTTTTAACACTTTTGATAAATTACTATGAGTACTGGATAACAACATTAGTAAGAGGACTCACAAGAGTAGTTACCTTGGAATTACTACCAGTGGTTTTTCTGTTAGGTTATAAAAGGGTCACCTATTATGAGATAGGTTTGAAACTTCAGTGATCATAGATTGTTGATTTGTAGGCCCCTACAAGAAATTGGAACTTAGGACAATAAAGAACAATTGAGTTCTTGTTTTCGATGATGTTATTGGTTTTCTTGTTCCCTATGCAAAAGTAAGAATATAGTTGATGTTAAATTCTTGGTTTAAGAATATGAATTCTCAGGACAAAAACATTGGGAATAACTTCTATGGAAAACTTTGTGGTGTGTTATGGTAAGATCTATAAGAACGAAGAAGAACTGGGACTAAGTATAAATATAGCAATTAGGTACTGAGAAGATTTAAGTCGGAAGTATACCTTATAATTTGGATAGGTTATGAGGATGAATTTCACCATTAGTTATACTCAATGAGTGAGAGTTTCGTATTCATCAAGGCTACGTCATTTGGGAATGAGACAAGGATCCTAGAAATTGCATTTGAAGAAAAATACCTTATAAGGATGAATTGATATCCAATAATAAGAATTGAATTTCTAGAATAGATCTGTATATGACTACCAAATTGATGAGAGCAATAAGTTTGGCTAGTAGATAGCGATTGAATTTTTATGTGAAAAGATATAAGATTCCAAATGGATTAATGATGTGGTGAATAGTTGTGAAGAAGAGTATTTTAATGTTAAAGGAAATTGTAGGTCACATTGAGTCTAAACCCACTTATGTATATGGTTCTAGAACTAAATATTTCGAAGTCCAAGTATGCTTTTTTATGAAATTTGTAATTTTTGGGAATTTCTTGAGAACAACTATATATTTTTTAAGAGTAAATTTATTTGTGATTCTATGAATAATAAGTCTTACTGAGATTTTTCAAATAAGATTTGACAATTTAAAAAATTAAGTTTTGATATATATATATATACACACACACATAAGTACATCCGTATGGGTTTAAACAATATAAGTGAAAAAATAGAGGAGTACAAGACCATAAAGGTAAATACTTGAAATTAGAATATAGATATGGTAAAAGTGACTTTACTTGCATGGTAGAGTAGGCTCTAGAGTTTTAAAATCAAGTTATGATGGCGACTTAGCTATATTAAACCTTTTTAGGGTAAAGAGAAAAAGGAAGCAGTGGAAAAACTATGGAGATAAGTGGATTAGCTCACTTGAAAGGTTTATTTCTAATGTATTTAGGATGGGTAAGACGGTAAAGCTCTCCAGTGGATTCGGCTAGGACGACTCGGTCATTTTAAGTGAAATCATTTAGGTTTGTAGTTTAAAAAAATAATATGAGCCACTAGTGTGTCAACATGTGATGAAACAATAATAAATTCAACTATAAGATCTTTCATCCTAAAGGGAGAACTTCTAGTTAAAGAAACTTGGGTGTCTTTGAAGAAATTAAGTTTCTTACCCACATTATTTTGATGAATATTCTTAAGATATGTTATCGCCGACTTTTTCCTCTTATTAGGGTATTTCTTCTAAATAATCTTAGGAAGCATATATCCTAGGATTAAGCCTATGGATGGTTGAATTGAATGTAAACATGTTACTATAACATGTTGTGTATGATGTATGCAAGTGGCTGCAAATTTTTGCTAGTGGATGCAATGGACGCATAACATACACTAGGCACTATTAGAGATCAACTGATTAGGACACCAAGCATATTCATTTGGATGTGTGTGTCCATTTTTACTTTATTTCAATGTAGATAAAATGCGTGATTATCAAATGATTGTTGCATATGAATGATGTTTGAAGCACACATGTAGAACAATCTGTTGTCAGTAGGATTTTTGCATACATTTGAATACATCGCGTAAGCATAATTGCATAAAAAGGAGATCGATTGAATTAGTATACTTCCTAATCATTTGCATTAGATAGGGACTGCACATAACACTGTTGCACGACTACATAAATCGCATTAGAAAAGTTAAGGACAATAGCTGGAAATGGATGATGTTTGAGTAGATGATTGTAGATATTTGGATGGTAATAACCGTCTCATTCTTCTATCCTTAGAGATTTCGGGAACGAAACCCTTTAAGAGGAGAGAATGCAACAATTTGAATTTTTAAGGCATGATAATTAATTAATAAAAAATAAGAATTTAGCTATGAGAATTATGCCATTATGTCTGTGGCAATTTTCTGATCAATTTACATATAAAATTTGTAAAGCCCAGAGCTAATATGAAGAATTTATAAAAGAGACAATTTGTAAGTACAATTCTGAAATAAATAAAAGAATCTACAAAGAAAATTTTGCAAATAAAATCGAATTTCACTATGGACCCTTTTTATTTGCTTCCATTATGATTTTTGGGTCATTTTCATGTATAATTTGTCAAAATCTGAGTTCGTATAGATATCATAAAAACCAAGTTCAGAATAGAAGAAAAAAATATGGGACAGGTTGACCCGACCCATTACCCGGTCGACCCAGGAGTCGGCCCACGCATTGGATGGGTCGACCCACCCGATATTTTGGGAGCGACTTGCGTCCATGCAATACTATATCGAGCCGAGACCTATTCGTGAGTTTCAGATCTAATGTGGCTTACTTTTATGGTTTAAATACAAATCTTTGCTGATGTGGCAAGGTCCTACTGATCGCGTGATGTGACTGACCTAGATTTAATCTTAAAATTCAATGGTTTAAGATCACTAGCCTAACCAATAAATATACCCTTCAACCTAACTCATTCTTTACAACACAATCTCTTCCTGTTAGGTTCTCTCTTTTTTGAGGCGGACCTGGCCTAAATTTTTAGAAGAAAATATTTATTAACATATATTTTTAATATACATATATATACGCCCTTTTGCAAGCGAGATCTAAAGGGGCCACGGAGGAAAGCTTTGGACCACGGTTAGTTTTTGTAATTATTTTAGATTTTTGTAAAAAGTAGAGTTTTTAATAGTTGTAATCTGTAGGTTTTCTTACAGTTTTCTAGAAGTTAGTATTTTTTTTGAAAATTTCTTTCTGTAAGTTTTTTTTATAATTTTCCAGTCTTTTTTTTGCAGTTACATTTTATTTACTATAAAATATTTTCTTAGTCTTCTTCCTCCTTTTTTCTGCGTGATTCGGTAAATGTTAGTATAATGACAACTAGTTTAATCATTTTTATTTTGCACAATGAATAACAGAAATTGAAGAATAATACTGCAAATATGAATAAACTTACGTGATTGAATTTACAGAATAATATGCATAAGACATAGAACTGTAACTAAAAGAGATTAGACTGAAATAGGCAAATTTAAGTAAGATTTGCTATACAATCATGACACAGGTTATAACTGAAAAACTGAAAGCATTTACAATGTAATATTATGATAGTTTGTACAGACATAGTTTAGTTGTGGCCTGTTCTGGCAGCATAGGCTTATTAGAAAAATTATTGGCTAACGAGTAAGCCGTATATCATGGGGAATCTAGGAAGAAGCGCAAATTAGTATATTTGTTTGTTAGGACTTGTAACAGCAACATTCCATTTCATGTTTATTGTTGATGGTCCCACAAATGATGGATGGTGGGAGCTGGGCACGCTTATACTGATTGGGGGTAAATAAGGGATCAGCAGAGACATGTACTTGTGTAGATGCATTTCGGTGGTGCAATGAGCAAGCATGTGCATCAAAGAGGAAAACAAGTCAATATTTATGTTATATCTTTATTGATAGGTGTTGGATAATACCCCAGATCCACAGTGATGGAAGATACCATGTAGGATGGTATATTAGTATGCGATCAATGGGTTGTACTAAGAATATTCCCTAATCTTGTTTATGAGTAATCAAGAAAGTTAAAACAATCAAATAAATTTATACTCGTGCAGTTTAATATAGTTCTTTATATACTGTTCCAGCATTCTTATCTTTATACACATGCATGGACACTTACATTTATTTGGCACTGGAATTAGTTTTGAGTCTACCTCTCCTTTCTTACTCAATCATATTAGCAATTAACACACTCACCAGGCTTTATGTCCGACATATTCTTCTTTCTTCCTTTTTCCACCACTAGTAGGCTTACAGAACAGGGATTGATTGGTACTAGCAGCTTGAAAGGATTAACATTTGGAAGATTACTGTTAGAGATCTATTTTTTTCGTTAATGTACTTAATTCCATTTTATTATAGCTTAGTTACCATATCCTAAATTTTTGCTTGAGAAGGGAATGTTTTTATTGTACACTCTGATTTGAGCAAATATTATATAATATATATGTTTTGTATTAAATCTTATTTTGTGTAGAATATATTTTTGAGAACAATAAGCTATTTGAAAAATAAATGTTTCCTCTGCATTTGTTTTATGTCTTTTGAATCTTAGTCTCTATGATTAATTTCTGTGTACCTACAACACTCTACGTTCCTTAGTATGACCTTTATATGGAATACTAAGAGATGCGGGGTGTTTCGGATTTGTTCAAGCAAGATTTTCAATTGTGAGTAATCCATGTAGACTATGGAAGAGATCAAAAATGACTGTATTTATGTGTTATTGTATTATTCTTAATAACATGACATTGCAGATGAAAGGGGAATGGACTACCCCAATTACGAATATGATGAAACTAGACAATTGCTTGAGCTATTCTGTGATACTACACTACGAGCCGAAGGAGAGTACGCAACTCATATGGATGATCATTAAGTACATCACAATATGCCTATTCGTAATAGGCTCCAAAAAGATATAATGGACCATATTTAGCATTTTTATGGAAATCAGTAATTCCTGATAAAGGCCCTTTTTTATTATGCGTGTTTGCAATATTATTTATTTTCGTGAAGCGTTGCACGTTGTAATATGGTATGTGTGCTAATATATTTTTGAAATATAAATATTATGCTAACTGAAGTATTCATTGAACAAAACGATAAGTAATTTAATTTTTGAAATGTAAAACAAAATGATTTAAAACATTACTTAAAGGTACAATTCGCAATCACTCTACTACATATGTTTAGTTCCGAACCTACTCTCCTTAATGATTTTTTTTCTTCCATCTAGTATTGCATTGATACTGGATTCATTCCCATAACGTCCTTTACCATGACCATTATCTCTTGACATTGACGCTCTAAATTGAACTTCCCTCTTTCAATGTCAGCCAAGTCTTTTAAAAGCACAAGCATCTCTTTCTATTTCTCCTTTGACGTTTGGTATTTTATCTTGCATGTCTTTTATGCATTATGATCATCCCAGAGTCGATATGTGCATGCACAACAATCTTCTTCTTAGGAGCTCTCTGTCCTATTAGTTTAAAATCTTCATCCAGTGTAGATTCTCCTTATTCTTTGATACTTGGGAATAGATAATACATGCTAGAAGGGTCCCCTGGACTAGAAACTCGGTTGGTCCTCTAAACTTTCTTCTTTCCTTGTATTTTGATTGAACGTCTTTTAAACACTTTGCATTATTAGAGATCCATTTCAGTTGACTAATAAGCAAGTCATAACAGTTTTCAAAACTATAGTAATGAAGTTTTTTTGGTACCATTTTCTCTTGAAAATAGTTTCAGAAACTGATCATTCGTCAATCTCCTCTACCGAAGAAAGAATGAATGAATGAATAATATATCATAGTTTTAAAAACAGAATTAAAGTTTAAGTGCGTACCAACTCTTCTTCGCCACCCCCATTCCACTGGGATTTGCCTTCCTGATTTGTGTAATTGTGATTTGTAGAACTTTGTTAATCAATTAATCTTTCCAAACCTTCTAGCACTTCCAGATAACCTTGCATTCTCAATATGCTTTTAATTGAACACAGTCGTTACTTTCGCCCAAAATGCCTCTCCATTTTGATCATTTATCTTAACATAATCGTTAGAAAAATGGCAGTATATCTTAACATAATTGATTATTTACAACTTATTCTTTAATTAATTTGTTAATTAATTATTATTCTTAAAATTTTGGTTTTTACAATTACTATTGCCAACAACAAATCTTTATTATTATACAATGTGTGGTCATTTCAACAACTTTAGTACCGTGAAGTGTTTATCATTTCTATTAGTACAATTTTTGCCTTAATGCACAACTTTATGCATATAAATATTAGCTAGAATGAAATATATCTTCCTCATAATTCTTTACTTGGTTAATATCTTACTTCCTCGCAACTCTACATACTAACAATAATGCCTCCATGACCTTCATCTATTGATTTTGACTAGTGGCAACCGGTTGGACCTTCTAATATCCCACGAACCGATCCATATTGGCTTACCAAGTATCAAGGCTAACAATACGAAGATGTACATTGTGAGTTCGCAAATCTTGATCAACTATGATTTCAAGATCCCGTAGCTCCTCCGTATGAACAAGTGGTTGATCAGGTTTTGGTTGCTCATCATCCAATTCAACAAGTGACAGGAAAAATTTCAATTATTCAACTTTTATACGAACAAGAGGTGAACCGAGATGCAATTGTTCAACATCTGTATGATCAAGAGTTTGACTCATATCCTATATGCTGCAACTGTGGGTATGCAGTGGAGGTTGTAGTTAGGGTGAATGGAGAAAATATTGGCTGTAAAATACAGCTATGTCCATTTTAGCTGAATGGTTGCAACTATTTCGAATGGCTTGACGGACATTTATACACATGGGGAATAGCCTATGTAAATGAATTGGAATATGTGATAAGGCATCTTATGAATGCTATAGAAGAACTACAGCTTCAACGTAACGTGTAGCTTATTTGTGTTGTACTTTTGCTGCTTTAGTTTATCTTATCAACGTACTATGTGTGTGGTTCTTTTATGTTGTTCGGGTTATCATTTTGTTCAAAAAATTTACAGTTTAGGCAATGTAGTTGGAATTAAAAAAAACATGGCAACAGTATTAAAGAGGAGCGTGTTATCAACACTAACAACCCGTGAAAGAACACCTATCGTGGCTACAATGTAACTCAATGTTATTACTTTACTCGAATTAAAAAACATGGCAACAATATTAAAGAGCAACGTGTTGTCAACATCAACAACCTATGAAATACAACCTATCGTGGATATAGTGAAACTCTATGCTATTTCTCTATTTGCTAAAACATGGCTACAGTAATAAAGAGAATCATGTTGTCATCAATAATCCATGGAAGATAATCTAACGTGGCTACGGTGAAACTCTGTGTTGTTTCTTTATGCGCTAAAATACGACTACAGTAATAAAGAGAATCTTGTTGTCAACATCAACAATTGGTGGAAGGCAACCTAACGTGGCTACAGTGAAATTTTATGTTATTTCTTTACTTGCTAAAACATGGCAACAATAATAAAGAGAATCGTGTTGTCAACATCAACATCCGTGGAAGATAACCTAATGTGGATACAGTATTAAAGAACAGCATGTTGCCAACATCAATCAATCATTCAACTGTGGCGGACAATTCATCATGGCTATGATGAATTTGACCAAATGTATAATTCAATGAAATTTTATTATAAATATAGGTAAAGACATATTTCTTCTTCACTTTCGTCTACAAACCATTCTGAAATGAATAAACTAAAAACGTTATGGTGTTACTCCTCATTAGGTATGGACATAAATCGCACTACAATACAAGAACCACCCAGATCGAACTGCAAAAATGGTATAGAAAACCGGACCGAGTAGTCTCTTTAAAGCAAATTCCCTGAGTTGAACCAACTCGTAACCATGCGGTTCAGTTGCAGTTTGAACTGTTGACCCAACCGCATCAAACCGGACCGAACTGCATATCTACGCTGGTAATGTTATAATAAAAATACAACTAATTCCTATCTAATTTTTTATTTTAATGATATACATTTTATTTTCAGTGTATGTTGTTATATTTATAATAATCATTATCACAAAGGAAAATTTATAGTTTCATTATATTAGTTTCCATATCGTTTTTTAGGATAATGCTAATTATAATCTTATTTGAATTATCTTACTTAATGTCTATGCATTGATTAACGTTGATGTTTGGTTAATGTATTAAAAAAAATTCAATTTTCATTAATTGTAAAATTGAAGTATTTATATAGTTAGAAACTAATATTTCAATTCAGGGTAACACTGTGTTTTTTAGCCTTTAAGAGACACAACATCAGACAATCATATATTAATTGTTGATGGAAGTCATTCTCTTATTTTATATTTAATACAGGTTCAAACAAAACCGAATCAAAACAGAACCGTACTACACCGAAACTTGACCGTTTGAATAGTTAATATAATAGTTTATACTTTTGATCAACCGTTTGATGCGTGTAGAAGTGGTTTGGATTTCAAACCGCACTAGACCGAACCGCGCTTACACCTACTCTCATCGTCTTCGGATGAGTTTATTCGAACTCATATCAAACAAAAAAGAGTAATTTCACATCAAATGCCGGATGTAATGTCTCGTGAAAAACAAGAGGGAAATCGCTCGACTGGAGGAGGGGGTAGTGTATTTGGAAGGCGGGATCTGCAATATGAAACAAATTACGCTGCTAGTCACAACCAACTTGTTCGGATTATTTTGCTGAAAATTCTGTGTATGGGGAAGTTGAATTTAGATGATGGTTTCGCATTTCCAAGAACGTCTTTAATGGAGTTCTCGACAAATTGGAATAAACAAACACATTTTACTCATAGGGTTAATGGGCTCAATGAACTCGAGCTTTCCCCACTTTAGAAAGCAACGACTGCACTTCGTATGCTGTCATACAGTGGTTCTGGAGATTTAGTAGATGACAAAATAAGGATAGGGGACTCCACGACAAACTTGAGCAAGACTTTTTTTTTTTTGCAAAACCGTTGTTCTGCAATTTTGTGAGTAATACCTTCCCAAACGCTCACGATATTGAATTATTATTGGCAATGAGAAAACAACGGGGGTTTCCAGGTATGTTAGGTAGCTTAGACTGTATGCATTGAAGGTGGAAAAATTGTTCGATTGCATTGCAGGGCCAATACTCAGGACATCTCAAAAAGACTATTCTTGCATTGGATGTTGTAGCATCATTTGATTTGTATATTTGGCATGCAGTTTTGGGGTACTTCTTCTCTAAATGATATAAACGTTTTGCGACAGTCTTATGTATTCAGTTACTTGTGGAACGATATAGAACCTCCATGCAACTACAACATATGAGGCATATATTATACTATGAGTTATTACTTGGTACGTGACATTTATCCCAAGTGGAAAACTCTCGTGCAAGCTTATAAAAGGCCTAATAATGTTAAAGAGAGTGTTCATGAAATAGCAAGAAAGTTTGAGAAAAGATGTCGAATGGCCTTTTGGAGTGCTTCAAGGGAGATTTCACATATTACGAAAGGAGGTACACTACCATGACCTTGTAGTGTTTTCGAACATCATGCACTATTGTATAATTTTACATAATATGATTATCGAAGAAGAAATTTGTGGGTATGAGCTAAAACTTCAAAATTATCCTGACATTATTGCTACATTTCAAAAAAACCATACAAAGACCCTAATACATTTGCCTAGTACACGTAGAGAATTGGAGATATTCAAGATCCACAGGCTCATCTCGACCTCCAAGAAAATATGAAAGAGCATTATTGGGAATATGTAGGAAGTCAATCTTAAACTAGACATTTAAGTTTTTTTTTAAGGTTTAGAATTTCTATCAATTTTCTTTTGCTCTAGGAAGTTGGTGAAGTTATTGTACGTATTGTTTGTTTGTTTATCGAGCATGATTTGTATGAAGTTCGGATTTGAATGTTTGCACTTACTTATAAGAACACCGACACATATACAACTCCATACAAATACAACCATTAATAAGCAGCAGAAAAATTCATAATAGTAGAAACATAGCACTAATATAGCTCCATACAATGAAAGTAGTAATATACAACAAATACTAGCAGTGATACTAAGATACTTAGTAAGGGCGGATCCCTATATATTTTCGTAACGTCTTTTCAACTCCTTAATTTGTTTTTCCATAAGCCTTCTTTGCACTGGATTAAGATTATTCAAGTTGAAACTAATCAGAAGCAAATCATCCGCACTTTGTTGATGAGCCAATTCTTGTCTCCTTAACTATAACTTTCAGAACATTCCTGCTTTAATTCGGCATGACCGCGTTCTAATTCTCTCTCAAGTCTCATTGATTTGTTCATAATGTCTAGTATAATCAGTTGATGCTTTTTTCTTCCCCTTGAACATTCCGCATGGTCTGTCGTCACTACTAGAAGTGAATGAGGTATCATTGTTTGCATCTGAACTACCTAGATTTGATTCATTACCCATCTTTCTAGGCTAGAACCTAAAAGCTGGGTGTTTTTGTTGCACTGTTCCCCACTTACCCTTCTTAGACAATATATCATAACAATGTTACATGTTGAAAGGTTCGTTGTTGTGCTCAGCCAGATGTAATGCATGTGCCTAATTAAGCAGTATCTGACGAAATACATTAAAACTAACTTAATAAACCCCGATATATAAATGAACTAATATAAGAGAATTGTCGTATCAATATTGTTAGCTTTCTTTGTTGTCTTACATGTAAACCAGCCATTATTTCATTTCAACGTTTACAAGAAGTATTTATTCTTTTCCAAGACCGCTTCAAAGAATCAACTATTCTAGGAAGGCAATTTGGACGTTGTTCGTTGAACACATTGCAAACATAATTCCAAAATGAAATTTCATTCTATCTGGCACATCTCCTCTTGTCCTTTGAACATTCAATCCAATAGTAAGAAAGCTCAGTTTTCTTGTCTAGCGACCATTTACGGAGTTTTGTAGAAACATAAGCTTGTTGTCCAAATTCCTCGAAAGGAAATTCATTAACGTTGGTTTCAAAAGTTTGTTGCTGCCTGGATGGCTATAAAAGCATATCTTCGTTATTGTTATCTTCTTTTGTGTCTTCCACATTTTATGTAACAACCCGGATTTTTCAGCCATTTAAATTTGAATAATTAAACTTGTTTTAAATTTTATATTAGAAATATAAATGGATTTTTATATATAATTCATAAATTAAATGAAGATTGAATATATAAATCTATATTTAATTTAAAATGAGCTTGCAACATCGCGGTAGTTCGTAATATTGAATTTTGAATTTCAATTGAATATATAGAATCCAATATAAGTTGGAATTCTCTGAAACAAGAATCGTCCAAATCTATTTGATTATAATTTTCTAATGAATAGGAAAAATCAAGATTTAACGTTATAGGTTATTAGTTATGTCAGAAATCAAATTTTCAAAGAGTCACTATGAAATCATTTATAAAGCATAACGTTTTATTCAATAAATTTAAATTTATTAAAAAGGGATTTTTACGTAACTTGAGATAATAATTGAATTAAGATGCGATACTAGTTCCATTGAGTTTGTATTGACGTTCAAAGTCGGGATAGGTAGGTACTTCGTTAATTTTAGAGAACGGGTATTTTGGTGCCCAAAATAGCATTGTTTCACGTATAAAATATCATTTTGAGAAATAGTCTCGGAATGTGATGAAACTTGTCCTGTTGGATTCGTATTAGTAAATTATTGTATGATTTCGATTTTTGTATCGATCCGACTTACTGTTTGATCGTGCGGATGGCAAACGCCTAGATTTTTACTTAATTGTTTTATCGAGTTAATATGAAACTTAAAAATAACCAATTTTCAAACGAACTCGGGTTTTAACGAAACTAATTTTATTAAATTCATACTGATTAAGTATTTTAGGATTTTAAGATTTCAAGTTGATATTTTGTGATCATGCGCAATTTAAATGCGTATCGATTCACGCTGTGAATTATAAAAGAAATTTTACAAACGATCTCAGAATTCGATGAAACTTGTTCGATTATGTTCGAAATATTGAGTTATGCTTCTATTTCAATTTTCATCCCAATCGAAGGTTGTATGTGGTTGTTTTTGCTTGTTACTTAGCACCTAAGTTACATATAATAATATTTTAATAATAGGTCAGCCTATAAATAGGGAATCACCCCCTAAATTTCTGGGTCAAAGCACACACACGTGGTCAAAGAATAAACCCACCTCCACCATATTTTCGATGGCCAGAATCCTTCCCTTATTCCCACTCGATTTTCTTACAATCCATAGCTTTTCTCATGAAACTTCCAACTACGAACTTCTTAAGCACTTCGGGATCTTGAAATTGAACGAAGGTGATCATAAATTATGATCTACAGTGACCAGAATCAGTCTTGAAAGACATCATTGTTATGGATTGTATGCGGATGAACGGGGACGTTGAATTGCACAAATTTTAGGGTGGTGGTAAGCGGCATGTTGGCGCATCGGCTGGTGGAGATGGATGATGCTCTGGTGAACTCTAGGGTGGTGCGACAGTGGAGTTGACTCCATGCGTGAGTGGGTTTAGCATGTTGTAAATGAAGCAGCAGTATATACGAGAGACAGAAGGATTTTGATCGTCCCATTTAAATTTCTAAGTAGTGTAATTAAAGTATTTAAATCATAATTAGGAATTAATTATAAATTAAAATTATGTTAAATTAAAATGTTGATAACTTTTGACTGCTAGGTCCGATTCGGACGAATCAAGATGCATTAGACTCGCATCGACGAGCGCTACGCCATGGAACATATTTTAACGTGTTTAGATGCAGCCGGAATTTTGAGTTAAATTGAACCCGTGTTTAATTTAATTGAAAACAACTGTTATCTGGACGAATGGAAATCAAGTTGAGTTTACTCACTCAGTTTGTCCCACTTATGTTCTAGATGAGTTGTGCTTGCTATGGTTGTTGATTATTGAATGTGTGTTAGTTCTATATTCATATGTTGAATGAACTGGTGAAATTACACGTTTGTTTAATTCAAGTGAAAACCAAATCATTATTTTAACGATTGGAACCAACTGAGGTAACTTACCTTATTGTTCGTGTTTATATCAATATAAACGTGTTAAATAAAATGGTTGATGTTAATTTATTATTTGCCTATTATAAAAATCATCAGTTTAATTAGACATTCCCATGAATGATTATATTGAGGTAATGTGTTTATGATGCAGGAAAAACAATTGGAGGAATCCAACTGGATTCCTCACCAATAGTGGCTAAATTTTATATATTACAAGATATGTTGAAATAAGAATTTGTGGTGTAGGAAATGACAGGTTGGAGGTATCCAACAGGATTCCTCACTTATATTGATAATGTTTAGCAATATGATTGGATATGTTTGATCTGATGTGAAATTGGTAGATATTTCATGGTTTGGTGCTTTAGTAGACATTGACCTCTGTAGTATCGTCAACAAAATAAAAAATTGTTGGAATCAATTTTAAAATTGATTGTAAAATGTTTTCGAACTTATACATGGTTTAAACATATGATGTCTATTTTCAAAGTAAACACTAATGTTTTATTTACGTTTTATCATTTTAAAATTTAAAATTAACAGAACTTATGACGTTGTTTAATAGTTTAAAGGCGTGATTAACTGGTGGTATTAATGATTTGAAAGTGGTATAACGGTCTTGTAAAAAAAACGTTAGAAGGATTGGAAATGAGATTATTTTTGCAACAAAATAATCAGATTACGAGTACAAAAATTAGAGATAACTAATTTGGAAAATTAAATAGTTAATGAGGAATGCGGATAGGACATAACATAGTTAAGTGAATTGGATTCTTGAGTTGAATATAGATTTGAGCTTAAAATGAGAATTTGAAGCAAATGAAAGTGTTTGATCAAAATTGATTCAAACTAATGAAGTAAATGAGTTTTGGAATTATTTTTCAATTATAATTAAGTGATATTTCTTAAATAGAAAATGAGGTAATATATGAGGATTGATTTAAAGAAAAAAGGGGTTAAAGGAATCGTCAAATGTATGAGAATTAATTAAAGAATTGAAAAGTGATTTTTTTGTAACTAATGAATGTTTTTGCAAACCTTTATAAATATACGAAATGTGATTAAATAAGGGTTCGTGGATGAGATAAACGAATAAATGGAATTGGAAATGGAATGTGAAGTTTAATATGAAACCAATACATTGGATTTAAGCCTATTGTATTAAATGATTTGGTAAATGGATATCAACTATAGTTGAAAATTAATAACATTGGCTTATAAATGTTAAGAGAAATTGTTTTGGAAAAGCTTGTAAGAAATCATTGTACTGGTTTGAAATGAATAATAGTTTGGTATGTGATATTATAAAAGAAGTTAAGTGAGTTTTGAGAAGAAAAACCTAAATGGCTAAGTTATTGAAAAGCATGAATTTTAATGATAAAGATTATTGTTTTCATAAATAATCAGGAAATCCATAGACTATAACACCATTGTTATGGAAAATGATTTCTGAACAAATATTATATGGTTTGATTAGAAGTTAACTAAACATGTTGTAATCGAAGACGAGACTTTCAAAAGATCAAAAATATATATGGTTTTAAAACCATGCTTTTCATCGGATAGTAAATGGAACTTTTATGGCATTTACTGAAGGTTTGGTTGCGCTGATAAACTTCTATCTATTCTGAAGATGAGAATGTTGTTGACACAAGGTCTGAGAGGTAAATAAAATATCCCAACTTGAATGACTCATGATTATTCAAAGATGATATCAGTTTAGAAATGAGAGTAGTTGAGGGAAATAAAACTATTTATTCCATGAATGATAATATGAACTATAATTCGAAAATTTTATAAGTTGAATGAAATGACTTTTGAGTATATTCTTATTTTGATAAGATGTAAAGGGTATATTCCAAATATGGAAGATATAAAAGTTTGAGTTAATGGATGGTTAAATAAAGAGGCTAAATGATGTTGGATATAGAATTAGTGAATTTATTTTCTTTTTATGAATGAATAATGTTTATTTGATAATTAAATAACCGACTATCAAATCTGGCCTATACGATTGTTGGTACGGAAAGACCTGGATCAAATTTATATTCAAAAACCATTCTGAAACAACAAATTCGTAAATATGGAAGATGTTGGTTGAAGAAGGAGCAACTGAATACCGTGGATCTTCATAAGCGGAAAGATTACTTGTTGAATTTCTCTAACTTGAAAACAGAGGTATTTTAATTAGGATTCTGTCGTGGTTGAAATCTGCGGATTTCAAGGACTACTCATTACCGATCCTTTGGTGATTCCTATATAAGAATGTGGTAGGAGGGCGTCTTTGGTTCATCTTGTTGATGGATGACTTGTATGGATGGATGCCTAACAGAGTATTTCCAAAGGGATCGCGCACATTGATTTCTTCAGACGTACTATAGTTGATGGTGAAGAAGGCAATATCTCTTAGCTTAACACCCAGAGTATTTTTATGGAAATCAATTAGTGATTTCTAGAGGATCAGATGATGTGGCATTCAAAGAGATGGTGATGTGTTGTTCTGAAGGATAAGTATAACCTCAAGCCTCATCAACTAGGAAATGACAGAAATCAGGTAGGTCGCATAACTATGTGAATCGCACCCATTAGGATATACCATTACCCAATCTGGAGAAATCATATGGCTTTGGTTGCCCTTTTATTTCAATATGCTTTTGGTTCGGTTGGTTGGCCCCCAACCATGGTAATGATGTATTCGAAACACTCAAGCAGAATAAGTAGTCGGTCATGTTTTGCTGGGTTGCAAGATGTTCTTGTTGAACCCTAGCATATTCATCTTTGGAGGTATGCTATTCAGAAGGTGGTCATATACTTACCATAATTGGAAATACATTCTCCAATAAGCACCCACTGTATTTCATTATATGCTATGTAAATGGAGTGTGAGATGCAAGTGTTCTGCTAGATGGTTATTTATTTGATTTAGACACTATTATAATAACAGAATAGTTTTAACACAAAGAATGTTTTGGGTCATTGTATGATAAAACCGTCTTTGTTTATGTATGGACTGGTCTTAAGATTATCCCTCACTTTCAAAGGATTTTTAACTTTAAAATCAGTTGGATGATACTAGTAAACATAGTGAATTTTCTCACGCTGGTTCACCAGACTGATCTGTGGCGTTTGCAATGCTCGAGTCAGCCCGAAATTTTACATGTTTAGGATAGGATGCTACGAACTTCAAGAGATGAGCTAGAGAATTTCAGATGTATGATTTATATAATGTTATTCCATTGTGTTTTGTATATGAGGACGGGTTGTTATAACCATCCAGATGTATCGAATGTCTATTGTACTCCGATGATTGTAAGTATTATTTCAAGCTCTCAATAAAGATATAATTGTATATTATATTTTGTTCTGCTGCGATGTGAGACTATGTGTATTGTTGGTTAGTTAGTTATTCTTCTTTTCTAATATTCTAATCTCTTTTTTTTCAACTTATGAATTAATTCTATTAACTATCTAGTATTTTTGATATTTGGGTTTGGCAAGTAATAGGGGTTTATGTATTATTGTCAAAATTCGAGCGTCGAATTCTTGTCGGGTCATTATAGTGGTATCAGGGCATAAGGTTTAGTAATAACCTTGTGTCTGTGACTTAACTCAATAGAGATGGGGTTAGTAATTCCATAGATTGAGTTTGAATATATACACGAGAGAGCGTATTTGTAACAACCCGGAAATTCTGAACCAATTTAAAAAAATTTATTTTAGCTATTTTAATGGGTTTTGAATATTTAAAATGATTTATTTTAAATAATAACAACTAAAAATTTATTCTAATCAAAGTTAGAATGTACATACTTATATTAATTATAAAACGAGCTTGAAATAGCGCGGTAGTTTGAAAATTAGATTTTTAATTTCAAATGAATGTATAGAATTCAATATAAATCGGATTTCAGTAAAACCAGAAATGTTAGAATCTGTTTAATTATATCTTTCTAATGAAAGTGAAAAATTCAGATTTCATAATATAAATTGAAAGCTATGTCCAGTTTAAAATTTAGAATAGTCGCTATGGAATTTATATATATTTTAATATAATATATAGCCCTTAAAAATAGCCATTTTGCAAACGACTTCCGTTTTCGACGAAACCACTTTTTTTGGATCCGGAATGTCAAATTATAGTTAGGTTTAAAATTTCATAATTTTTGGAATTAATATGTGAGCGTGGTAAATTTAAACGTGCTTGGTAATTTCAGTTTAAATTTAATCGACCAGAAAAAGTTCATTTTTCAAACGACCTCCAAATTCGACGAAATTAATTTTTTTCGGACCATATTGTCAAAATATAGCTAGATACAATTTTTCTGTAATTTTTGGAGTCAGTGTGTAGCCCTAGTAAATTAAAATGTAAGTCCAAATTCAATATTAACCATTATATTAATTTATATTTTAATTTTGATAAAAACTGATTAAAACAGTCGAATTGGCTTACAAAACATATTCCGTTGTGTTTGAAATGGGGTATTTAGCTAGGAACGATAGTCGCTGGGTTTGATTTGAAGTTCGAAGACAAAACGAGCTATTTTCGAATTAAATAATAATATTTACATGGTATAAATACCACATGGTCAAACCCTAGTCCACTCTCATGCCAGCGCCGCCAGCTTTATACGAAGGGCTGAAAATCACGAATTTTCTCCCCTTAATTATACTCAATTCAATCAATGATTTTAAAATTTTCCAAAACGAAGATTGTTAAGCTCTTCGCGAGCTACACATCCATAAGGTGATGATGATTTTTTGGCCTTAAACAAGCCGATTTCGCACACAAATTGAGATCGGGTGGGTCCATCGAACTGAACCAGATGGCGGGCGGTGGTGGTTCTTGTGTAGGTAATCAATAATGGGGCGACTTCAGACGGATTTCCGATCACTTCTAGGAGGAGCGGGTCGGAGTTTTAAAAATCAAAGATGGGTTTTTGGTCTGTCTGAAGGAGATTACGATGGAAGAGAAAGAGATTATGATGTAATTAAATTAATTAATTATATTTAATTATGTAATGCAATGTTTAAAACACAATATCTTTTTCATACGAGGTCGGAATCTGACGATTTCGGTTGCATTGCATTCGTATCAGTGAACACTACAAGATGGAACTGACTAGAATGGAAACGGAGCAAATTGGATTTTTAACTAAATTAAACAGTCGTTTAATTTCGTTTAAAAACAGTAATTCGAAAATAAAGACTGATGGAGTGGAAACGAATGTGAGAATTCTCTCACTAAAATATTTGTACAATTATTTATTTTATTTTATAACTGTGGATATATAGAAATTGCCAGTGTTGATTTTTATCTTTTGTATGTGACATTGCTTGAGCTCAACACATGAACTATTCACGACTCATCTGCACAAGAAGCGTTGTTTGAATATCGGATACTCGTATTTCAAACAATGTGGATACACTTGGTGGTTGTTGAAATGTGATATAAATATCCATTTATTATTTGAACAGTAAAATTGGGTAATTAAAAAATAATTCAAACTGAATTTGAATTGGTTAAATTTATTAACCAATGATTTATTTAACTAGAATGTTGCTGTTTGAAAACCCCACACAAGTATTGGGATGATATTTGGCATACACAAATCCCATTATTTAGTTGTATGTCAACCGATTGGTTGACAGGATGTGATAAGCGTTATTTATTCATTTTAATGCTTATACAGTTGTAAAATGCACTCTGGATGATGTTTGATTGTTGAATGGTTATTTATCGTTATAGTTGAATACATGCGATGTATGGAATCCATATAACTGAAATTATATGGTAATTGATTGAGTCGCATTCCGATTCAGAGATAATGAATATTTCAAAATAACAATATTTTAAAATAATATTCAGCGAAGAATTAAATTATGGTTTTGATGTCTGATTTTGGATGGACACAAATATACTGAAATGTGAAACCGGGTTAAGTAGCTAAACGCCATTTTAACTCGAATGGGTTTATAAATCGATTTTATTCATTTTAGAAGAGATACGAAAAGAAATGATTTCAAAATCATATATTTTGAAAATAATATCATTTTAATATTTTAATGATATGGAATATTCGATTTTGATTTAAAATTGAAAATAAAGTTGGAATCGTTATAAATTAAATTTATAAACAACTTATAAAATACGTTTGAAATGGAAATCGATGATATATATATTATATATATTTAATGGCTTGAATAGAACGCGCCGCGCAACGAGCGTTCGCGAATTTCAACCATTAACTTCAAATTGATGTAACGGGAGATCCGACCGTTGGGTTCTCCTAAAACAGGAACCGTTGGGTTCGTATCGAAAAGATCTTTCCAATGAATATAAGAGATTTAAATATGAATGGTTGGATTTAAAAATATGCCCAAATCAATATCAGAAAAGGTCGCAATGGATGCAGTTCGGTGGCCGATATTGGAAACCACTGCAAGGGCCTTAATAAATTTATAAAAAATGTGGAAAAATTTTGTAAAATCATAACAAATGATTTGGAAGGTTTTTGGATGAAAATTCCAAGTTTGGAAAGATAAAAATATTTTTTTATCGAAATGAACTAGTTATTAACTAGAATAATAATCCAATATTTTTAAATAAATAAATTGGATTTGAAATTGTTTTGATATAACCAGAATTTTTCAATGTATGGATTGGAGTGGAAATATTATTCGAAATATTTCGATATTGGATTTCGTGATTATACAGATATGGTTAAGGAATTTGAAGATATAAATATCGTTATTCCCAATACGATATTTGTTGGTTTCAAAATTTGATATTGAATGTAAGCCAATACAATTTCTATTCAGAGCCTTGTATTTAATATCAAATTTGATTTTGGGTTTCTCATGAATGGTGTTTTAAATAACCCTGTTCTTAAACCAAGTTGAGAAAAGAACAAATCTTTTAATTAAGATTTAGTGAAGTTTTCTAGATTAATTAATATTTAATTGGGATGGAATTAAAATTGAATTATTGGGTTTATCGTGAGAGGTGTTTTAAATAACATTTGTTCGTTAACCCAATTATCAGTGAAGTTATGATTTGGAACTTATAATCTATATTCAAAGATTTAATGGAGATTTTCCAAAGTAAAGTTTTTCAATTTAAATATATTAAATTGGAATTGAATGGAATTCGATTTGGTAATAATCAAAATGAACTCCTATAAAGGAAGACCATTACTATTTATGGAACCTAAAAGGCTTTGCCATTATTCCATTTATAGTATTGATTTGATATGGAAATTTATATCGATAAGATACCGATCTGTTTTCCGTGAAGATCCCATGGTTAATGGAAGATGATTTGGATTTATTGTGAACTGTATTTTAATTGACACTGGTTCTTTAACCCATGTAGCGACAAGATTAATTTTCCTTAAAGTAGAATAATCATAAAGTAATGATTTTTGAGATTAAAACCAAGGTGGAGTTTTAAGGAATTTTTATTACATTGGAATGAGAATAGGGTAATTAAATTTATCGAATTCAATAAATGATCGAGAATGGAGTACCACCAGTTTTACTCCATGCGATAGTTAAATCTTTAATTAGATTTGAAACGGGAAATGGTAATTAATATTACTGATAACACCGTGGGTGTTAGATATGGAGTATTATCATTTTTTCTCCATGGGATGAATAGGTTGGGATTGGAAAAATAAAATAAAATAAATGATTACTTCTGTAAAGTTCGCTAATCCTGATAAGTTAATAAACTTTGTTTTGGTTTGATTTGTGAAAAGATAAAATAAAATCTTTCGAAATGAATATCCAAAGGATTATTAAAGAAATAGTTTAGATGGGCCTATCTTTGACAAAATTAATAGGAACCTTTCCATAAAATTTGAATATTTTAATAAAAGAATATTCTGGATTGGAATGAGGCGTATGATGTGTTTTTATATCACTTGATTATAAGATACGCGAATTATTCGGAAAGACCGGGTTTAACCCATTCTGAATAATTAATACGACGACTAAAAGTCGACGATGAAGACGGTGGTTGAAGATGGTAATTAATATTGCCGATAACACCATGGATGTTAGATAGGAGTACGACCAGTTTTGCTCCATGGGATGAATAGGTTGGGATTGAAAAAATAAAATAAAATAAATGACTACTTCGGCAAAGTTCGCTAATCCCGACTAGTTAAAAAGCCTTGTTTTGGTTTAATTTGTGAAAAGATAAAATAAAATCTTTTGAAATGAATATCCAAAGGAAGATTTAAGAAATAGTTTAAATGGACTTACCTTTGATAAAATTAATGGGAACCTTTCCCTAAAAATGTGAATATTTGAATAAAAGAATATTCTAGATTGGAATGAGGCGTATGATGTGTTTTTATAGCACTTGATTATAAGATACGCGAATTATTCAGAAAGATCAGGTTTAACCCATTTTGAATAAATAATACGACAACTAAAAGTAGACGATAAAGACGGTGGTTGAAGACCGGAGATCTTCACATCGTTTGGATGATTACTGCTGTCTTGATTGGGCTGTACACCTAAGACAAGGTAATAAGTGGTGATTGTCCAGACGTACTTGGAGATCGACCGGATATGCGAGGACCTCTCTCCTATATTAGACATATGCGATGAGGAATAAGGTGCCTCCAGTTTCGTTCAGACCTAGAACGGACTTGTAAATGGATAGGTGTCTGACATTGGATTTCATTTTGTGTTGATTGATTTCTATTAAATATATATCTGTTTGGTGGTGGAGAATTTATTCTCTTGCTTAACACCCTTCTCTGAGATGTACGAGCTTAGAGGTTATATATTGATAGACATCAGTTGTATGGCGTGAATTGTCAATGTGGCATGCTAAGATGCAAATGATCAAGGCTTTTATTGAAAAGCAGATTCTTGTGGATGATGATCAAAGCATGGCTTTAAATAGAATAGCTTTGTGTATAGCGTTAATTCGCGAGCCTCACACCCGGTATGAGTCAAAAATGAGATAGTGACTGCAGGGAGTGCATGCGTTTCTTTCTAGCTAGAAGTGGTGTCATAGTATGGAGCCCAGACATTTTTACTTATGTGGATGATGGATTACAAGGCGTCTTGGGTTTGAGTCCCTAGTGGCTCTTGATATGGTCGACATACTGACTAGATTTTATGCCCTATCGGACAGGGAAACATATTGGTTAGGAGTTACCAATCCACTAAAGTAAGTGTGGACCGGCCCTGAAGATCCAAGGGACGATGCGTTCTGTTCATGAGGCATGGCTAGAGTGTCTAGAATTGGTGAGGAAGATCCTTTGCCATGACTCATAGATGGAATCTGATTTCCAATACGATACTTTTCGGTTTTAGTTGTAAACCTATGTATAGCGGCATAATATATGGTACCTATGTCATCTATGATTGATACATTTATATTTAAAGTTGATTTTGACACTATGCACTTATAGTAATATTAAAATGATTTGTTTTAAAAGTACCAAGCATGTTTGGCTATTATATGGTAAAACTCTATCCTCCGGTTTGCGTTGCATTGTGTGATAGGACCTGAGTCTTATAATAGCTTCATTTTGCAAAGAGCATTGCGTTGTTTTATTTTAAACTGAGATTCAAGTGGAGTAAACTTGTTCCGTGTTATACGGCATGGTCCAATGATTTCCCAACTTTTAAAGCAAAGATTTAATAACTGTTTTAGTTCTTACACCAGTCCCATGATTGACTCGGAGTTTATTGTTTTAAAATAAACTCTGGATGCCCATATTTTCCACATGGGCATTCAGTAGTTTTGGTTTTGCAGATTTCTATTAAACAGGATCCTAGATTACAGTTGGATCTATATTTTGAAAGCTTTGTATTCGTGTATTTCTTTCAGTTGTGCTAGTTGATGTATTTTTCGTTGTGCATTGTATTTATACATTTTATTTCTGATGCTATGTATTTTAATATCTGATATTATTTTCCACTATATATTATTTCTTTGAACTCTGATATCTTATACTCTGATGTAAATTGTTGTAATAGTAATGTAATGTTCTATTGTTCGCGTTCTATGCATCATGTTCTCAAAAAAATCGGCGTTCTCGTTCGGTCTAGGCCGCATAGGGATTTCGGATCGTTAAAGGTGGTATCAAAGCTTTGGTTTACAAAGCTAGAGAACAAGACACATTAGAACCGAACGAAAGAATTCATCAGAAATAGGACTAGCAAAATCCTATAAGAATGGCTCGTTAGAGATAGGGTTAGTAATACCATAGAATGAGTTTGAACAGTGCTATTTCCAAAGAAGAATCTAGTTTTGAAAAAAAATCTTATTATACGTATTTGAGTATTTTATTTTATATTGATTTTGGACAATCGAGTATATGAAGATTTTGCATATACGTGTCATGAACATATATTCGAAGTTTAAAATATACTGGATGGATATAGAATCACGCTCTAGTCGCCTGGGGATGATTCTGATGACAGCTTAGACATCATCAATATCTATGATCGAATTTCGAAAGTGGGATATCTATATATTTCCAATTAACTGGTGTGAGAACCAAAACTTAGATAGAATTTATTGTTTGTGATTTGGCACTAAATATATGATTTTTGATTATATAGAAGTTGTATATTTGGAAAGCTAATCGACTAATTGATTGCTAGTGTGATATGTGATTATTAGTTTGATTAATAAAAATATTGGAACAATAAAACCAATAAGAAAATGAAAGGTAAAAGAAAAGCCAAATCGAATCAAATATTGTTGAGAATTGATTGGAATTGCATACATATACATGTATATATATTTGTTGAACATGTTACGGATTTACTATTGAGTAACGAAATAAATGTGTGCCCAACAAATAGGTGCACTTTAATGAGTTGGTTGCGCAATTTTATTATTATATCAGCTCCTGTGAATAAAATTGGATGCGTTGTGATGGTTGTTTTGCGTGAGATTATAAACCACGCCATAGGATAGCAACAAATAAATTTTGAACTACAACACATGACATACTTCATGAAGACAGCATATCATATCATATTCCATATAAGCATTTGGCGCTTATATGACGAGGTTTGATTTACCATACTGGCAAGATGATTGTATGGCGATGACTATATTATAGTTTGAACAGAAGACTGATTATGAACATAATTAAGTAATACATGTAACGGTGCTCGCGCAAGATTTTATAAAAACCCTACACAGGTCTGTAGATGACAAAAATTCACGTCTTTCTTGTTTTAGATACGGCACATGGATTATTTTATTTCCAACACAGGGGAAAGGTCCGAGATTTCAAATTTTACATGTTCTCCCTTGTACACAAATAGGTCACAAAAATTGTGTATGCTTTTTATTGATTTATTGGGGGCCTAATACGGCCCAATTAATTTTTCAAACCCTCCCCATACAAAGGAGGTTATGATGAAATTTTTCGAAAATTTAGGGTGTTAGCCAAAATTTTGAGAAATTAGAAAATTCTTAGAAACTGAAAAATTGAAGAATTGGCAAAACAAAATCATTAACATGGGAAATGACCCCAATAGTCGTTACACGACCATACGACTTCGTATGAGAAAGATATAATTTCTCTACGATCCTTCGATACGTAGAATGCAGGTCGTTACACTATCCCCCCTTAATAAATTTCGCCCTCGAAATTCCTTAACCAAAAACATACAAAGGCGTTCTGCTTGCCTATCAGTCATTCACAAACAATAAAACACACATAACAAACAAAACAAACCTATCCTAGCATGTGGAAAGACTAAATCGAAATGAAAAACTTATCAGGCAAAGAATTCTGGATATGTCTCCTTAATGCTCTCCTTTGTCTCCCAAGTACAGTCATTCTCATCCCTACCCCACTGAACCTTGACTAGATTCACTGCTTTCCTTCGAAGTTTCTTCGTATCATGCTCGACAATATGAATTGGCTTGCAGTTCCCAAACACCTCAGTTCTACTTCGATATCATCCAACTGATCAGGTGAAATAGACACTTCGGGGTCATGCATGAATTTCCTTAACTGGGAAACATGAAATACGTTACAAACTCCCTCCATTTTGTCCGACAACTCAACTTTATATGCCAAATCCCAACTTGCTTGAGAACTGGGAATGGACCAACAAATCTTAGTGTTAACTTGCCTCTCCTACCAAATCGTATCACGCTCTTTAACGGAGAAATCTTGACAAACACCAAGTCGCCAATGGAGAATTTCAATTCTCTTTGTCTCTTATCAGCATAACTCTTCTGCCTATCTTGAGAAGCCTTCATTCGCTGTTGGATAACCTTAATCTTGTCTGAGGTTTCTCTTATCAAGTGCGGTCCAAGCACAAATTTCTCACTGGTTTCTAACCAACATGATGGTGAGTTGCACGTCTTCCGCACAAAGCTTCAAATGGAGCCATACCAATACTGGACTGATAACTTTTATTATATGCGAACTCCACCAGATACAAATGGTCATCCCATGATCCACCAAAATCTAGTATGCAAGATCTTAAGGGATCTTTTAATACTCGATTCATCCTCTCTGTCCAACCGTCGGTTTGAGGATGGTACGCGGTACTGAGATGTAATTCTGATCCTAAAGCCTCTTGTAAGCTCTTCCAAAATCATTAGTAAACAATGGATCTCGGTCACTCACAATGCCCTTGGGTACTCCATGAAATCTCACTATCCACTTCATATACAGCTCTGCTAACTTAGCTGTTGTTCTATTCGACTTGACGTGTATAAACCTTGCACTCTTGGTCATTCGGTCCACAATTACCCAAATGCTATCATGGCCTGATATAGTCCTTGGTAACCCATCAATGAAATCCATTAATACTTGTTCCCATTTCCATTCTGGAATTTCTAATGGTTGCAACAAACCACTAGGTTTCTTCTGCTCAGCTTTAACTATCTGGCAGTTCATGCATTTGGATATAAACTTCCCAACGTCTCTTTTTATCCCTTCTTAGTAGTAGGTCTTCTTCATGTCTTGATACATTTTATTACCACTGGGATGTATAGTCAGTTTAGAGCGATGACATTCTCTAACACTTCGTCTCTCAATCCGTTAACATTAGGTACAACTAATCTCCCATTCTTTCTAGGCCATCCATCTCGATAAAGCCTATACTTATTCATCTCCTTGTCGATTCCCATCTCTAACTTGGAGATGATTTCCAATAGGTTAAGATCGTTCCTCTGACTAGAACCAATCCGCTCAATTAAAGTGGATCTAACCGTCAAATTTGCTTACATTTCTAGTTCTATTTCGCACTTAGGTATGAAATCATACCCTACGATATATTCTAATTTCTTCCATTCTAGAAACATAACCCCTAAACTGGGATGTCTTCTACTCAATGCATCAGCTACCGCATTGCCTTTTCCTGGTGTATATGTGATATCGAAATCATAGGAAGCTAAGAATTCTAACCATTTTTGTTGTCGGAGATTTAGATCCTTCTAAGAGAAGTGATACTTTATTGATTTATGATCGGTAAATAACTCGAATCTTTCTCCCAAGAGATAATGTCTCCACATTTTCAACGCAAACACGATCGCTGCTAATTCCAAATCATGTTTAGGATATCTTTTCTCGTGCGGTTTCAGTTGCCGACTAGCGTAAGCTACTTTCATACCTTCTTGCATCAACACAACACCTAGTCTGGTACCACATGCATCCATGTATACTTTCATCTCTTCATTCCATTTAGGAATGACTAACACTGGTGCACACGTCAACTTTTCCTTTAGGCTCTTGAATGCATTTTCACACCTTTCATCCCAAACGAAAGCTTGATTCTTCCGGGTCAACTGAGTTAACGGTGCCGCTATCTTGGAGAAGTCTTGCATAAACTTACGATAATATCCACCTAACCCAAAGAAACTTCTTACTTCTGTTGCATTCTTGGGCATAGACCAATCTTGTACCATAGCCACCTTCGCAGGATCCACGACAATACCTTTCTCTGAAACAACATGGCCCAAGAATCTCACTTCCCTCCTCCAGAAGTGACAATTAGAGAACTTTGCTTTCAGTTGGTGTTTTCTCAACACCTCCATCACTACTCTTAAATGTTCCTTGTGTTCTTCTTCTATCCTCGAATAAACTAAGATATCGTCCATGAACACAAGAACAAACTTATTCAATTGATCTCGGAATACTTTATTCATAAGATCCACAAAATATGCGGGTACATTGGTCAACCCGAATGGCATGACCAACCACTCATAGAATCCAGACGGCGTCCGAATGGCCATTTTAGCTATACTCTCAACTTCCACCCTAAGTTTATGGAAACCTGTCGCGAGATCCAACTGGGAGAACACTCTCGCGCCACTCAACTCATCAAACAAATCATCTATCCGCGGTAGAGGATACTTGTTCTTCCTTGTCACCTTATTCAACTCACGGTAGTCCACACACAATCGAAGGAACCATCTACCTTGGTAGCAAACACAACTAGTGCTCCATAATCGGAGACACTTCATCTGATAAATCCCTTCTTCAAAAGATCGCTTACTTGCACCCCGAGCTCTCTCTGCTCCCTTGGCGCAATACGACGAAGTGACATCACTATAGGTCTGGCATCTTTCACTAAATCAATACAGAACTCAATCCCTCGGTGTGGTGGAAGTCCGATCACTTCCTTGAAGATATTCGGATGCTGGACAACAATGGGAATTCCTGCTAACTCGTGTTACGGGATGACGAGGGAATTTAGAAAACTAGCCATCACCTCCTCAATAGGTAGGCCACCAAACACTACCCTCTGCCCATCATCCTCCCTAATAGTCATCGAAAATCCCTCACAGTCTATCACCACCTCATATCTTTGGAGCCAATCGACTCCCAAAAAAATGCCAAACCCAGTAACGCCCAAAACAAAGCAATCACAAGCAAACATACATCCATGACTCAATAAGACCAAACTTCGACAAATCATACTAAGGCTAGCCGAACCACCAATCGGGTTCATCACCACTAAAGGTCTTTCGACTATCTCGAGTTCCAATCCCAACCTATCTACCAAGTCACTAGATATGATGGAACAGGAAGCCCCAGTATCAAACAGTACTCAAACAGAAACATCATAACAGAAAGCATACCTTGAATAATGACATTCTTTCCTTTCTCCGCCGCAGTTGGGGCATTCGATGAAGAGGAACATTATTAATAGCATATGCTTTTACAATCTGCTTCTCTTTAGGGGGTTGTGGACATTTATCCTTGTGATGTCCCACTTGGCCACAGTTGAAGCACTTCTTGTCCGCTGGCTTTGCTCGACATTCTTTAGCATAGTGGCCCTTCTTGCCATAGCTAAAGCACTTAACATCTTTCTTGCTCTTCTTCTGACCATCCTTAGTCTGATTCTATTTCCTTTTGTTCTGAGAATTATTCTTGGCTCCACCGCTTGCTTGCGGTTTTGGCCCCTCTGCAGATGCAACAACGACTTCAGTCTTGGGCTTAGGATAAAGGCTCTCTGACCTCAATGCTTTCCCAACAATCGATTCAAAAGTCTCATCAATATGGCTGATAAGCCTTTCCCCTAAGTACTGATCTAAGCCTGTTAGAACTTCTCATTTTTCTTCTCGGGAGTGTCAATAAGGGATAATCCATACTTCGATAAAGTATCGAACTTAGCAATATACTCCTAGACTGCCCTACCATTCTGTTTAAGCTCCAAGAACTTCCTAAACAACTCTGACTTCTGAGCAGCTGGGATAAACTTATCACTGAATCGGGCCTTAAACTGGTCCCAAGTGACTTGATCCTCAGGGGTAGCTGCCTTAATAGTATTCCACCAATTCATAGCCCGTCCTTGTGGTTAGCGCGACGCTAGCTTTCACTTCATCGCGTCATCGATCCCTAAGTCCTCGAAGATGCACTCACAACTATCGAGCCAATCCTGAACTTCTGTAGCTGATTCCGTTCCATGGAACGGCTTCCCACCCAGACTAGTGTAGTCCTTACAGAGCTTGGCGAAATCGGCCCTAGGCACCTGCACCGCTGCACCACCGCCATTTGCAGCATTAGGAGCTGCCCTCTGAACATCCCTAAGCATCTCTCTTATGAAGTCAGTGAACATCGTCCTCATATCAGGAGCATTCCCATTATTAGCTCCTCTACTAGTACCCCTCGTAAGTCGGTTCATCGTTCAGTCTGTAAGGAGAAAATGATTAACCATCTCTTCAATGGTGTCAGTGCAGTGCGACTCCATCCTTAGATATACTAACAGTATATATATATAGCTTTTGAAAACCAAAATATCACAAATATGCGCTCTCATATACGTATGCTATCTCTCCCTGATGTCTTCCCCTAGGTTAACTATGCAACCTAGAGCCCTGATATCAAGTGTGACGACCCGCCCCGCACCAGCCGACATTTCCCTTAAATGCGCTGTACATATGTTCAACCAGCACGGGATGGTCGCCAAAGAAAGGAATTTGAACTAGCAAGAAATATGTAGAATGTCTCATAGCGCATGTGATAAAATATAATAATAACATAATATTGACATAAAATAGGCGAGACAGTACATAAGATGAAAAACTAAACCATTATAGCAGCGGAAATTCAAATATAGCTTATGTTCCATATCATCATTATTACAACTTTGAAATACTGTCTCTAAAGCAAAAGAAAGAGGTACAGTACTAATGCCCAAGTAGTGACCAACAACAACACAGGGAGATTGTGTGTGTGTGTGTGTATATATCATACATGGAAGCCTCCTGCTCGTCTCCGGTACAGCTACTCGTGCATAATCACCAGACCTATCTCTAGTCTGCCCATTTAAGAGCACCCAGAGTAATAAGAAGAGACATAAAACTCTGGGTCAGACAAAAGTCTGGTATGAGCGATAAGCAGCAAAACAGAATAATAACAGGTATACTAAACCATACCTGCACCTGCAACCAAAGAGTTAGCACAACAGGATGTACAATAATCTAAGGTGACACTAACATATGATGTAAAGATACGGGGAATGGGTGTGCATGTCATAGTGATATCAAACAAACAAGCATAACAACCATCCTCACATCTCTCACTCAGTGCATAAAGCATACGGTATCCACTGCTTTGACCACCTAAATCCTTTTCTATGATCACTCTGCCCCCATGGAGTCATGAAGGCTCCACTGCACTGATCCATAGCCGCTAATCCCTTGCTATGTCCACTCTGCCCCCATGAAGTCATGACGACTCCACTGCACTGGCTCATAGCCATGCTACGATCACTCTGCCCCATGAAGTAATAACTACCCCACTGCACTGATCCGTAGCCTAACATCCGTCTTGGTGGTGAATAAAAGTTATGGATGTCGATGACCCCTTAGCACACGTCCTGCAGCAAAGCCCAACTCATGAGGCTAACTAGTTGGTTCCCAACTGGATCCTGAGTTCTACCTCCTATTTGGACTACCTTTGCATCTCGGATTTTGGACTTCTCCGGATCGGTTCGGATAACAATCCCATTTGACTTGGTTCGGTCCTCCTGAAGTAGCCTGGTTCGTGGTCATCCACATCGGTTCGGTTCATGGTACCCCGTCATATGGGTTCAGGTCGTGCCATCCTCACCAGGTCGGGTCGAGCTTCTCCATCCGGGTCGGTTTGTGATCCACTCGAGTGCGGTTCGGTTCAAGTTCCTCAGCTCATGGGTGCTCTACTCATGGTGCCTTCTCGGAGCGTCAGGTCGGTTCGTGCCTCTGGGCTTCGTGGTTCCACCAGCGGTTCGCGGGGAGGGGGTGCTTCACGAGCGGGTCAGTTCGAAGGGGTGCGATCCGATCTGGTTTCCTACACGGTTTTCTGCACTTTGTCCAACGAGCTATTTACGCCATACGACAGTGATTTCGACCATTCTAACTTTTCTAAACAATCACAAATCATTTCAAATAGTCATAGCAACATGTATAATTGTCCATAAACGCCAAAACAACAATTCAATATGTAAAATGGATCAAACATACCCAAAACTCATGCTTTCCCCTTAATCATGTTTAACAATAACTAATTATAGTATTAACAAAACTTATCCAAATTAACCCAAATTTCTAATAGAGGCTTAAAATAATATTTTAGAATTTCTAAACATTTTTCCAGAATTTAATAATGTATAATTTCGTTAAGTAGCACTAATCACCTCTAATTAGCCGTAATTAGTGAAAAACAATGCAAATCACTCACCTTAGCCAAAATATAAACTCAGATATGAAATGATTCTTTAAATGCCACGAATACCAATGCACACAGTAGCCTTTGCCTATAATTTGATGTTGATTTGCCTTGATTGGATGCTAATAAGCTTAATCCTTGATTAGAGAGCGATTTGGGATGAAACTAGAAGGTGGAGGCCATTGTTAGAGTTTCTATGAGGTAAATGGCGGCTAGAAAACTGAAATAGAATGAAAACCTAACTCATTTCAGCCTCCCTATAACCCTAATCCGAAATGGGCTATGGGCCCATTTGCTATTTACCCTAATCAGCCCACTTAAGTAGTTTCACCTTCAAAACCTTGTTTCAGCCATATCTCCCAAACGGTGAGTTCGTTTGGCCAATGTGACCACTCTGCGGAAAGGTAAACCATCATTCGAATGTAATGGAAGTGGTTTCAGGTCAAAACTCCTTACCAATCAAAAGTTATAGGCGAAAAAGATTCGCCAGGGGCAAAATGGTCATTTAAAAATCGGCAAAAATCATGAACATGGGAAATGACCCCAATAGTCGTCCCCCAATGTTACACGACCATATGACTTTGTATGAGAAAGAAATAAATACTCTACGATCCTTCGATACGTAGAATGCGGGTCATTACACGGGTTCTCCTAAAACTAGAACTACTGGGTTCGTATTGAAAAGATCTTTCCAACGAATATAAGAGATTTAAATTTGAACAGTTGGATTTAAAAATATGTCCAAATTAATTTCAGAAAAGGTCGCTATGGATGTAGTTCGGTGGGCGATATTGGAAACTGACTGTAATGGTCTTAATAAAATTATGGTAAAATTATGTAAAATCATAAAAAATGTTTTGGAAGGTTTTTGGATGAAAAATTCCAATTTTGGAAGGATAAAAATATATTTTTTAATCGAAATGAACTAGTTATTAACTAGAATAATAATCTAATGTTTTAAATAAATAAATTGGATTTGAAATGGTTTTGATATAACCAGAATTTTTCAATGTATGGATTGGAATGGAAATTATCTTCGGAATATTTTGATATTGGATTTCATGATTATACGGATATGGTTGAGGAATTTGGAAGATATTAATATCGTTATTCCTAATACGATATTTGTTGGTTTCAGAATTTGATATTGAATATAAGCCAATATAATTTCTATTCAGAGCCTTGTATTTAATATCAAATTTGATTTTGGGTTTCTCATGAATGGTGTTTTAAATAACCCTGTTCTTAAACCTAGTTGAGAAAAGAACAAATCTTTTAATTAAGATTTAGTGAAGTTTTCCAGTTTAATTAATATTTAGTTGGAATGGAATTAAAATTGGATTTTGGGTCTATCATGAACGGTGTTTTTAATAACATTTGATCTTTAACCTAATTATCAATGAAGTTATGATTTGGAATATATAATCTTTATTCTAAGATTTAATGGATATTTTCCAAAGTAAAGTTTTCCAATTTATATATATTAAATAGGAATTGAATGGAATTCAATTTGGTAATAATCGAGATGAACTCCTGTAAAGGAAGACCGTAACTATTTGTGGAATTTAAAAGCTTTGCCGTTATTTTATTTATAGTATGGAACTGATACAGAAATTTATATTGATTAGATATTGATCTGTTTTCCATGAAGATTCCATAGTTAATGGAAGATGATTTGGGTTTATAGTGAACTGTGTTTTAAATGACATTGGTTATTTAACCCATTTAATGACAGGATTAATTTTCCTTAAAGTCGAATAATCATAAAGTAATGATTTTCGAGATTAAAACCAAGGTGGAGTTTTAAGGAGTCTTTAATTAGATTGGAATGAGAATAGGGTAAATAAATTTATCGAATTCAAGAAATGATCGAGAATGGAGTACCACCAGTTTTACTCCATGCGATAGTTAAATCTTTAATTAGATATGAAACGGGAAATGGTAATTAATATTACTGATAACACCGTGGGTGTTAGATATGGAGTATTATCATTTTTTCTCCATGGGATGAATAGGTTGGGATTGGAAAAATAAAATAAAATAAATGATTACTTCTGTAAAGTTCGCTAATCCTGATAAGTTAATAAACTTTGTTTTGGTTTGATTTGTGAAAAGATAAAATAAAATCTTTCGAAATGAATATCCAAAGGATTATTAAAGAAATAGTTTAGATGGGCCTATCTTTGACAAAATTAATAGGAACCTTTCCATAAAATTTGAATATTTTAATAAAAGAATATTCTGGATTGGAATGAGGCGTATGATGTGTTTTTATATCACTTGATTATAAGATACGCGAATTATTCGGAAAGACCGGGTTTAACCCATTCTGAATAATTAATACGACGACTAAAAGTCGACGATGAAGACGGTGGTTGAAGACCGGAGATCTTCACATCATTTGGAGATTACTGATGTCTTGATTAGGCTGCACACCCAAGACAAGGTAATAAGTGGTGATCGTCCAGACGTACTTGGAGATCGACTGGATATGCGAGGACCTCTCTCCTGCATTAGACATATGGGACGAGGAATAAGGTGCCTCCGGTTTCTTTCAGACCCAGAGCAGACTTGTAAATGGATGTGTGTCTGACCTTAGATTTCATTCTGTGTTGATTGATTTCTATTAAATATATATATCTGTTTGGTGGCGGAGAATTTATTCTTTTGTTTAACACCCTTCTCTGAGACGTACGAGCTTAGAGGTTATATATTGATAGACATTAGTTATATGGCATGAATTGTCAATGTGGCATGCTAAGATGCAAATGATCAAGGCTTTTTTTGAAAAGCAAAGTCTTGTGGATGATGATCAAAGCACGGCTTTAAATAGCATAGCTTTGTGTATAGCGTTAATTCGCGAGCCTCGCTCCCGGTATGAGTTAAAAACGGGATAGTGACTGCAGGGAGTGCATGCGTTTCTTTCTAGCTAGAAGTGGTGTCATAGTATGGAGCCCGGACATTTTTACCTATGTGGATGATGGATTGCGAGGCGCCTCGGGTTTGAGTCCCTAATGGCTCTTGATATGGTTGACATACTGACTAGATTTTATGTCCTATAAGGCAGGGAAACATATTGTTCAGAAATTACCAATCCACTAAAGTAAGTGTGGACCGGCCGTGAAGATCCAAAGGACGATGCGTTCTGTTCCTAAGGCAGGGTCTAGAGTGTCTCGAGTCGGTAAGGATGATCCCTTGACTCGACTCATAGATTAAATCCAATTTTGAATACGATACTTTTTGGTTTTAGTTGTAAACCTGTATATGGCGGCATAATATATAGTACCTATGTCATCTATGATTGATACATTTATATTTGAAGTTGATTTCGACACTATGCACTTATTGTAATATCAAAATGATTTGTTTTAAACATACCAAGCATGTTTGGCTATTGTAAGGTAAAACTCTATCCTCCGGCTTGCGTTGCATTGTGTGATGGCACCTGAGTCTTATAATAGCTTCATTTTCCAATAAGCATTGCTATGTTTTATTTTAAACTGAGATTCATATGGAGTAAACTCATTCCGTGTTATACGGCATGGTCGCATGATTTGCGAACTTTTAAAGCAAAGATTTAATAACTGTTTTAGTTCTCACACCAGTCCCATGACTGACTCGGAGTTTATTGTTTTAACCTAAACTCGGGTGCCCATATTTTCCACACGGACAGTCAGTAGTTTTAGTTTTGCAGATTTCTATTTAACAGGATCCTGCTTACGGCTAGAGCTATATTTGAAAAGCTTTGTATCTGTGTATTTCTTTCGGTTGTACTAGTTGATGTATTTTTCACTGTGAATTGTATTTATACATTTTATTTCCGCTGCTATGTATTTTAATCTCTGATATTATTTTCCACTGTATATTATTTATTAAAACTTTGATACCTTGTACTCTAATGTAAATTGTTGTAATAGCAATAAAATGTTTTATTGTTCGTGTTCTATGCGTTGTGTTCTCAAACAATCTGTGTTCTCATTCGGTCTAGACAGCATGGGGATTTCGGATCATTAAAGTATTTGTAGATTTTATACATAAATATTTTGTATTGTGTTGTTTGATTGGTTCAAGTGTCTAAAGACCATATTGAATTGGCAATTGACACAATATTGTTTTGCAAAAGGGTAAATAAAATAATTTTGCCCAAATCATATGTTATATAGAAAAGAAATAATTTTACCAAATTATTGAGATATTGGTTTGTTCAATTATTTGAATGGGATTACGAATTTGTATGTTTTGATAAAACTAGTAGAAACTTCATATATAAAATTTGTAAGTGAGAATTTCAATATGGAATTCAATGAATCAAAATTTAACTTAAAGATAAGTTGAATGAAATTAGAAAGGATATTTTCACAAATTTCTTTTTGAAAATATTTTCAAATCGATGATTAATGGCGTCCCCTTGGCGATCTCTTTTTGAAAATTCAAAACATGTTTTTTCTTCTCTAAAATCGTCTTTCTCCTCACAAATCTCTTCTTTACACGTTGACAAGCTGAAAATGCTAAACACGTTTATGTTAATCCATCTTTCAAGGATATTTTGCTCAGGCCAGCTGTAAAGCGAAACCCAGATCCGAATATTTTAAAATATAAAAAGCCTTTGTCAAAACCGTCTCCTCGCATCCTTCACAGCTATAATGAAAATCTCAATAACATCAAATCAAAAAATGGATGCTTCAGATGTGGATCGATAGATCACTGGGCGCGATCAGGTCGAAATCCAGTTATTTGTTTTAAATGTCATAAAACAAGGCATAAGGGTTTCAATTGAAAATCCGATCGTTCTCCACCCCCAAAAATGGCAGAAAGATCCCGCAAACAAATATCTGCTAATCGCTACCAAAATTCATTCGAATGGGCAAGATCGATGGTAATCATCTCCATTGTGAGTGGATCCTTTTCTATACGTCAGATCGAGGAGATTTTGAAGGCCAGGTATCGTCGTCGTGCCCCAACCTAGGACTGGAACGTTAAGAGAATGGGAGACGTTTTCGTCGTTCGATTCCCATCGCATTTACTGACAGTTAACTTTCAATATACTTTCAATTTGACCATGGAAAAAATTAATTTGAGGTGGTGGAGCCCGAGATTTGGCAGTGTCTCGATGGAGAAGGAAACTTTTTGGATCCTCATGAAAAATGCCCCGCTGGTATGTCATAAACTTGATGTTCACCAAGCAGCTCTGGATGATTATGGTGAAGTGGAGAGGGTCCAATATGGTGCAATTCACGATGCGGATTATACTTGTTTAAGAGCCAAATTGACGAAGGAAGTGGGCACGCCATTGCCGAATTCAGTGGCAATTCCAATTGAGGGGTTTTCTCATGTAGTGCAGATTCAAAGATGCGAGGAGGACTCACCGCCCAAAATTATTGTTCCTCTTTTCAAGCAAAGGGTATTTGCAACTGATAGCGATGGGAAGCTTAAAGTTATGTGTAGTAAAGATGGGGGAGCTAAAATGCATGTTGATGAGGTTAGTTACTCGGTGGGTGATTCATCGGCTAATACAGAAGGAGGTACTGTCGACGCAAGGGGTAATAACGACAATTATGTGGTTCGCTTTGATGACGGGGTGGCAGTGGAGGTTGATGTAGATGGCAACATAGTGGGTGTGGGTGCAAATTCTAGAGAGATCATTGCTGTCAATGAGAATGAGGGTGTTGGCTTGCAAGATTTTGAGGAGGGAGACAATGTGCATGGTGCCAGGGAGGCGATGGATGAACAGGTCATGGATAATGAATCACAAGATCTAATCTTGGCTGGAGGTTTGGCTATGGCTCCAACCAGCTCTGGGGAATGCTCGGCAACAAGAGACAAAGGCAAGCGTGCAATGGACCAAGGAGTGGTCATGCTGCGACGCAGTGCAAGGGGGATGGGCCACCCTATGGCTGGTAGCATTTTTGTTCCTGCTATTCTTAATACTCTGTCTAGTGATCAACTTCATGACATTGCAAGTAAATCTGGTTTTGTGTTGAATGATGATGTGATACGTGATATCAAGAACAAAGAAAATGAGAGGGTTAATTGTTCATCATGATAATTGTCACATGGAATGTTAGAGGCCTAGGAACTTTTGATAAGTGTCTTAGGGTTAAGAATTATCTCAAATCTGTAAAACCTAATATCATCATGCTTCAAGATACTAAAATAGAGAACCCTGAACCATTTATTTTTAAATGTTTGGGGTGGGGTGTTATTGATGAATGGGCTTTTATTCCTGCTGTGGGGACCTCGGGTGTCATTTTTACTGGTTGGAGTAGCAATTCTTTGGCGATTAAGCAAGAAATTAAACAAACTTATTGTCTGCATTTGACTCTTGAATGTAAATCTACAAATGTTCTTTATTTCTTTTCTAATGTTTATGGACCTAATACAAGATGAGAAAGAATGACTTTGTGGGCAGAGGGTTTGGAATTTCATAACCTCATGTATGGTCCTTGGGTAATTGGCGGAGACTTTAACGTCACTAGATTTATGTCCGAACGTAATGTAGTGAAAAATTCTGGCTTGGGTGATATGAATGATTTTAGTGACTTTGTTGGAAACTGTGGCCTTATTGACTTACCCATGACTAATAGAAAATTTACGTGGACTGACGGTAGGACCCCTCCTACTTTAGTTCGCCTTGATTGTTTCTTCATTAACTCTGCTTTTGAAGACTTGCACCCCCTGACTCTTCAGAGAGGTCTTACGTCCCTTATTTCTGACCACTGCCCAGTTGTCTTAAACACTAACGCAGATTATAGAAGGAAATCTTTTTTTGAGTTCAAGAATATATGGTGCATTGAGCCAAATTTTGACGAGATGCTTCGTCAGAAATGCATGGAATTTCGTGGCTTTGGGGATGCGGCTAGCAATTTTTGTACAAAAATGTGACTGTTGCAAATTTTTTAGCCAAATGGAATCGAGAAGTCTTTGGGAACATCAGAATTAAGAAACAGAGACTTGAATCTGAGATTATGGAGCTGAATGTGCTTAAGGAAGCACGTAGTTTGAATGAAGCTGAGCGAGCCCTGTTAAAAACTAAAGAAAAGGAGCTTATAACTGTGATTGACCAAGAAGATATTTTTTGGAAATAGAGATCAATAACTCAGTGGCTGAAGCTTGGTTATAGTAACACGAGTTACTTTCACAAAGTTGCAAATGGTAGATGGAGAACGAACACGAAATGTAGTATTTGGAAAGATGGGGATGAAATTTGTGATCAACAAAGGATAGGAGAAATTTTCACTGAATTTTATAAGGGTATCTTTGGAGAACGAAATGAGAACTGTGTAAACGTTGATTGGAGTGTGTTGTATCCTTCTTACGTTGATCTTAGTGGCATTGATTTTGAGTTCTCGGAAGAAGAAATTGTCGCGGCTTTAAACGAGATGCCTGGTGATAAAGCCACTGGCCTTGATGGTTTTCCACACTTCTTTTATAAGAAATATTGGGACTTGATTAAACATGATGTTATCAATATTTTCAATGAATTTCACTCTGGTTCCTTGAGATTGGATATGTTGGGGTATGTGTAATAACCCGGAAAATGTGAACCAGTTTAAATTTTTTAAATTTGGATATTAACAAGGAATTTGAATAATTTAAATAGCCTATTTTCAATAAAATATAGAATTGTGTATAATATGGCAGTTTGAAATTTTGAATACAAACTTTGTCTGACTGTACCGGGTGGAAAATATAACAGATTTTAACGAAACTGAAAATATTTAAATCTGTTCATCAATACCTTTCTAACGAATCTGAAAAATCGAAATTTCATAACGGAAATCAAAAGTTATGGCCAAATGAATTTTCAGAAAGGTCGCTATATAGTATATATAGCCCTTGAAAATTGAGATTTTGCATACGACCTCGGAATTCGACGAAACCACTTTTGTTGGGTCCGGGATGTCAAATTATTGCTAGGTTTCAAATTTCATAATTTTTGAAGCTAGTATGTGAGCGGGGCAAAAGATAACGTGTTTGGTCAAATTCTATTAAAATGGGTCGACCTAAAAATGGACGTTTTTCAAACGAGCTCAGAATTCGACGTAACTGGTTTTGTTAGGACCGTATCGTCAAAACAAAGCTAGATTTATTTTTCTGGAATTTTTCGATTCAGTTTGTGGCCCTGGCAAATTGAAATGTACGTTTAAATTAAATATCGAATGTTTTATATTTTAATTTGAAAAATAACCGACTGTAATAGTCGAAATGGCCAACGAAACATATCCCATTGTGTCCGGAATGGGGGTATTTAGCTAGGGGCGACAGTCGTTGGGTTTAAAAAGGAGTCCGTTTGCAAAAACACTATTTAAAAATTTCCTATAAATTCTGTCCAATAGGAAATTTTCTTTAAAAAAAAAAAACCTAAAAAACCCTAGCCGCCAGTCGAAACGAACGACCCCCGTAGCTCGCCGCTTTCCCTCTCTTTTCCGATCGCCACAGGCGACGCTAGGCCGCGCCACCACCGTCAGTCGACAGCCCTACGCCTCCTCTCCACATCCGACCCAGCTTCGCCACCAACAGAGCCGCCGTCGTCGAGTTCTGCCGCTTCAAAGTCGTCGACTTCCTGGAGCCGCCGCCGCCTCGATTCGCCACCGCATCGCCTCAGACAACCAGCGCCGGAAAGCTCTTCCCTCCCTCGACGACGTCCAACAGTCCGATCGTCCCATAGAGCTACGAATCAAGAGAAAAATCCAAACCTAGAATTGAGCAGGTTTGTAAACTAACGGCTTATTTAATTTTAAATTGTTTTAACACTTTAAAGCGTTGCAAAACTTTGAAAAATAATATCTTTTTCGTTCTTCAACGAAATTCGATGAAACAGGAGACACCGTGACCGCAAGGAGGCTCTCTACATTCTAGAAGAAGCCGCGGATTTTTCTGACCTTCCTACGATTTTTAGCACCGCAATAACCAATGTGAGGAATCTAAATTATCGGTGTGAATGAAATCGCGTTGTATAAATTATATAAGCGAAGTGTAAATTATATACGCGTTGTATACCTCATGTACATGTGTTGTATAAGTTATATTAGCGATGTATAAATTATACAAGCGTGGTTTGACACATATATGCTTTAAATTGTGATGAAATGCAAGTGAATTATTATATTATATATATATATATACACTCCCCTCGTGCACAGACCATGGACGATATTTATTGCTTGTGATTGACGTGATATCATATGGTTTGACGAATGGTTGGAAATAATTGTTTGTGGTTGATATTATGGTTGAAAAATACCTTTATGGTTGAGAAATACCTTTGTGGTTGAAAAATACCCTCTTGTGGTTGAAACAAAATAGAATAGGATTGTGGAATTGAAAATAAAACATGCCGCCTGCGTGCGAACTAGATGCATGATCCCCATTGTCAAAAACCGCGAGGTTTTAAGGTAGAGCGAGGAGCCGTACTAGGGACGGTCCCGGTTTTAACTACCCTGCCGTTATGCTGCCGAAATTTTCTGAAATAATTATGTGTTAGAATAATTTTCATTCATTGAAATTATTTACATATGCTATATCGAATATTCGTGTGTTGAGTTGCAATTCATTCGTTGAGTTGAAATTCATGTGTTGAATATAATTCGAATTTAAACAAATGGCTTTAGCAATAAAAATCACATTTTTATATATATACAAACTATATCGAATATTCATGTGTTGAATTGCAATTTGTTCGTCGAGTTGAAATTCATGTGTTGAATATTATATGAATTTAAACAAATGGCTTTAGCGATAAAAAATCACATTTTTTTTATATATACAAACTATATCGAATATTCATGTGTTGAGTTGCAATTCATTCGTTGAGTTGAAATTCATGTGTTGAATATAATTCGAATTTAAACAAATGGCTTTAGCAATAAAAATCACATTTTTATATATATACAAACTATATCGAATATTCATGTGTTGAATTGCAATTTGTTCGTCGAGTTGAAATTCATGTGTTGAATATTATTTGTATTTAAACAAATGGCTTTAGCAATAAAAATCACATTTATATATATATATATATATATATATATATATATATATATATATAAACGATATAGAATATTCATGTGTTGAATTGCAATTTGTTCGTCGAGTTGAAATTCATGTGTTGAATATTATCGTCTTCAAAAAAAATAAAATGAATCGACAATGAAAACTATATTTTTATAGTGAATAAGAAGTGTTAAAAATACACATGTGTCGAATAAATATTTTTGATGATAAAAATATTCCTTTTATCATGTATACGCTTAGTTAAAAATACACATGTGTCGAATAAATATTTTCGATGATAAAAATATTCCTTTTATCATGTATACACTTAGTTAAAAATACACATGTGTCGAATAAATATTTTTGATGATAAAAATATTCCTTTTATCATGTATACGCTTAGTTAAAAATACACATGTATCGAATAAATATTTTTGATGATAAAAATATTCCTTTTATCATGTATACGCTTAGTTAAAAATACACACGTGTTGAAATAAATAATAGTTTGCTAGAAATATTATTATTAGCTTTGTTCCGCATATATATACATATGTTGAACAGGAAAAATGGATTAGCTGTAGAGTAAAGAAATTATTTGCGTGCCCGACAAATAGGTAAACCTTGATGAGTTGGCTGCGCAATTTTATTTATATATCAACTCCTGTGAATGCCATTGGATGCGGAGTGCTGGTTATTCTGTGTGAAATAATAAATAACGCCATAGGATAGTAACAATTAATTTTGAACTACACTACATGGCATACTTCTTGATGATAGGCATACTTCATCATATTCCACATAAGCAATTGGAGCTTGTGTGATGAGGTGGAAGATTTACCATATAAGCAAGAGGCTTGTATGGCGATGACTATATATTACAGGTTGAACTGATGACTGATATGGACTATATAAATTATAACGATAAATTGCCAGATTAATAAAAACCCCACACGGGTCTAGAGTTGACAATAATCACGTCGCTCTAGTTATTAGATACGACACATGGACTATTTATTTCCACATGGAAACGGGGTGACGGGAATTTATTCTCTGGAGTGATTATCAGTACATGCTCCCCCGTAAACACCAAAATATATCACTAAAAATATGTGAATGCTTTTTAGGATTTATTGGGTACCTAATACGGCCCAATAAATTTCCAAACCCCTCCCCGTACAAAGGAGGTTATGGCGAAATTTTTCGAAATATTAAGGCGTTAGTGAAATATTTGAAGTGAAAACGAAGTTGAAAATATAAAATGAACTATAGTTGAAACTATGGAATGAACTATATATATATATATATATATATATATATATATATATATATATAATTAAAAGGAATAGAGGCCGTGCAGTTCGCGTTTCGGAATCGTAATTTGAAACGATTAGTACGAGAAATCCGACCATCGGATTTTCCCGAAACCGCAACCGCTGGGTTCGCCTTGGAAATATCTTTCCAACGACACCAACCTTGTAAAAATCCAACGGTTGGATTGTCCGGAATGTTTAATTCAAATCTGAAGAAAAACAGCGCCAGAATCGTTTATATTTATATATAAATATAAATATAATTAAATTTAATCGATTAACGACGCTGCAGTTCGAATTTTGAAATCGTAACTTCTAACGACTAGTGTGGAAGATCCGACTGTCGGATTCTCACGAAACTGGAACCGTTGGGTTCGCTTTGGGAATATCTTCCCACTGATATAGACTTTGTAGAAATCCAACGGTTAGATTTTCCGATATGTGTAAAACAAATTAGGAGAAAAACAGCGCCAGTGCCACAACACGACCTGAAACGTCGTTTAATTAAATATGGCCATTTTTAAATAAATAAAAATGGCGAAAAATTGCTATAAAATTTGTAAGCAACATAGGTTGCAAATAAACGAATTGTGCTTGAATTGTTTGATATTTGATGGTTGTATGTGTATGACACGAAATTAACACTAAATAACTGAAGGATGGATGTCGAATAATATAACCATATAAAGAATCGATTTAAATTCTAATGACGTGAATTATTTGAAAAGGCCGAGCTAACCCTCATTTCAAATAATTTATCGAGCGAATTCGAATTGGAAAATGCAAAGACGATTCAAGACCGATGATCTTCGTATCGGTTGGATGGGCGCTACTGAGGTTCCTAACCGGAGTAGCTACCGGAAGGGGACGGAAGTAGTAGCCGTCTGAACGTATGTGTTGATTGGACGGATATACGAGGAATTTGACGCCTCCGGTTTCGTTCAGACCCAGGACGGACTTGTAAATGGACTGTGTGTCTGACATTGGATTTTGTTCTGTACTGATTGATCTCTGTTAAATATATATCTGTTTGGCGGTGGAGAATTTATTCTTTTGCTTAACGCCCTTCTCTGAGACGTATGAGCTCAAAGGTTATATATCGATGGGAATCAATCGTGTGGAGTGGACTGCCTATGTGGCATGCCAAGATGCTGTGATCAAGGTTTCTGTTGCAAAGCAAAGTCTTGTGGATGATGATCAGAGCAAGGTCTACGTGACCTAGCTTTGTGTATTTCGTAGATTCGCGAACCTCACACCTCGGTATGAGTCTAAAATGGGATAAGGACCCAAGGAGAGCATGACGTTTCTTTCTAGCTAAGGTGGTGTCAGTGACTTACCAGCCCTGACATTTATATCTATTTTTCACCTATGTGGTTGTTGGAATGCGAGGCGCGTCGATTATAGGTCTGTAAGGACCGGGAAACGTGTGTTCAGGAATTGCCAATCCTCAAACGTAAGAGAGGACCAGCCTTGGAGGATCCAGGGGTTACCCAGAGTGCGTAGTCCCGAGGCATTTGCTAGAGTGTCTCGAAGCGGAGAGGAGCTTGCCCCTTGCCTCGACTCATGACGAAAATCCAATTCCCAATACGAAATAACGAACTTGATTGTAGAACTAGTATGGCGACATAGTATATGGTAGCTATGCCGCCTATGATTGATATTTATGATGCTATTCGTTTTTGAAACATATATGCACTAGTAATAATATCAAATGATTTTGCTTTATACGTATCAAGCATTTTTGGCTATTATAAGGTAAAACTCTATCCTCCGGCTTGCGTTGCATTGTGTGATGGGACATGAGTCTTATAATGGCTTCATTCTTTCTAAAAGCATTGCGTTGTTTTAAAAGAATTTACTTTGTTTTAAATGCACTAGCAATCACTGGAGTAAACCCGTTCCGCGAAAGTGGCGTGATCCTATGATTTGCTGTTTACTGTTGTTTAACTGTTAAATAGATTCCTCATACCAGTCCCCATGACTGACTCGTTGTTTGTTTCACTTTGCAAATGCGGGTGCCCTTATTTTCACACGGGCAGCCTAGTACACAGGTGACAGGTGGTTTTTGGTTCTGCACAGCTGCATAGCGTGCACTTTTGGCTCATGGCGAGGCTGACTTCGTAGAGATGACTTGATATTTTCCGCCATTACTGTACTTACATTATGATTCCGCCACTGGCGATGCAGACTAATTTACTTTCCGTATTTCTCACTATATGTATATGTATTCCGCCTTCGGCGATGTAGACTGATACTCTTATTATGTCTCACTGCATGTATGTATTCCGCCTCTGGCGATGATGACTGATCACTTTCTTTTTATTCACTAAGTATATCCCACGTTATGCTATTCTGATATTCCTACATGTTGTGATTCCGCTGTCATATCCATGTAAAATTTATTTTATTTATTGTTTCTGCTATTATCTGTACTCTGCTATGATGATTAATGTGTTATTTCCTAATGATTATCCTTAATACCGCCCCTCGGATTTTGGGATCGTCACAGTTGGTATCAGAGCTTTGGTTAACCTTAGTTCTGGGATCTAACACAATAAACACCTCGTCAGAATAGAACCAGTAGTGTTCTAATGCGAGTAGCTCATTAGAGATAGGATTAGCAATGTCCTAGAATGAGCTAAGCAGATTAGCAAAACAATTTGATCAGTACATCATCATTGTCTTTCTTTGTATTCCCTTGCTTTATCATTTATGAAAATTATCAAATCTGTGAGCTTGACTCTTTTCTTGCTTATACAGTTCTCTTAGATGGCTACGAGAGGAGCAGCAGCTAGAGGAGGCCGTGGAGGCCGAGGAGATGCAGCAGGACGACGGGGGAATATCCCCGTAGTAGTGGAAGGCCCTATTATTCCGCCACCAGCACCAGAAGACTTTGATCTCGACAAAGTAGCGAAAAGGTACATAAATCTTGGGGGAAAACCTTTTACTGGCACTGGCACAGTGACCGAAGCTATCGCTTGGCTGAAAACCTGTGAGAAAATCTTCGAGGGTATGGGTATGGGAACTAACAACAAAGCCCAACTTGGGATTTGGCTCCTTCAGGAAGAAGCAGAGCTGTGGTGGGATGCCATTACTTCTGGGGATGCAGCTGGTACTATCCGGACTTGTGAGCAGTTCAAGACTTTGTTCAATGAGAAGTTTGTACCGGAACAAGCTCTAGAGAGGATGAGAGAGCAGTTTGCTAATCTCCAGCTGGGAGACCTCTCTATTCAGGACTATCTAAATAAGTTCACCCAGCTATCGCGCTATGCTCCAGAACTGATTTTAACCAACAAAGCCAAGAATAAGAGATTCATATTTGGGCTGAAGCGCAAGTACCACGATAGAGCTATGAGCAACATCAAACTCTCCTTTACAGAACTAGTAGAGATGGCTTGCAACTACGAAGACATGGATGAGAGACATGCTAGCCAAGACCGCGCTAAAAGCCAAGTAGGGAATAAGCGCAAGGCCTCAACAGATCAACCCGAATCTAGCATTACCGCGGCCGCTACTCAGAAACCCGCAAAGATCCCGAAAGGAAACTGCTACAATTGCGGGAAGCCCAGTCATTTCTCTAATGTATGCAAGGCCCCAAAGAAGCCAAAGGCAAATGACTCAGCCGAATGCTACAACTGCCACAAGAAGGGGCACTACAGCAGGAACTGCCCTCTGAAGCAGAATGCATAGGTGGCCCATGTATATGACGGGAAGACCCCGCCAGCTACCACCGATGGATCAGGTAAACCCGATGTCTTGCGAGGTACCCTTACTATCAAAAATATTCCTGTTTCTGTACTTTTTGACACTGGTGCATCACGTAGCTTCATTTCTGGTAACCTTGTTCACAAATTAAAATTGAAACGAAGAAAGCTTAAGGAACCAATTAAAGTTCAAAACCCGATAGGAGGTTCTGTTAGTCTCAGTATATATTGTAGGGTGCCTATCTCTTACTCTTTCTACAAGTTCTCTTTTGATTCGATTGTTATGGACCTTTCCGAATTCGATATTATACTGGGGCTAGACTGGTTGACAAAGTTTAAGGCCGAAGTTAGATGTGCCGAAAGGATTGTGAAAGTCGAAACGAAGCTTGGACCTATATATATACCATGTCATGGCTCAGAAATAAATAGAACAGAATTTTGGTCTTCTTTAGAAGTTATTCCCCCTTCGATAGAAAAGATACCGGTCGTTATAAACTATGCGGATGTGTTTGAAGAAGTAGAAAACTTACCACCGCAAAGAGAAATTGAATTTAGAATTGATCTAATTCAGAATGCCCGACCAATAGTACATCCAATAAGAAGAATGGCCCCGAAAGAAAAGGAAGAGCTAAGTAGTCAAACCCGAGAATTACTTTGGAAAGGTCTGATCAGACCAAGCTTTTCAGCATGGGGAGCCGCAGTAGTATTTGTCCCGAAATCAGACGGTACTTTAAGACTTTGCGTTGATTACCGAGATCTCAATAAACAAACACTAAAGAACAAATATCCTTTGCCCCGAATAGACGATCTGTTAGATCAATTAAATGGAGCAACAGTATTCTCCAGGATGGACCTAGCTACAGGTTTCCACCAATTGCGTATAGCCGAAGACTGTGTTCCTTTGATAGCCTTCAGGGGTCCCGATTTATTCTACGAATGGTTAGTAATGCCGTTCGGCTTGTGCAACGCTCCGGCATACTTCGTTGATCTTATGAACAGAGTGTTCCGTGGTGTATTGAATAAATTCGTTCTAGTCTTCATCGATGACATTCTGATCTACTCTAAGTCGGAAGAAGAGCATGCAAAACATTTAGAACAAGTGTTGAAAATTCTGAGGAGAAACGTCTTAAAAGCTAAATTTTCTAAGTGTGTCTTCTGGCAGAATGAAGTTAAATTCCTTGGCCATGTCGTGTCAAAAGAAGGAATTGCTGTAGATCCAAGCAAAATTACAGCGATTCAAAACTAGAAACAACCTACTACTCCCACAGAAGTTCGAAGTTTCCTTGGATTAGCTAGTTACTATCGGAAATTCGTTCAGGATTTTTCAAAGATATCAGGAGTATTGACAAAGCTTACAAAGAAGCTTGAGAAATTCAAATGGACTCCCGAATGTGAAGAAGCTTTCCAAGAGCTAAAACTGAAGTTGACAACCGCTCCGGTATTGACAATAATAGAAGGTAACCAAGACTTGACTGTATGGACAGATGCTTCTATTAGAGGGCTAGGCGCAGTGTTAATGCAAAAAGGCCAAGTGATCGCTTATGCCAGCCGTCAACTAAAGCCGCATGAAAGAAACTATGCTACTCATGATCTTGAGTTATTAGCTATCGTGTTCGCTTTAAGAATCTGGAGGCATTATTTACTGGGCGAGAAATTCGAACTATTTACCGATCATCAATCCTTGAAATATCTTTTCACTCAGAAAGATCTAAACCTGAGGCAACAGCATTGGTTAGAATTCCTTGCAGCATACGATTTTGAAATTATATACACTCCAGGGAAAGCCAATGTTGTGGCAGATACGCTCAGCAGAAAGAATGAAATCATCGCCAGTTTTGTCATCACGTCTTCATTAATAGACAGGATCTCGACTCTTCAAAAAGACGATGAATTTATTCAAAGAATCGGTCAAAGAATCAAAGGAGGTGAATCCACAAGTTTTCGACTCGATGACAAAGGGGTTCTAAGATTAAAGGGTAGGATTTGCATCCCAAACCTTCCCGAGCTCAGAAGAGAAATACTTGATGAGTGCCACAAATCCAAATTAAGTATCCATCCCGGTGTGAGAAAAATGTATAACGATATCAAACGTACATTCTAGTGGAGGTCAATGAAAAGAGATATCTCATTATATGTTAGCAGATGCCCCACTTGTCAGCTAGTTAAGAGTGATCAGCAGAAATTGGCTGGATTATTACAACCATTAGAAATACCAGGATGGAAGTGGGAACAAATTTCGATGGATTTCATCGATGGCCTACCTCGAACTAGAAAAGGAAACGACAGTATATGGGTAATCGTAGATCGCTTCACGAAGACTGCCCATTTCATACCTGTCCGATCCAACAGAATGGCTCAAAGTCGGGCACAGATTTACTTCAGAGAAATAGTTAAACTACATGGAGTGCCACTCAATATAGTCAGCGATAGAGATCCCCTATTTACTAGCAAATTCTGGGAAGCCTTCCAGACAGAATTGGGAACCAAATTGAATCTAAGCACCGCTTATCACCCTCAAACAGACGGTCAAACCGAGCGGGTGAATAGAATTTTAGAAGATATATTGCAGGCTTGCGTTATTGATTTTGGAGGCTCATGGGAAGATCATTTACATTTAGCCGAATTCTCTTACAACAATAGTTATCAAGCAAGTTTGGGAATGTCTCCATTCGAAGCATTATACGGTAGACCGTGCAGATCTCCCACATGTTGGGTAGAACCTGGCAACAGACTTGTGTTAGGGCCCGATATGATTCAAGAAGCATCGGATAAAGTCGATTTCATTAAGAAGCGATTAAAAACCGCACAGAGCCGACAGAAAAGTTATGCTGATGCGAGAAGAAGGGATATATCGTTTGCCGTTGGCGATTATGTTTATTTAAGAGTTTCTCCAATGCGAGGGGTAATCAGATTTGGCAAGACAGGGAAGTTGGCACCGAGGTTTATTGGTCCCTTTCCTATACTTGAACGGATTGGAACTCTTGCATATAGGGTTTCATTACCTGATTGGTTGCCTGGTGTACATGATGTGTTCCACGTATCTCAGCTCAGAAAACATGTTCATGATCCAGATCTTGTTGTAGAAGAAGCAGCACAACAGGATATTGACATAACTCCAGAATTAGCACTCAAGAGGGATCCATTAAAGATAGTTGGCAAAGAAACTAGAGAGCTAAGGAGGAAAAAGATTCATTTAGTCAAAGTGCAGTGGAGTAGTGATCCTAGAGACTGTACTTGGGAAACTGAGGAAAGCATTAAACAAGCCTATCCCAGATGCAGAGTGGACATCTCTGACTAACTCCGGTGCAAGGTACCTTTACAATACTTTGCATTTACATTTTATTTCCTGCTTAGCTGTTATTTCCTTTTCGAGGACGAAAAGTTTTAAGTGGGGGAGATTGTAATAACCCGGAAAATGTGAACCAGTTTAAAATTTTTAAATTTGGATATTAACAAGGAATTTGAATAATTTAAATAGCCTATTTTCAATAAAATATAGAATTGTGTATAATATGGCAGTTTGAAATTTTGAATACAAACTTTGTCTGACTGTACCGGGTGGAAAATATAACAGATTTTAACGAAACTGAAAATATTTAAATCTGTTCATCAATACCTTTCTAACGAATCTGAAAAATCGAAATTTCATAACGGAAATCAAAAGTTATGGCCAAATGAATTTTCAGAAAGGTCGCTATATAGTATATATAGCCCTTGAAAATTGAAATTTTGCATACGACCTCGGAATTCGACGAAACCACTTTTGTTGGGTCCGAGATGTCAAATTATTGCTAGGTTTCAAATTTCATAATTTTTGAAGCTAGTATGTGAGCGGGGAAAAAGATAACGTGTTTGGTCAAATTCTGTTAAAATGGGTCGACCTAAAAATGGCCGTTTTTCAAACGAGCTCAGAATTCGACGTAACTGGTTTTGTTAGGACCGTATCGTCAAAACAAAGCTAGATTTATTTTTCTGGAATTTTTCGATTCAGTTTGTGGCCCTGGCAAATTGAAATGTACGTTTAAATTAAATATCGAATGTTTTATATTTTAATTTGAAAAATAACTGACTGTAACAGTCGAAATGGTCAACGAAACATATCCCATTGTGTCCGGAATGGGGGTATTTAGCTAGGGGCAACAGTCGTTGGGTTTAAAATGGAGTCCGTTTGCAAAAACACTATTTAAAAATTTCCTATAAATTCTGGCCAATAGGAAATTTTCTTTTTTTTTTAAAAAAAAAAACCTAAAAAACCCTAGCCGCCAGTCGAAACGAACGACCCCCGTAGCTCGCCGCTTTCCCTCTCTTTTCCGATCGCCACAGGCGACGCTAGGCCGCGCCACCACCGTCAGTCGACAGCCCTACGCCTCCTCTCCACATCCGACCCAGCTTCGCCACCAACAGAGCCGCCGTCGTCGAGTTCTGCCGCTTCAAAGTCGTCGACTTCCTGGAGCCGCCGCCGCCTCGATTCGCCACCGCATCGCCTCAGACAACCAGCGCCGGAAAGCTCTTCCCTCCCTCGACGACGTCCAACAGTCCGATCGTCCCATAGAGCTACGAATCAAGAGAAAAATCCAAACCTAGAATTGAGCAGGTTTGTAAACTAACGGCTTATTTAATTTTAAACTGTTTTAACACTTTAAAGCGTTGCAAAACTTTGAAAAATAATATCTTTTTCGTTCTTCAACGAAATTCGATGAAACAGGAGACACCGTGACCGCAAGGAGGCTCTCTACATTCTAGAAGAAGCCGCGGATTTTTCTGACCTTCCTACCATTTTTAGCACCGCAATAACCAATGTGAGGAATCTAAATTATCTGTGTGAATGAAATCGCGTTGTATAAATTATATAAGCGAAGTGTAAATTATATACGCATTGTATACCTCATGTACATGTGTTGTATAAGTTATATTAGCGATGTATAAATTATACAAGCGTGGTTTGAAACATATATGCTTTAAATTGTGATGAAACGCAAGTGAATTATTATATTATATTATATATATATATATATATATACTCCCCTCGTCCACAGACCATGGACGATATTTATTGCTTGTGATTGACGTGATATCATATGGTTTGACGAATGGTTGGAAATAATTGTTTGTGGTTAATATTATGGTTGAAAAATACCTTTATGGTTGAGAAATACCTTTGTGGTTGAAAAATACCCTCTTGTGGTTGAAACAAAATAGAATAGGATTGTGGAATTGAAAATAAAACATGCCGCCTGCGTGCGAACTAGATGCATGATCCCCATTGTCAAAAACCGCGAGGTTTTAAGGTAGAGCGAGGAGCCGTACTAGGGACGGTCCCGGTTTTAACTACCCTGCCGTTATGCTGCCGAAATTTTCTGAAATAATTATGTGTTAGAATAATTTTCATTCATTGAAATTATTTACATATGCTATATCGAATATTCGTGTGTTGAGTTGCAATTCATTCGTTGAGTTGAAATTCATGTGTTGAATATAATTCGAATTTAAACAAATGGCTTTAGCAATAAAAATCACATTTTTATATATATACAAACTATATCGAATATTCATGTGTTGAATTGCAATTTGTTCGTCGAGTTGAAATTCATGTGTTGAATATTATTTGAATTTAAACAAATGGCTTTAGCGATAAAAAATCACATTTTTTTATATATACAAACTATATTGAATATTCATGTGTTGAGTTGCAATTCATTCGTTGAGTTGAAATTCATGTGTTGAATATAATTCGAATTTAAACAAATGGCTTTAGCAATAAAAATCACATTTTCATATATATACAAACTATATCGAATATTCATGTGTTGAATTGCAATTTGTTCGTCGAGTTGAAATTCATGTGTTGAATATTATTTGAATTTAAACAAATGGCTTTAACAATAAAAATCACATTTTTATATATATATAAACGATATAGAATATTCATGTGTTGAATTGCAATTTGTTCGTTGAGTTGAAATTCATGTGTTGAATATTATCGTCTTCAAAAAAATAAAATGAATCGACAATGAAAACTATATTTTTATAGTGAATAAGAAGTACTAAAAATACACATGTGTCGAATAAATATTTTTGATGATAAAAATATTCCTTTATCATGTATACGCTTAGTTAAAAATACACATGTGTCGAATAAATATTTTTGATGATAAAAATATTCCTTTTATCATGTATACGCTTAGTTAAAAATACACATGTGTCGAATAAATATTTTTGATGATAAAAATATTCCTTTTATCATGTATACGCTTAGTTAAAAATACACATGTATCGAATAAATATTTTTGATGATAAAAATATTCCTTTTATCATGTATACGCTTAGTTAAAAATACACACGTGTTGAAATAAATAATAGTTTGCTAGAAATATTATTATTAGCTTTGTTCCGCATATATATACATATGTTGAACAGGAAAAATGGATTAGCTGTAGAGTAAAGAAATTATTTGCGTGCCCGACAAATAGGTAAACCTTGATGAGTTGGCTGCGCAATTTTATTTATATATCAACTCCTGTGAATGCCATTGGATGCGGAGTGCTGGTTATTCTGTGTGAAATAATAAATAACGCCATAGGATAGTAACAATTAATTTTGAACTACACTACATGGCATACTTCTTGATGATAGACATACTTCATCATATTCCACATAAGCAATTGGAGCTTGTGTGACGAGGTGGAAGATTTACCATATAAGCAAGAGGCTTGTATGGCGATGACTATATATTACAGGTTGAACTGATGACTGATATGGACTATATAAATTATAACGATAAATTGCCAGATTAATAAAAACCCCACATGGGTCTAGAGTTGACAATAATCACGTCGCTCTAGTTATTAGATACGGCACATGGACTATTTATTTCCACACGGAAACGGGGTGACGGGAATTTATTCTCTGGAGTGATTATCAGTACATGCTCCCCCGTAAACACCAAAATATATCACTAAAAATATGTGAATGCTTTTTAGGATTTATTGGGTACCTAATACGGCCCAATAAATTTCCAAACCCCTCCCCGTACAAAGGAGGTTATGGCGAAATTTTTCGAAATATTAAGGCGTTAGTGAAATATTTGAAGTGAAAACGAAGTTGAAAATATAAAATGAACTATAGTTGAAACTATGGAATGAACTATATTTATATATATAAATATAAATATAATTAAAAGGAATAGAGGCCGTGCAGTTCGCGTTTCGGAATCGTAATTTGAAACGATTAGTACGAGAAATCCGACCATCGGATTTTCCCGAAACCGCAACCGCTGGGTTCGCCTTGGAAATATCTTTCCAACGGCACCAACCTTGTAAAAATCCAACGGTTGGATTGTCCGGAATGTTTAATTCAAATCTGAAGAAAAACAGCGCCAGAATCGTTTATATTTATATATAAATATAAATATAATTAAATTTAATCGAATAACGACGTTGCAGTTCGAATTTTGAAACCGTAACTTCTAACGACTAGTGTGGAAGATCCGATCGTCGGATTCTCACGAAACTGGAACCGTTGGGTTCGCTTTGGGAATACCTTCCCACTGATATAGACTTTGTAGAAATCCAACGGTTAGATTTTCCGATATGTGTAAAACAAATTAGGAGAAAAACAGCGCCAGTGCCACAGCACGACCTGAAACGTCGTTTAATTAAATATGGCCATTTTAAAATAAATAAAAATGGCGAAAAATCGCTATAAAATATTGTAAGCAACATAGGTTGCAAATAAACGAATTGTGCTTGAATTGTTTGATATTTGATGGTTGTATGTGTATGACACGAAAATAACACTAAATAACTGAAGGATGGATGTCGAATAATATAACCATATAAAGAATCGATTTAAATTCTAATGATGTGAATTATTTGAAAAGGCCGAGCTAACCCTCATTTCAAATAATTTATCGAGCGAATTCGAATTGGAAAATGCAAAGACGATTCAAGACCGACGATCTTCGTATCGGTTGGATGGGCGCTACTGAGGTTCCTAACCGGAGTAGCTACCGGAAGGGGACGGAAGTAGTAGCCGTCTGAACGTATGTGTTGATTGGACGGATATACGAGGAATTTGACGCCTCCGGTTTCGTTCAGACCCAGGACGGACTTGTAAATGGACTGTGTGTCTGACATTGGATTTTGTTCTGTACTGATTGATCTCTGTTAAATATATATCTGTTTGGCGGCGGAGAATTTATTCTTTTGCTTAACACCCTTCTCTGAGACGTACGAGCTCAGAGGTTATATATCGATGGGAATCAATCGTGTGGAATGGACTGCCTATGTGGCATGCCAAGATGCTATGATCAAGGCTTCTGTTGCAAAGCAAAGTCTTGTGGATGATGATCAGAGCAAGGTCTACGTGACCTAGCTTTGTGTATTTCGTAGATTCGCGAACCTCACACCTCGGTATGAGTCTAAAACGGGATAAGGACCCAAGGAGAGCATGACGTTTCTTTCTAGCTAAGGTGGTGTCAGTGACTTACCAGCCCTGACATTTATATCTATTTTTCACCTATGTGGTTGTTGGAATGCGAGGCGCCTCGATTGTAGGTCTGTAAGGACCGGGAAACGTGTGTTCAGGAATTGCCAATCCTCAAACGTAAGAGAGGACCGGCCTTGGAGGATCCAGGGGTTACCCAGAGTGCGTAGTCCCGAGGCATTTGCTAGAGTGTCTCGAAGCGGAGAGGAGCTTGCCCCTTGCCTCGACTCATGACGAAAATCCAATTCCCAATACGAAATAACGAACTTGATTGTAGAACTAGTATGGCGACATAGTATATGGTAGCTATGCCGCCTATGATTGATATTTATGATGCTATTCGTTTTTGAAACATATATGCACTAGTAATAATATCAAATGATTTTGCTTTATACGTATCAAGCATTTTTGGCTATTATAAGGTAAAACTCTATCCTCCGGCTTGCATTGCATTGTGTGATGGGACCTGAGTCTTATAATGGCTTCATTCTTTCTAAAATCATTGCGTTGTTTTAAAAGAATTTACTTTGTTTTAAATGCACTAGCAATCACTGGAGTAAACCCGTTCCGCGAAAGTGGCGTGATCCTATGATTTGCTGTTTACTGTTGTTTAACTGTTAAATATATTCCTCATACCAGTCCCCATGACTGACTCGTTGTTTGTTTCACTTTGCAAACGCGGGTGCCCTTATTTTCACACGGGCAGCCTAGTACACAGGTGACAGGTGGTTTTTGGTTCTGCACAGCTGCATAGCGTGCACTTTTGGCTCATGGCGAGGCTGACTTCGTAGAGATGACTTGATATTTTCCGCCATTACTGTACTTACATTATGATTCCGCCACTGGCGATGCAGACTGATTTACTTTCCGTATTTCTCACTATATGTATATGTATTCCGCCTTCGGCGATGTAGACTGATACTCTTATTATGTCTCACTGCATGTATGTATTCCGCCTCTGGCGATGATGACTGATCACTTTCTTTTTATTCACTAAGTATATCCCACGTTATGCTATTCTGATATTCCTACATGTTGTGATTCCGCTGTCATATCCATGTAAAATTTATTTTATTTATTGTTTCTGCTATTATCTGTACTCTGCTATGATGATTAATGTGTTATTTCCTAATGATTATCCTTAATACCGCCCCTCGGATTTTGGGATCATCACAGTATGCTAACGTAGTCTTGATCCCTAAGAAAGGAGGAAATGTCTCTGCTGCGGACTTTCGGCCAATCAGCCTTTTGAACAGTAGCTTCAAGTTGATCACTAAGGTCCTTGCAAACAGGCTGAAAGCGAAGATGGATGATCTGATCGTTGTTTCGCAGACAACATTCATTAAGGGTAGGTTTATTCTTGATGGAGCGGCACATGTCCAGGAAGTTATCTCCCATAGTGATAGACATAATGTGCCTTGCGCAATTTTGAAGCTGGATTTCTCTAAGGCCTTTGATACTGTTGATTGGAGGTTCATCATGGATTTACTTAGCGCGAGAGGCTTTCCGGGTAGATGGCTAAACTGGATTCATTGCATTTTAACATCAAGCAGATCAAACATTTGTGTGAATGGAGTGGATGGCAAGACCATTGTCTCCAAGCGTGGGTTGCGTCAAGGTGACCCACTTTCCCCACTTCTTTTCGACTTAGCTGCCGATGTCTTTTGTCGGATAATTCAGGTGGCAAGTGCTAATGATATCATCCAAAGCTTCGAGAGAGATCGCATCATTGGGGGTATTAATTCACTGCAATATGCGGACGATACTATTATCTTTTGCAACCCGGATTGCAAGTACATTGCCTCTTTAAAATTTTTGCTTTATTCTTTTGAAAGTTTATCTAGCTTAAAGATTAATTTTCGTAAGAGTAGTGTTTACACTTTGGGCTGTAGTGTTGATGTGAACAGGAAATGTGCTGAAATGCTTAACTGCAAGGCGGATTCTTTCCCTCTTAATTATCTTGGGGCTTGCATCCGTCCAAAAAGGCCGTTGAAGAGTGATTGGTAGTATGTGATTGATAAAGTTGATAGGCGTTTGGCGTTTATCAAAGGCTGGACGGATGGTGTTGGTGAATTCTATTCTGTCTGCTATCCCATTGTATTGGCTTTCTTTCTATTCATGTTCTGGATGGGTAATTCAGAAGATTGTTGCTGTTCATCGGAATTTTTTCTGGACTGGTACGAAGGACACGCATAAAGTTAGCTGTCTAGTGTCGTGGGACCAGGTGTGCAAGTCCAAAGATCAGGGAGGTTTGGGAGTTATAAACTAGAAAGACATGAACTCTTGGACTATGCTTAGTGACAAGAAAGTTCTCTGGAAGCAGTGGATATTAAACACTTGCTATGGCAGAAGATTTGATTGGAACGCGGATGTTTCTCATTGCTCGGTATTTTGGCGTGGTGTTATGGCAAACGTTCACTGGATGAAGATTGGGGCTGATGCTGTAGTAAAAAATGGTCGCAATGTTTCTTTCTGGTCTGACTGCTGGTTGCTCCCTATCCCTTTGCGTGTTGAATTTGTTGATCTTTTTGATATTGCATGCAACAAAAGAGCTTCAGTCAGTGCAATGTATGATGCGAATTCTGCCAATTTTAAATGGAACCTGACTTTTTGTCATCTATTGGCTGGTAATGCTTTGATTCAGCTATGTGGCCTGGTTCGTTTGTTAGAAGATGTACAACTTCATGACGATGAGGATGATGAATTTGTATGGAAGATTGGTGGAAATATCTTTCGTGTTAGCGAACTTTATAAGATGATGAACTTTGCAGGAAGGAAATATGATGGATTCATGAGAATGTGGAGTTTTAAGGCTGTACCCACTAAGGTCAAGATTCATATGTGGACGATCATGCATAACAAGCTTAATACGGTGAGCAGATTACGTCAAAAAGGAGTTCAAGTCACTGGGGGCTGTGTTTTTTGCGCTGATGACGACGAGAACTACCAGCATCTATTCGTTGATTGCGATTTCGCCTTCGATGTGTGGATGAAGTGTTTAGTTAGCCTTAATATCTGCTTAGATTGGTCTCATTTCATCACCGATCAATTTCTTTTTTGGCACAACATTATTACTTCACTGCCTGATACACACATGCGACATATGTTTGCTCTCTTGAACTTTGCTTATGTTTGGATCCTTTGGCATGAACGTAACTCACGAAAGTTTAAATGTAAAATGAAACAGCCCAACTCAATTACTTTTCACATTCTTAAATTTGTTTCTCATTGGTCAGGCAAGGAGGAGATCAAATTTGTGGACACAATTGGCGCTCGAGTCATGGATAGGGCTCGTGGCAGCCGAGCTTGATGCAGCCTTGCTTCAGATTGTTGGGTTTATTAGCTACTTTGTAGTTGTTTTATGTATATTATGGGTGCTATGTTATCATGCCTGCGTGCAAGTATTTCTTTTTGGGTTGTACATATTCATGTAAATAGTAGTAGCTAGTAGCTAGTCTTCTGTATGTTGATCTAAACACGTTGTACTTGATTTACGTTTAATGAATGACGGCGTGAATCTAGCGATTCACTACCTTTTTGCATAAAAAAAGATGATTTTGGAATGAAAATCTAAAGATGTAAAGTGAAATAATAGAAGATTAATTAGTTAATTGAATATGAAATGAAACTTAACTTGGTTAAGTAAATATTAATATTGAATATTAATTGAATTTAACTGAACTAACTGAATTTTATATAGAATGGAATGGTTGGATTATATTGATTGTGCATTATTTGTTATTTAGATGTTAGATTGGTTGAAAAAATTCATTAACAGGTTTAATGAAGAAGTTGAATAAATTGAAAGCTAAGGAAATGAATTCCAGTACAATGAAATTGAATGGAATCGCTTATGAAATGAAATTAAATGATTTAACCCTGTATTTGTTACTTGCATTGTAAATTGCGTTAAGTACCAATTGGAAGAAGGAAGAGATGTTAGTTGATTTGCTGCGTAATTGGAGTTTGGTTGCCCGACAAATAGGTAAACCTTAATGTTGATGTTTAGGTGATTGATTTTATACCCCTAAGATGGACAACCTCTTGCCCTTTGGTTTCTTTTGATTAATGTGAGGACCAAAGTGGAATCTGTAGTTGTTCTGATCGAGCTGTGCAGAGGATGTACTACTGAATTTTTCATAAATTTTTTAAGATTTAGATTTTTTTTATGATACTTCTAAAAAAATTATTTTAAAAGTAATTGGGTTTGGAGCATTCCTCTTACCTAGTAATTTCAGGGATGAAATTCTTTTAAGGCAAAAAATGTAACGACTCAGATTTTTCAATCATTTAAATTTGAATATTTGAACTTGTTTTAAATGTTATATTCGAAATATAAATGGATTTTTATATAGAATTCACAAATTAAACAAAGTTTGAATATATAAATTTATTTTTAATTTTAAACGAACTCGCAGAAGTGTCGTAGTTCGTAATACTGAATTTTGAACTTTAATGAATATATATTATCCAAGGTTTGCTTATAAAAGGGCATCATGCCCTAAATTTCTGGGCCTAAGCACAAACGCGTGATCAAAGAATGAACCCACCTCCACCATATTTTTGATGGTCGGAATCCTTCCCTTTTTCCCATTCGGTTTTCTTGCAATCCATAACTTTTCTTACGAAACTTCCAACTACGAAAGCACTTCGAGATCACGAAGTTGAACAAAGGTGATCGGAAATTATGACCTATAGTGACTAGAATTAGTCCTGAAAGGCGTCGTCGGTATGGGTTGTTGCAGATGAACGAGGATGTCGAGTTGCACGAATTTCAAGGCGGTGGTAGGCGGCGTGTTGGCGCATCGATTGGTGGAAATGGATGATGCTTCAGTGAATTCTAGGTTGTTACGGCGGTGGAGTTGACTTCGTGCATGAGTGGGTTTAGCATGTTGTGAATGAAGCAACAGTATATACGAAAGAGAAGAAGGATTTTAATTGGCTCGTTTAAATTTCTAAACAATGTAATTAAAGTATTTAAACCATAATTAAGAATTAATAATAAATTAAAATGTTGTTAACTTATAATAATGATAACTTTTTACTGCTAGGTCCGATTCGAACGAACCAAAATGCGTTGGACTCGCATTGACGAGCACTACGACTGGAATAGATTTGAATGCAGCTGGAATTTCCATTTAAATTAAACGATGTTTAATTTAACTGAAAACAGTCATTATCTCAATGAATGGAAATCAAGGTGAGTTTGCCCACTCAGTTTACCCCACTTATATTTTGTATAAGTTGGGTTTATATTTTGCGTTCTATGGTTGTTGATTATTGAATGTGTGTTAGTTATATATTCATATATTGAATGAATTGATTAAACTAAACGTTTGTTTAATTCAAGAGAAAACAAAATCTTTATTTTAACGATTAGAACCAATTGAGGTAATTAACCTTGTTGGTCACGTTATATCAATACAAACGTGTTAAATAAAATGGTCGATGTTTGTTTACTGTCATTGGCTGTTATAAAAATCATCAATATAATTGGATATCCCATGGATGATTATATTGAGGTAACGTGTTTGTAATGCAGGGAAAAAACAGATTGAAGGGATCACGAGTAGTGGTTAAATTTTATATATTACAAGATATGTTGAATATGAATTTATGGTGCAGGAAATTGCAGGTTAAAGGAATCCAACAGGATTCCTCACTTATATTGATAACGTTTATCAATGTGATTAGATATGTTTGATTTGACGTGAAATTGGTTGATATTTCATGGTTTGGTGCTTTAGTAAACATTAGCCTGTTTAGTGCCGTCGACAAAATAAAAGATTGTTGGAACAATTTTAAAGTTGATTCTGAAATGTTTTCGGAATTATACATGGATTAAAAATATGATGTGTGTTTTCAAGGTAAACGCTAATATTTTATTTACGTTTAATCATTTTAAAATTTATAACATAAAGAACTTGTAACATTATTTAGTAGTTTAGAGGCGTGATTAACTAGTAGTATTAATGATTTGAAAGTAGTATAACGGTCTTGTTAAAGGCGTTAAAAGGATTGGTAATGAGATTATTTTTGTCATAAAATAATCTGATTTTGAGTACCAGAATAAAAGATGAATAATTTGGGAAATTAATTAGTTAATGAGGAATGTGGATAGGACTTAACATAGTTAAGTCAATAGGATTCGTGAGTTGCATGTAGATTTGAGCTTAAAAAGAGAAGTTAAAGCAAATGTAAGTGTTTGGTCATAATTGATTCAAAACTAGTGAAGTAAATGAGTTTTAGAATTGTTTTCCAAATATAATTAAGAGATAATTTCTTGAATAGAACATCAGGTAATATACGAGGATTGATTTAAGAAAAAAAGGGTTAAAGGAATCGTCAAGCGTATGAAAATTAATTAAAGAGTTAAAAAGTTATTTTTCGTAACTAATGAACGTTTTTGCAAACGTTTATAAATATACGAAATGTGATTAAAAAGGGTTCGTGAATGAGATTAGCGAAAATGGATTGGAATGTGAAGTTTAATATGAAACCAATATTAGTATTGGATTTAAGCCTAGTTTTTTAAATGATTTAGTAAATGGATATCAACTAGAGTTCAAATTAGTAACATTAGCTTACAAATGTTAAGAGAAATTGTTTTGGAAAAGTAAGTAAAAAATTACAGCAATAGTTTGGAAGGAATAATATTTTGGTAAGTGATATTATAAAAGAAATTAAGTGAGTTTTGAGAAGTAAAACCTAAATGGATGAGCTATTGATAAACATGAATTTTGAGGATTAAGATTATTATTTTTGTATATAATCAGGAAATCCATAGACTGTAACGTCGTTATGATGGAAAGTTGTTTCTAAAGAAATATAATATGGTTTGATAAGAAGTTAAGTAAACATGTTGTAATTGAAAATGAGACTTTCAAAAGATGAAAAATATATATAGTTTAAATGTAACAACCCGAATTTTAATAACGTGTTATAATCAAGAATCAAGGCAGAATTAAATTTTAAAATCTGAATCAAGGGAAACGGGATGTGCCATTGCGTTCGTCTCGGAAAAATACGCGAAATAGAGTTCGGGTTTTCGAAAAACGGAGTCCGTATGACCAAGTTATGGCCCAACGAAGTTTCAGAAAATTCCAAGTCCGAAAAACAGTTCAAAATTCAAATCTGGAGCCGAAAAGACTGGGCGGGAAAATTTCCCGCCCAGCACCCAAGTCGACATGGGTGTCGACTTGGGTGTCAACACACCCAGGGTGGTGTCGACTTGCAAGTCGACACCCCTGTCGACCTGGGCAGTCGAGCCCAGGCCACCTGGGTGCGCCTGCTTGTGTCTCTGGTCCCGTTCTGGAAGCTTCTGACGGAATTTGATGGCTCAGATCTGATTTGGGGTTAATCCTATGGTTTAAACTACCCCTAATCTCTATAAAAAAAAAACCTAGACCTAGCCTAAACCCACATTAATTCATTCCTACAACGAAGTTATGCCAAAATGCTCCCTCACCATGGCCTCCACCTTCATATCATGGCCTCCATCTTCATCTCCAAAGGCTTGAGCATCCAAAGCTAGATCCATGAAGAAGGTGCAAGCTTACTACACCAAATCAAGGAGGGATCAACGTTGCTACACCAATTTCATGACGATTATTCAATAAAGGAGCCACCTTTCCTTGTCAAGACGACTCATACTCCTAGCCCTCTTGCCACGCTATGTAAGTTCTAGCTACTTGTAGATTCTAACAGTGGTTCTAATGTGACATGAGATAAAATGTGATGAAACATAAGTATGCTAGCCTATATGAACCTTGTCATGTCTCTTTTGCTTGAACCTATGACTTTGGGCTATGCTTAGTGACTAAATCATGCCACTTATGTTATGTTTAACCTAGTATATCTTGCAAGTTTGAATCTTTATCCATGGAATGTTAGCATGAACCTTTGGGAACCACTTGACTTGTGAAAACATTGGCAAAGACTTGACTTTGGGGCTTATGCATGTAAATTAACCCAAACCCCTTATGTATCATGCATGTTTGTGGCCAAATTCACTTATGAAACTATGCATGCTTGTGGCCAAATTCCCTTATGATACTATGCATGTTTGTGGCCAAATACCCTTATGATACTATGCGTGTTTGTGGCCAATATGCTGGCATAATACCCTACTATGTGACCCGCTTCCACTAGGGTTGGAAATACGTTTGGGTAGCTTAGGAAAAACGTGGGTATGACATGAAAAACTTGACATGGGGTTTACATGAGAACATGACATTCATGATACATTTAAATATGGTCATGACACGTGGGAAAACATGGAACTTGAACTAGACATGGGTGGGTTGTAAGTGTAATAAGACACTAGACCAAACATGAAAGTGGCCAACTCGAGGTTGGGTTGAGTTTGTAGCATAAATCTACCCGGACCCGCCCGGCTTAACTAGTGGCTACAAACAATAGGACCCAATGTGAGTAGTTGGTCATATAGCACTTAAAACCCGAGGTTAGACTAGGTTGTGGTGTAAATCTACCCGGACCCGCCCGGCTTAACTAGTAACCACAACAAAGTCTAATGTGAGAGGTTGGGGTGCATTAATCTAATTAATGCCACATGAAAAGGTTAAGTAATTTTGACTAATGACACTTAACTGATATGACACGAATGGATAGGTTAAGTGGAACCGGGCTTGATTTCTTAATGACACTTAACCAAACAAGACAATTAGGGGATGGGGTTAAGTAATTTACACTTAACTAATCGAACTTGGTAATTAGATAGGGTTAAGTAATCTATACTTAACTAATCTAAACACGGCAATTAGATGAGGTTAAGTAACTTACACTTAACCAATCTAAACACGGTAATTCGATGGGGTTAAGCTAAACACTTAACCAATCTAAACTTGGTAATTCAATGAGGTTAAGTAACTTATACTTAACCAATTATACATGATGATTTGATGAGGTTAAGCAACCATACTTAACCAATCTAATATGAGAACTTGATAGGGTTAAGTCACAAGACCGTTTAAATATACTTAACCATTATAATACGACTAGTGGATGGGGTTAAGTTAACCTATACTTAACCAATCCGGCTCGATAATCCGATGAGGTTAAGATAATCTATGCTTAACCAATCTAACACGATAATCTGATAGGGTTAAGATAAACAAATACTTAACCAATTTGACTTGATGATTGAATAGGGTTAAGCTATGAGCTTCTTGATATACTTAACCAACTTGTAGGGCTAGGTCTTGGACTTGAATACTTAGCCAAATCTTGATATGATTCGTAGGCAGGTTAAGTCATGAACTTAAACGACAATACTTAACCCATTAGACAAAACCCTAGTTCAGGGGACTAGGTGGAAAGCCGGGATTAACAAGGATAACGGGAAAAGAAGCTAAGTGGTAAACCTTAGTTAAGAATAACTAAGTAATAATTCTTAGCCAAGGACATGGGACTAGTTCATAAATAGATGAGTAACCTGATACGGTAGGTCATCGCTTAGTATACGAGGAGGAGCAACTTATCTGACTTGGATAAAAAGCTCCAGCGAGCTGGGTAACGAAGCGGTAGCTTCGGGGGATGTGAGGGTACTCTTGGTATCCCTCTGTGAGGTGGCAGATGGTCCATGAAACCTGGCATCACAGAGGTTAAGGTCTGCGGTAGAAGAGCCAAGAGTATGCCTTGGTTGCTGTGCGAGCAACCTAAAGATGGGGATGGATTAGCGTGGAGTCGACGATACTTGATTTTTGCCCTAGATAGCGCGTCGCCGACTACCTACCATCTTTAGTCAATCATGTACGAACGGAAAGGCAGAGAACTCCCAACAGGCCATGTTCTTGCTATCGATTCATGGGTGAGGTTGACCCATAGGAAAGTGGGGCTATAGTGGGGCCGGGATGTAGTTCTCATACATGATTTTTCTTGGATTGCCTTTCAGTAGTTGAGGGAGGGGTCACGTGGGACCATAGCCACGGATACAAAAACAGACCTTGATATCTGCATCAGCAGACGACTTAAAGCTCCCAACCGAGGTCCGTATTTCTTGATTTTCCCTGGCACGGAACTCGGAAGGCACATTGAGGAACATGTGAGTCTAGACATGGAAAACGATTCACGATACATACGCGGGATAAAGGGCGCGGTTGACGGGTGGCATAATCCCTAGTGGTCCTAGGTGGCTTGAACCCAAACCGAGACACGGAAACGTTCATTAGGTAGCATAATCCCTAGTGGTCCTAGGTGGCGTAAATCCTAAGTGAACACGCGATAGTTCATGGTAAGAAAACATAACCAGATCAAGGGTAGCAGTCCAAAACAACTTCAAGGATAAAATGGTACTACGTTAAGGTGGTATAGATTTACATGGGAAAGCCCGTACGGCCTACGGCAAAGGACTGAACTTATACATGGAAAGAAACACACAAGTTGGGAAAACCTACATATGTTATATATTAGGTTGACATGGACCATTACATGACATTGGGCAAGGGACATTCATAGTTAACACATGACGCTGGTTGGGATACTAGTACAAGAGGTGCAGAGCAAATATACATGATAAATACCTTGGGATGTTATACATGATAAATACCGGGGGATTTTATACATGATAGATACCTTGGGATAGTATACTTGATAGAAACCTGACGCCTTGATACCTTGATTTATCTTGACACCGTAGATTATCATGATACCTTAGTTTATCTTGCTATAGTAGTTCATCCAGTTATCTTGGTTTAGCTTATCTATCTTGTCGGCATCCTTATGTTTACTTTCAATTTATGCATGTCATGTTACCTTTACCTGTTTTTAGACTGGAAGTAGATAGGACTTACCAGTCTTTATGACTGACCCCGTTTTCTTTCGCCTCTTTGTCTTCCATTTCCCCCCTCCCCATGTTTTCAGGGAGGAAACACTGTTATTTAGTTCGGACTTCTTCTGCTTGAAGGTCATCATGCATGGCTTGGACTTCTCTTGGCTTTGGCTACCTTACTGTTTTATTTGGGGAATAATTTATGAAAAAGGTTTTATGCTTCTTTACCATTGCAAGACAAGTTTTGATGTATTCTGATGTAAAAGGCTTTAGACCTTATTTTATAAGGTAATGAAATTTGTTTTACTTCCGCTGTTTTATATATGTTCTGTCTTGTAATATTTATGTGCATGTTTACCTCGATAATGCTTCACCAAACCTAGTGCATTCCCTTTGTGAGTGACCCTAGCGGAGGTGGGTGTTACATTTGGTATCAGAGCAGAAGGTTACCAGACTGGGCAAAAGTTTTTAAAACCTTCTGAAAACTATTTGAAAAACCGTTTACAAAGAAGCATTTTTCAAGAAAATTTTGTTTTTAAAGGCTATTCCCCAAAAGACATTAGCACTATCCTTTGTTTCCTTGATTGAATCTCTTTTCCTTTCTTTTCCTCCATCTGTAGTCACAGTAGTTTTAACTGCGACTAATCCTTGTCTAGCTACGAAGTGTTTTCCCGTGCGATGGAGGAAGTTCTCGAGAGACCTGTTACCGAAGTTATAAGAAGGGATAATAAGAGCAAGGATAAAGGACACAAGCTTAAGAATAAGCAACTTGTTGGTATGGCTTGATCCACAAAGGAAGATAAGGACAAGATCAGCGAGAGGGCAATTGTATGCTCTCATTTCTAGCGTACCTAAGAGGAATGGTACCGTTTCTGTTAAAGGCTTAGCCTTTCTTTTCTATCATCCCGTCCAGACTTTGTTTTGATCATCGCATCATTTAAGTCTGCTTCGATAGTTAAGTCTCTGCACCTTAGTACTAGCATGGTAGAAGATCCCACTTTTGTCCCAAAATCTGGTTGGAGGATCGGTCCATTTATTCATGACTTGTTTGGAATTGAGAACGTTTATGCCAAGTGTTGAGGTTAGAAGCAATGCTTCTATTGTTGAGCTATGGATGGATTCTAGGGATGAAGTGGTTATCCAGTAAGGGATGCCATTCTCGGTCTTGTAAGGAGGGTAGTTAAACTCCTAGCTTGCCTTGGTAATACCCTCGAAGTCTCGTGTAACATTTTGGGTTCTGTCATGGTTAGTTACCTAGAATCTCTTGATGCATTTATCGGAAATCTCTGATCCGATCGAGTAACGTTCGCCACTAAGGCGGATGGTCCATTCCGCTTAAGCATGGGTTATAGGAATCACCCTAGTAAGTGCACGTGGTAACATGGATTGGCATTGGTAAACGAGATCCAGAATTCACTAGTGAATTTTGGAGAGCTTGCATGAGTACGTAGATATGGTTGAGCCAAGTATACTAGGGAAAGAATAAATGAAAGTGAAACGAGAGGCGACAGTGAAAAGAGTTCCGACTCATACCTTGGAAATAGGAATCAAGGAGCTACGAAATCATGAAGTCAAAGGCAATCAAGGCACACTGGAATTAAGCTCAAGGAAATGTGGCTTAGACACGCGCATCGTGTCTCTTTGTAAGAGTATATCGTTGATCCCTGGTTCTCCTGTAGAGCTTGCTTGCACGCTATCGCTTGGTGGATATCCTCTCGGTCCTGTTTCTGTTACAAACCCCGTAAGGAGTTTGTCTTGTTTATCTCCTCGATCTTAGCTTGAGAACCTTAGGAAGAACTCTATGGATGTAAACATGTATTTGAAACATGTTATGATTGATATGGTTGCAAATGGTTGCAAGTGGTTGCTCGTGGATGCGCGAATACACATTAGATACTAGATTGACGCGGTCACGATTCATGTTGCATATGCACGAGTATTTATAATTGTTTATGGATGAAATCGAATGTGTTGTCATGTGGATGTTGCATGTGGATGAATGTTTGTGCACGCATATAGTGTTTATACGACAAGGACTATTTGCATACATGTTGGATTCATGGCACTAAACATATTCTGCATGTAGAAGATCATTCAGGCCTGATCATTAGCATTAGCTAAGAAACATATACACACACTTTCTGCATGTGTACATAAAGCATTAGAAGTCTCTTAAGGACAATTGTTGCCTGTGGATGATGTTTTGAGTAGATGGATGATGGATGGTAGGATACGTTCCTCCTAATTTAGAGATTTCGGGGACGAAATCCTTAAAGGAGGGGAGAATGTAACAACCCGAATTTTAATAACGTGTTATAATCAAGAATCAAGGCAGAATTAAATTTTAAAATCTGAATCAAGGGAAACAGGCTGTGTCATTGCGTTCGTCTCGGAAAAATACGCGAAATAGAGTCCGAGTTTTCGAAAAACGGAGTCCGTATGACCAAGTTATGGCCCAACGAAGTTTCAGAAAATTCCAAGTCCGAAAAACAGTTCAAAATTCAAATCTGGAGCCGAAAAGACTGGGCGGGAAAATTTCCCGCCCAGCACCCAAGTCGACATGGGTGTCGACTTGGGTGTCGACACACCCAGGGTGATGTCGACTTGCAAGTCGACACCCCTGTCAACCTGCGCGGTCGAGCCCAGGCCACCTGGGTGCGCCTGCTTGTGTCTCTGGTCCTGTTCTGGAAGCTTCTGACGGAATTTGATGGCTCAGATCTGATTTGGGATTAATCCTATGGTTTAAACTACCCCTAATCTCTATAAAAAGACCCCTAGACCTAGCCTAAACCCTCATTAATTCATTCCTACAACGAAGTTATGCCAAAATGCTCCCTCACCATGGCCTCCACCTTCATATCATGGCCTCCATCTTCATCTCCAAAGGCTTGAGCATCCAAAGCTAGATCCATGAAGAAGGTGCAAGCTTTCTACACCAAATCAAGGAGGGATCAACGTTGCTACACCAATTTCATGACGATTCTTCAACAAAGTAGCCACCTTTCCTCGTCAAGACGACTCATACTCCTAGCCCTCTTGCCACGCTATGTAAGTTCTAGCTACTTGTAGATTCTAATGGTGGTTCTAATGTGACATGGGATAAAATGTGATGAAACATAAGTATGCTAGCCTATATGAACCTTGTCATGTCTCTTTTGCTTGAACCTATGACTTTGGGCTATGCTTAGTGACTAAATCATGCCACTTATGTTATGTTTAACCTAGTATATCTTGCAAGTTTGAATCTTTATCCATGGAATGTTAGCATGAACCTTTGGGAACCACTTGACTTGTGGAAACATTGGCAAAGACTTGACTTTGGGGCTTATGCATGTAAATGAACCCAAACCCCTTATGTATCATGCATGTTTGTGGCCAAATTCACTTATGAAACTATGCATGCTTGTGGCCAAATTTCCTTATGAAACTATGCATGCTTGTGGCCAAATTCCCTTATGATACTATGCATGTTTGTGGCCAAATTCCCTTATGATACTATGCATGTTTTTGGCCAATATGTTGGCATAATACCCTACTATGTGACCCGCTTCCACTTGGGTTGGAAATACGTTTGGGTAGCTTAGGAAAAATGTGGGTATGAAATAAAAAACTTGACATGGGGTTTACATGAGAACATGACATTCATGATACATTTAAATATGGTCATGACACGTGGGAAAACATGTAACTTGAACTAGACATGGGTGGGTTGTAAGTGTAATAAGACACTAAACCAAACATGAAAGTGGCCAACTCGAGGTTGGGTTGAGTTTGTAGCATAAATCTACCCGGACCCGCACGGCTTAACTAGTGGCTACAAACAATAGGACCCAATGTGAGTAGTTGGTCATATAGCACTTAAAACCCGAGGTTAGACTAGGTTGTGGTGTATATCTACCCGGACCCGCCCGGCTTAACTAGTAACCACAACAAAGTCTAATGTGAGAGGTTGGGGTGCATTAATCTAATTAATGCCACATGAAAAGGTTAAGTAATTTTGACTAATGACACTTAACCGATATGACACGAATGGGTAGGTTAAGTGGAACCAGACTTGATTTCTTAATGACACTTAACCAAACAAGACAATTAGGGGATGGGGTTAAGTAATTTACACTTAACTAATCCGACTTGGTAATTAGATAGGGTTAAGTAATCTATACTTAACTAATCTAAACACGGCAATTAGATGAGGTTAAGTAACTTACACTTAACCAATCTAAACACGGTAATTCGATGGGGTTAAGTTAAACACTTAACCAATCTAAACTTGGTAATTCAATGAGGTTAAGTAACTTATACTTAACCAATTATACATGATGATTTAATGAGGTTAAGCAACCATACTTAACCAATCTAATATGAGAACTTGATAGGGTTAAGTCACAAGACCGTTTAAATATACTTAACCATTATAATACGACTAGTGGATGGGGTTAAGTTAACCTATATTTAACCAATCCGGCTCGATAATCCGATGAGGTTAAGATAATCTATGCTTAACCAATCTAACACGATAATCTGATAGAGTTAAGACAAACAAATACTTAACCAATTTGACTTGATGATTGAATAGGGTTAAGCCATGAGCTTCTTGATATAATTAACCAACTTGTAGGGCTAGGTCTTGGACTTGAATACTTAGCCAAATCTTGACATGATTCGTAGGCAGGTTAAGTCATGAACTTAAACGACAATACTTAACCCATTAGACAAAACCCTAGTTCAGGGGACTAGGTGGAAAGCTGAGATTAACAAGGATAACGGGAAAAGAAGCTAAGTGGTAAACCTTAGTTAAGAATAACTAAGTAATAATTCTTAGCCAAGGACATGGGACTAGTTCATAAATAGATGAGTAACCTGATACGGTAGGTCATCGCTTAGTATACGAGGAGGAGCAACTTATCTGACTTGGATAAAAAGCTCCAGCGAGCTGGGTAACGAAGCGGTAGCTTCGGGGGATGTGAGGGTACTCTTGGTATCCCTCTGTGAGGTGGCAGATGGTCCATGAAACCTGGCCTCACAGAGGTTAAAGTCTGCGGTAGAAGAGCCAAGAGTATGCCTTGGTTGCTGTGCGAGCAACCTAAAGACGGGGATGGATTAGCGTGGAGTCGACGATATTTGATTTTTGCCCTGGATAGCGCGTCACCGACTACCTACCATCTTTAGTCAATCGTGTACGAACGGAAAGGCAGAGAACTCCCAACAGACCATGTTCTTGCTATCGAGTCATGGGTGAGGTTGGCCCATAGGAAAGTGGGGCTATAGTGGGGCCGGGATGTAGTTCTCATACATGATTTTTCTTGGATTGCCTTTCAGTAGTTGAGGGAGGGGTCACGTGGGACCATAGCCACGGATACAAAAACAGACCTTGATATCTGCATCAGCAGGCGACTTAAAGCTCCCGACCGAGGTCCGTATTTCTTGATTTGCCCTGGCACGGAACTCGGAAGGCACATTGAGGAACATGTGCGTCTAGACATGGAAAACGATTCACGATACATACGCGGGATAAAGGGCGCGGTTGACGGGTGGCATAATCCCTAGTGGTCCTAGGTGGCTTGAACCCAAACCGAGACACGGAAACGTTCATTAGGTAGCATAATCCCTAGTGGTCCTAGGTGGCGTAAATCCCAAGTGAACACGCGATAGTTCATGGTAAGAAAACATAACCAGATCAAGGGTAGCAGTCCAAAACAACTTCAAGGATAAAATGGTACTACGTTGAGGTGGTATAGATTTACATGGGAAAGCCCGTACGTCCTACGGCAAAGGACTGAACTTATACATGGAAAGAAACACACAAGTTGGGAAAACCTACATATGTTATATATTAGGTTGACATGGACCATTACATGACATTGGGCAAGGGACATTTATAGTTAACACATGACGCGGGTTGGGATACTAGTACAAGAGGTGCAGAGCAAATATACATGATAAATACCTTGGGATGTTATACATGATAAATACCGGGGGATGTTATACATGATAGATACCTTGGGATAGTATACTTGATAGAAACCTGACGCCGTGATACCTTGATTTATCTTGACACCGTAATTTATCATGATACCTTAGTTTATCTTGCTATAGTAGTTCATCCAGTTATCTTGGTTTAGCTTATCTATCTTGTCGGCATCCTTATGTTTACTTTCAGTTTATGCATGTCATGTTACCTTTACCTGTTTTTATACTGGAAGTAGATAGGACTTACCAGTCTTTATGACTGACCCCGTTTTATTTCGCCTCTTTGTCTTCCGTTCCCCCCCCCCGGTTTTCAGGGAGGAAACACTGTTATTTAGTTCGAACTTCTTCTGCTTGAAGGTCATCATGCATGGCTTGGACTTCTCTTGGCTATGGCTACCTTACTGTTTTATTTGGGGAATAATTTATGAAAAAGGTTTTATGCTTCTTTACCATTGCAAGACAGGTTTTGATGTATTCTGATGTAAAAGGCTTTAGACCTTATTTTATAAGGTAATGAAATTTGTTTTACCTCCGCTGTTTTATATATGTTCTGTCTTGTAATATTTCTGTGCATGTTTACCTCGATAATGCTTCACCAAACCTAGTGCATTCCCTTTGTGAGTGACCCTAGCGGAGGTGGATGTTACATTAAAACCATCTTTTAAATCGGATAGTAAATGGAACTTTTGTGCCATTTACTGAAGGTTGGGTTTCGTTGATAAACTTCTATCTATTTATAAGATGAGAATGTTGTTGACTCAAGGTCTAAGAGGTAAATAAAATACCCCAACTTGAACGACTTTATGATTATCCAAAGATGATATTAGTTTAGAAACAAGATTAGTTAAGGGAAATAAAATTATTGTTTCCATGAATGATATAATAAACTGTAATTCGAAGAGTTTATAAGTTGAATAAAATGATTTTTGAGTATACTCTTATTTTGAAATAAGAAGTAAAAGTCGTATCCCAAATATTGGAAGATATAGAAGTTTTAATTAATAACTGATTAATTAAAAAGGCTAAATGATGTTGGATATTGAATCAGTGAATTTATTTTCTTTTTATGAATGAATGGTTGTTTATTTGACAGTCAAATAACCAATTATCAAATCTGGCCTATACGATTGTTGGTACGGAAATACCAGAATCGAATTTATATTTGAAACTCATTCCGAATAGGCAAATACATAAATGTTGATGATGCTGGTTGAAGATGGACCAATTGAAGACCGTGGATGTTCATAAGTGAAAGGTTTACTTGTCTAGCAAACAGAGTTATTTTGATTGGGATTCTGTTGTGATTGAAATCCGTGAATTTCAAGGACCACTTTCTACTGATCCTTGTAGTGATTCCTATATAAGGATGTGGTAGGAGGGTGCTTTCAGTTCATCCTGTTCCTGGATGACTTATATGGACGGATGTATGACAGAGTATTTCCAAAGGGACCGCGTACTATTATTTCTTTAAACATACCATAGTTGGTGGTGAAGAAGGCAACTTCTCTTAGCTTAACACCCAGGGTATTTATTTTTTTGGAAATCAACTAGTGTTTTCTGGCGGATCTGACGATGTGGCATTCAAAGTGATGGTGATGTGTTATTCTGAAGAGTAAGTATAGCCTTAAGCCTCATCAACCGGGAAATGACAAAAATCGGGTAGGTCGCATGGCTATGTGGGTCGCACCCATTAGGGTATATCATTACCTGATCTGGAGAAATCAAATCCCTTTGGTTTTCCCTTTATTTTTGTATGCTTTCGGTTCCGTTAGTTGGACCCCAGCCATAGTAATGATATATTCGAAACACTCAAGCGGAATGAATGGTCAATCATGTTTAGCCAGGTTGGAAGATGTACTTGTTGAACCAGGTGTATACATCTCAGGAGGTACGTTGTTCTAAAGGTGGTCCCATACCTTGCCATATTTGGAAATTCATTCTCCAATAAGTGCCCGCGGTATTTGATTATATACTATATGTGGAGCGTGAGACGCAAGCGTTCTGCTAGATGGTTATTTATTTGATTTAGACACTATTAGAATATCAGAATAGTTTTAATATAAAGAATGTTGTGGGTTACCGTAACGTAAAAACCGTCTGTGTTTATGTGTGGACCGGTCTTACGATTATCATTTTCTTTCAAATGATTTTTAACTTTAAAATCAGTTGGATGATACCTATAAACTTAGTGAGTTTTATCTTGTTGGTTCGACAGACAGATCCGCGACATTTGCAATGTTCGTGTCAGACCGAGTTTTACAAGTTCATGATAGGATGCTACGAACTTCTACAAACGAGCTGGAAAAATTCAAACGTATGGTTTGTCTAAAACCATGCAGTTAAAGCCCCGCAATATCCCCGCTAGAGCCCGTAGCGCTCTTCCACCGCTACACTATTTTAATTTAGCGCTGATGAATAGTAGATCCGCTTTTATCCCGCTATTTTCCGCTGCATCCGCTAAATCAAGGCTTTTTAACGTCTACTTTAGCAGTACTAATAAATAGTGCTTGATTTGACTAGTTCTCTTTTCAAAAAAAATTGTACATTTAACGTAAAATGTTAAATTTAAGGCATAAGTGCCTATTATATGGTAACAATCAATGACACTCATCAAATTTAGCATTCATAATTATGATATTCCTTGATTTTGTTATATATAATTAATTAATATTAGTTTCTTGTACTCATATAATGTGAGAAAGATGGTTACTTAATTTTTAAATATTTGGTTTTACATTTAATGAACCTTTTTGTGCCTTCGCTACAGCCCCACAATTTTCCCGCTTTATCCCCGGTACAACTTTTCGCACTTCCGCCACATAAAGCCGCAAAGCACTTTAACTGCACAGATCTAAAGTTATTTCGCTGTGTTTTGTATATGAAGACGGGCTGTTATAACTGCCCAAATGTATTGAATGTCTGATGGATTCTGACGATTGTAAGTACAATTTCAAGCTATCAATAAAGAATTAATTCTATATTATATTTTATTACGCTATAATGTGAAACTTTGCGTATTGTTTGTTAATTGATTCTTCTTTTTTTCTTATATTCTAATATTTATTTCTTTCTTTTTTCACCCTCTAGATCCTTTCTATTAACTATGTTTCTTCTATTCCCCAGTTGTTATACCCAAGTTGATGATTTAGGTTTCTATTCAAACTCTGGAGTGGATAAAGAGCCTGTGTTCGATGCTGGTTATTAGGAGAGACATACACTTGCTCAAAACTTCAATTTTGCTGGAATGAAAGAATGTTGAGTGCAATTTGAATTTTGAGAGTTTTGGTAGTGGTTTGAATTCTGTTGCGAATTGTAATAATTCAAAATTTGTGAAGGTTGATACGAATCGATACCATAGTGAATATGATATTGGTTGAGGTTTTGCCGCAAATGAAACTCATGTTGACTGTGTAGGTTTGAGATTTGGTTATCGGAATGTGGTTATGAAACATATTTTCTTTTCTGTTGAGACATTGTTACTATTTGACTTTTTTTTTGTGTTGAAGAGAGTAGGAATACTAATTATGTAGTGTAATTTGCTAAACTAAGATATAAAATATATATAGAAGAAGAGGAAAGAATTAGCGAGGAACAATGGTTTTAAAAAAAAAATCGATTAAGGGGCAACGGTCATTTATTTTGATCGTTGTCTTAACCGGCTTTGTAAAAGTCGGTTAATTTAGAAAAACCGGTTAAGACATGGTTGCTAAGCAATCTTTTGGTTGTTTTGGTAGTCCGGCAACCAACTGAGACCCCGACAGAATTGTACGATCTACTTGTTAACAATCTTGCCTTCATTTTATTTTCTATAATGATCACATCCATGCCGACTAACGAAAAATTTGATTAGATTGCCTCCTTAAACTAATACAGTATAACAAAGGTGTTAACATCACAGTTATTACTACATTCCAATAACATTAATAAATATTAGTTTTTTGTACACATAATATATGGTAACAATCAATGACACTCATCAAATTTAGCATTCATAATTATGTTATTCCTTGATTTTGTTATATATAATTAATAAATATTAGTTTTTTTGTACACATATAATGTGAGAAAGATGGTTAATTAATTTAGCATTAATTAATTTAGCATTCCAACAACATTAATATATGGTAACAATCAATGATACTCATCAAATTTAGCATTCATAATTATGTTATTCCTTGATTTTGTTATATATGATTAATAAATATTAGTTTTTTGTACACATATAATGTGAGAAAGATGGTTAATTAATTTTTAGATATTTGGTTTTATATCTAATGAACCTTTTTGTGTCTTCGCTATAGCCCCACAATTTTCCCGCTTTATCCCCAGTACACCTTTTCGCACTTCCGCCACATAAAGCCGCTAAGCGCTTTAACTGCATAGAACTAAAGTTATTTCGCTGTGTTTTGTATATGAAGACGGGCCGTTATAACTGCCCAGATGTATTGAATGTCTGATGTATTCTGATGATTGTAAGTACAATTTCAAACTATCAATAAAGAATTAATTCTATATTATATTTTATTACGCTATAATGTGAAACTTTGCGTATTGTTTGTTGGTTGATTCTTTTTTTTTTTTCTTATATTCTAATACTTATTTCTTTCCTTTTTTCACCCTCTAGATTCTTTCTATTAACTATGTTTCTTTGATTCCCTAGTTGCTATATCCAAGTTGATGATTTAGGTTTCTATTCGAACTCTGGAGTGGTTAAAGAGCCCGTGTTCGATGCTGGTTATTAGGAGAGATATACACTTGCTCAAAACTTCAATTTTGCTGGAATGAAAGAATGTTGAGTGCAATTTGAATTTTGAGAGTTTTGGCAGTGGTTTGAATTCTGTTGTGAATTGTAATAATTCAAAATTTGTGAAGGTTGATACGAATCGATACCATAGTGAATTTGATATTGGTTGATGTTTTGTTGCGAATGAAACTGATGTTGACTGCGTAGGTTTGAGATTTGGTTATCAGAATGTGGTTTTGAAACATATTTTCTTTTCTGTTGATACATTATTGCTATTTGATTTTTTTTTTGTGTTGAAGAGAGTAGGAATAATAAAGCATGTTGTGTAATTTGTTAAACTAAGATATAAAATATATATAGAAGAAGAAGAAAGAATTAGCGAGGAACAATGGTTTAAAAAAATAAAGAAATCAATTAAGGGGCAACGATCATTTATTTTGATCGTTGTCTTAACCGGCTTTGTAAAAGTCGGTTAATTTAGAAAAACCGGTTAAGACATGGTTGCTAAGCAATCTTTTGGTTGTTTTGGTAGTCCGGCAACCAACCAACCCCCGACCGAATTGTACCTTCTACTTGTTAACAATCTTGCCTTCATTTTATTTTCTATAATGATAACATCCATGCCGACTAACGAACAATTTGATTAGATTGCCTCCTTAAACTAGTACATTATAACAAAGGTGTTAACATCGCAGTTATAACTACATTCCAACAACATTATATTATATATACGAAACGATTGTTTTATGATGACAAACTGCCACGCAGTTTGGTTCACCACTCCTAACCAACTAAATAATTAAGCAATGCAGGCGAACCACCCTTCACTTTGACTTATTTATGCGTCCTAATTTCAGTGGGCGTTATCTGTTTTGTAGTTTAGCCATAATACGAGTCAGGCGTGGCTGCATGTATTGGTTGTACACCGGCGCTCCATCACAGTAGTTTTGCATTGCTTTATTAATGCCCATACGTTACACATAAAACATTTAAAACAGAATCAAACTGATCATGAGATTTTAGTGATCGCTACATTAATGGTATCGAATCTAGTATAGGACTATCAAGTTTTATTAATGTATAATTTTTTGAAAATTTTAGCCAAAATCTCAAAAATGAATTAATGCATTTGTAGTAGAAAAAACTATTTGCTAACAGTACTACGTATGAAAATGATAAATAAGAAGTAAATGAGCAATACAAAATAAATAACGCAAGATATAAAATGGTTCGATACAAGCTTGTCTGCATGTACGCTGGAGAGCTTTTATTATGTGTTGGCATTTTATAAGTACAAGGACTTCGAAGAGAATAATGAAAAATTACTAATTAAGCTTATAGTGTGTTACTACACTTAAATTTCACCCGGTTAACCACAGTTTTATTTTTTATTTTTTTTCCCTTACTTTTATGTATCATACAATTCTCTTTTATTCTAATTATTTGTATCGTTTTGACAAACGTAAAATAAATATAAATTGCAAAAATTATCATTTCAAAATCTAACAAAGCACAACAGTAAACAACTTTGGTTATTAAAGACTATTTATTATTCATTCATGTATCACTTATGATAATATATATTTGCATACATCTTATGGTTAAATGTGTAAATTTTCGAAATTAATTCAATACGATTATGAAGGTTTAACCGATTGAACCATAAAACCTTAAAGCCTGAAGTGTCGTAGTTTGTCGCGTTATAACGTGATGATACACTATGTGCATGTTTTGTTTAAGAAAGGACAAATGCAGTAGTACATGTACTAATTCACGACAGGTTGTACATTTTGACGTTTATCACATTATTCTAGTTGGCAAAGCATGGGTGAAGCTTCATGTGCATAGTGACGGTTAGTTACATGTAGAAGAAGCTTGCCGAGATTAAAACTGAAAACGCTATGGCTGGACCGTGAAGGTGCAATACCTCGTACTTTAAGAAATTAATAATTAAAAGGACAAAACTATAACTTTAACCGAAAAGAAAAGAAAAAAATGGCAGAGCTGCAAATAGGTACTTGAAAAATCTGAAATGCGTTTGCATCTGCATCCCAAAAAAGGATAAATATATGATATTTAAGAAAAAACGGATGCCGATGCGGATATAGAAACATCCACATTCAAAAATTATCCGTCTTTTTTTTCATAATTATATCTTAAATTTTGCGTATCTTAACGCAATAAAATACGTTAATTTATGATTTTATTAAGTTGAAAGTCTATACACTGCAGACTAAACTCATGTTGATTGCGAAAATTATTTATTATTATTATTATTATATTTATTTATTTTTAGCACTTCACTAATTAAATGGATTGGAAAAAACGTCATGTTCAATTAAAAAATTTCATTCATGTATCATGATTTATCGATCATTGACAGATCACATAATTATCCGATATTCGTCCGTATCCGCGGATACATATATCCGATATCCGAAAATAATTTCGGATGCGAATATGACACCATCTGTATCCGAAAGCATCCGTTGATAGTCCTACAAAATAATTAATTTTATACGACTTGGAAATAAGCTCAGGACTTATTCTATTGCATGCACAATGTCGTTCAGCCAGAAAATATAGAAAACTTACCGAATATGGTTAAGCAGACTATGGACTATATGAAGTCAAATCCAGTGATGTTTTTCTAAATATTTCGAATACAAAATATATAATAGTTATTAATATTTTTAGCTTCCCATTTTCCTTCTTGGAAAAATCTTACCTACACTTCTAAAACCTCAATTCCTAAATCAAATCTCAACCAACAAAAACAATTACAGTTACTCCAAATCAAATCCAAAATAAATAAAATAAAATATAAAATCAGATATGAGGGAGAGAGACCTATGTAAATATAAACTATCGAGAAATTTTAACATTTTGAAAGGATGAAATTTCTAGATAGAAAGGAGAAGGAGGATCAACATCATATCAAAAAGAGGATGCAAGAGAAATAGACGAGTGTGATTTATCATATTTTTGTGTAAATATTGATAAGATGTAGCATCCATCTCTTGTGATTTTAAAGTGATTTATAATGATATTGTCATTGGTTAAGAACTATTCCTTAATATAAACCTGATTCAGATAAAGTACCGATTAGGATATAGTATGCCAGGAGTAGGTCGATTAAAATATAACTTTTATCGAGTGTGACTAGTAATATTTAATCTCTACTTATTTTTCTTTTAAAGTATAAGTGCTCCAAATCCAACACATTATATATAAAATCATAGTTCTCGATGATAAGAATCCATTTATGGTGTCTAGTTGTCGCCTATATGTACAGATTGACAAGTCAACGTATAAAAGTTATGTTAGCAAGAATCGTCCATCTAATAATTTCTCTATCCATAATTAAATGAAGTTCGCAGAGCGATCATAGAGTACGACTGAATAGAGAATAACAAGGGAAGTCAATCTATATGATCAGATTCGTAACAAATGTCACTTGTTTGCTAGAATCTAAGTTTAAAATCGCCACGAGTGGGGACAATCAGAAATTGAATGGATGTCATGGTTGGACCCGGGTAGAGCTATAAGTTTCAATCGTACAGTCAGATTTTAGATTTGACGATCTTAGCTTTGAAGATGAAGCAAAAGGTGTTTGAACTAGACAAGCTCGAAGTGGAAATTGTGGAATTTCTGTAATATCTCTATTTTTTAGTATAATATTACTCAGAAAAAATAATTTGATAGATTAAATCAAGCAATGTAATAAAATAATGAAATGAGATTTTATAATTAAAATGATTTGGCCTTAATTAAATTAGTAAATTATAGTTTAACGTAAGAGAGGACTAATAGGAAGGGCAGGATAGCAATAATGTAATGAGTAACAACAGAGTAAACAAAATAGCAGAATCATCATATCATCGAGTTATGCACATAGAAATCAAAATATCTAATTACAATTCCTCTGCATTACAACACTAAGAGTCACATAATAGAAAAAAAAATCCAAGTATATTATACGATATAGTTATTCCAACCTCATTTTCATCACATTAGCATCATCACCTGACCTGAGATCTAATATACTCATCAACAATATCAATATACACCCAACGACAATGCTGAAGGGCATCCAAGATAATATGAGGAAAGATAAAACCGTTGGTCAAACACCAGTCTGGTGGGAGCGAAAAGATTTGTTAATAGCTATACTATAAAATATGTAAATAGACAGCTTATGTATCATATTTGATCTTTGCCTGCAACCAAAGATTCAACACATAATAATAAAATATTATATGTTATCCAAAACAAACAACAATGATGGGCATAATTATAAGATAAAAGAATCCGAATAGCCTACCCCGACTACATTCCCCGACTGCATCCCCTGTCCTCTTCTTCAATTCTTATAGGTGATAGTCTCCCAAGAAATGAAGGTAAGAACAATCATAACAACCATTATCCAAATCCTAAATATGACCTTCTAAAGTTGTGAATATGTTGATATCTCATGCAACAATCATCACTCAAGCAGGGACTGATGGAAATCTTGATTCTGGTCAAACTCTGTATTCTGCAAACACGTACACAAGCATTAGGTTACACCATTACATGATCTCCTTGATCCTAATAGGCGTAATCACAATACCCCTATTTTGAGTCAACTAGAATATTTCAAGCTATCAACAATTTCTTGGCTCTTCCAGTTGTATAAGTTACTCCAGTCTATCATAAGCCTAAGTCCCTCGACTAATCTATTATCCTACAACTTTGTTAAACCATGAACTGCTCCTATTCTCTTACAGTTTCGTTACACCATGAACTATGTTTGTTTCTTTCAGCTTCATTACACCACGAGTTGAATCCATTGCCTTGTAGTGTCATTATACCATGAACTGCCCTCATATTGTGCAACTACGTTACACCATGAGTCGACAAAACCTCCCTTTCGTACCTACTCTCAGCTAAGTCTTCCATCGAAGAGCTACAACTTCAACAGGTCATAACTTCCTCTCTGTATAAGCTATTAACAAACCATAAGTTGTAGCAAGCATGGAAGAAGTCCTCTTCCCTCATGGTGGATCGCACCTCTAACCCATGCTTCCTAATAGATCGACACTGATCCATAAGGTATGGATCAGTGCTAATCAATGCACTTAGCCAAATTTTGGCTAAGCACTCATGGATCTCTAAAGTTTCCTTCAGGCTACCTTAACTCTAATGTCATGTGCCCATTCTTACGAGAAATAATGCATAGCAATCCAATCTTTTGTCACATTCTTCATCCAAACTTGGCCAAAGTCTTCCTCGTGACTTGTAACGAACCGGTAATTTCGATGTATTAAAATATGAAATTAACTGAAGCATTAATGTCTTAAGTGAATGTTTATAACCTTAATTCGAAGTTGAAACTTGACATCTTAATTTACGTGAAGTTGATTTATAGTTATAAACTTTAACACATATACTGTTGAAATATGTATTGTTTTGATGTTAAAAAATTAAAAGTTGAATTAAATTATGAAATTTAGTATTTGAGATACGTTTGACTAAACATAACGGAGAGATAAGTTTTGTTATATAATATGTGAATTCGTTCCAATTCGCATTAATTTAGTAAACATCTTATAAATTGTAACAACCCGCCCGAAGTGGGCCAAAATTCCAACCTAGAAAAGAATTTAGAGTCACTTTAACGAATCATTGGTTCCTACGAGAAATAATAAACAGATGTCGCAAAGCGTTATAAATAATAATCAGAATCTCACAGAGTTGAATGGATAGAATATAATAGCATAAAAATAGATGTACCATTATTAAAATCACAAATTGAGATACAATAAATCTTAAAGGTGCAAGGTACATCAATTATTTATTATCCCGGTTACATAACAACAACAATAACAAGGCTATTACCACTATAACTAAATCTTCGAGATGCTCCTCCTCCAAGCAATCGTTCCTCATCCTTAGTCAATAGTATCACCTACTAACTTGTTAATGTTTAGGAATAATTATTCCCTAAAGTTGGCAGTACAAACTTTTCATGTTATGTCTACATGAACAAACATACACACAATCAAACATATAAGGTGAGTATCCTAATAGTCCCTTAAGGCCTATATGAATTCTAAGGGTGAACATACTTACGGTCACTTAATACCCACAAAATAATTTAAGGGTGGACATCCTTTATAATCACTTAGTACCCAACGAGGCGGGCTATTCCTAATCACTTAAGGACATTTACTAATTTATTGAGGGTGGACATCCCTACAGTCACTTAATACCCTATGGCGGACCCCTAACTACTTAAGACATCGTCCCTAATGTCAGCGTCATAATGTATATATTCTCTTTGTAGGTCAAGAAATAGTAACAACCACTTACTATCAGGTCAACGTCAGGAACTCATTCTAAGAGACCCTCCTGGCAGACCTACTTATTACTATCTAGCTATCCCTCGGGTGAACTCCTAGCCACTTTTTAAATCCCTTAGATGGTGGTTCCACTTTGGCCATATATTTATATATACCGTCCCTAGGTTAGTCATCACTAGCCCCTAGACAAGAAATGGACAGTACTTGGAGAACTATACTACTCACGTTATCATCTAATAAGACCATTTAATACCTTACAGGAGAAAGGCAGACCCAACAACCATTTAAATCCTCGAGAACCAAGGAGTGAACCTTAGGAATGGACCGTGTAACATCCCGGATTTTTAGTTTTCGAATATTTAATTTATTTAAATATTAGAATAGTGATTTGGATATTTAAACAACTCAAGTTTTACGATTTTGAGTATTTTATTAATACAAATAGTGAAATAATAAATTTAATTTTGAAATAGTCGAAATAAATTGAATTTGCAATACAGTGTGAATTGGACAATATAAAAGGATTTAATTAAGTTTAGATTCAAATTATAATAAGGAATTCGTTCATTAAACGATGTTTAAACGTATTAATTATAATTTAATCAAAACGAGCTCGCAGCGTCGTGATAGTTCATCGTTTTACGTTTTGAATTTCAATTGAGTATACATGATGCAATGTAAGTCGGAATTCTTTCAAACAAGAATCTTCTAGATCTATTGAATTATAATTTTCTAATGAAAGAGAAAAATCAAGATTTCATCTTCTAGATTTTGAGTTATGTCAAAATCAAATTTTCAGAAAGTCGCTATAGAATCATTTATGAAGCAAAATGATTTATTTAATAAAATAAAAGGATTTTAAATAGATTGGATATCGATTTAGCTTAAAATTTGAAATGTTAAGTTTAAAATAAAAATAGGTTATTTTGAAATTATATTACTAATTAAATTTGAACATATACAATAATAATAATTTTTTATTATTAAATTGAATTATTTTTTAATTGACTTATATTTTATCATTTTAATTTAGTGAATATTTGTGCAACAACGCAACATCCCTCTTTATGTTTCTAATTCAACGCATATCCCTCTCTATGTTTTAATGTAAAGAGGGTCCTTGTTTAACTGTAGCAACGTGTTTTAATATTTTTTTGTGCTACTGTATAAAAGAAATTCAAAAAATTGTAAATATTCTCGAAAGCATTCTACAAACAAAAAAACCGAAATATCATCAGTTTTAGTGGATAATTGCTGATATTTCAGTAATTATTCACCCTGAATTTAGTTGACAAGCGGAAGAATACTTGCTAATATATCAACAATTATACATATACAGTTGTTGATATATCGGCATCTTTTTGACAGTTTATACAAATAAATAAAATTTTTGCTGAAACATCAGCAATTATAATGAATTATTGCTGATATATTAACAACTTTTTAACAGTTGATGCAAAATAAATAAAACTATTGCTGAAATATCAACAATTTTAGTGAATGGTTGATGATATGTCCGCAATTATTTATATAATTTATAGTTGAAAGGTGGATCGCGGAAATAACAGCGAATATTGCAAATAGTTTGTAGCGACCCAAATTTCCAGTACCTTTTGAGCTAGCCAAACAACACTAATCCAACCCAAATGGTACTAGAAACCCAGGTGCCAATAGAAAGAATTTAGAGGATGAGATAAGAAAGAAAGAAGTTTTAGAATAGAAGAAATAGAAAGAAGAAAACACAATCAGAGCCTCATATCGCAGTGGAAACAAAATATAATACAGAAATAATCTTTATTGATAACTTGAAAAATACTTACAACATCAGAGCACATTAATACACTTGGACAGTTATAATAACTTCTCCTTACATACATCACACAACAGAATATACTAGATAAAAACATACGTCTGAACTCCTCTAGTACGTCTTCTGAACTTTGTATTATCCAATGACCTGAATCTGTACAACCCAGTCTAACCTGAGCATTTATAAAAACACCAGGTCAGTCTGGTGAGCCAGAGTGAGAAACCCACTAAGTTTATGAATAACACCCAACTTGATTTTTAAGTTAACAAATCCTTTTGAAATAAAAGGAAAATCGTAAGACCGTTCCATACATAAACACGGATGGTTTTTACCTTACGATAACCCAAAACATTTTGGAAATCATATACATCTTCTGATATTGTACTAGTGTCTAAATACAAATAAATAACAATCTAGAGAAACACTTGCATCTCACGCTCCACACATATAGCATACAATCAAAACCGCAGGGCTTATTAGTAATTGGATTTCGACTATGACAAGGTATGGAACCACCTGCCGATAGTGAATCTCTAGAGGCGAATACACTGGGTTCTACAAGAATGTCTTGCAACCCGGCCCGCACGTGACCGACCACTCATTTCGCTTGAGTGTATCGAATGTATATCACCAACGGTTGGGATCAGCAACCGTTTCCCCAAACGGGACAGCATCGATAGTTTAAAGAAGTAAAAGGAATTTCTCTAGATAGGTGATTATACACCCTAATGGGAGCGGCCCACATAGCCATGCTGCCTGCCCTATTTTTGTCATTTCCCGGTTGTGAGGCTTGAGGTTATAATCGACTTTTGGAACATTTGGCCACCATACACGTCATCCAGGAACAGGATGAACCGAAGGTACCCTCCTACCGCATCCAAAGGATAAGTAGCGTGAAGTCCTTGCAATCCGCAAAAACTCAACCACGACCGAATCACAGTTTAAAACCTCTGGTAGCTAGCTAGAGAAATACAACAGTAATTCTTCCGCTTATGAAGATCCACGGTCTTCAATGCTTCATCTTGACCATTTTCTGATATCTTCAACGTTTACGTATTTGCTGGTCGGAATGGTTTTCGAATATAAATTCGATCCCGGTCTTTCCGTACGAACAGTTGATTTGGCCAGATTTTGATAGTCGGTCATTTAACTATCAAAACAAACAACCATCAGCCATAGAAAAATAAAGTGGATTCATTGGTTCAGTATACAGCGTCACTTGGCCTCATTAATTAAATAGCTGTTAATTAAATTTCTAAATTTCCCAACATTTATGATACGCCCTTTCACTTCTTATTTCCAAATCACATTTATACAACTTGTAATTCTTCGAATTAAAGATTATAACATAAAAATATTAATTCAATTCCCTCCACTACCTTCGTCGTTAAACTAATACCATCCTTGGATAATAATGCAGTCATTCAAGTTGGGTATTTTATTTACCTCTCATACCTTGGGACGACAACATTCTTACCTTCGTAATAGATAGAAGTTTATAAACGAAATCTCCATCAAATAATATCCGAACACTTCTATAACCACATATCTTAGTTTTGTTCAAATAAACTCCTTCCACAATAAAATATTCATTCTTAGATCTTTATTGTTGGATTCTCACTTCTAAAACCAAGTTCAATCCACTAAATTTTCGTTGGATTGCAACTCATGTTAACCTCGTTTAAAACTTTACTTTTATATAATTCCTTTTCGGAAATAAATCAAAAATCTAACTCACATAAATATGAGTAAACTTATTAAAAATCCTTTTTAATTATAAACAAGGTTATCTCAACTAATTCCGTTTTATCACCCTTTCCATTTCAACTTGATTCCTTTCAACCATTTTTCACTTTGAAGGTTAACATTATTCGTTGTATAGAAATCCAGACTCAATACGAAACAACTTGGTTTCATTTGAAAACTCTATTATATGTTCAAAACTCGTTTATTGAGTCACTTATAAGTTCATTGCATATTACACTTTACTTAAAAACTTGTTTACGGTCAATCGCTCGTTAATTGTTTAACACACTTTACATCAAATAGTTTACTATATTATCAATCACAAATAATTTATCTTTCTAAAAAGGTTACTCTAAAATGTTATTTAATTTCAATAATAATTAGCAATGTAATAATAGTTTTTAATAATCAAATCTTGTGCAAGTAGTCGACTTGTCATTTCGAACATGGTTGCTTGTTTAACCATTTCCACTTGGTTGGTTCTTTTAAATTCATAAATAAAATTAATTTAAACAATTTCATTTGTTTTAGCTAACAGTCTAATTAAAATAAATAATCTCATCTGATTAAATTCAACCTCTAACCATTTGGTTAATCACTGCTTATTCGCCACAAAACTCATTGTCATGTGAATCTTGCTTTGTATCCTTGTTCTAAAACTTAAAGATAAAAATAATTACTTATTTTCTTATATAGTCTTCATTTAAAAATAATCTATATAAAATAGATTTTAAAACCTTTCTTTAGTTATAAAACAATTTTTATCACTTTCTTTCTATTGATTTATCCGACGGTAAATCAGTCTCTATAAAATGATTTATTTACAGGCCATCTGCCGATAATTACCCAATCAATGCCACTCATTGGTTCATATCAAACAGTGTTGAGTTTGGTTTCAACAAGCAACAATCAATCAGGTTGATTAACAATTCATATAAGTAAACAACATATTTGAGGAATCCGGTTGGATCCCTCCAACCTGTCCTTCTCTGCATCACAATGCGTTAGTTTAATACGGCAGTATGTTTATTCATAGAAATAACAGTTCAACCAATAACAAACAACAAACCATTTATAACATCCAATCGACATTAAAAACTATTTATTTATTACGTTTATATTATTATAAACATAACCAACAAGGTAAGTTAACTTGTTTGGAATCTAATCGTTAAAACAACGATTTAATTTGATTAAATTAATCAACCGCTTAATTTAATCAGTGAATATAAAAATATTCGGTATGCATGCAAACAGACATTCAATTAGCAACCATTAGCAAACATTGCACAAAATAAAAACCCAGCTTATATAAAATATAAACAGGGTAAACTGAGTGAGTTGAACTCACCTGATTTTCTTTCATTGTCAGAACGGTTAGTTTTACACACCTCCAGCTGCGTAGAACCCTGATCAAACTGACTTCAAAATGTTACACCTGTCGTTATGGTTCCATCGTCCCTAATCTTGTCGAATTCTGACTGCATCCTGTATGCGCCGCTAGCTCAAACGTTCTCCACCAGCGAATGCTCCGACCACTCAGCCATCCCGCGCCGCCTCGATCACTTCAGTTTTGATGCCAGTTTTTTTTTAAGCCCGACATCATCAAAACGCGGTTCAAGATAGAAGCGCCACCATCCCTTGTTCTTGTCACCGCATGGACAAACTTCCTCACGTTAAAACACTTCTCATGCAGCACGCTGCCATTCCCACTTCTCCCACAATCAACACAGCGCCCAACTTTCCTTCCATTCACATGAACAGGTTTCTTGTTTCAACATATATCTCTTCTCCATCATTCTGTTTTGGTTGTTCTCTTTTTTTTTTTGTTTTTTACTGCTTGCTATACAATAGTCCAAACGCCCTCCTTCATGAAACCATTACCAAACCAAACCGTGACTCTCCCCATACGCAACATGCTGCTCCCCTGCTTTACATGACACCAGTATATTTCCTTCCTCCTTAAGATGTTTTGTTTCCCACGCAGCATGCACTTCTTCTTCCATCAGCATGCCACTCCTGCATCTGAAGACCACCACTTTTGAACACGCAAGCATTTGGATCTTCCACTCACCTCACCGCTCATTCTTTACTCCCTCCAGTGTTTGTTTTTATTTTGTATTTTCGAAAACCCAACTCCATTAATCTTCCCTTCTTTTTCTTACTGGAAACGAATGAAGATACGTAGTATATATAGGGAGGAGAGGAGATGGATAGGGGCGACGTTCCATCACCCTCGTACAAGTAGCTGCATAGCTGTGAATTAGCTGAACGATGTAGCGGCAGTGCGCCAGTGCATGTGCGAAGTCTTGTATATGTCAAAGCTTTTCGACAGCCTTGTATTACCATCCGAGATTTGGTTCAGAGAAAAGATGTCGATTTAATTTAGCTGGCATAATAGGATTTATAGAAGGATACAGGATGTAGGCAAAAGAAGGGTAGCCAATATATTTTATACAAGGGGTGTACTTGGATTTGAACAATAGGCATTAGTTTTCCTTTCGACTCAGAAAGAGAAAAGTTTACATGTGCTTTTTCTTCTTTAGTCTGTACATAAGTTTACAATGTGGAGCTGTGCGTCCTTCTCTTTAGCTAGTGATTGAGCCTTTGCATGTGCGAATTAATTCTGCTGTGTATACATGTGCCTAGATTGATCATAGTATAGTGTAGGCACGTAGGGGTTTGTATCTCACTGTCTTTGCTTTGCTACACAAGAATGGGATTTAAATAAAAATAATTGTTGAGTGTTGATGTATAGTCTCCTTTCAGTGGCTAGGACACGTGATTGATGAGGTGCCTGTGCGTGGATTCCCTAAGTCCGTGCAAAATCTCTAGGATATGCAGTGTAAAGAGATACATGCATGTTATACATCATCAAGTCCCCAGAGAAGGATTTGCAAAGATTTTTATGTGTGTTTTCCTTCATGTATTATCTTTTCATCTCAGATACTAGCATTGTTTACATACATGTGGTGAAATAACAGATAACAACATCCTAATTTCGAGCAGTACAACGTAGGGGTGTGGTGTGGCTTCTTGGGCGTAGTGTGTACAGGGTAGCCGTGAAAAGAAAAGACAGAGGAAGGCCATGCCTCATAGGTGAAAAGAAAAGGAGGAAGGCCATACTTAAAGGTTAAGGGATGGAACTGTGTTTTGTGATAACTTAGACTGTATGTTGCGTTACATGAGATCATCAATTTCATTCAACTCATGTTGGTTTATGGGTAGCTCTATTTTCTTAGTATATGAAGTTTAGCGTACCCCGTCATATAATGCTCCGTTTACATACAGACTCCTATGGACCGAAATAAAAATATAGTCGTGTCCAGCTAGGTGTCACTATCCCAAAAATATAATAATATCGGTAGGTTAACTTATATTGTAAAATCCCGAAACACTGATACAGGGTGCAAAATACTTCAAATAAAAAGTTGCATATTTAATTTATTAAAAATTACAGTAAAATTCTAAAAATTAAATTATAACTACCTCTCAAAAGAATCTTGTCCAGAATCGAATCCAGTATGTAATTATATCAAATAAACCGTTACGGTCGATGAACGATTCTATAGCGACTATTGGAAATTCTAATTTGGACATATCTTACAATCCATAATATGAAATCTCTATTTTCTCTTCCTTTAGAAAAGTATAATCAAATCGATTCAAAGTTTCTTGTTTCGGAGAATTCCGACTTAAAATAGATTCTGTATATTTAATTAAAGTACAGATCGAAAATTACGAACTGCCGCGTCATTTTCGAGCTCATTTTAATTATATTATAAATTATATATATTTCTGAACTCGATTTTATAAAACAAATTCGATATAAAATCTGCTAATATCACCAAATTACTATTTAAACGGATTTAAATATTCGTAATCAAAGTTCAAAAATCTGGGACGTTACATTCTCCCCCCTTAAAAGAATTTCGTCCCCGAAATTACAAGGTAAGAAGAATGTTCCGAACATGGTTATTTTAAAATTTATCGACCCTGCTTGATGGATTTCATATAACTAATCTATCATTCAAATAGCAAACAATCATATCATTTGAATTATATTCAACAATTGATAATAAATGGTCTGTTTTCACTTTGGTTTAACATACATTAATATCAATCGATTTATATCCGTTTAATTCCCATTATTCAGTCGATTTCCAAATTCCAAATTCATTTCATTCGATTCCCCTTGAATTCCATCTTAAATTAATAAACTTAACCAAGTTAAGTTTCATTCTCATACCCAATTCAACCGACTAATTGATTTTTCTAATTAGTTAATTTTTATTTCATAATTCAATTCGAATTCCAAGCAAATCAAACAAAACAACCAATATTACTATACCACAGAAAATTATTTCCTTTTTCTATAAAAATATAATTTGGGCAAAATTATTTCATTCACCCTATTTATAAAACAATATCGTGTCAAATACTAGTTCAGAATCGAACAGATCAAATAACATAATACAAAACGTTTTTATATAAAATCTAAAAATATGCTCCCTCGTATATATACACATTCGAAATCAATCTAGGATATTACTGATCCCATCTCTATCGGGTTACACCACAGAGCCAAGGTTACTACTCAACTAATAGCTCTTATACCAACTGTAGCGACCCAAATTTCCAGTACCTTTTGAGCTAGCCAAACAACACTAATCCAACCCAAATGATACTAGAAACCCAGGTGCCAATAGAAAGAATTTAGAGGATGAGATACGAAAGAAAGAAGTTTTATAATAGAAGAAATAGAAAGAAGAAAACACAACACAATCAGAGCCTCACATAGCAGTGGAAACAAAATATAATACAGAAATAATCTTTATTGATAACTTGAAAAATACTTACAACATCAGAGTACATTAATACACTTGGACAGTTATAATAACCTATTCTCATATACATCACACAACGAAATATACTAGATAAAAACGTACATCTGAACTCCTCCACTACGTCTTCTGAACTTCGTATTATCCAATGACCAGAACCTGTACAACCCGGTCTAACCCGAGCATTTACAAAACACCGGGTCAGTCTGGTGAACTAGAGTGAGAAACCCACTAAGTTTATGAATAACACCCAACTTGATTTTTAAGTTAACAAATCCTTTTGAAATAAAAGGAAAATCGTAAGACCGATCCACACATAAACACGGATGGTTTTTACCTTACGATAATCCAAAACATTTTGGAAATCATATACATCTTCTGATATTATACTAGTGTCTAAATACAAATAAATAAAATCTAGCGGAATGCTTGCATCTCACGCTCCACATATATAGTATACAATCAAAACCGCAAGCGCTTATTGGGAATTGGATTCCGACTATGACAAGGTATAGAACCACTTGCCGATAGTGTATCTCTAGAGGCGAATACACTGGATTCAATAAGAACGTCTTGCAACCCGGCCCACACATGACCGACCACTCATTTCGCTTGAGTGTATCGAATGTATATCACCAACGGTTGGGATCAGCAACCGTTTCCCCAAAAGGGACAGCATCGATAGATTAAAGAAGTAAAAGGAATTTCTCTAGATAGGTGATTATACACCCTAATGGGAGCAACCCACATAGCAATGCTGCCTGCCTGATTTTTGTCATTTCCCGTTTGTGAGGCTTGAGGTTATAATCAACTTTTGGAACATCTGGCCACCATACACATCATCTAGGAATAGGATGAACCGATGGTACCCTCCTATCGCATCCAAACGATCAGTAGCGAGAAGTCCTTGCAATCCGCAAAACCTCAACCATGACCGAATCACAGTTTAAAAACCTCTGGTAGCTAGCCAGAGAAATTCAACAGTAATTCTACCACTTATGAAGATCCATGGTCTTCAATGCTCCATCTTGACCATTTTCTGATATCTTCAACGTTTATGTATTTCTGGTCGGAATGGTTTACGAATATAAATTCGATCCCGGTCTTTCCGTACCAACAATCGATTTGGCCAAATTTTGATAGTCGGTGATTTATCTATCAAAATAAACAACCATCAGCCATAGAAAAATAAAGTGGATTCATTGGTACAGTATACAGCGTCGCTTGGCCTCTTTAATTAAATGGTTGTTAATTAAATTTTTAAATTTCCCAACATTTAGGGTACGCCCTTTCACTTCTTATTTCCAAATCACATTTATACAACTTGTAATTATTCGAATTAAAGCTTATAACATAAAAATATTAATTCAGTTCCCTCCACTACCTTCGTCGTTAAACTAATACCATCCTTGGATAATAATGCAGTCATTCAAGTTGGGTATTTTATTTACCTCTCATACCTTGGGATGACAACATTCTAATAGATAGAAGTTTATAAACGAAATCTCCATCAAATAATATCCCAGCACTTCTATAACCACATATCTTAGTTTTATTCAAACAAACTCCTTCCACATTAAAATATTCATTCTTAGATCTTTATCGTTGGATTCTCACTTTTAAAACCAAGTTCAATCCACTAAAGTTTTCGTTCGATTCCAACTCATGTTAACCTCGTTTAAAACTTTAAATTTATATAATTCCTTTTTGGAAATAAATCAAAAATCTAACTCATATAAATATGAGTAAACTTGTTAAAAATCCTTTTTAATTGTAAACAAGGTTTTCTCAACTAATCCCCTTTTATCACCCTTTCCATTTCAACTTGATTCCCTTCAACCATTTTTCACTTTAAAGTTTAACATTATTCTTTGTATAGAAATCCAGACTCGATACGAAACAACTTGGTTTCATTTGAAAACTCTATTATATGTTCAAAACCCGTTTATTGAGTCACTTATAAGTTCATTTCATATTACACTTTACTTAAAAACTTGTTTACGGTCAATCGCTCGTTAATTGTTTAACACACTTTACATCAAATAGTTTACTATATTATCAATAACAAATAAATTACCTTTCTAAAAAGGTTACTCTAAAATGTTATTTAATTTCAATAATAATTAGCAATGTAATAATAGTTTTTAATAATCAAATCTTGTGCAAGTAGTCGACTTGTCATTTCGAACATGGTTGCTTGTTTAACCATTTCCACTTGGTTGTTCCTTTTAAATTAATAAATAAAATTAATTTAAACAATTTCATTTGATTTAGTTAACTGTCTAATTAAAATAAATAATCTCATCTAATTAAATTCAACCTTTAACCATTTGGTTAATCACTGCTTATTCGCCACAAAACTCATTATCATGCGAATCTTGCTTTGTACCCTTGTTTTAAAATTTAAAGATAAAAATAATTCCTTATTTTCTTAAATAGTCTTAATTTAAAAATAATCTATATAAAATAGATTTCAAAACCTGTCTTTAGTTATAAAACAATTTTTATCACTTTATTTCTATTGATTTATCCGATGGTAAATCAGTCTCTATAAAAAGATTTATTAACAAGCCATCTACCGATAATTACCCAATCATTGCCACTCATCGGTTCATATCAAACAAGTGTTGAGTTTGGTTTCAACAAGCAACAATCAATCAGTTTGATTAACAATTCATATAAGTAAACAACATATTTGAGGAATCCGGTTGGATCCCTCCAACCTATCCTTCTCTATAACACCCCATATTTTCTGTGTTCATAAGAATAACAAATAAAGGAATAATTAAGGGAAACGGGCTACGCTGTTGCGTTCGTCTCGAAATTCTGCTTGGAATAGAGTCCAAGTTTGCGTAAATCGGACTCCGTATGAAGAAGATATGGCCTTTGGAAGTTTCAGCCTGAAATTCAAAACAGACAGGACCCAGGTTGACAATAGGGTCGACCTGAGGGTCAACCTAACTACACAGGTCGACACTAAGGTCGACCTGGGTATACAGGTCGACACTAGGGTCAACCCTAGGGTCGACCTCCCCCTGTTTTCTAGATCTGGAGACAGATCCATTTTTCTGCACCTGGATGCCTTTCTGACCAGATTCGTGGCCCCTATGCTATTTAAATACCCCCAAACCTAGCTTTCTCTCCACACAATTTCATTCTGCATATACTCTGCCTCAATTCTAATTAAAAAAATGGCATTGCTACTCTGTTGGAATCAAAACTAGGATTAATGCATCTTCTTCCAAACTGAATAGAATTAAAAGAGAATCAAGTTAAAGCTTCTAGTTGGACCGTAGGCACTCTGTTTCAAGCAACGTCACGCGAATCATAGCAAATCACAACAACGCTATCTTATTATCCTCTTCTAAACCGATCACTATAAGTTAGGTTATTCCTTAGATTTGAACGTGTAATTGGAATTGTGAATGTAATGAATCAAAATATAGAACTATACCAATTTGCAAGTTAATTATCTTTGATTCATGCTTATGTCAAATCTAACGTTATCTATGCTTTTGGATCTGATTCTCGATTGTGGCCTAGAACTTATTGTGGCTAATTGCCAATGACTATGATTATGGGACTTTTGCCTAAGACTATGACTATGAAACTGTTGCCGATAAAACTATCGCCTATGACTATGATTCATGACAAAGGGTCTATTACATATGACTATGACTATAAGACTGTTGCCTATGACTACGACTATGATTCATAATTTTGAGACTATCGCATATGATACACGACTATGAGACTATTACCAAGATTTATAACCATGAGACTATTGCCTATGACATTGATTAAGAAATTATTGCGATTAGTTGCCCATGAGTGTTGCGGTTAATTGCCTATGACTATTGTAGTTAGTTGCTTATGACTATTCCCATTTTTACAATTAACCGATCATGTTGTACCTTGAATTGGCATTATGTTGGACCAAATCACCTATGCCTATTCCCTTGATTATGTGGATCTCATATTTAGTGTGTAACTAAGCTAGTTTATTCCTATTCACTGTTATGTACGTCAAACCCATTGGAACCATATTTTTTTTATTTGGTTCATTCTTACATGGCTATTCTTTTATGTCAATTCTCGTGCTTATCCCCTATACCTTACTTTGATACTATTAGTATCATTTCATGAGTACTTAGAAACTTATGAAATCATGTAATACGTACGATTATGATGCGGGGGTTGGGCGTAGCTTAATTAAGTTAGTTTGGCATAGAAAATATGTTGGCATAGTCTAAATTGGCTATAATAGTGAATGATTTACATGCATATTAGACTTGGGCATAAGTTGATAAATTTATTTGGCCGCAAAGGGTGTAATTGGCGTGTAAACCAAGTTTTGGACATAAACAGTAAACTAGAATATTAAATCTAGTTTTGACATAAACTGTTAATTGGAATATTAATCTAGATTTGGCATGAATTGTAAAAGGGGAATATTAAATCAAAAATTGGTATAAATTGCAAGTTGGGCTGATTGATAGGTAAATCAAGTTTTGGGCATAGAGTATAAATATGCTAATTTGCATGACAAATAAATATGATCTAGGCTAAATTGATTTACAAAAAATTTACATAAATAGTAAATATGTAAATTTAGTAAAAGACAAATATGCCTAACCCGAGGTTAGACTGAGTTGTGATGTAAAACAGCCCGGAACCGACCGACACATCTAGTGACCACAACAATACCTGTCTAATGTGGGTGGTTAGTGCATCAAGCCCAGAAAGACCCGAGGTTAGACTGAGTTGTGGTGTAAGCCTGCCCGGAACCGACCGACACATCCAGTAACCACAACAATATCTGTCTAATGTGAGTGGTTGGTGCTTTAATTAATTAATTAATTAATTAAGGCTCATGAATAAATCAAGCTAGAAATGGCGAGGTTAAGTAATTAGGGAAAAAACTTAACCGTAATAACATGTTAATTAGACAGGTGGGTGAGGTTAAGCAAATTTATAACACTTAACCATTGTAACATGTTAATTAAGCAGATGATAGGGTTAAGTTAACTAAATTTACACTTAACCAAAATATATAATGACATGTGGTGGGGTTAAGTAATACAAGAGGAAAACACTTAACCGATTACATAACATGATGTATGAGAAGGGTTAAGTTAACACGAGAACCACACTTAACCAATATAACATGAATTGAGGTAGGGTCAAGTCAACACCAGAAGGAAACACTTAACCAACATGACGTGACGGGTGGACGGGTTATGTCAACTTGAATTAATTAATGACACTTGACCAGTATAACTTGATGAGCTAATGGGGTTAAGTTAAATGGGGAATACTTAACCAATATAACCTGATGACTGAACAAGGTTAAGTTAATAGATCACACTTAACCAATCCAACAAGATAAGCGGGAAAGGTTAAGTTAATAAGAACCACTTAACTAACACGACTTGACGAGTAGGAGGATAAGTACACGACGGGCAGGTTGGTAATATTAGTAAATATAGGCCCACAAAAACTTAACCATTAAATAAACATACTTGAATCCGTGGGAAGGTTAAGTACATCTCGTGTAGGTGGGCAATATTAGTACATATAGGCCCACAAACTTAACCTTTAAGAAAACTTGCTAGAATTGATAGGATGGTTAAGTACATCTCGTATGGGTGGGTAATATTTGTATATATAGGCCCACAAACTTAACCAGCAGGAAACCCTAATAACGGGGACCCATTTCAGTAGTAACCCACATAGATGTATCATGGTACCCTGAAACTAGGCAGGGTGGGGCACGATTACTGGGCTGATTATAAGCAGTCAGAGATAATGGCAGGGGGTACGTCAATGTAGGTTCTGACGATTTACGGGCGTGCACGTACTCCGGAGTGGAAAAAATCAGGCAGTGGATACTAGTAGTTATACACTGTGCATCTTGAATCATGTCGGGTCGCTATCATAAGGCTTGATACGCCTTATGGTTGGGCCAGCATAGAGTATCTACACGCAACAGAGGGCCGACAGACACAGACACATGGAAAATTAATACAGGTAGCATAACCCTAGTTGGACCTATGTCGCGTAAACCCTGAATCCGAGAAGCGTTCAATAGGTAGCATAAACCCTAGTGGCCCTGGGTAGCGTAAACCCTAGTTGAATCTAGTAAGCGCTCGATAGTAAACCCTAGATTAGATCTAGGTAATAAACGGAAACCCCATAATAGATGTACACCTGAAGGCAACCGCAAATACGGGGATTGGGATCACGTTATCATATGATCATAGATTACTAGTTTGGACACCAGTTAGGTAGTGCAGAGATATAGAAATCAGTATAAATAGGGTATTTGCGAAGCAGAGAAGGAGTAGAAGCGCATTTAGTTTATCAGTACATTCAGTTTATCGGTACATTCAGTTTATCTTGCCATATCCCATGCCTATCCCATACTAAGGTTTAGTCTTATTTTTAGTTTATTCATGTCATGTCCCTTTTCCTCGTTTAAATACTAAGAATCACTGGACTTACCAGACTTTATGTCTGACCTAGTTTGCTTTCGCCTCTTTTCTTCCGTTCCCCCACCCCCCTCCCCCCCGAGGTAGTCAGGAGGGAATAGCTCAGGTTTGTTTGGACCATTACTCTTTCCAAGATTGAAGACTCTTTGACGTGTTGCCTTGGACTCTCTCTTCTACTGCTATGGCTGGCTCATGCTTTATTTGGGGAAATCATTTTATGCTTCTTTATTTTTGTAAGCAAGACAGGATACTTTGGAATTGTAAAACAATCTTTGTACAAGTTGTTTATCAATGAAATAAAGTTTTATTTATTTGCTGCTGCTTTAATTGTCTGTCTTGTAATTTATCTGCATCTTTTACCTATAATGCTCCACCGAAACTAAGGCATTCCCTTTGTGAGTGACCTTAATGGAGGTGGGGTATTACACTTCGTATCAGAGCTAAAGGTTACCAAATCAGATAAAAAGATTTGAAAAATTATTTTCAAATGATTTAAAAAAAAAGCATTTTCAAAGGAAAAGTTTTTTTTAAAGGCATATTCCCCAAAGCCATATGCACTATCTTTTGATCCTCCGTTTGAATCCTTATTTCCTTCTTTCTTGAGTTTCCCGGGCTCCTGGCTTTCTGGGAGGTAATCTCATTGTGGCATGGTTCCGTAGGTTCGGCAAGACTACGACACTTGTCAAAGGGAAAACAAGTTCCTGACTTCTATCTGTAGCCGTAATTTTCTTTCGAGCTTTGTAGGACTCCCCGTGCGATGGAGGTAGCTTTTGAGAGACATGTCCACAAGTTACACAAGGATGGCAAAGTTGAGAATGAGGGGGTCTGGCTAAGGAGCACAACACAAGGATGAAGAACCCATAGATATAGACTTGGCTCACAAAGGAGGGGAGGAAAGAATAGAAAAACCTAAAACAAGAGGAAGTATCTTTATAACGGGTCGTATAATTAAGGGCAAGGGTAAAGAACAAGGGACAGGATTTTCCGGAAGGCAACTGCATGCTCTCACCGCCAGCATACCTGAGAGAGAGGAAGTGAGATTTCGGTTGAAAGAGTTTTTCCTTTTTGATTATCCTGTTAGTACTCCTTTTGATTTTAGCGCTTCACATTCGTATATATCTGCTTCCATAGTTGAGTCTCTGCACCCAAGATATTGTATAGTAGAGGATCCCATTATAGTCTCAAATCCAATTGCTGGTTCGACCCATTTATCTTTGACTTGTGAGGATTTGAGAATAGCTATATTTATGCTTATGTTTTTTGGGTTGATTCTAGGCATTGATTGGTTACCTAGTAATTGTGAAGCAAGGGTAGTTAGACTTTCAACTTGCCTCGAGAATACCCTTGAGATTTCGTACGATCCTAAGGGATCAGTTTTTCTCAGCTACCTAGAATCGCTTTACTTATCTATCGACTATTTTAGATCCGTTGGAGTAGCCCATGAGTACGTAAGATGCTTTTGATTAGGGTAGGGTTTTCCCCTAAAACTCGAGACAGACTTCTGCATATATCTAGTTGACAATGCAAAGCCAGTTATGCGATCAACGATAATTCAGGAGCAAGATTGGCGAGGATAGCCAAAGTCGGTAAAATGCTCAATTGTCTGGTTGTTTTGTTAGTATCATCTCACATAGATCGTCCAAATTCGAAGGAGGTATCCCTTGGGTGCTTGTCTGATATTGGTTTAGGCCTCTGGGGCTTGTACTTGAGGGATGTCGAGTTCGACTAGGATGGTTTGCGTGAGAAATAAATGGTTGGAGCTGGCACCCTAAGAGAGGTAATTAGCACATAGTAACCATTAGCTTTAGACCCTTAGATTTGCAGCATGATGGATAAGCTAAGTAGAGGAGAGACCTCTAATCATCTTAAATACATACACTGGGTATCATATGTTTTTCTCGGAAGGATAGTTCGAACACATTGGATACCCTCTAGCATAGTATGTGAGCGAGGTCCTATCTTTACTAGTGGGTTTTGGAAATGGAAGCTCAAGAAGATGCGACTTAAAAGACTGAAGACCAGATACGCGCATCTTACCTTTTTTTGAGGGTATATCCTTGATTCCTCTTTTTCTGAAAAATCTATATGCATGCTAATCTTTAGCTTTTAAGTATATCCTCTCGGTCCTATCCTCAATCCTTAGGTAGAAGCCAATGGATGTAAACATGTGTTTGAGACATGTTATGTTTAGTGGATGCAATTGTTTGCTAGTGGTTGCTCGTGGATGCATATACACACATAGGGCACTAGATTAGCTCAGTCACTTCTATATTGCATTTGCATATATGTATTTGTTATGGATTGAACTTGATGTGTTATCCTATGGACGTTGCATTTGAGTGAATGGTTATGCACTCATACAGAAATGATATGTATTTTTAGGATTGCATACATACTGGACGCACGACACTGACATAATTCGCATTAAGGAGGTCAACTGAATCAGTTTACCGCCAGATTTTGCATTTGATAAGGATATACACACACACAATGCATATGAGTATGAAAGCATTAGAAATCTTTTTAAGGACAATGAATGCCTGTGATTGAATGGTTGAGTAGATAGATGATTGGACGGTAAGACACATTCATCTTAACTTGAAGATTTCGAAGACGAAATCCTTTAAGGAGGGGAGAAAGTAACACCCTTATTTTCTGTGTTCATAAGAGTAACACATCAGGGAATAATTAAGGGAAACGGGCTACGCTATTGCGTTCGTCTCGAAATTCTGCTTGGAATAGAGTCTAATTTTGCGTAAATCGGACTCCGTATGAAGAAGATATGGCCTTCAGAAGTTTCAGCCCGAAATTCAAAACAGACAGGACCCAGGTCGACACTATGGTCGACCTGGGGGTCAACCTACCTACACAGGTCGACACTAAGGTCGACCTGGGGGTAGACCTGGGTATACAGGTCGACACTAGGGTCGACCCTAGGGTCGACCTCCCCCCTGTTTTCTAGATCTGGAGACAGATCCATTTTTCCGCACCTGGACAACTTTCTGACCAGATTCGTGACCCCTATGCTATTTAAACACCCCCAAACCTAACTTTCTCTCCACACAATTTCATTCTGCCTATACTCCGCCTCAATTCTAATTAAAAAGAATGGCGCCGCTACTCTGTTGGAATCAAAACTAGGATTAATGCATCTTCATAGAATTAAAAGAGAATCAAGTTAAAGCTTCAAGTTGGACCGTAGGCATTCTTCTTCAAGCAACGTCACGCAAATCATAGCAAATCGCCACAACGCTATCTTATCATCCTCTTCTAAACCGATCACTGTAAGTTCGGTTATTCCTTAGATTTGACCGTGTAATTGGAATTGTGAATGTAATGAATCAAAATATAAAACTATACCAATTTGCAAGTTAATTCTCTTTGATTCGTGCTTATGTCAAATCTAACGTTATCTATGGCTTTGGATCTGATTCTCGATTGTGGCCTACAACTTATTGTGGTTAATTGCCAATGACTATGATTATGGGACTTTTGCCTAAGACTATGACTATGAAACTGTTACCCATGAAACTTCGCCTATGACTATGATTCATGACAAAGGGAATATTACGTATGACTATAAGACTGTTGCCTATGACTATGATTCATAATTTTGAGACTATTGCATATGATACACGATTATGAGACTATTACCAAGATTTATAACCATGAGACTATTGCCTATGACATTGATTAAGAAATTATTGCGATTAGTCGCACATGACTGTTGTGGTTAATTGCCTATGAATATTGTAGTTAGTTGCTTATGACTATTCCCATTTTTACAATTAACCGATCATGTTGTGCCTTAAACTGGCATTATGTTGGACCAAATCACCTATGCATATTCCCTTGATTATGTTGATCTCATATTTAGTGTGTAACTTGGCTAGTTTATTCCTATTCACTATTATGTACATCAAACCCATTGGAACCATATTTTTTGTATTTGGTTCATTCTTGCATGGCTATTCTTTTATGTCAATTCTCGTGCATATCCCATATACCTTGCTTTGATACTATTAGTATCATTTCATGAGTACTTAGAAACTTGTGAAATCATGTTATACATACGATTATGATGCGGGGGTTGGGCATACTTAATTAAGTTAGTTTGGCATAATAAATATGTTGGCTTAGTCTAAATTGGCTATAATAGTGAATGATTTACATGCATATTAGACTTGGGCATAAGTTGATAAATTTAATTGGCCGCAATGGGTGTAATTGGCGTGTAAACCAAGTTTTGGACATAAACGGTAAACTAGAATATTAAATCTAGTTTTGACATAAACCGTAAATTGGAATATTAATCTAGATTGGGCATGAATTGTAAAAGGGGAATATTAAATCAAAAATTGGTATAAACTGCAAGTTTGGCTGATTGAAAGGTAAATCAAGTTTTGGGCATAGAATATAAATATGCTAATTTGCATGACAAATAAATATGATCTAGGCTAAATTGATTTACGGAAAATTTACATAAATAGTAAATATGTAAATTTAGTAAAAGATGAATATGCCTAACCCGAGGTTAGACTGAGTTGTGGTGTAAAACTTCCCGGAACCGACCAGCACATCCAGTGACCACAACAATACCTGTCTATTGTGGGTGGTTAGTGCATCAAGCCTAGAAAGACCCGAGATTAGACTGAGTTGTGGTGTAAACATGCCCGGAACCGACCGACACATCCAGTAACCACAACAATATCTGTTTAATGTGAGGGGTTGGTGCTTTAATTAATTAATTAATTAATTAAGGATCATGAATAAATCAAGCTAGAAATGGTGAGGTTAAGTAATTAGGGAAAACACTTAACGGTAATAACATGTTAATTTGATAAGTGGGTGAGATTAAGTAAATTTATAACACTTAACCGTTGTAACATGTTAATTAAGTAGATGATAGGGATAATTTAACTAAATTTACACATAACCAAAATATATAATGACATGTGGTGGGGTTAAGTAATACAAGGGGAAAACACTCAACCGATTATATAACATGATGTATGAGAAAGGTTAATTTAATACGAGAACAACACTTAACCAATATAACATGAATTGAGGTAGGGTCAAGTCAAAACCAGAAGGAAACACTTAACCAACATGATGTGACGGGTGGATGGGTTAAGTCAACTTGAATTAATTAATGACACTTGACCAGTATAACTTGATGAGCTAATGGAGTTGAGTTAAATGGGGAATACTTAACCAGTATAACCTGATGACTGAACAGGGTTAAGTTAATAGATCACACTTAACCAATCCAACAAGATAAGCGGGAAAGGTTAAGTTAATAAGAACCACTTAACCAACACGACTTGACGAGTAAGAGGTTAAGTACACGACGGGTTGGTGGGTAATATTAGTAAATATAGGCCCACAAAAACTTAACTATTAAATAAACATACTTGAATATGTGGGAAGGTTAAGTACATCTCGTATAGGTGGGCAATATTAGTACATATAAGCCCACAAACTTAACCGTTAAGAAAACATGCTAGAATCAGTGGGAGGGTTAAGTACGTCTCGTATGGGTGGGTAATATTTGTATATATAGGCCTACATACTTAACCAGCAGGAAACCTTAGTAATGGGGACCCATTTCAGCAGTAACCCACATAGATGTATCATGGTACCCTGAAACTAGGCAGGGTAGGGCACGATTACTGGGCTGATTATAAGCGGTCAAAGATAACGGCAGGGGGTACGTCAGTGTAGGTTCCGATGGTTTACGGGCGTGCACGTACTACGGAGTGGAAAAAAGCAGGCATTAGGTACTAGTAGTTATACACTGTGCATCTTAAATTGTGTCAGGTCGCTATCATAAGGCTTGATGCACCTCATGGTGGGGCCAGCACAGAGTAGCTACATGCAAGAGAGGGCCGATTGACACAGACACATAGAAAATTAATACAAGTAGGTAGCATAATCCCTAGTTGGACCTAGGTTGCGTAAACCCTGAATCCGAGAAGTTTTCAATAGGTAGCATAAACCCTAGTGGCCCTGGGTAGCGTAAACCCTGGTTGAATCTAGTAAGCGCTCGATAGTAAACCCTAGATTAGATCTAGGTAATAAACGAAATCCCCATAATGGATGTACACCTGAAGGCAACATCAAATACGGGGATTGGGATCACGTTATCATATGATCATAGATTACTAGTTTGGACACCAGTTAGGTAGTGCAAAGATATAGAAATCAGTATAAATAGGGTAGTTGCGAAGCAGAGAAGGAGTAGAAGCGCATTTAGTTTATCAGTACATTCAGTTTATCGGTACATTCAGTTTATCTTGCCATATCCCATACTTATCCCATACTATCCATACTATGGTTTAGTCTTATATTTAGTTTATTCATGTCATGACCCTTTTCCTTGTTTAAATACTAAGAATTACTGGACTTACCAGACTTTATGTCTGACCTAGTTTGCTTTCGCCACTTTTCTTCCGTTTCCCCCCTGGTCGTCAGGGAGGGAATAGCTAAGGTTTGCTTGGACCATTACTCTTTCCAAGCTTAAAGACTCTTTGACGTGTTGCCTTGGACTCTCTCTTCTACTGCTATGGCTGGCTCATGCTTTATTTAGGGAAATCATTTTATGCTTCCTTATTTTTGTAAGCAAGACAGGATACTTTGGTATTGTAAAACAATCTTTGTACAAGCTGTTTATCAATGAAATAAAGTTTTATTTATCTGCCGCTTCTTTAATTATCTGTCTTGTAATTTATCTGCATCTTTTACCTATAATGCTCCACCGAAATTAAGGCATTCCCTTTGTGAGTGACCATAACGGAGGTGGGGTGTTACATTCTCTGCATCGCAATGGGTTAATTTTATACGACAGTATGTTTATTCATAGAAATAACATTTCAACCAATAACAATCAACAAACCATTTATAACATCCAGTCGACATTAACAACTATTTATTTATTATGTTTATATTATTATAAATGTAACCAACAAGGTAAGTTACCTTGTTTGGAATCTAATCGTTAAAATAACGATTTAATTTGATTAAATTAAACAACCGCTTAATTTAATCAGTGAATATAAAAATATTCGGTATGCATGCAAACAGACATTCAATTAGCAACCATTAGCAAACATTTCATAAAATAAAAACCCAGCTTATATAAAATATAAACAGGGTGAACTGAGTGAGTTGAACTCACCTGATTTTCTTTCATTGTCAGAACGGTTAGTTTTACACACCTCCAGCTGCGTTGAACCCTGATGAAACTGACTTCAAAATGTTATGCCTGTCGTTATAGTTCCATCGTCCCTAATCTTGTCTAATTCCGACTGCATCCTGTGTGCGCCGCTAGCTCCAACGTTCTCCACCAGCGAATGCTCTGACCACTCAGCCATCCCGCGCCGCCTCGATCACTTCAGTTCTGATGCCAGTTTTTTTTTTGTTTTTTTTATTTTTTTAAGCCCAACATCATCAAAATGCGGTTCAAGATAGAAGCGCCACCCTCCCTTGTTCTTATCACCGCATGGACAAACTTCCTCACGTTAAAACACTTCTCATGCAACACGTTGCCATTCCCACTTCTCCCACAATCAACACAGCGCCCAACTTCCCTTTCATTCACATGAACAGGTTTCTTGTTTCAACATATATCTCTTCTCCATCCTTCTGTTTTGGTTGTTCTCTTCTCCTTCTTTTTTTTTACTACTTGCTACACAGTAGTCCAAACGCCCTCCTTCATGAAGCTATTACCAAACCAAACCGTGACTCTCTCCATACGCAACATGCTGCTCCCCTGCTTTACACGCCACCAGTATATTTCCTTCCTCCTTAAGCTGTTTTGTTTCCCACGTAGCATGCACTTCTTCTTCCATCAGCATGCCACTCCTGCATCTGAAGACCACCACTTTTGAACACGCAAGCATTTGGATCTTCCACTCACCTCACCGCTCATTCTTTACTCCCTCCAGTGTTTGTTTTTATTTTATATTTTCGAAAACCTAACTCCATTAATCTTCCCTGCTTTTGCTTACTGGAAACGAATGAAGATATGTAGTATATATAGGGAGGAGAGGAGATGGATAGGGGCGACATTCCATCACCCTCGTACAAGTAGCTGCATAGCTGTGAATTAGCTGAACGATGTAGCGGCAGTGCGCCAGTGCATGTGCGAAGTCTTGTATATGTCAAAGCTTTTCGACAGCCTTGTATTATCAGCCGAGATTTGGTTCAGAGAAAAGATGTTGATTTAATTTGGCTGGCATAGTAGGATTTACAGAAGGATACAAGATGTAGGCAAAAGAAGGGTAGCTAGTATATTTTATACAGGGGGTGTACTTGGATTTGAACAATAGGCATCCGTTTTCTTTTCAACTCAGAAAGAGAAAAGTTTGCATGTGCTTTTTCTTCTTTTGTCTGTACATAAATTTATAATGTAGAGCTGCGCATCCTTCCCTTTAGCTGGTGATTGAGCCTTTGCATGTGCGAATTAATTCTGCTGTGTATACATGTGCCTAGATAGGTCACAGTATAATGTAGGCATGCAAGGGTTTGTATCTCACAGTCTTTGCTTTGCTACGCAAGCATGGGATTTCAATAAAAAGAATTATTGAGTGTTGATGTATAGTCTCCTTTCAGTAGCTAGGACCCGTGATTGATAAGGTGCCTGTGTGTGGATTCCCTAAGTCCGTGCAAAAACTCTAGGATATGCAGTGTAAAGAGATACATGCATGTTATACATCATCAAGTCCCCAGAGAAGGATTTGCAAAGATTTTTATGTTTGTTTTCCTTCATGTATTATCTTTTCATCTCAAATGGCACTCTTTACATACATGTGGTGAAATAACAGATAACAACATCCTAATTTCGAGCAGTACAACATAGGGGTGTGGTGGGGCTTCTTGGGTGTAGTGTGTACAGGGTAGCCGTGAAAAGAAAAGACAGAGGAAGGCCATGCCTCACAGGTGAAAAGAAAAGGAGGAAGGCCATACTTAAAGGTTAAGGGATGGAACTATGTTTTGTGATAGCTTAGGCTGTATGTTGCGTTACATGAGATCATCATTTTTATTTCACTCATGTTGGGTTATGGGTAGCTCTATTTGCTTAGTATATGAAGTTTCGCGTACCCCGTCATATAATACTCTGTTTACATACAGACTCCTATGGACAGAAATAAAAATATAGTCGAACCCAATGAGGTGTCACTATCCCAAAAATATAATAATATTGGTAGGTTAACTTTTATTGTGAAATCCCGAAATACTGATATAGAGTGCAAAATACTTCAAATAAAAAGCTGCATATTTAATTTATTAAAAATTACAGTAAAATTCTAAAAATTAAATTATAACTACGTCTCAAAAGAATCTTGTCCAGATTCGAATCCAGTATGCAGTTATATAAAATAAACCGTTATGGTCGATGAATGATTCTATAGCGACTATTGGAAATTTTAATCTGGACATATCATACAATCCATAATATGAAATCTCTATTTTTCTCTTCCGTTATAAAAGTATAATCAAATCTATTCAAACGTTTCTTGTTTCATAGAATTCCGACTTAAAACGTACTCTGTATATTCAATTAAAGTTCAGATCGAAAATTACGAACTGCCGCGTCGTTTTAGAGCTCGTTTTAATTATATTATAAATTATATATATTTCTGAACTTGATCTTATAAAATAAATTCAATATAAAATCTGCCAATATCGCCAAATTACTATTTAAACGGATTTAAATATTCGTAATTAACGTTCAAAAATTTGGGACGTTACATAGTTACAATGTTCGCAGCAATTTACTGGAGTTGAATTATTTTCTTTAAGCAAAAATTGCATGAAATTCAGTAACTTTTTGTATTAATTGTTGCAATGTCAGCAATTATGCATAAATTTAATGAAAAAATTTGTACCGTGCAATTTTTTATGTTTTGATTCCCTATTTACTTTTAATGCATAAATATGATGATGATTATTGGCTGAATTTAATTTTGAAGTTTGATAAATTTTTACATTGTTATTTGTTGATTTTCGAAAAACAGGGACCTAATTTTTAAATTTTTAGATAGGGTGTTTTTTTTTGTATTTGGAAACTTAGTGGGGACCTGAGCCAAACTTACCTTTTAATTTAGCGTATAGAAAATAGGTATTTTTCAAACGACCTCAGATTTCAATGAAACGAATTAAAATAAATTCTACATGGCTACTTATTGCTAGATTTTATGTTTCGTGTCAATCAAAGTTGTTACGTGAGAATGCAAGAAATAAATGTATATTGATTAACGATTTGATATTCAAAATAGTGTTGTTTTTGCAAACAAATTCGGATTTCGATGAAACAAGTTTCATAGGGTGTGGAATGTCAAACTATAGAAGGATTTCCGTTTCCATCACAATCGGATTTCGTATATGATTATATGTATAAAGAAACGTCAAACAGAAATAGTGATAGGATATTATATTCTATATAATCGAATAAAAATAAATAAACTTACCCTATATAATATTGTTAACATCGCTTAACCCTTCATTCTATTGTTCACTAGTCAGCGGAATACACGCCGTGTAACAACCCGGGTTTTCGTGATCCTGGTTATCGACATAAACTGAATGTCGACTATCCAAGCACTGGAAATACCGGATAGTTAATAGAAAGAAGTTAGAGGGTGAGAATAGATAAGGTAGAAAATTAGAATAGAAGAAGAAGAAGATCACAACAATAGAATCAGAGTAACACGAATCTCACAACGGAACGAATAAAATATAACATAACTTTGAAATAAAACCAGTATATATATACAATAACATTTATCAGAGTACAACATTTACACCACAGCGGAAATAAACAATTACTATAAAATCTTGAAGCCTCCTGCTCCAAGCTCTCAGTATATCTGTAAAATCCTGACAACTTGACTGCTCATACAAATTTGGGCACCCAAGAGTTTAGGGAAAAGCAAAACAAAACAAACTCTGGGTCAGTCATGGGACTGGTGTGAGTAAAACAATTTAAATCAGATTAAGCAATTAAACAATTTCTCAAAGACCACGCCGTATAACAGAACGGGTTTTTCCCTTATGAGAATCAAAATAATCTTTATATCAAAATTCTTTTGGTATTATAATAGTGTCTATCAACCACAATATAATAATCATCTAGCAGAACACTTTCATCTCACGTTCCAGATACATAATATATAATCAAAAACCGTGGGTGCTTATTGGTTAATGAATTTCAACTGGCAAGGTATGGGACCATCTTCCGACAGTGTATCTCTAGAGAGGAATACACCGGGTTCAACAAGAACATCTTGTAACCCAGGCTAAACATGACCGGTCACTCATTTCGCTTGAGTGTACCAAATGTATTATCACCAACGGTTGGGATCAACAACCGTTTCCCAAAAGGGACAACGTCGAAATAGATTATAGAAGTAAATGGAATTTCTCTAGATCAGGTGACAATACACCATAATTGGCAGCTAACCACTTAGCCATGCAACATACCGTATTTTATACCATTCTGGTTTGTGAGGCTTGAGGCCAAAATGCACAGATCGCATCTTTATTTACTTTGAATGTCACATCGTCATACCTGCCAAATCAAAAGTTGATTTCCCCAAAAATACCACGGGTATACAGCTAAGAGAAACGAATTCCTCCGTCACTAAACGTAAGTACGTTTGAAGAGATCAACTTACGCGATATATTAAATATACTCTGTCAGACATTCTTCCATACAGGTTGTCCAGGGATTGGACAGACCGAAGCTACTATTCTGTAAATACTTCTTATTCAATTTCTACCTAGAATTTACTGAATAGTCCTTGCATAACTCTGTCTTCAATTATCGTCATCATATTTGACTCGCAACGCTAATGCCATATAGAGCGGTTTTCAGATAATATATCTGATCCCGGTCTCTCCGTATTAACAACGGAAATGGTCAAAATCTTTGATAGTCGGTGATTTAACTATCAAAGGAAAACATGTGTACAAACAACAGTCGTATTCCCAAATGGTAATCTTGCCGATCAATCATCATTTCATTTCCCAGTTTCCCATTTATCACTTCCCTATATTCATAAATTCCTTATTTTCTAAAATTAGAAAATATATGTCATTAACTTTGGAAAACGTTTCCATTTCTGGTTCATGCATCAATATCTTCCCACCTCTATCAGTCTCTAACTGTAAACTAGTAAGAGAACAACTTCCCAAGTATAAACCCCGACGGCCGAAACCAACATCAGATCGATACCCAGAAAGCCATTTAACTCACTAATTTCCAGTCAGTTTCTAATTTCAGTAATTCCATTTAAATTCCTAATTCAAACCCCAAATTCTTTTATTATATTTTATTTGCAAAATAATTACTTTAAATCAATATCATGTTACACCCGTGTGCGAAGCACGGGTCTAAACCTTCCAAATGTAAAATTCTCTTTTTATAAAATTCTATTCATTTTCCAGATATTCCCTTTTATGATTCTATTTACTTTCCATATAAATATGCCTTTTATAATTCTATTTACTTTCCATATAAATATTCCTTTTATAATTATATTTATTTTCCATATAAATATTCCTTTTATAATTCTATTCATTTTCCATACAAATATTCCTTTTATAATTATATTTATTTTCCATATAAATATTCCTTTTATAAAATTCTATTCAATTTCAAAATATTTCCTTTTATATAAAATCCATTGATTTTATATACTAATTTGTTTTCAAAATACACTTTGAAAATTCCCTTTTTACAATCCAGTATTTCTTATGGTATTTAAAATACCAAATAACAAGACCAGTGTCATTATAATCAACCACAGATTATATATATCACATCATACATCACAATATATGAGAAGATCAGAATTATAAATATCAAGGAATCCAGTTGGATCCCTCCAACCTGTTTCCCTGCATCAAGATGTTAAACAATATAAATAACTTCAATTTCATTTCAATATAAAATATTCCGATAAACAGAATCAATATTTGATTAACGATTTATATATATCGTTATCTATAATTTCAATCACTAAATCAGCAATTCAACCAAACAATCATCACACAACAATCAATCATCATTTATCAACACTAGATTATATTTATAAAAATATAAACTGGTAGAGTCAGTGAGTTTTATTCACAATCGAAGATCATCGTCAAATAACGATAACTGTCAGTTGATTCAGACAGACAATTTATTTCACTATAAGTTGTAATGAGCACCAAATCACTCCCAGTTAGTTCCATTCTGTAGTCGTCATCCATACGATCCCAATGTGATAAACAGTTCGTAAATCTGGTAATGGACGAGCGAAATATAACACACACAAGTTTATATATATTGTTCAATTAAAATTAATCTCTATTTAAATTTTAATTATCGGGCCTTACCATAATCTCTAATCTGCTCATCACTTCATTTAAAAGCACATCCACTTCACTACTTCTCTTTTCCCAAAATATTTCGAATGTCAGAAGCCTATATTCTTCACATTCTTTTTTTTTTTTGTTATCGGGCTAAAAAAAAATCCCATCAGCCCAAAACAATAAGCCCATCCGCTACATTCTTTGTAGCCCATTTTTCTTATCCTCATACTAATCGCTCCCAATATATTTCTCCATCCTGACACCATTGCCATGCTAAAACCCTACTGCCCCGTTCCCATTTTTCTACTTTCTTTTCTTGTTTAACTTACTGGGCTTGGGTTAAACTGTTGGCCCATCCTCACTTCATTACAAAAACCCACGCCCTATACTGTACACCCTTCTTCCCAAACACATATCTCGCTCCAGATAATATCCTGCCAACCGCCATTTCCAAATATAATTATTCCCAACACTTCATCATTTTCGAAAGCTTACGACTTTCGTTCCCCTTTTCATCACAAACATGAACCCAAAATTCAACCCTCCCTCACTGCATGCGTGTGCACGGTTTTTCCCAGCAAAATGTTCCTTTCCATCATTATGTTGTCCTCTGACTCCTTTTTCCCATCTCTTCTCACGTGTACAAGGCTCCTCCTCTATACCCGTATGGTTTCCTCCCCGATGAGCACCAGTATTTCTTTACTTGCATTCACTAATATTTTTCCGCTACAGTACACGCAAGCAGGAAATCGAACGACCACGACCGTACTCCTCTTCCAAATGCTATTTTCCTTCTTTCTCTCTATATCATTGCAACCGTTTTCGCCTGTACTCTTCACTTCCGCATGATGAAAGAGGCTGATTTGTTTCCCTTCCCTGACGCACTTCATTTTCTTGTTTCCATGTGTGCTTGCCTCGATTCCAGGAGCACTCAGCCCTTCCGTGCGGTTTCATTGCACTCCTCCAAGAACGTGAACCCTAAGCCAAACCTCTCACCAATATATCCTTATCGAACCCAAGAAAAAACCCATGGAGAAGTGAAGAGAATCTCCATATAAATACTATATATTTGTTTTAGATTTTATTGGGGAATATCAAATTTGTTTTGGATCTTAAAAACTCTTACGTTTGGTTTTCCCCTTTTATTTTATTTTCTTTCTTTGCTGAAACATGAATTTGTATCTTGCGTGATGTATTTATACAAAGGATGAAAGCTTAATCGCTAAGCAAAGAGGGTACGTACACATCAAATGAAAAGAAGGGATGCTCCATAAATTCCGCATATAGTACCATTACTTAAGAGCTAAGGAACAAATATAAAATGCTTCAGAACCTTTTTTTACCACGTTTCCGCAGGCATGTGCGAACAGTGAAGGATGGGTGATTGATTAGAATATACAATGCATGATTTACTTCAGTATGCAGTTTGTATAGGATTGCAGTGTATGGTCGAACAGAAAATATTGTTTCAGTGAATTAAATTTTTATTAGATTATATCTGCATATAACGGTACCCCATTTCGTACGATTCCGTTCGTTCACGAACTGCTATAGACAAAATTAAAATTACCAATGAAATAAGCAATGTACCACGATCCCAAAAATATAATATCATAGACTGATTAACTTATTCTGTGGAACCAACAAATGCTGATGTACGGTGTAAAATACTCCAAAATAAAAAGTGTTTACTTTCCAAAATAAAAATTACAGAAAAATTCTAAAAAATCAAATTAAACTTACATCTAAAAGAATTTGTCCAAATTCGAAATCGATATTTAATTAAAATTAATTATATCATTATGCTTTATAAATGATTTTATAGCGACTATTCGAAAATTTGATTTCGACATAACTCTCAATCTACACGATGAAACCTTGCTTTTTCTCTTCCATTAGAAAAATATACTTCACCAGCTCCAAACATTTCTTGTTTCACAGAAATCCGGCTTAAAACAGATTCTGTATACTCGTTTAAAGTTCGAGTCGCCAAATCACGAAATGCTGCGCCATTTCGAGCTCGATTATAATTATAATATAAATTATACGTTCAATTGACATTTATAAATAAATTCATTAATATATATAATTCTAAACTAAATTATATATTTTAAATTTTCCAATTCACACAATATTGTGAATTTTGTTATTTCCGATTATTTCGAAAAGAAATATATTACTTATATTAATTAAATATTCAATATTATTTAATTAAACAACCATTTAAATATCTAAATCACTATTTATATAATTATATAAATTAATTATTATACTGTAAAAATACGGGATGTTACATTCTTCCCCTTTAAAATAATTTCGTCCTCGAAATAGCTAAGGTAGAAAACAAACCCTATTAACTGGATTAGAAATTATTTGTTTACTTCTTAACTTCAGTTTCAACTGAAACAATCAATTCCCATTAAACTATTAAATTTTTATTATTGAAAATTTTAAAAATTTCAGAAAATTTTCTAACACTTTAAATTTCCAAAAAATTTCGCTAGCACCTCCTTTGTACAGCTCAATCGATACAATTACAACTCGCCTCTCTAGGCCTTCTCCAATCCAAAAGAAAATCAAACAGCCAAGCGGCTTGACAAACAAGCTCATAAAAATCTCATACCCAATTATTAGGTAAACTTGTACCTTTTTGTCGGGCATATCATTCCATCTTTCATATCTGTTACTAATTCAACATATACAAATGTTATCCCAATCAAACTCAAATCACTTTTATCTCCAACACAACCATTCGCTTATCCAAGCCAAATTCAATTTCAAATTCAAGTTTCATTCTTGATTCCGAACTCATAACTCATAAACCCAATATCATTTCAAATTCCTATGTCACAAATCCAATTTTCTCGATATCATTATAATCCAATTCAATTCCAATTACCACTTAACTGGATTTATTTTAATCTCAATTTGTTTTCACAAATTTCTATTTAATTTGTTTTTATTTTAAACAATCTCTTCCTGGGAGTTTTAACCAGCTTTGCTTTTCTCAAAAAAAAATCAAACTTTCCTTTTCAGGATTCAAAACAACTTGCTTTTCTCAAAACAATTCAAAATGAATATCTTTGGTAGTAATCCATTACTTACAACTCGAAAATGAACACTGATATTGTGGCTAGCACCATCAGAGTTATTTCCCAGCGATCGAAGTGAGTTCAATACTATATCACTTTTCAAAATCAATCCTTAATCATTTCCATTTTGAAATATCAATGCTTGTAAAACAATTTAAAATCTCCCAGGATTTTAAAATTCTCATATATTTAATCTAATTTCATTTACAAACACTTTTCATGTTTTTTTGGAATTTTAATTTCAATTCAGATTCAAATTCATATTTAATTCACCTGATTTCATATATTAAACTTATATGAATTCTAATTGGTTATTTATATAACCATTTCAATTTATAATCTCATCCGATCATAATAACAACCAACATATCCTATATATTATAATAATTCCAATATATAGATTCCTTTTATAACAAAATATATTTCGGGTAAAATTATTTCACTTACCCTATTTCAAAACATACCATGTTGATTCATCGTATTCAAGTGTTCAGTAACTTCTACTGATATAGTGGATCAAACTGGTTGACCAGAACTCATAAACAACTCAATCAATAAATCTCCACAATATAAAACCATCTTTATATCAAATAACAAATATGCGCTCATATATACACTCAACTCAATCTGGGGCATTACTAACCCCATCTCTATTGAGTCATGCCACAGAGCCAAGGTAATTACTTAACCTTTAGCTCTGATACCATGGTAACGACTCGGGTTTTCGCGATCCTGGTTATCGACATAAACTCAATGTCGTGTATCCAAGCATCGGAAATACCGGATAGTTAATAGAAAGAAGTTAGAGGGTGACAATAGATAAGATAGAAAATTAGAATAGAAGAAGAAGAAGATCACAACAACAGAATTAGAGTAACGTGAATCTCATAGCGGAACGAATAAAATATATCATAACTTTGAAATAAAACCAGTATACAATAACATTTATCAGATTTCAATACTTACACCATAGCGGAAATAAACAATTGCTATAAAATCCTGAAGCCTCCTGCTCCAAGCTCCCAGTATATATGTAAAATCATGACAACTTGACTGCCCGTACAAGTTTGGGCCCCCAAGAGTTTAGGGAAAAGCAAAACAAAACAAACTCTGGGTCAGTCATGGGACTGGTGTGAGTAAAACAATTTTAAACAGTTTGAGCAATTAAACGATATCTCATAAGACCACGCCGTATAACGGAACGGGGTTTTCCCTTATGAGAATCAAAATAATCTTTATATCAAAATTCTTTTGGTATTATAATAGTGTCTATCAACCACAATATAATAATCATCTAGCAGAATGCTTTCATCTCACGTTCCACATACATAATATATAATCAAAAACTGCAGGTGCATATTAGTTAATGAATTCCAACTGGCAAGGTATGGGACCACCTTCCGACAGTGTATCTCTAGAGAGGAATACGCCGGGTTCAACAAGAACATCTTGTAACCCAGGCTAAACATGATCGGTCACTCATTTCGCTTGAGTGTACCGAATGTATTATCACCAACGGTTGGGATCAGTGACCGTTTCCTGAAAGGGACAACATCAAAATAGATTATAGAAGTAAATGGAACTTCTCTAGATCAGGAGACAATACACCCTAATTGGAATCTAACCACTTAGCCATGCAACCTTCCCGATTTTATACCATTCAGGTTTTTGAGGCTTGAGGCCAAAACGTACAGATCACGTCACATCGTCATACCCGCCAAATCACAAATTGATTTCCCTAAAAATACCACGAGTATACAACTAAGAGAAACGAATTCCTCCGCCACTAAACGTAAGTACGTCTGAAGAGATAAACTTATGCGATATATTAAATATACTCTGTCAAACATTCTTCCATACAGGTCGTCCTGAGACTGGACAGATCGAAGGGTACTATTATGTAAATCCATCTTAGGAAATTTCTACCAAGGATTTTGTAATGACCCGGGTTTCCGTACTATCTGAGTTGACTACATACATCACACGTCCAACCCAAATATCACAGAAATACAAATGATTTTTTTAGAAGGAAAAGGCAGAAGAAGAACAGAAATAACAACATAAAATCTCACATCGCAGCGGAACCAAATATAATATATAACAGCTTTTGGAGTACAAAATTTTCTGTATACATATACATACTATTATCAGAGTATTACTATCAGAGTATAACACATACAACACAGCGGAAATAACAATACTAGATAATGCTGAAGCCTCCTGCTTCCAACTCCTCCAAGTAAATCTGTAAAATCCTGAACTACTAGACTGCTCGTGCAAATTTGGGCACCCAAGAGTTTAGGTAAAACAGAACAAAATAAATTCTGGGTCAGTCATCGGACTGGTACGAGTAAACAATTTAAAACAGTTTGAGAATGGGACAGCACCGAATAGAATAAGGAATTAAATGAATTTATCTAGATAGTTGATAATACACCCCAATGGAAGCTACCCACATAGCCATGCTGCCTGCCCGATTTTTGTCATTTCCCAGCTGTTGAGGCCCGAGGCTACGATTTCTTATCATTAATTGATAACACAATCACTTTGAATGCCACATCGTTAGATCCGTTTATCATTAATTGATTTGCAAAAATATATTCTAAGATATTATGCTAAGAGAATAAATTCTCCGCCATCATATATATCTATATAGACCAACATATGCGATCATTGGAAATACTCTGTCAGACAATCATCCATACACTTCGTTCTGGGACTGAACAAAACCGAAGGCAAAATTTCTATTAATAGAAAAAGTCCTTGCACTTTACTCCATCTTCGATTATCTTCATATAATCTGATTTGCAATGCTACTACCAATATGGAGTGGTTCTCGGATAATAATCCAACCGGTCTCTCCATATTGACAATCACATTGGCAAACACTTCGATAGTCGGTTATTTAACTATTGAAGAGAAACAAACATTCATTCAAAGCATCAAACAATCACTGGACCCCTTAATTAATATTTCATTAATTAAATCATTTCTCCGTTTCTTTATCAATATTTGTTAACCAAATATTTTCAATGATCATCTTGGCCTCTTACGCTATTTGGAAAACATTTCTGTATATCGTCATCTTTTATTTTCTATACTTAGAAAATATATTTTATTTATAATTGGAAAAACGTTCCAATTACTTACCTCTTCCATGACCATTCATATATTTCTATATTCAGGAAATATTTATTATTATATTTCCAAGTTTCCACTTAATTGGGTTAAAACGAATGTTGTGTAAAACATCGTTACAACAAACCAAAACAACGCATTCAACTAACTCTTATTCAAACATTTTTCTTCGAGACTGGATCTTGCTATTTATCGGTTAAAAACGAAATCAATCAAGTTAAGGTATAATGACCTCGCAGACCTTGACTGAAAACATCCTTAACTTCAAAACGGACAAGACCACTTACCTCGAATAATCAACTTCATAAAAACCAATTATTCATTTTTAAACCAGTATACATTTCTCTTTCTAATTTTACCAGATTTAATTATAGATTTTCTTTTTGTTTATAGTATTCTATTTTCAAGTTTGTTTCTTATCGAATTCTATATATATCGATACACTGATTTCTAACTATCAAAATTTCTTAAAAATATTCTAACTCCTTAATTTCCCATAAAATTTCGCCATAACCTCCTTTTTACCGGTCGATAGTTCAAACCTCAACTCGCCTCTCTAGGCCTGTTCCATTCAAAAAGAAAATCAAAAGGTAAATTGGCTTGTCAATTCGATGCATAAAATCTCATATGGAATTTAAACGTGTACCTTTATGTCGAGCACTCGAATTATAATCTTCATACACTTCATTCCATATCTGTCTAACCTATATACGTCCATTCCTAATTTGTTTCAACCCAATCTAATCATTTTAACTCAATTCACTATTTTTTTCTTTAATTAGCTCTTTTGCCTATTTCACTTTTTATTTGAACATATCACTTTCAAATATATTTTTAACTTGCTTATAATAAATCGAATTTCATTTTTAATTCAAGTTTCATATTCGATTCCGAATATGAATTTACAAAGCATTTACTAATCTAAATTCCTAAATTATCAAATGATAATTTATTTCACTAAATTTATAACACTGTTTATAAATTCAACTTCCTTGTTTCATATATTAAAACAAGTTTTCCATTTCAAATTCCATTTGAAATCCAATTCCTTTTTATATTCTGAATCTTGGAATAAAACCGTCGTTCCCCTTTTCGAAACGATTTCAAATTATATTTTAAATTCATACTTGGATTTAAAATTACATATTATCTCCAGATAAATAAATTCACTATATTTATAAACATCGTTTATAAATTTACTTGTTTTGTAAATTCCAACAAGTTCCATTCGAAATCTATTTAAAAATAAAATCTCATTTTGGAATATTTATTTTATTTTAACTTACCCATTTTTAATATATAGTCTATTTTCACATTTAAATTTAACTTCTACTTAATATAATCCTAATATTTTTATTAGACATATTTTTTTTAAACAAATTCAAACTAATCGAATTCAAATCATAAATCCTTACAGATTTATTTTAGTTCAATTAATATTCTGAACATCAGAATAATTTCATCGTTTACTTCTTAAAACGATTCCCCATTTCTATTTATAAATTCATGTTTGAATTTAAACATTCAAATTATCAAATGATAATTTTCCACTTCATTTATTAACATAGTTGTAAATTTACTTCAATTCCCTGATTATCCAATGAAAATCGTTCCATTCAATTTATAAACACTATTTATAAATTTACTTCAATTTCCTGTATTATGTAATTTATTAACATCGTTTATAAATTTAATACTTGTTTTAATTATTCCAAAACAAGTAAATACATTTATAGCCCATTCGAAATTCAATTTCTATTTTAGAAAATAGTTTTTTTCTCTTTTAAATCTCAAAACCCTACTTACGATATTTTTATAAGTTTGCATTTAGGCCCAGTGATATTTTAAACATCCAAACCAATCCATTATCAATCACTGGTTTTCTAACACCTCATATATGATAATATATATGAAAACAACAATAATAATATTTTTGAGGAATCTAGTCGGATCCCTCCAACCTATTTTCCTGCATCCACAGACGTTAGCCAACATAAATAATACCCATCCTGCTTCGAGGCAGGATATCACGGTATAGAAGGTCATCCACTATCATAGCGTGGGGTGTATTGGGTCATCCGCTAATGAAACTGCGGGCATCAGCTAATGGTACTGCGGGAATCCAACCAATCACCAATATATATATATATATATATATATATATATATTAACCACAAACACCAATCCTATATAACTAATATATATTTAATAATAGCCACAGTAATATTTTAATGCAACCAAACAACCATCAACTATTTTTAACAACTAAAAACTATTCAAAAAAATTAAATTGAGTGAGATTTACTCACCGTGATTTTTATTGCAATCCGCTCCAATTTTAAATCAAATCGAATCATGTTCGATTGAATTTACAATCCTTGCTAACTCCAACAATTTCAAAACTCGATTCCATCACAAGCTAAATCCTTATGATTCCAATAAATTTCGTTCGTCAATAACTATTATCATATGACATGGTTATAACTACCTCGAGTTTGAATATTTTTATATTGTACATTAACTAAATTAAGTTATAAATTAATTACCTTTAATTATCTATAATGTTTCCTGTCACTACCTGCATTAGCTCAGGACACTCGGTATTTGTCACACTCCACATGACAGCATCATTAAAAAGAGAACCACGCAGCCATTTCGGAAACCAACCCCAAACTCTTATGTCACTGTCGAACAACAGATAAATGAAGCATGGACAAGCTCCTCTCAACCAGCACACTTCCTCAAACTTGAGCTCACCTACAAATCATCCTGACCTCATCTCGTTGTTCTCCATAGTATCGTGACCAGTAGCTTTACGGCTACAGTAAAATGTCTTTCCATCCAACAAGGTACAGATCCCTCCATCCCAAAAGTTCATCGCCACTCATCAGTACGAGCTCGAGCACAGTGCCATTTCCTCAAGACTGGATCCCGAAACCCAACGCACCCATCCTCCTCCTCATCAACGATCGATGCCCTTCTTATGAAACCCATTTCTCTGAATCACGATACCACCTTGGCCATTTATACTCCATCGTGACTCAGTTCTCACTTGCGAGCCCTCCTTCACAAATCGGAGCTTTGAAATGCCCTAGACGTGAGCGCTTGTTCCTCTATGAACTCGCGACTCTCTCTTCTCTTTTGTTTTACAGTTCGAACCTTTTTGAAAGAAGAAATTAGGTAAACGAACGGGTTCGTTAGTATGGAGAAATGGGAATACGAACCTAAAGGGTTCGATTTATTTGAGTGAAAAGGAAAATACAGAAATAAAAAGAGGAGTTCGATTTGAACATTTGTGAGGCGATCTCCATTTTGTTTTCTCAGCTTCGATTTTCATTTATTTGCAGAAGAATAGAAAAAGGAGGTATGCGAGATAATATACAGGGAGGGGACTTAAGCCTTAAGGAAAATAGTGAAACTAGTGAGGTATGGTACATATAGGGTATAGAGTTAAGTACAAAGTAATAAATTCTGATTTGATTTTGTATTTATTTTGATTCGACTTTGATCCTATCTGTTTAATCTTATTATAATATATTTTGGGGTTCCGAACTCCAATTGAAACACCACAACTGACGTTTCTACGGTTTATCCACTATTCTGAGCATACTGGGACCAATTTCGAAGCCTCATTTGATCATCTGGAGAAGATATAAATTTTAAACAAACTATTTAAATTAAATTCAATATATAGAAATTTAAATTGATTTCAGACAATTAATTTCATCGAAAATAAATAAATTATTATCGTTCTAATTCAAAATAGAAATTCTATAAGTCATCTGAATAATTTCGGTTCAGTTATAACTTTGAATTAAACTAGATTTGTTTTCATATAACGGTTGTTCAATATATTCGAAATAAATCATATTTCGATTATTTAATCGATAACTCAATATAAAAATTGATTTATATTATCAGCTCAATATTTAAATCTATATTAAATATTCAAAATAAATAGATCAAAAATCCAGGTCGTTACAGATTTTCTGAACAGCCATTACATAACTCCGTCTTCAATTATCTTCATCATATTTGATTCGCAACGCTAATGCCATATGGAGTGGTTTTTAGATAATATATCTGATCCCGGTCTCTATGTATTGACAAAGGAAATGGTCAAAATCTTTGATAGTCGGTGATTTAACTATCAAAGGAAAACATGTGTACAAACAACGGTCATATTCCCAAATGGAAATCTTACCGATCAATCATCATTTCATTTTCCAATTTCCCATTTATCACTTCCCTATATTCATAAATTCCTTATTTTCTAAAATTAGAAAATATGCTTTGTTAAATTTGGAAAATGTTTCCATTTCTGATTCATGCATCAATATCTTCCCACTTCTATCAGTCTCTAACTGTAAACTAGTAAGAGAACAACTTCCCAAGTATAAACCCCTAAGGCCGAAACCAACATCAGATCGATACCTAGGAAGCTATTCAACTCACTAATTTCCAGTCAGTTTCAAATTTTAGTAATTCCATTTAAATTCCTAATTCAAACCCCAAATTCTTTTATTATATTTTATTTGAAAAATAATTACTTTAAATCAATATCATGTTACACCCCTGTGCGAAGCACGGGTATAAACCTTCCTAATGTAAAATTCTCTTTTTATAATATTCTATTCATTTTCCAAATATTTCCTTTTATATTTCTATTTACTTTCCATATAAATATTCCTTTTATAATTTTATTTACTTTCCATATAAATATTCCTTTTATAATTATACTTATTTTACATATAAATATTCCTTTTATAATTCTATTTATTTCCATATAAATATTCCTCTTATAATTATATTTATTTTCCATATAAATATTCCTTTTATAAAATTCTATTCAATTTTCAAATATTTACTTTTATATAAAATCCATTGATTTTATACAATAATTTATTTTCAAAATACACTTTGAAAATTCCCTTTTTAATTCCAGTATTTCTTATGGTATTTAAATACCAAATAATAAGACCAGTGTCATCATAATCAATCACAAGTTATATATATCACATCATATATCACAATATATGAAAAGAACAGTATTATAAATATTGAGGAATCTCGGATCCCTCCAACCTATCTCCTTGCATCACAGATGTTAAACAATATAAATAACATCGATTTCATTTCAATATGAAATATTCCGATAAACAGAATCAATATTTGATTAACGATTTATATATATATATTGTTTTCTACAATATCAATCACTAAATCATCAATTCAAACAAACAATCATCACACAGCAATCAATCATCATTTATCAACACTAGATTATATTTATAAAAATATAAATTGGTAGCGTTAGTGAGTTTTACTCACATTGGACGATAATCGTTAAAAAACGATAACTGTCAATTGATTCAGACATACAATTTATTTTGCTATAAATTGTACTGAGCTCCAATTCACTCCCAGTCAGTTCTATTGTGTAGCCGTCGTCCATACGATCCCAATGTGATAAACGGTTCATAAATCTGGTAATGGACGAGCAAAATATAATATAAACAAGTTTATATATCTTGTTCGATTAAAATTAATCTCTATTTAAATTTTAATTATCGGGCCTTACCATAAATCTGTAATCTGCTCATCACTCCATTTAAAAGCCCACCCGCTTCACTACTTCTCTTTTCTCAAAATATTTCGAATGTTAGAAGCCTATATTCTTCACATTCTCTTTTTTTTGTTATCGGGCTAAAAAGAAAATCCCATCGGCCCAAAACAATAAGCCCATCCGCTACATTCATTGTAGCCCATTTTCTTATCCTGTTACTAACCGCTCCCAATATATTTCTCCATCCTGATAGCATTGCCATGCTAAACCCCTACTGCCCCATCCCATTTTTCTACTTTCTTTTCTTGTTTAACTTACTGGGCTTGGGTTAAACTGTCGGCCCATCATCACTTCATTACAAAAACCCAAGCCCCATACTATACACCCTTCTTCCCAAACACATATATCGCTCCAGATAATATCCTTCCAACCGTCATTTCCAAATATAATTATTCCTAGCACTTCATCATTTTCGAAAGCGTACGGCTTTCATTCCCCCTTTCATCATAAACGTGAACCCAAACATTCAACCCTCCCCCACTGCATTCGTGCTCACGGTTTTTCCCAGTAAAATGTTCCCTCCCATCATTATGTTGTCCTCTAACTCCTCTCTCCCATCTCTCCTCACGTGTACAAGGCTCCTTCTCCATACCCGTACTATTTCATCCCGATGAGAACCGGTATTTCTTTACTTGCATTCACTAATGTTTTCCGCTCCAGTATACACACCCTGGAAATCGAACGGCCATGGCCATACCCTCTTCCGAATGCTACCGTCCTTCTTTCTCTCTGTATCATTGCAACCGTTTTCACCTGTACTCTTCACTTCCGCATGATGAAAGAGGCTGATTTGTTTCCCTTCCCTGACGTGCTTCATTTTCTTGTTTCCATGCGTGCTTGCCTCGATTCCAGGAGCACTCAGCCCTTCCGTGCAATTTCATTGCACTTCTCCAAGAACGTGAACCCTAAGCCAAAGCCCGCACCAATATATCCTGGTCGAACCAAAGAAAAAATAATCATGGAGAAGTGAAGAGCATCTCCATATAAATGCTATATATTTGTTTTAGATTTTATTATAGAATATCAAATTGTTTGGGATCCTAAAGACTCTTACGTTTGGTTATGTTGTATCCCCTTTTATTTTATTTTCTTCCTTTGCTGAAACATGAATTTGTATCTTGCGTGATGTATTTAGAAAAAGGACGAAAGCTTAGTCGCTAAGCAAAGAGGGTACGCACACATCAGCTAAAAAGAAGGGATGCTCCATAAATTCCGCATATAGTACCATTACTTAAGATCTAAGGAACAAATATAAGATGCTTCAGAACCTTTTTTAACCCCGTTTCAGCAGGCATGTGCGAACGGTGAAGGATGGGTGATCGATTAGAATATACAATGTGTGATTTACTTCAGTACGCAGCATGTATAGGACTGCAGTGTATAGTCAAACATAAAATATAGGTTCGGTGAATTAATTTTTTATTAGATTAGATATGCATATAACGGTACCCCATTTCGTACGATTTCGTTTGTTCACGAACTCGTATAGACAAATTTAAAAATACCACTGAAACAAGTAATGTGCCACAATCCCAAAAAATCTAATATTGTAGACTGATTAACTTATTCTGTGGAACCCCAAAATGCTGATATAGGGTGTAAAATACTCCAAAATAAAAAGAGTTTATTTTCCAAAATAAAAATTATAGAAAAATTCTAAAAAATTTATTTATACTTACGTCTAAAAGGATTTGTCCAAATTCAAAACTGATATTTAATTAAAATTAAATATATCGTTATGCTTTATAAATGATTTTATAGTGACTATTCGAAAATTTGATTTGGACATAACTCTCAATCTACACGACGAAACATCGATTTTTCTCTTCCATTAGAAAAATATACTTCACCAGCTCCGAACGTTTCTTGTTTCATAGAAATCTAGCTTAAAACAGATTCTGTATATTCGTTTAAAATTCGAATCGCCAAATTACGAACTGCCGCGGCATTTCGAGCTCAGTTATAATTATAAATTATATGTTCAACTGACATTTATAAATAAATTCGTTAATATAATTCAATTCTAAACTGAATTATATATTTTAAACTGTCGAACTCACACAATATTGTGAATTCTGTTATTTCCGATTATTTCAGAAATAAATATATTATTTATATTAATTAAATATTCAATATTATTTAATTAAACAACCATTTAAATCTCTAAATCACTATTTATATAACTAAATAAATTAATTACTATACCATAAAAATATGGGATGTTACACGCCGCCACTTTCCTCTTCTAAGATAAAATACTGTGAGTTTAAAAATTGATTAAAATTCAAAAAAAGTTCATAAATTGTAAAGAAAATATATTTGGATTCCTGGCGAGCAGCTCTTTATTTTCATATGAAAATTTTTGGGTTCGACAATAATTTTTTGCACCGTACAACTGCAGCGTGCCCAAGGCACCTAAATTCTTGAATATGATGCATCGTTTGGTGTTTTGGAGATCGTTTTTGGTTTCAACGTGGAGTTTAGCACCTCATCCGCAAGTTTGGATGGAATCGACACAATTTGATGCTGATGTTCACTATAGCAGTGGTCGTGAACCTCTGTGATGTGTTTTGAACAATAGGGGCGATTCGAGTTACTGGTGATGAGATTAATGAGCTCGGGAAGAGGAAGATTATGGAGGTTTCAGTTTGGGGTTTCGTGTAGAAACGAGGTCATGGGGATTGAGGGAGAGCATGACAATGGCTATAGAGGGTTTCGAACCGAGAGGAGGGTATTGATGAGAAGAAAGATTCAGGGCGTTAAACGCGGATTAAAGAGTTATTAAGGTTAATGAGTAATTCATTAATTATATTAATTTCGTTTAATTCGATTAAGTGTTGTAATCATTATAACTCTCTCATACGTTATCAGAATCTAACGAAACAAGAGGCGTTGGGATCATATGGACAAGTACTACAAGCCCGTGATAAATTGAAATGGATTGGAGCTAGTCATAATTTTGTTTAATTTTAAAAGTCTGTTCAAAATTAAATAAAATGATGTTGAATCGTCAATTGAATGACTTGTGAGTTATAAACTCACACTTTCTTGAATATTGTTTAAATTATATCATGTTATAAATATTTATTGTTCAATCAATATTTATTTGTGTGATGTGACTGATGGTGTGTTTGGATGATGTGAATGTTTATGTTTGCGGATTGGTTAATTGAATAATTTGATGTGAATTGCTTAAGTTATGATTGTATATATTCCCGTCAATGAACGGATAAATCCTAACATTTTCTTCTTTTAAGCAAAAGATTCATTTTAAATGAATTAGTTGAATTGTCTATTTATATACCTATATAAAATATTATATTAATTGCGATGCAGGGAGAAACAGGTTGGAGGGATCCAACGGGTATCCTCAAATATTTTAATGTTATTTGTTTTCATATTATTGTTATATGAATTGTTTAACCAATCTGTTTGGACAATGATTTGGTTGTTGGTTGTTGAATTGGAATTCAACAGTGGTGTTATTAATCAATAAACAGTATTGATTAAGTGATTGGTAGCTCTTGGCCTAAAAATCCATATTTTTTTAAAGTATTGAATTACCGTCAGGTGAGTTGAATGAAATGAAGTTATAAAATTTATCTTATAACTGAAGAAAGATTTTGAAATCTATTTTATACTAATTATTTTAAATAAAAGTTTTATTTAAAGAAAATCAATTGTTAATTTTTATTAGTAATTATGAAATGATTTATTATGATAAATTCTTATATTTAAATAAGTGGTATAAGCATGTAAGTCCATAGTTAACCTAAGGGTTAATAATTTGGATTAATTGTTTTATGAACAAATAAGCGGGATAATTTAAATTAATTATGTTATTAAAAAGAAATGATTAATTGAACTAGATTAACAAGTTAACCATGTGTTTCAAGTTGACTAAGTCAACTATTCCAATTGGAAATGGCTATTTAATGAATTCTATTTCCAGTTAATTGAATAGAAATAATTTTGACAAATAGTTGTTTGAACTTAAAGAAATTTCTTAAAAGGTAGGATAATCTTTTATTAAGTATGAAATAAGATTGATTACTTAGTTGACGATTATTAATAAAGTTAATTATTATTTAATAACTTTGTAAGAGAAATTAACTATTTTATTCTTAGTTAATGATGAAGTAAACCACTTTTGCATTAGTTAATGACGAAGTTAGATATTATTAAATTAATATTAATTAAGTCAACAACCTTTTAATTGGAATTCATTTTATGAAATTTACTAAGTTACTATAATAACCTGTTTTTTGTAATTAAATGAATTCCTACGTGACTTTGGTCGTTTTGAACAAGTATATTATAGTTTATTAAACTTGTAGGTCCAACACGGTAATTGTGTTGGATTCCAGAATTTAATATATAAAAGATTAAATGTTATAAAAGAGTTTAAGCTATTATGAATGAATATAAGTTTTGTTTTTATATAAAGGTTCAAAATGAATTGCACAAAGAATTATATTTAAGGATTTTATCGAAATCCAAGTTGAACAAAGTTATAAAAACTAAGCTTTTATAAATAAGTTGGGAAATGATTCCAACTATTAGAACAGGTTTATTAATAGATTTATAAACCTGAGTAGGGTCTATAAATGGAGCTTAAACTTAGATGTTGAAAAATATGAAGTTTGAAATCCAAACGGAAGCCTGAAGGTGGATTGAAATTTAATATGCAAGTTAAGTTTTAATGATTCGATTTAAATTTGAATATTTTAAGTGAGAAAGGAAGTTTTTGAGGATAAAACTAAAATAAGTCTTGAAATATAATTTATAAGGATTTTGATAAAAGGATTCTATTTATAATGAAGTCGAAACTTTATAAACATAGTTTATAAATAGGTTTAAGCTCATGCAAGGGTTTTTAATAAGAGTTTTACTTAATAGTTGAATCAAGTGGAAAGGTGATATTTTAGTAAGAAGTTACTTAATCAACGAAAAAAGTAACATTAATTATATTTTAAAAGAGATTTTCAAAAATAAGTTATAGTTTATAAAATCCATATCTTAAATGGATTAGTAAATGAGATTTTGTGATATCAGAATTAATATCAGTTTTGAGTTACAAGCCTTTATCTATCTTAAGATAAGAACGTTGTTGATTAAGGTCCGAGAGTTAAATAGAATACCCCAACTTGAATGACTTCAGGATTATTTGAGGATGATATTAGTTTGTAATAGTAATTTTTTGGAAAATACTTATTATCTCCATAAGAAAATAATATTACAACATTATTTGCAAGGTTTTGAAATATAATAAAACTGTTGGGTTTTATGTCGTTGGCTTTCAGGTTTATAATCCTAACGTACCGAACTACGACATCGTCTTTCACAATTGAAGGAATCGAGGCATAGTACAATAATCTGGGGCCAGTATATTAATTGTAGGCGACCGAAAGTGTTGATTGGCATCCCAGGGGGTAAATACTTTTCTTTTCAGTGGACAACCGAATTAATATACGTAATCATCTAAAATTTTAGCTAAGGTTAACTTGGGTTTTAATTCTATAAATTGGATTTTTATAAGTTTTAAATATATATAGTTTAAATTTTAATAAATACCTTCTTTATTTCTAAATATGATTTGTACAAGAAAACTTACTTTTGAAAACCATGTTTAAGATTTTTTGAATATTTCAAATATTTATAGGTAACGACATTATCTGATTTTAATATTAATATAAAATACGAATTTGGTAAAGCATAAGTTGTTTAAGATTTTATCTAAAAGATTTTTATATGGTATTAAGTAAGATTTTTGGATAATGTTTATAAAATTTATTAGGATTATTAAGCATTTATTTAGGACGTTTTATAAATTTTGTTAAATCATATGTGTATGTATTTTGATAAATAATATAGATAAGTATTTTTGAAATTATTTGTTGGTTATAAATATTTTGATAAACCTTAAGTAATAAAGAGGTTACACTTATAAAGGCTACCAATTTGTTACAAATATAAGTGTTATGAAGATGTGGCTAAAATTCCAATTTTATAAATAAATAAGGTCATTTTGTTAAGCATGCATGGGTTGGAAATGTAATAAAATACATAAGGGTATATTTGTCCTCGTGCATGAGCCTTGTATGCCAAGTGTCCTTGATTAGAAAAGTGGATAAAAATTTAAATACATAAATAAGATACAGTCTTCAGCCATTTCCCATTCCTAATGCAAATTCTCCGCTGTCGTACTCTTTCTTCTTCTATTTTAAGTTTCCAGTAAATGGAGATTAATTTCCCACTTCAATCAAAAATCCAAAACTCTCAATCATTTCACTTTCAGCCCAAATGAACAACACGGAAGTTGTTTGTATCATCATTTCAGATTTTAGAAATCAGTAGATCGGAATTTTGTTGATTAAAGAGAGAGATATCTCTTTTTTACAGTAAATGTACAAATGGGTTCCAAATCTTCGAAAAATCATAATTCACAATCCAGAGAGAATTAATCGACATCGTCAGCGCCATTGAGATCAAGGAGAACGTAGTATTTTTCTTGTGAGTTTGGTGCGATTCCGCGACGATGTTTAGAAATGTTGAAAATTAGGTTTTGGGTTTGCCGAATGAGAAAGCGACGATAGGCGAGACGGTGAATGGAGTTGTGACGAGGAAGGAGCGAGCTTCGATGTGGCAGAGTTTGGCAAAGTTCGGATCATATCTGTGTCGACACTTTTATGGTTCACGCGGTAATTTTTTTTTCCGCGTCAGGTCTCGGCAATGGACGCCGATTTTGATCGACGGAAATAGGATGGAGCAGGGTCAGTGCAGTTGAGTGAGGTGATAATCGCGAGTTAGGGGCTGGTCTCGGATTGGAATACGTTGGAGTTTTGGTGTGTCCATCGTTCACGATGCGGTGGTTCCAAGTGTGTGAGAGGGAAAGACAGGAGGAGCAAGAAAAAGAATACGCAGTAAGAAGAAAGAGAGGAGATGCGGACCGAGATTGAAGTATTGGACGGTTATGGTGCAATGGGTCGGGTCTTATTTGTTGGTGGTGAGAATTCTATCTAATTTAATTTAAATATTAGTTAACCTTTAAAAGTTCATGTCACGCTCGTTTTAAATTCGATTAATTTACCTTTGGGTCCGTTAGAATCGTATCTGAAAATAGAACATACTGATATAGGATATTGATAACTTGGATTAAATATAAATTTATGAAAAATTAAAGTCCTCAGATATTTATAATGGCGAACATCGATATTAATTCAAACTCAATGTAAAATTAGCAAAGGATCACTAGCTGCTAACGGAAATGGACCGGGAGCAGTACATGTAGCGGTAAATTTGTTTGTTCGCATGGGAACTCGGACATTGGAGATTTTGGAGCTAAGTCAGTGAGAACATCTAATTTAATTAATTATTTAAATTGGTAGTTATTGAAAAACTTTAAGTTCTCAATGATGATTGTTTGGATATGGATGTTTGGGTGTAATGTTTGAAGGAATGTTCATGTAATTAGAAACTCATAGAACACTGATGAGCGTTATCAGCTATAACGCTTGTGCACAGTCAGAATGTTCTTTAATGATTGTGGTTATCTGAGTGAACTCATGCTAGTGTATATGGTTGGTTTGTTTGGATGTTCATGATTGCATGAAATCACACATTATAGTTGCTGATGTATATGGATGATCGATTTAAATCCTCCTTCCGTCTGAATAAAGATTTTGGAAATCAAGTTTTAAATTTAAGAAATGTTTTGGAAATTGGAATATATGAGATGAAAGAGCTTTTGAAATAATTCCAACCGCTTATATTGAATTGAGTTTGAAATTTGGATCATAATTGATTTAAATCATGTACCGGTTTTGTACGACTATTGAAACAAGTCTGGTTAAAATATATATTTTATACTAAGTTCAATGTAATCCAAAATTAGATTTAGAAATTGGAACATGGTTTTTAAATTGAATATATTACTTGGAAAATTATATATATATGTAGGTATGTATGTATATATACCAATCTGTTCTAGGATGACAGAGAGGATAGTGTCTAGGCTTGGGTTTGGAAATATAGTTTCCTGCTCTCCCTGGCTATCCCTAACTGATCCGACGGCCAGGATGGTTAATTCAAAATATAATTTGAAATCTTAATTTAACAACTATTTGGAATTTAAAGATAAATTGGAATACGGTTTTGAAATTATGAAGATTAAAGTAAATTTAAAGGATTGAACTATTTATATTTAAATCGTATATAGCTTAAATCGAACGCGTCGTGTATCAACAGTTCGTTAATATCAATTTTAATTTTTAAATGGATATAACTTGAATGTTTTTGAATTTGATTTAATGGAAACATCGAATTCATATTAACAATGAGCTTTGAATAGAAAGGAGATTTTCAAATTTTTATGTATGATTTTCAAGATATGTTTAAAACAAATTTGGAAAAGTAGTTATACGGACTACCATAACGAAAAATCGAAATAAACAGGTTTATAGCTGTTTTAAATGAAGAAAATTATGGTAAATCTTACTTTTCTTATTTTTAAAGTGATTAGAAATGGGAATATTTGAATTTCGAATGACCTTGAATCTAGCTGATTTAAACAACTATTTTACAGCACTTTTAATAACATATTTTAAATGTTATTTTCAAAGATAATTTAGGTGATTTGAAAGTTATAAATCATGAACTATTATTTCAAAGTATAAAAAGGGTTTTAAAATAGTTGGAAGATTATAAGGCAATTGAAATATTATGTGTGGAATTGTTTACCGATTTTAAGTAAGCTATTTAATTTTGGGAATTTTAAAAGGAGATAAGTTGAGTAGAGTTAGTTTTCAGATATTTGATATGGAATTCCAGGATTTGACGAATACTATCAGAAGCAATAGAAAATATTTACCTCAAGATTCTGATAGCGTTCATCGAGTTTGTGAATTGATATTTAATATAGGTCGGTTAGACTCTATCTAAACTTATTTTTGAATATCAATTGTTTTGGTTTATCGAAAAGGGAATTTTAATCCAAATAAAGATGCGGTAAAGTTAAAGACTTAAGAAGATGGAACGAAGAGGTATGTTTTGAAATATATGGATCGAAGGATTATAAGGTTGGTAAATAAATATTGAAGAGTTAAGATGGTGACAGAATTAATGAAATTCGATGTAAAATCCATCCTTGATCTATAAATGAATTGATAACGACTGGAAGGAGATTTGAATTGAAAATCTTGTATGGTCCATAACTATATTTTTAAAAGTACGATTATTACTTGGGAAGACCGGGATCGAATGTATATTCGAAAACTATTCCAAGTAATAATACGACGTTGTTCGAGACTTAGAAAATAACGAATGAAGACCGAGAATCTTTGAATTATTTGGATTGATTGCTGATGTCTCAGTTGGGATGATCCCCCGATACGAGGTTATAAGTGGCATGAGGTCTGAATATATTTGGAGATTTTCAGATTTTATTCCGTTTAGACCCAGAATGGACTTGTATGGATTGTGTGTCTGACATTGTAATTGAGAGCATAACACTGATTCCCGTTGATATTTATCTGGTTTGTGACGTATGAGCTCAAAATGGTTATGTAATGATGGAAATCAGTGATCATGCTGTGAATGGACAATGTACATACTTAAGATATGAAAAAAACATATATGATCAAGGCATTGCTTATTTAAGCAAAGTTTTGTGTATGACGTGACATCGACAAACCTCACACCCTGGATTGATGATAAACCGGCAGTTAGGTTGCATACTATATATATGATTGATGATGAAAGCTGTGGCGGTGGTACCACTTATGAGCTTGAGGAATAGGGTATGTTCGGGAGCCTGTGTCTGGATGAAAACCATTGATCTACCTCGCGATTTGTAGTTCGTGTCCGTGTATGGATAAAAAAGCCTTATTACATTTCGTTTATGTTCCGGTTAATCTTTCGTGTCAGGAATCATCAAGTTGGAAACCCAAATCTCCAATAAGAGCCATACGGTTTTGTTTGTATACATATATGGCGACATAACATATGGGTACTATGCCGTTTAGGATTAATACATTTATTTGCGAAATGGTTTTCCACATTGTATATTAAGTATTGAAAGAGGATTTTTACGTATGAAAACATATTTGGTTATCATAAGATAAAACTCGTCCATATGGTGTGCGCTTGCATTGTGTGATATAGGATGAGCTTATGATAGTTTTATTTTCCAAAGTCATTACGAATTTATATGCATGGGTATTCACATGGAGTAAACCCATTCCGCTTTAGCGGCATGGTCTGGTGAATATCCCAACTTTAAAATAAACCCTATAAGCAACTGTTTTATGTTCTTACACCAGTCCCATGACTGACCTGCAGTTTATTAATCCTTCCTAAACTCTGGGTGCCCATTAATTTTCACATGGGCAGCTAGTAGTTTTGTAGCACCCTACGTCCGTTAATGTCATTCACAAAGGGAATACATTAAGTTTCGTGGAGCGTTATAAGTAAACAGAACGGAATATTACAAGACGGATAAAGTAGTACTTGAAAAATTTATAACTTTATTGCAGCGAAAACAGAAATAGGTTTGGTTACACCTTCAAAACAACAAAACCAATACATAATATCAGTCTTGTACAAAAGCCTTCAGCGTACATAATTTTAAAGCTCTAACCCCCAACAGGGGATGCCATAAGCAGAATCAAAGCCAAGCAATATATCTATCAACTTCAAGCTAGAAGAAAGAGACATCTGAACTAAGCTTGAGTATTTCCTCCTTGAGAAACTGGGGGGGGGGGGGAGGGACAAAAGAAAAGAGGAGAAACAAACTAGGTCAAACATAAGTTTGGTGAGTCCAGTAACTTTAACAATATAATCATTAAAGTAACAGGATAAGAACACAAACTGGGAAGTAAGAAATGACTGTACATAAGCATGCATGACAAGGTACGTAAGAGGAATAAGATAAACTTTGATTGCGCTTCTAATGATTATAGGGTAATTACTACACTGCACTAATGCTAAATATATCACACCGTTACTGGTTTCATACTGAAAGTTGATACCAATCTTGTAATTGGTAGTCCTCAGGCGTAACATCTAGTAAGAGGTATCCACCCCATACAATCCTTGACAGCCTACTAAATACTAGATGTCTCCACACTACCCCCTTATCACGTAATCGATCGGCTCCTTAACTCGTATATATTAATTGCTTGCGTCACTCGGCCCCGCTTGTTTGTAGATACCTGTGTTGGTCCCACCATAGGGTGTATCAACCCCTATGATGGCAACCCGACACGATTCAAGATGCACAGTGTATGACTACTGATGCCCAGTGCCTGCTTTTTCCACTCCGGAGCACGTGCACGCCCGTACTCCATCGGAACCTACACTGACGCACCACCCGCCGCTATTTTGACCGCTTATAATCAGCCCAGTAATCGTGCCCCACCCTGCCTAGTTTAGGGGTACCGTGATACATCTATGTGGGTTACTGCTAAAATGGGTTCCCGTTACTAGGGTTTCCTAATCAACATGTTATAACGGTTAAGTGTTCTCAATTTAACCTAACCCCATCCATCTGTTTTAATTAACATGTTGTATTGGTTAAGTGTCGCCTACGTATATGTTACTTGACCTTTCCATTGATTCACGCATGTTTATTTAATGGTTAAGTTTGTGGGCCTATATATACTAATATTACCCACCTACCCAAGATTTACTTAACCCTTCCAATTATCAAGTCTATATGTATTATTGGTTAAGCTTGCCTTAACCTTATCCACTTTGTTTATTTAATATTGGTTAAGTTGTCTTCTTACCCATGTTAACTTAACCCCACCCACCTAACTCGTTTAGGTATCATATTCAGCATTAATTAGTTATTAATGCACATACCTCTCACATTAAGTCGGTCACTTGTGGCCTCTGGATACGCCAGGCGGTTTCGGGCAGACTTTCACCACAAGCCAGACTTAGCCTCGTGTCTAAGCATCTAATTTACGCCTTTGACCTCTCACATTAGACTGCCTTTTGCGGTTGCTGGATATGTCGGGCGGTTCCGAGCTGTCTTATACCACAAACCAAGTCTAACCTCGTATCTTAGGCATTCATCTTTTAGCCAATTTATATATTTACTATCCAAGTCTAGATTTATATGTAAATTATCCATAAGTGTGGTCAATTCAAGTTATGCCACATTTACATGTTATGCCTAAAATTACTTAATTAAGTTATACCCAATTCCTCACGTTTCAATCGCACATACAACAAGTTCCAAAAATAAAACGGAGAGGGATAGAGGAGAAACAAAGAATTGACATAAGGAACAAAATAGGCATGTAAAGGTGTACGCAACTCAAGAATCATGTTTCCAATCGGCATGTTGTAGATAAATAATAAGTATGGCTAAACTGAGCAAGTTATATCATAGGCATAAAGATTCGATAGAATTGAATATAAAAGGATCACCAATTTGGTATACAACTTGATAGCTTCCATTGAATCAATTACAACAGTCTCATAGGCATAGGTAATTCAGATTTGGCAAAAGGATAAGCATGAATCAGAATTGATTATCTTACATTTACGCGTAGTTCTAGATTCAATTCATTATAAGTCACGATTCCTATTACGTGCTCCAAATCTGAGAAATAACTGAACTTACCAAATTATCACAAGTTTACACCCAAACCCATTTACGTCAAGTTTCATGTTTGCTTATTATATATAATTTTTCCCAAACCATAGCCATCATCAATTTATGCCTTTTTACAAATCACATGTTATTCAACATTTCCCCAAACTTTTTCCCTATCATTCAAGCGTTATACATGCGTGAATTTCGCATAATATGTTAGGCTCGAAGTTAGCCTAACTCATAAAAAGAAAAAGGAAAAAGGAAGAGTGAATAGAATCATGGTACCAAAATTGGCATAAATATACGAGCATGAACAGGCATGAACTGACAGAATTGATCAGAAAAGCATAGGTTATGAATCAAAAAAAGATGACAACTTGCAAATTTGATAAGATCCATTACAGGCATAATCATATGATCCCAATTTACAACTTATCATAATTACTTTAGTTTAATTAACTTGTGGAATCTACATGAACTCATGGAGATTAAGAAAGAAGAGAAGATCTAGAATCTGATTTCTAAAGTTGATAAGCTAATCTGTTGATGTAGGCTTTGATCTTCCTCTTTAACCTTGAATTTGATTAGTTATGGTGGAGGCTAGGTTAGCTTAGAGATGGACATCATGACGGCTTCATAGAACAGGGTTATGAGGTTTAGGGTTTAGGTTCGATGTGATTATATAGAAGTACAGAATTAATTTGTGCCTTTAGATTAACCTAGGATCCATCTATACCATCCAGTCCAAGAAAATGCGCCATTAGGCCAATTAGAAGTCGCCACGTAGCCCTACGACTTAGAAAATCATCACTGTCCAGAACAGTCAACAGGGGTAGACTCCTACAGAGGGGGTCGAAACTGGTTTCGACACCCTTATAGGGGGGTCGACACCCTTTGGTGGGAATTTTCCCACCCACTTCTTTTTGCTGGTTTGAATTCGAATTTTGATTTATTAATTATTTATTTAGTTCTGATTTAAACTTAAATCTTCTAACCTCCATAACTTCTTTATACGGAGTCCGATTTACGCAACTCGGACTTTGTCTCGAGTAGAATTCCAAGGCGAACGCAATGGCGTAACCCGTTTCCCCTTAATTCCTCTTCTAAAAATTAAGTGTTCTTAAATAATTTAACTTTAATGTTAAAATTACGGGGTGTTACAAGTTTAGTTTTGCAGTTATAGATCATTGGAGTAAGATTCAAAGTGCTTCCTGAGTTAAAGTATACACTAGAGTTGGAGCTTCCGCTATATCATATGGTTCTTCCGTTGAGAGTATATTTATTTTTTCTTCCGCTGTATATGTTGTAGTTCTGATATTCTATGTAACTCTGGTGTAATGTTGTATAATTCAATAAAAAGTTCTGTTATTTTGTTCAATATATGTATGTACCCATAACAATTCGTCTTTATGAGCGGTTTAAGTTGGTTTAATTACTGGCAAAAATCGGGCCAAAAGACGGGTCGTTACAGTTGGTATGTAACGTCCCGCATTTCTATCGGTTTGTATTTGAATATTTAAATCAGTTTAAATATCGAATTAATAATATAAGTGAATTTATATATTAATTAAAACGAAGTTGAACGTATAAAAATATATATTTAATATAATCGAGCCCGTAATATCGCTGCAGTTCATAATTTAACGTTCTGAACTTCAACTGAGTGTACATGACTTGTTTTAAATCAGATTTCTTCGAAACAAGAAATGTTGGAATCTGTTGAACCGTATCCTTCTAATAGAAGTGAAAAATCAAGATTTCGTGTTATAGAGTTGTGACGGCAAGGAATTTCGCTCGGTCCGAACCAGTTGCTAAACCGACCCAGACCGTTCGAAACGCCCTATCGTTTGAGAACATGACAAAATAGAACGCATACAAAAGAACATTTCACTGTATATCACAACAATGCATCAGATTACAAGAATATACAGAGTATAAACAAATAAATATTACACAGAAATATCAGAGATTTAAATTACATTTAAATACATCGCAGCGGAAAATAATACAATACACAACTAGAAGTAGATATACGGATACAAAGCTTTCCGGATATCGTTCCAGCTGTAAACCAGGATCCTGTGAATATAAATCTGCAAAACCAAAACTACTAACTGCCCGTGTCAAAATAGGTGCACCCAGAGTTTAGGTTAAAACAATAAACTCCAGGTCAGTCATGGGACTGGTGTGAGAACTAAAACAGTTAATCTTTATTTTAAAGTTAGGTAAATCAGGGGACCACGCCGTATAACACGGAACGGGTTTCCTCCCAAGAATACCAGTGCATAAAACAAACAGCGCAATGCTAAATAAAGAAAAATGAAGCTGTTATAAGACCCAGGTCCTATCACACAATGCAACGCAAGCCAGGGGATAGGGTTTTCCCTTATAACAGCCAAAGAATGCTTGATACGTTTTAAAACAAATCATTTGATACTATTATAAGTGCATAGTATATAAAACAACTTCAAATCATAAGTATCAATCATAGGCGGCATGGGTACCATATATCATGTCGCCATACTAGGCTCTACAAATAAAACCGCAAATGTCACGTATTTGGAAATTGGATTTCCGTCTGTGAACCGAGGCCAGGGATCGTCCTCTACCGATTCGAGACTGTCTAGCCCGAGCCTCAGGAACAGCCGCAACTGCCCCATGGAGCGACAGGGCCGGTCCACCGATGTGGATTATTATGCCTGAACACTACGTTTCCCCGCCCTTTGGGGCGTAAATAAGCCAACGAATGACTCCATCGGACCCGGATCGTCCGATCAAACCGAGGCGCCTCGCAACAGCAACAACCGCATAGGTGAAAAGTATATAAATGTCAGGGCTGGTAGGTCACTGACACCACCCTAGCTAGAAAGAAACGCATGCCCTCCCTGAGGTCCTCTCCCGTTTTTGGTTCACAACCGGGGTGCGAGGCTCGCGAATTCATGTTACACAAAGTTGTGCCACACAGGCTGTGCTTTGATCATCACCACAAGACTTTGCTTTTCAACAGAAGCCTCGATCAATTGCCACTTAGGCATGCCACACAGGCAATTCACTCCATGCGTTTGATATCCATCAATATATAACCCCTGAGCTCGTACGTCTCAGAGAAGGGCGTTAAGCAAGAGAATAAATTCTCCGCCGCCAAACAGATATATATTTAATAGAGATCAATCACATAGACTAAAATCCAATGTCAGACACACAGTCCATTTACAAGTTCGCTCTGGGTCTGAACGAAACCGGAGGCATCTAGTACCCCACATATCCATCGATCTCCAAGTACGTCTGGACGATCACCAACTGTTTCCATCTTCTTGGGTGTACAGCCCAATCAAGATCATCAGTAATCATCCAAACGACGTGAAGACTTCTGGTCTTCGACCACCGTCTTCATCTTCGACCTATCGTCGTATCAGTTATTCAGAATGGGATAAACCCGGTCTTTCCGAATAACTCGCGTATATTTTAAATAAGTGTTTCACAAACACAACATACACCTCATTCCAATTCATTAGTCACTAACCGTAAATTAATCAAGAGAATAATTCCCCAAATATTAACCCCGAAGGCCGAAACCAACATCAGATCAATATCCAGAAAACCATTCTGCTTGGCTAACCGACAGTCAGTTTCTAAATTTCGCATTCATAGGGAAAGGTTCCCATTAATTTTATCCAAGATAAATTCCTTGAATTTATTCTTTAATCATCTTTTGAATATCAATTCAAACTAGTCGGGATTAACGAACTTTACCGAAGCAATCATTTATTTTAATTTCCCAATCCCAACCTATTCATCCCATGAAGTAAAACTGGTAATACTTCATATCTAACACCACTGTGTTATCGGTAAATTCAATTACCATTTCACGTTCAAATCTAATTAAAGATTTAACTAACGCCTGGAGCAAAACTGGTGATACTCCATTCTCGACCATTTCAATCTAATTAAAGATTCATTAAAACTCCACTTAGTTTTAATCTTTAACGGGGTTAAAGAATCAGTGTCATTTAAAAACACTGTTCACGATAAACCCCAAGATCACATTCCATTAATTATTGGGTTAAAGAACAAGTGTTATTTAAAACACTGCTCACGATAAACCCAAAAATTAATTCGAATTCAATTCCAATTAAATATTATTTAATTGGTACACTTCATTAAATCTAATAAAAAGACTTAATCTTTTCTCAACTGGGTTCAAGAACAGTGTTAATGAAGACACCATTCACGACAAACCCAAATCACATTTGATATTCAATACAAGGCTCTGAATAGAAAATATATCGGCTTATATTCAATATCAAATTCTACGATTAACAAATGTCGTATTGGAAATAACGATATAAATATATATCTTTCAAATTTCCATAACAACATCCGTATAATCACGAATTCCAACATCGAAATATTCCGAAGATAATTTCGATTCAAATCCACTCCAATGCAATCATTGGAAATTCTGGTTATTTTTAAAACCCTTTTCAAATTCAATTTATTTACTTAAAAATAAATAGAATTATAATTCTAGTTCAAAACTAGTTTATTTCGATAAAAATCTATTTTTATCTTTTCAAGTATGGAGTTTTTCATCCCATTTCTTTCTAAATCATTTCTTATGATTTTGCACAAATTATTGCTATTTTTAATAATTTTATCAAGGCCCGTACAGTCGATTTCCATCAACGGCCATCGAACTGCACTTACAGCGACCTTTTTCAAATTTGATTTGGACATAATTCCAAATCCAACCGTTAGATTTCAAATTTCTAATATTCGTTAGAAAGCTCTTTTCGATACAAACCCAACGGTTCCGGTTTTAGGAGAATCCGACGGTCGGATCTCCCGTAATATCCGTTCGAAGTCAATGGTCGAAATTCGCGAACTGCCGCGGCGCGGCGCATTCTATTCAGGCCATTATATTATATATATAATATATATAATATATACTTCGTCGATTTCAATTCAAAACGTGCTTTATAAATCGTTTTAAATTCATTTTCAAAACGGTTTCAACTTCATATTCAATTTCAAATCAAAATTGAATATTCCAATATAAATTCGTTTTAAATTCTTTTTTTTTCAAAATGGTTTCAACTTCATATTCAATTTCAAATCAAAATTGAATATTCCAATTTAAATTCATTTTAAATTCATTTCAAATTGATTTCAATTCAAATTGATTTCAATTTAAATTGATTTCAATTCAATTTCAGTTCGTTTTCAATTCAATTCAATTTCAATTCGAATTCATTTATATTCAATTTCAATTCGAATTCTTTTATATTCAATTTAAATTCAAATTCATTTATATTCAATTCTTTTCAAAATATCAGATTTTGAAATCACTTTCGATATTCATTATAAAATGAATAAAATCGATATAAATATCGTTCACGTCAAAATGGCGTCAATCTAATCAATACGGCTTCATATATTCCTATTTTCAAATATTCTATTTCAAATATTTCTTTTTCAAATATTTCTATTTCAAAACTGGAATGAGGCCCAATCAATTACCATATAATGTTAATTATATGGATTTTCTACAACACATGTATATATCAACAACGATGAATAATCAACCATCATCCAAAGTGCATTCTACACTGTATAAGCATCAAATATAAATATTCAACGCTTATAACAGCCTGTCAATCAATCGATCGACATACAACTAAACAATCGGGATTAGTGTACGTCAAATATCATCCCAATACCCGTGTGGGGTTTCAAGCAACCAAACACAGATTTTTATTTGTGCAGTTGGGCGATGTGTAAAATTTATCGTCCCAATCAATGTCCTTCAAATAGGTGTACATAAACAAACCGTCCGGTTTGTAAATGAATATTTATTTATTCACATTCACGTTAAAAATTATATTTTTAACGATCAAACTATTTTATTCAACCTATGAATATTCTATTCGGTTCATTTATTAAATAAAATGTTATCTTTATTTTTCTAACTTATTTTTAGGAAATTTCGGCGGCATAACGGCACGATACTAAAAACGGGACAAGGCCTAGCCTTATCCCCGGTCTAGTGAAGGCCCACGCCATTCACACTATCAATCCAATCAATTTCATTTCACCAAACAATTCAATTCAAACCAAATAATCTAACCAACTACACAACCAAACAATTAAACAAACAAGCCATCCATGGTCTGTGGATGACGGGTGTCGGGTGCTACTAAACACCGTTTGCATCCTAGTATATATTTATAACTAGAATAAATAAAATTGAGAAGTGAGAAGTTCTCACCAATAGCTATCCTAACTCCACGGCACTTCTAATGCAGGAAACCTTCACTGTTCTCTTCGATATCACTTTCTTTGCCCGTAGCCACTACATATGTAAAAATCACATTTTTACTTCGTTATTCAATATATAAAAATCATATTTTTACTTCGATGTTCAATATATAAAAATCATATTTTTACTTCGATGTTCAATATATAAAAATCATATTTTTACTTCGATGTTCAATATATAAAAATCATATTTTTACTATGCTATGTCATATAGATAAAAATTCCATTTCAAAAATATAGATTTCGTCTTTTCAAAAATATAGACTTCACCTTTGTAAAAATCACATTTTTATTTGTCACATATATAAAGGTGATATTTTTATTTCGTTATGAAAATTATATTTTTACATCGCTATATATATCAAAGATTATATTTCTACTTAGCTACACGAATAAAAATAATATTTTTAACTTGCTACCATGATAGAAACAACATTTTTATCCCTCCTACTATATAAAGATGATATTTTTAATCCTCTACATAAACAAAAATCATATTTCTACCACTTCTATATAGTAAAGATTATATTTTTAATACTTTAAAAATATAAAAATCATATTTTTAATCCTTTAAAAATATAAAAATCATATCTTTATTCTTCTATATACGATAAAATTATATTTTTATATTTCCTATCTTACAAAAAATCCTATTTTTTTATTTGAAATCATATTCTTTTATTTCAATCTATTTCATAAGAAAAAAAAACGATATCCTTATATGGTAATAACTTCATATAACCAAATCATAATACAGTAAAACAAAATAACTTACATCGTTCGAATGGGGGGGGTCATCGTTCGTCGGAGGGTGTAGACGGCGTCGGCGCTGGGTGCTGGTGGAGGAGGATGGCTCGACGTCGGCTGTCATGGGATTGGGGCTCGGTTTAGGGTTTGGGAACATCGGGGAGGAGCGGGGAAAGGCAGGGGCGCGAGGGGAGGCGGTTGGTCGTCTCCGAGGTGGAGGAGGAGGCGGCCTAAGGTGATGCGGCACGCGAGGGGGGCGCAGCGATCTGGTGCGATTTTTTTTTTATTTCTGAGCGACGAGGAAGGTAAGGGGGGCCTGAGCGGGTTAAGGGGGATGAAGGGTTGACTTGGTTTAATTAAATATTTATTTTACTTTTAAAAATCAATAAAGTAACTTTTTACAATGAACTCAAAATCGAACCCACCACCTGTCGTCCACAGCTAATTACCCCCATTCCGAACACAATGGGATATATATCGCAAGCTGATTTGATCGTTTTGATAAGTATCCGTTGAATTTACATTTAAATCACTATATTGAATTTTAAACGTACATTTCAAATTACCGGGGGCACATACTAACTCTAAAAATTCCCAAAAAATATTTTCTAGCTTCGTATTGACGATACGGTCCTAAAAAAACTAGTTTCGTCGAATTCTGAGACCGTTAGAAAAATGGCCATTTCCCAGTCGATTAAAATTAACTGAAACTGGTCAAACGCGTTTTCCTTTGCCACGCTCACATATTGATTCGAAAAATTATGAAATTTGGAATCTAGCAATAATTTTACATCACGAATCCAACAAAAGTGGTTTCGTCGAAATCCGAGGTCATTTGCAAAATGTCCATTTTTAAGGGCCTGAATTCCATAGCGACTATTCAGAATTTTCAACTGGACATATCTTTTGATTCCCGCTATGAAATTTTGATTTTTCGGATTCGTTGGAAAGATATTCACAATTAGATTCAATTATTTTTGGTTTTACCAAAATCCGGTTTATTCGGCACCCGGTACATTCAATTGAAGTTTGAAATCGAATTATCGAACTACCGCGCCATTTTCAATTCCTTTTATAATTATATATAATTATTTATATTCTAACGACGACGTATATAATATATACGTTCCAAATATATTCAAAATAAATTTTTGTTGATATTATTTAAAATAATTCATTTTAAATAATCAAAATTCGATAAAATTGCCAAAATAAAAATTTTAAACTGGCCCAAAATTTCCGGGTTGTTACAAGAGCGGAAATTATGTCCAAATTAAATATTCAGAAAAGCAGCAGCATAATCATTCTCGGCCATAACGGTTATTTGAATATATTTAAATATCGGATCCGAATTTGTACAAGATTCTTTTGAGGCGCATTGATAATTTAATTTTTAGAATTTTACTGTAATTTTTAATTAAATATGCAACTTTTTATTTGAAGTATTTTGCACCCTGTATAAGTATTTCAGGGTTTCAAAGTATGAGTCAACCAACTGGTATTATTATATTTTTGGGATCGTGACACCGCATTGAGTACGACTGTACTCTTATTTCTGTCCATAGCAACTCGAACAGGAACGTAATTTTTTGCAATGCGGTATGCTTAAAACGTAAAGTATACATATGCTAGAAAACTAAAAATTCTGGGCATTTCTTACCTAACTAAAATTATCAAATGCTATAGAAAGGGAATTCCTACCTACTCAAGACTTCACACAAGGTTATCTGCACATTTAAAAGATCTTCAATATCTTTTTACATACGAAAAGCAAGCTCAAGTCGTTGTCATAATTAATGAAGAACAAGGTGTACCATACTGCTATTCTTTTCCCTAACCTAAGCTATGTCATTACCCTAAATAACGAAGACCATGACCTATATCCTATTCTAACCTACATATCCATACACCTACGCTAGTAAATGAGGAGGCATCTTCTGGGAAGGGTATTGGTTAACTTTCCTTAACAATTAAGTTTCCCCTCATCTATAAATAATCACCGCATCTACTTCTTTGTTGCTTTCACGGTCATGCCGATTAATTATTTTTTCTAATAAACAAATATATATAAATAAATATAAACTACTCGTTTGTGATCAACGGAGGAGGGGATGGGTTCTCTCTCCACGGTGGTGAGCTTCTGGACGCGAGCAGCTAGTTGGAGGAACAGTTGGTGATGCAGCGGTGTTTGGAGGGAAGAGTGAATCTTGAAAAGCAAGGACGTGTTGCGTAGGTGGGGATCTGGTTCATGTGGCATGTAGGAGATCTGAGTTTCCATGACGTGAAGTGGTGACCTTTGAAATAATGTACTGGCAGCTTGCGGCAAAGGTATTAGTGGGAGTAAAGAGCTACGGTGGGTTTCACGTGAGAAGGGACGGTTTATGGGTGGTGTTTTCAGTTTGAACAAAGTAGCAGCAGGTGAAAAGGTGCATAGGTAAATGGTAAATCATGAGGGGTACGGATGCATGGAAAATGGTGTGGTAATAGAGAAGAGAAGTAGCACAAATATTATGAAGGAAATGTGTTACGGCATGGACTAGTTTTCCATTCACAGGAGGTGGCACAAGTTCTTTTTAAAGGAGAGATGGTATTGTGTTCAAATGTTGTGGTTTATATTGGGAATGTGAGAGGATGTATGGATGTGAGTATACATGTTTTTGTGAAGATGTGACAGTTCAATACGTTTAAAGTAATAATAACGGTGAGGTGCTTCGAAAGAAGTGGAGCGAAAGGGGGCTTTGCCAGCACAAGGTGACGCGGTCATTTTGAAGGGTACTGGATACTGATGTGTAGAGGAGTGAGAACGCAAGTGTGAAGGGGGAAGTGGAATGTTAAGGTACATGAACAAAGGGGTGGCGGTTGCCGATGTTCGCGGTAACGTTGGGAAACATAATGGCGTTGATAGTGCAACCATAGGAGAGACAATACACATCAGTTCGGCCATGAAGCGTCGAATAGAACAATAGTAAATTCTTGGTTCGAAGAAAGTAAAGAAAAACAGTATAAGGATCGAAAGCAGGAGCTGTAGGAAAACAATGCGGCAAAATTGAACATCCGGGTAAATCAACTAACGCTAATCGTCATTTAACGGTTAACGCGTCAAGGTGAGTTATTTCACAAACTCTGACCTATTTTAAAATAATATAATTATATTTTAAATATTTGTTGAATGTTGTGTGATGGTCACTTAGATAGATTACAGTTAAATTGGTTGAATATCGTCGTATACATACACATCGGTTGGATACTGATTCCATCAATTATAATATTCTCTAGTAGGAATCAGTGTAAATTGTTTGACTAACATCTATGATGCGGGAAACCGGTTGGAGGAATCCGACAAGATTCCTAAATATTTATATGTACTGTTTGCTTCATATGCACTGTTTGAACCCAAATAACATTTAAACCTCGTGTAGATATTAATGTTGAATGGGAATTTAACGTTATTTTTGGTAGACGATATCGATTAAGAGAAGTAGAAGCAGTTGTCCATAAAACCCCTCTTTTTAGTAAGAAGTTGATTGGCCTTCAGGCATATCAACGAAGTAAGTTTTAAAAATTATTTTTTTATTCATTAAAGCGAAGTTTTTAAATTATAATAGAAGTTCTATTATAAACTGGTATTTTATAGTTCTTTTTTATAAACTAAATATAAACGATTATTTAAATAAGTATCAAGCTGTAATTATCCGACAAGTAAATAATTTGGATAATTATTTTAAGGCAAACGGTTAAGAAATATTATTAGATTAATTATATTAATCTAATAAAGTAAAGTAATTAGAATCAGTTACGAATTTACTGATGGTTTGAAATTGATTAAATCAACCATTTATTGGAAATTGATGATTTGATTAATTGGTCTTCAATTAATCTAATGAAATGTTTAGAAATAAATTTATCAAAATTAATAAGATTTAATTACCTTTTTAATTGGTGAAGTTTAATAATATTGAACTAATGTAATTAGTATTATTCATTGATAATGAAGTAAACTGTTTTACTTCAGCAAATGATCAAGTTAATCACTATTTGATTAAAGTAATTGGTTCTTAAATGGATTCCATTTAAGATAGTATTAAGTTTGAATTGAGATGTTTATTTTAATTGGGTATAATAATTCGAATAAGAAGTAAATTTGCCAAAACGACAAAGAACGGGATCGATTTTTGATAAGAGAAGTTTAAAAGAGAAATGTTTTGGGAAGATGAAGTGAAGAGTTAATGACCAATGTAAATAATTATAAACAACCGAATTTTCAAATAAGGATATGGCGTCCTAAACCCATATTTAAAATAAAGCAAGAAATACGGTTTAATTAATATTATTAGTAACAAGGAGTTTAGAGTTACGAACTTTTATCTGTTCTAAGGTAAGAACGTTGTCGATCAAGGTCTGAGAGGTAAATAAAATACCCCAACTTGAACGGCTTCACTATTATCGAGGAACGATATCAGTTTGTAACGGAAAGAGATGTCAAGATTAGTATAAAGGGAATATGGCAGCGTATTGCAAGTCTTAGAACTATAGCGATAAAATATACGCTGTTGACTAGGCTTAAGCGTGACTGTTATGTCAAGATTAGTTATAAAGGAGAATATTACAACGTATGACAAGTTTTGAGCTGTAACGATAAATTAACGCTGTTAACCAAACTTAAGCGCGATTTCTATATATAGCAGCACTTCCTGGGAAATGAAAACAGTTTGGTTTGAAATCCACTTTTTCTAGAGTAATAAGTAACGACAATTGTTCAAAGAAATATAAGAATGTGTTTAGAAAAGAATTGGAGAATCGTTTCAGAAAAATGATGACATCATATGATTAGAACTGAATTAAACCATTAGGATTTGGAACTAGAATTCGACGATGTCGAATGTATTAAAAGTAAATTATTTTTAGGAATTATGATTCTGATAGGATAGTTAGTCTAAACCAATAAATTATAGAATGATATGTAATTAATATTAGTTCTAAACTTGATATTGATTTAACAAGGAGTTGACATAGAAACAGAGTTTATAAAGTGATATAAATTAGGAAAGAGATTTCGGTAAACAAGATAATGGTATTTATTACTTAAATAATGAGTTAGGTGATAAAGATGTTCAGATATCTATAATCGAAATGATATTCACATTTTAAAGTGAATAATGTTTTAAAGTGAACGCTTGACAGATTAAAATGAAATTGGGAATATTCTTCCAATATAGTTAGGGTATATTATCCAAGTGTAGAAAATAAAGAACGTGAAAAGAATGGAAATGTTTCGAACGTTAATAACGTATGTTTTCTAGAACATGCGAGAATAAGAGTTTATAATAACTAGAAATGTTTTCCAAGAAGTATAAAAAGGCTAAACGGGATTTGAGAAATATCAGGTAAGATATGGGAATTCGAATAATAAAAACGAATGTTAAATAAAAAGTACCCGTATTTATGTGATATCTAGTTATACATCTAAATGAATGTTTGTTTTTACTTCGATGGTTAAATAACCGACTATCGAAGTGTTTTGACCATTGTTGTCAATACGGAGAGACCGGTTGGATATATTATCCGGAAACCACTCCGTATAGGCGTAAGCGCTGTGAATTATATTATGCTGAAGATAATTGAAGACGGAGTGAAATGCAAGGGTCGTCCAGTTCCAGAATGGTGCTTTCTGTTTGTCCAGTCCCAGGACAACTTGTATGGACGAGTGTCGGACAGAGTATTTCCAACGGTCACGCCGTTGATTTTTACGAATATACCAAGTTGGTGGGGAGAAGGTAACCTCTCTTTATTCTACACCCAGTGTGCATTTGTGTAATCAATATGTGATTACGGATTTGACGATGTGACATTCAAAGTGAATGGTGATCAGATGTTCTGAAGGCAGATGTAGCCTCTAGCCTCACAACCAGGAAGTAACAAAAAGTTGGTGTAACGCCCCACGTCCATTAATGTCACTCACAAAGGGAATGCATTAACTTCTATGGAGGTTTTAGGTGAATATAGAACAGTAAAATTTCAACAAGACAGATATAAAATAGTACTTGGAAATTTAAAAACTTTATTTCAATTGCAGCAGAAGTCAAAACATGTTTGATTACATCATAACACTATAATCAAAGTCAAGTACAATATCTATCTTGATAAAACAAGTACATAATCCCATTACATAAATAGCCATTAAAAAGAAAGATAACAAGCTGGACTTTACTTCAGCAGTCCAAGCTTTCCAAGAGATAAGCAATCCAATCAGACTCCACTGGAACTTGGCCCAACCTGAGGACCTGAAGGGAGAAAAAGATGAAAAAGAGGGCGGGGTCAGACATAAAGTCTGGCGAGTATGATAATTCTACAATACTATTATCAAAATAACTGGACTAAGGCATAAGCTGGAAAACAAGGAAATGTCTATGAAAGAGCAGATTAAGGACATAGACAATCGCTAAAGGAAACGTTATAGGCGCTCCTAAATACTAAAGGATAAACACTATACTGCACCACACCAGTCACCCTAAAGATTGATTCCACTTAGCTTCACTTAGAAACTTTCTTAATGGCTTTACATACTCCTAGCTGACTACATAGGTGCCGCCTACCCCTATCTCCACTAGGTGTACCCCACTTTCCATTTTTCGATCGGCTCCCTACTCGTAGATACCCGTGCTGGCCCCACAGTGGGGTGTATCATTCCCATAAAGTGGCAACCCGATATAACGGAGATGCACGGCTTATACCTACACGATACAACAACGTCTTATCTACCAGCCCGGGTCCACACACGCATATGAAACCCGTTGGACTTGCGTTGCCACCGCTCCCTGTTTTGGCCTCTTATAGTCAAACCCAGTATGCGTGTCCCGTCCTCGACTTGGGTCGAGCCCACAAAGATACGTTTTGGGATACTGGTTGAAATGGGCCCCCATTATTTCCCACAAGCATTCCACCTAAGCTCGTCCCATTAGTTTATCCACTTAACCCACTTAGTCATGTTCATTTACATGTGTATTTGGTTAAGTCTAATCGTATTTCAAATGCCTCTAAAGGCAACCACTAGATTCCTCATGCCACCCAAGGCACCTACTTAACCCCCATGTCCCACCTTACATGATTATCTGGCTAAGTATTTCTTAATTCATTAAGGCCATAACCTCATAAAGACCTCTCACATTAGACTGGCATTTATGGCAGCTGGATTTGCCGGGCGGGTCCGGGCAGTCTTACACCATAAAAGAGTCTAACCTCGTGTCTTTACAACTGTTATGCTTTAGTTTGGGCCTAGGACCTCTCACATTGGGCCGACAATTGTGACTACTGGATCTGCCGGGCGGGTCCGGGCAGGTTTACGTCACAAACGGGTCCAACCTCGTGTCCTAAGCATTGATTATTATTAATAATCCACTTTCCCCAATTTTAATAATTCCCTACTTGAATTATTAATTAATTCCAAATTTAACAATGTCCATAATTGACTCAATTATGGACATCCCTTTAAGGAATGCAAAATCATATCAATTGCACCCCAATTTATTAATTTCCTAATATTACCCCTACCCCACGTTTGAACGTTTATTCGCAAAATGTATGTTAGACCCTATTAGTCTAACTCATAGCATAAAAGAAAATATTCACAACAACAACATATATATGTGACTAAATAAATCATAACAAGGGGTAAAACTTGCATACATTACAACTTGCATAAGGTTATACATGTCATGGATCTAAGGCTGTCAACTTATTCATAATTCACATAATATGATTTTGATCAAATTTCATAAACTTGTATTGGACATGTGTGAATCAACATCATTAACAATATGGTTTTATATGGGTACACCTAACTCAATAGGCAAATTCCCAAAAATCAAAATTCATTTAATCATAGATTCATGTATATGGCTACACCTAACTTAATAGGCAAATTCCCATATTCAAGATCCAATTAATTTGTAGATTCATGTATATGGGTAAACCTAACCCAATAGGCAAATTCCCATAATCAAGATCTATTATAAAAAAAAACATAAACTTTAAACATGATCCAATTCGCATAAATACTAACATCATGATTTTACAAATTGTATGATTCAACACAACTTAATATGACATCATTATCATATAACATAAGTATTTCAACATATGTGATAATATGAGATCTACAACATATATAAGATTTACAACATAGCATATCATAATTTGCAACATAGCATGATATGATTTACAACATAGCATAGCATGATTAATCACATATGACATAGCATAGGATTATTTACAACATAATCACTTCAACATATATATGATAACATAATAGCATAACAAGAGATCCACAACATAATTTACAAATACATAACAATTCATATCACTTTCTTGTGATCCATTCATAACTTAATCAAATTATTTTATAATAATATTGTGAGATTCATCATACTCACAATTTTAAAGAAGAGAAATAGAAAGAGAGAGAGCTTTTGATTTGATTTGAGTAGATTTAGTTTGTAGATTAGGCCTTCTTCTTCTTTAGTTTGTGACGACTATGCTGAACTCCATGGCAACGACATGTCGGTAGCTCTCCAATTTTTCAAGTGATTTAGGGTTAGAGTCTACCCACTTATTTATAGATGTTAGGATTCATTTAGGCCATTAGATTTAACCTAGAAATAACCGCAGCCATTCAGACCAGATGGGGTTTATCTTATTGACTCAGCAATGAGTCAGAAGTGACTCAGCAAACACTCAGCAAATTAATAAACTTCTATTCATGTTTACATTAACTGCCCATATATATATATATATATAAATATATATATACACACACGCACCTATTCATGAATTCAAATTAATCCATAATTAACTTATGACCATTTCTACACATTAATTTTCCAATTAATGTCTTAATTCCATTTTTCGCCTTTAAAGGCAATTCACATATCTCAAATTTGTCATATGCCTTTTTAAGGCTATTTCATGCAAATTCTCAATATTAATTCTTTTAATTTGTGAATATTAGTATTAACATAAATACAGGGTTTTTCATTCTCCCCTCCTTAAGGGATTTCGACCCAGAAATCTTCAAGTTTATATCCTATCATCAACCATCTACTCAATCAACAAACACTGGCATCCATTTTCCTTATAGACTTCTAATGCTTTCATGTTTAAATGCACAGTGTGTGTCTATGTCCGTATCTAATGCAAAATCAGGCGGTCCACTGATTCAGTTGACCTCCTTGATGCAATTCATGTTAGTGCCATGCATCCATTATGTATGCAAAAGATCCTAATTGCTTACAAACTACTTCTATATGCGTGCACATCCATTCAACCGAATGCAGCATCTATATGATGGTACAACCATTATACATCCATTATACTAAATACATTCATTTATGCAATATGCAATATGTAATGACTGAGCCGATCTAGTGCCTAAAGTGTGTGTATGTATGCATCCACGAGCAACCACTAGCAACCACTTGCATCTATTTTGCATCCATCATACATAACATGTCTCAAACACATGTTTCAACCAGAGGATTATCCTAACTAAAGGTCAAAGATACTAATGAGAGGACATACTAAAGATAAGATAAGATAAGATAAGCGATAAAGGAGAAATTAAAAGACATACCCTAAAAAAGAAAAGGGTATAGAGAACGCATCTTCCCTTCTGTCTCCCAAGTAGCGTTGCTCTCATCATCTCCCCATTGCACTTTAACTAGTCTGACCTCTCGATTTCTCAACTTTTTGATCTCCGACCCAAGAATGCATGTAGGAGCTCGTCTAATTGTTGCATCGCGCTCTATTTCCACCTCTTTAAGCAAGCTCGGCTCTACCACTTCCGCGTTCTTGTGCAAACACTTCCTCAAATGTGATACATGGAATACGTCGTGTACTCCACTAAGTTTCTCAGGCAACTCCACCCTATACGCCATCTTCCCAATCCTTTCTTTTATAAGAAACGGCCCTACAAACCTTGGCGCTAATTTCCCAACGGACCCAAAGCAAACAACATTCCGTAACGGAAACACTTTGATAAAAACCATGTCCCCAATGTCAAACTCAAGATCTGTCCTCCTCTTATCAGCATACGCTTTCTGCCTATCTTGTGCTGCTTTCATCCTCCTTCGAATCAAATCAATCTTCTCCGAGGTTTCACTAACCATATCGGGCCCAAGTAGGATTTTATCGGTAGATTCCCACCAACATGTAGGCGAACGGCAAGACCTTCCATAAAGAGCTTCGAAATTGCCATGCCAATACTAGACTGAAAGCTATTATTATATGCGAATTCTACCAATGGAAGGTGCTCTTCCCATGTACCCCCAAAGTCTAGGATACAAAGCCTTAAAAGATCCTCTAGAATACGATTCACCCTCTCGGTCTGGCCGTCCGTCTGAGGATGATATGCGGTGCTCAAACATAGCTGAGTCCCTACCGCCTCTTGTAAAATCTTCCAAAATTCGCTAGTGAAGATGGGATCACGGTCGCTTACTATACTAGAAGGAATACCGTGCAAACGAACTATCTCTTTAATGTATACAGAAGCCAACCACGGAGCAGTCCTCTTACTTTTCACGGGAATAAAATGGGCACTCTTAGTAAGTCTATCTACTATAACCCAAATCCCCGTATTACCCTTCCTTGATCTTGGTAATCCATCCACAAAATCCATTGAGACGCTTTCCCATTTCCATAGTGGAACTTCCAATGGATGAAGCAACCCACCGGGTTTCTTTTGTTCCGCTTTTACTCATTGGCACACCAAGCATCTAGCGACGTACTCGGCCACATCCTTTTTCATACCGGCCCAAAAGAAAACCTGCTTCATATCTTTGTACATCTTGTCTCCGCCGGGATGAATGGTCATCTTTGAGCGATGAGCATCATCAAGAATGGACTTCCTTAAGTCTTCGTCTTGTGGTACACAAAGTCTATTATCCCTTCGTAACCAAGCAGCAAAACGGACTTTCCTCCCATCTTCCACTTCAAAGATATCCAACAATTCCTCAGTCTCCTTAAGCCAGTCTCTAGCCTCCACAAACGTCTCAGTCCCTTGAAAAGTTTTTCCTCCCATAGCCTTAAATTCCTTGCACGTCTTTGCAAAAGTGTCAACACGAGGAGGAGGAGGAGGAAAGGGTGCAACTGGGGGTGGAGGAACATCTGCTGGGCCTGCAGTGGTGGCCCTAGACTCCAAATATCTCCTAAACCACCCTGGAACCGTCACACCTTCTGGGAGATTAAGATCTTCAGCCATGCTGAAACGAAAAAGGAAAGATTCAAAATGGAGAATTCGAAAGATAAAGATAAGGATATGGCTATTTGGGATAAAGTTTTTCATAAAAACTTTCTCTAAATAACATGTTTTTGAAAGCACTTCTTCCAAAAATACTTTAGAAAAATATTTTTCTAAAAATTTTATCTGTTCTGGTAACCTTATGCTCTGATACCACGTGTAACACTCCACGTCCATTAATGTCACTCACAAAGGGAATGCATTAACTTCTATGGAGGTTTTAGGTGAATATAGAATAGTAAAATTTCAATAAGACAGATATAAAATAGTACTTGGAAATTTAAAAACTTTATTTCAATTGCAGCAGAAGTCAAAACATGTTTGATTACATCATAACACCATAATCAAAGTCAAGTACAATATCTATCTTGATAAAACAAGTACATAATCCCATTACATAAATAGCCATTAAAAAGAAAGATAACAAGCTGGACTTTACTTCAGCAGTCCAAGCTTTCCAAGAGATAAGCAATCCAATCAGACTCCACTGGAACTTGGCCCAACCTGAGGACCTGAAGGGAGAAAAAGATGAAAAAGAGGGGGGGTCAGACATAAAGTCTGGCGAGTATGATAATTCTACAATACTATTATCAAAATAACTGGACTAAGGCATAAGCTGGAAAACAAGGAAATGTCTATGAAAGAGCAGATTAAGGACATAGACAATCGCTAAAGGAAACGTTATAGGCGCTCCTAAATACTAAAGGATAAACACTATACTGCACCACACCAGTCACCCTAAAGATTGATTCCACTTAGCTTCACTTAGAAACTTTCTTAATGGCTTTACATACTCCTAGCTGACTACATAGGTGCCGCCTGCCCCTATCTCCACTAGGTGTACCCCACTTTCCATTTTTCGTTCGGCTCCCTACTCGTAGATACCCGTGCTAGCCCCAAAGTGGGGTGTATCATTCCCCTAAAGTGGCAACCCGATATAACGGAGATGCACGGCTTATACCTACATGATGCAACAACGTCTTATCTACCAGCCCGGGTCCACACACGCATATGAAACCCGTTGGACTTGCGTTGCCACCGCTCCCTGTTTTGGCCTCTTATAGTCAAACCCAGTATGCGTGTCCCGTCCTCGACTTGGGTCGAGCCCACAAAGATACGTTTTGGGATACTGGTTGAAATGGGCCCCCATTATTTCCCACAAGCATTCCACCTAAGCTTGTCCCATTAGTCCATCCACTTAACCCACTTAGTCATGTTCATTTACATGTGTATTTGGTTAAGTCTAATCGTATTTCAAATGCCTCTAAAGGCAACCACTAGATTCCTCATGCCACCCAAGGCACCTACTTAACCCCCATGTCCCACCTTACATGATTATCTGGCTAAGTATTTCTTAATTCATTAAGGCCATAACCTCATAAAGACCTCTCACATTAGACTGGCATTTATGGCAGCTGGATTTGCCGGGCGGGTCCGGGCAGTCTTACACCATAAAAGAGTCTAACCTCGTGTCTTTACAACTGTTATGCTTTAGTTTGGGCCTAGGACCTCTCACATTGGGCCGACATTTGTGACTACTGGATTTGCCGGGCGGGTCCGGGCAGGTTTACGTCACAAACGGGTCCAACCTCGTGTCCTAAGCATTGATTATTATTAATAATCCACTTTCCCCAATTTTAATAATTCCCTACTTGAATTATTAATTAATTCCAAATTTAATAATGTCCATAATTGACTCAATTATGGACATCCATTTAAGGCATGCAAAATCATATCAATTGCACCCCAATTTATTAATTTCCTAATATTACCCCTACCCCACGTTTGAACGTTTATTCGCAAAATGTATGCTAGACCCTATTAGTCTAACTCATAGCATAAAAGAAAATATTCACAACAACAACATATATATGTGACTAAATAAATCATAATAAGGGGTAAAACTTGCATACATTACAACTTGCATAAGGTTATACATGTCATGGATCTAAGGGTGTCAACTTATTCATAATTCACATAATATGATTTTGATCAAATTTCATAAACTTGTATTGGACATGTGTGAATCAACATCATTAACAATATGGTTTTATATGGGTACACCTAACTCAATAGGAAAATTCCCAAAAATCAAAATTCATTTAATCATAGATTCATGTATATGGGTACACCTAACTTAATAGGCAAATTCCCATATTCAAGATCCAATTAATTTGTAGATTAATGTATATGGGTACACCTAACCCAATAGGCAAATTCCCATAATCAAGATCTATTATAAAAAAAACATAAACTTTAAACATGATCCAATTCGCATAAATACTAACATCATGATTTTACAACTTGTATGATTCAACACAACTTAACATGACATCATTATCATATAACATAAGTATTTCAACATATGTGATAATATGAGATCTACAACATATATAAGATTTACAACATAGCATATCATAATTTGCAACATAGCATGATATGATTTACAACATAGCATAGCATGATTAATCACATATGACATAGCATAGGATTATTTACAACATAATCACTACAACATAACAACATATATATGATAACATAATAGCATAACAAGAGATCCACAACATAATTTACAAATACATAACAATTCATATCACTTTCTTGTGATCCATTCATAACTTAATCAAATTATTTTATAATAATATTGTGAGATTCATCATACTCACAATTTTAAAGAAGAGAAATAGAAAGAGAGAGAGCTTTTGATTTGATTTGAGTAGATTTAGTTTGTAGATTAGGCCTTCTTCTTCTTTAGTTTGTGACGGCTATGCTGAACTCCATGGCAACGGCATGTCGGTAGCTCTCCAATTTTTCAAGTGATTTAGGGTTAGAGTCTACCCACTTATTTATAGATGTTAGGATTCATTTAGGCCATTAGATTTAACCTAGAAATAACCGCAGCCATTCAGACCAGATGGGGTTTATCTTATTGACTCAGCAATGAGTCAGAAGTGACTCAGCAAACACTCAGCAAATTAATAAACATCTATTCATGTTTACATTAACTGCCCATATATATATAAATATATATATACACACGCACCTATTCATGAATTCAAATTAATCCATAATTAACTTATGACCATTTCTACACATTAATTTTCCAATTAATGTCTTAATTCCATTTTTCGCCTTTTAAGGCAATTCACATATCTCAAATTTGTCATATGCCTTTTTAAGGCTATTTCGTGCAAATTCTCAATATTAATTCATTTAATTTGTGAATATTAGTATTAACAGAAATACGGGGTGTTACAGTTGGGCTAGGCAGCATGGCTAGTTGGGTCATCCCCAAGCAGGGTGTATTGTCACCAATCTAGAGAAAAATCATATTTATACTTCTTTTCGATTATGTATCTTCGGATTACGGTTGGATGGCCAACAACCGTGGGTGGCAGTATATTCGATACACTCAAGCTAAATGAGTGGTAGGTCATGTGTGGCCGGATTGAAAGACGTTTTTGTTGAAACTAGGTGTATCCCCTCTAGAGTACACTATTCGGAAGGTGCTCCCATACCTTGTCTGTTGGAATCCATTTTCCAATAAGCGCCCTGCGGTTTATGATTTTATACTATATATATGTGGAGCGTGAGATGCAAGGATTCTGCTATTTGGTTATTTATTTGATTAGACATTATTACAATATCACTAAAGTTTGATATAAAAATATGTTGGGTTATAGTAAGGTAAAAACCATCCATGTTTATGTGTTGGCTTGGAATTTACTCACACCAGTCCCATGACTGACCCATAGTTTATTTTGTTTGTTTTCCCTAAACTCTTGGGTGCCCAAATTTGTACGGGCAGTCAAGTGTTTCAGGGTTTGCAGATTTACTTTGAGGAGCTGGAAGCAGAAGGCTTCACCATTAGTTAGTTAGAGATTATTCCCACTGTAATATATATGAGTTGTACTTTGATATGGTATGTATATACAAATTCAGTTTGTATATTTCAAATTTATGTTTTAATATATGTTATTCGTTCCGCTGTGAGATTCGTGTTTACTCTGATTCTGATCTTCTTCTTCTTCTATTCTATTAATTCTATCTTTTCTATCTCATCCTCAAATTTCTTTCTATTAATGATCTGAATTTTCATTCACTTTGAGTCGAATGTGTAGGATATTAGTCAGCTCAAATTGGTACGGATTTTCGGGCCCCTATAGTTGGTGTCAGAGCATAAGGTTAAGTGATTACCTTGGCTCTGTGGCGTAACTCAATAGAGATGGAGTTAGTAATACTCTATTACTCTAAATTGTTGAGTGTATATATATGAGTGCGTATTTGTAAATTAATATAAAAACCGTTTTATATTGTGTTGATTGGTCAGACAAGTGGTTTATGAATTCTGGTCGAAACAGTAATGCAAACTGTGTCAATAGGTGTTTCTAAACTCTTGAACATAGTAACTTGACACAGTATGTTTTGAAAAGAGGGTAAATGAAATAATTTTACCCAAAATATATTTTGATATAAAAATAAGTATATATCTTGATATTATTATAATATATTGGATGTGTGATCATTATTATGATCGAAAAGGATTATAATTGAGTTGGTTGTATAAATAACCAATCGAAATATTATATAAGTATAACATGAAATATCGGATGAACTAAATCTGAATTTAAAACCAGAATTGAATTTAAAACTCTAGAAACTTGGAAAAAAGTTGGAAATAATGTTGGATTAAATATATGGGAATTTTAAAATCATGGGAGAGATTTGGAAATGTTTTCCAACATTTGAAAGATATTTTGAAGAAATTTCTAAATGGAAGCGTTTTGAAATAAGTTTTAATATATAATATAGTATTGAACTCACTTCGGTTACTGGAAAATAATTCCGACGATGTGTGCGCCATCATCGGTGTTCATTTTCGAGTCTCTAAGTGATAGATTACTACCAAAAATTTTGTTTTGAAATAAGTTGTTCAAAAATCCAAATGTTTTGAATTGCTATGTTATGAATATATATATATATATTATTTCAAACTGATTTGAAATAAAAACCTTAGGAATTTGAATTCAGAAATTTAAAATTTACTTATGAAGTAAATAAATAGAAATTTAACTAAGTCAAACAAAATTGGTTTGGATTAGAATGGAATTGAATTGATAAATTAAGAGTTGGAATTAAGTTTGGAATTGGAGTTTGAATGGAGTTTTAAGTGGATGATGTGGTTCGAGGATAATTTGAATGGAAATCAAGTGGAAATGAAATGGTATATGCTGATTGGACAGAAAATGGAAGAGATGGTGTGGAATGGCAGACAAAAAGGTACACGTTAAATTTTAAATTGAATATGAGACGTATGAACCCTTTTGGGCAAGCCATTGGCTGTGTTTTCTTTTGGATTTGGAGAAGGTCCAGGGTGGCGAGTTGTAGTTGTACCGAATGAGCCGTGCAGAGGAGATACTGGCGAAATTATTTGAAAATTTAAGCCGTTAGGAAATTTTCTGAAAGTATTTGTTTATAAGAAGGAATTTTTTTTTAATTAGAATTAATCGGTTCTGTTGAAAATTGAATTTAAGAGATTAAATAAAAGAATTGAAGCAAAGATTGAGTTATGGAGATGTGAAGTATGAAATCTCAACCAAGCAGGTTGTGAGGAGTTAGAATTAGAGCTTCTTCACTTCTTAGCAATTTCGAGGACGAAATTCTTTTAAGGGGGAAGGAATGTAACGTCCCGCATTTCTATTGGTTTTTATTTGAATATTTAAATCAGTTTAAATATCGAATTCGTAATATAATTGAATTTATATATTAATTAAAATGAAGTTGAACGTAAAAAATATATATTAAATATAATCAAACCCGTAATATCACCGTAGTTCGTAATTTAACGTTCTGAACTTCAACTGAGTGTACATGACTTGTTTTAAATCGGATTTCTTCGAAATAAGAAACGTTGGAATCTGTTGAACCATATCCTTCTAATAAAAGTGAAAAACCAAGATTTCGTGTTATAGAGTGGAAGTTATGTCCAAATTAAATATTCAAAAAAGCAACGGTATAATCATTCTTGTCCATAACGGTTATTTGAATATATTTAAATATCGGATCCGAATTTGGACAAGATTCTTTTGAGGCGCAGTGATAATTTAATTTTTAGAATTTTACTGAAATTTTTAGTTAAATACGCAACTTTTTATTTGAAGTATTTTGTACCCTGTATCAAGATTTCGGGGTTTCAAAATATGAGTCAACCTACCGGTATTATTATATTTTTGGGATTGTGAAACCTCATTGAGTACGATTGTACTCTTATTTCTATCCGTAGCGGCTCAGACAGGAACGTTATTTTTCGCAATGCGGTACGCTTCAAATGTAAAGTATACATATGCTAGAAAACTAAAAATTCTAGACATTTCTTACCTAACTAAAATTGTCAAATGCTAGAAAGGGAATTCCTACCTACTCAAGACTTCACACAAGGTTATACGCACATATAAAAGATCTTCAATCTCTTTTTACATATGAAAAGCAAGCTCAAGTTGTTGTCATAATTAATGAAAAACAAGGTGTACCATACTGCTATTCTTTTCCCTAACTTAAGCTATGTCATTACCCTAAATAACGAAGACCATGACCTATATTCTATTCTAACCTACATATCCATACACCTACTGTAACACCCCACGTCCATTAATGTCACTCACAAAGGGAATGCATTAACTTCCATGGAGGTTTTAAGTGAATATAGAACAGAAAAATTACAACAAGACAGATAATAAGCAGTAATTGGAATTCCAAAACTTTATTTTATTGCAGCGGAAATTAAACATGTTTGTTACATCATAAAACCATAAATCAGAGTCAAGTACAATATCCATCTTGATAAAACAAAATACATAACCCCATTACATAAATAGCCATTAAAGAAGATAACAAGCTGGACTTTACTTTAGCAGTCCAAGCTTTCTAAAAGAGAGATAAAGCAATCCAATCAAACTCCGCTAGAGCTGGGCCCACCCTGAGGACCTGGAGGGGGAAAAAGACAGGAACGGAGGGGGCCAGACATAAAGTCTGGCGAGTATGATAATTCTAACAATACTATTATCAAAATAATTAGACTGAGGCACAAGCTGGAAAATAAGGAAATGTCTATGAACTATTGGGTATGGAAGAGCAGATAAAGATAACGTTAAAGGCACACCTAATACTAACGAATAATTACTACACTGCACCACACCAGTCACGCTAAAGGTTGATCCCACTCACCGAACTTAGAAATTATATAAATAGCTTTGTGTACCCCTAGCTCACTACATAGGTGTCGCCTGCCCCTATCTTCGCTAGGTGTACCCCACTACCCACTTTCGATCGGCTCCCTACTCCTAGATACCCGTGCTGGCCCCACAGTGGGGTGTATCACTCCCCTAAAGTGGCAACCCGATACAACTTGAGGATGCACGGCTTATACCTACACGATGCAACAACGTCTTACCTACCAGCCCGGGTCCACACACGCATATGAAACCCGTTGGACTTGTGTTGCCACCGCTAACCCGTTTGGCCTCTTATAGTCAAGCCCAGTAAGCGTATCCCGTCCTCGACTTGGGTCGAGTCCACAAAGATACGTTTGGGTTACTGGTTGAAATGGGCCCTCACAAGCTATCCATCTAATCTTGTCCCCACTAGTACATCCCACTTAACCCTCTTCTTAGTCATGTTCATTTACATGTGTGTTTGGTTAAGTCTTACTAATCGTATTTCAAATGCCACTAAAGGCACTCACTAAATTCCTCATGCCACCCAAGGCACCAACTTAACCCCCATGTCCCACCTTACATGTTTATCTGGTTAAGTATTTCTTAATTCATTCAGGCCATAACCTCATAAAGACCTCTCACATTAGACTGGCATTTATGGAAGCTGGATTTGCCGGGCGGGTCCGGGCAGTCTTACACCATAAAAGAGTCTAACCTCGTGTCTTTACAATTGTTATGCTTTAATTTGGGCCTAGGACCTCTCACATTGGGCTGACATTTGTGACTACTGGATTTGCCGGGTGGGTCCGGGCAGTTTAACGTCACAAACGAGTCCAACCTCGTGTCCCAAGCATTAATTAACACTTATAATCTTTTACCCCAGTTTTAAATATATCCCTATTCAAATCATTAATTAATTCCAATTTTAATGATGTCCATAATTGACTCAATTATGGCCATCCACTTATGGTATGCAAAATCATATCAATTGCACCCCAATTTCTTAATATTAAATCCTTAATATTACCCCTACCCCACGTTATACGTTCGCTTATTCAACGCAAAATATATGTTAGACTCAAATAGTCTAACTCATAGCATAAAGAGAAGTTATCACAACATATATACAACTAAAATAGATCTAATCATAAACGGGGTGAAACTTTCATGTGTGATAGATGTCCAACACCTAAACTTGCATAGGCAAAAACTACAACTTGCATAAAGCTACACATGTCATGGATCTAAAGGTGTCAACTTGTTTGGTAAAATGTCACAATTTACATAATATGATCATAATCCAAATTCATGTATAAACTTGCATATGTGGTTTATGCAACATAATGATGGTGAAAACTAGCATCTAACCCGTAGAACTCACACATGTTATAACCTAATTTTAGATCTAAATAGATGTCATAGGATATGTGAGATTATACATACTAATCAATCTAAACTTTCATAGGTACATGTGATTTATCACGTGAATCATCATAGCCCAAACATATATATAATCAACATCATGATTTGATCAAGCATAAGCTAACTATAACATAAATAATAACATCATGACTTTGTAACATCGCAACTTAGCATAGAAACTTTTAACATATATAACATCATCATCACATAACATAGGATTTACAACATACATGATAGCATAAGATTTACAACATATATAATCAATAATTCACACCATCCTCTTATAATCCATATCACAACTTAATCTAATTAGTTTGCTAATAATCTTATTAAAATCGTCATACTCACAATTAGAGAAGAAAGAGAGTCTTGATTTGCTTTAGAGTTGAGTAGAATTAGAGTTTTGATTAGCTTTCTTCCTTCTTAGTTGGCGGCGGCTACAATGAGTTCCATGGTGATGGCATGACGACGGCTATTCTATTTTTCATGTGATTTTAGAGTGAGAGACTACCTAGGTATATATAGAGTTTAGGATTTATTTAGACCGTCAGATCAACTCAGAACTAACCTGAACCGCTAAATTAGCCAACTCAGCCCTAAAGACACATCAGCAGCTCAAGATTCGGCTCAGCCAAAACCTGGCCGACTGGACCAGGTCGACTGCGCAGTCGACATGGTCCTGGGGGTGTCGACTTCCCAGTCGACTCCCCAGTCGACCTGGGGTGCTGGGCGGGAAATTTCCCGCCTAGCCTGTTTGACTTCAAATTTTGAATTTTGAATTTTCTGAAACTTCCGATGGCCATATCTCCTTCATACGAAGTCCAAATCACGCAGACTCGGACTCTATTTCAACCAGAATTCCGAGACGAACACAATGGCACAACCCGTTTCCCACAATTCTCACATCTGGGATTAGTTATTCTTTAATTTGTGAATATTAATATTAACAGGATTACGTGGTGTTACATTCTCCCCTCCTTAAAGGATTTCGACCCCGAAATCTTCAAGTCAAGAAGAATGTATATCCTAACATCCAATCGCCCATCTACTCAACCATCAAACTAAGGCATCCATTGTCCTTATAGACTTCTAATGCTTTCATGTTTAAATGCACAGTGTGTGTATATGTCCATATCTAATGCAAAATCAGGCGGTCCACTGATTCAGTTGACCTCCTTAATGCAAATCATGATAGTGCCATGCGTCCATTATGTATGCAAAAGTTCCTCAATGCTACATATTATCTCTATATGCATGCACAATCATCATCTGAATGCAGCATCCATATGATAAAAAAAAATCCTCATACATCCATTTTACTAAATACATCCATATATATGCAATATGCAATATGAAGTGACTGAGCCGATCTAGTGCCTAATAGTGTGTGTATATGCGTCCACGAGCAACCACTAGCAAATACTTGCATCCACTTTGCATCCATCATACATAACATGTCTCAAACACATGTTTCAACCATAGGATTATCCTAACTAAAGGTCAAAGATACTACCGAGAGGACATACTAAAGATAAGATAAGTACAAGCTAAGCGATAAAGGAGAAATTAAAAGACATACCCTCAAAAAGAAAAGGGTACAACGAACACATCTTCGCTTCTGTCTCCCAAGTAGCGTTGCTCTCATCATCTCCCCATTGCACTTTGACTAGTCTGACCACTCGATTCCTCAACTTCTTGATCTCCGACCCAAGAATGCATGTAGGAGCTCGTTGAATCGTCGCATCACGCTCTATCTCCACCTCTCTAAGCAAGCTCGGCTCTACCACCTCCGCGGTCTCGTGCAAGCACTTCCTCAAATGTGACACATGGAATAGGTCGTGTACACCACTAAGTCTCTCAGGCAACTCCACTCTATACGCCATCTGTCCAATCTTCTCCTTAATAGGAAACGACCCTACAAACCTTGGTGCTAATTTCCCAAAGGACCCAAAGCGAACAACATTCCGTAATGGAGACACTTTGATAAAGACCATGTCCCCAACATCAAACTCAAGATCTGTCCTCCTTTTGTCTGCATAAGATTTCTGCCTATCTTGCGCAGTCTTCATCCTCCTTCGAATCAAGTCGATCTTTTCTGAAGTCTCTCTAATCATATCGGGCCCAAGTAAGATCTTATCCGTAGATTCCCACCAACATGTAGGTGAACGACAAGGTCGTCCATAAAGAGCTTCGAAAGGTGCCATGCCAATGCTAGATTGAAAGCTGTTATTATATGTGAACTCTACCAACGGAAGATGCTCTTCCCATGTACCCCCAAAGTCTAGGATACATAGCCTCAAAAGATCCTCTAGAATGCGATTCACCCTCTCAGTCTGGCCGTCCGTCTGAGGATGATATGCGGTGCTCAAACATAACTGAGTCCCTGCCGCCTCTTGCAAGCTCTTCCAAAATTCGCTAGTGAAGATAGGATCACGGTCGCTTACTATGTTAGAAGGAACACCATGCAAACGAACTATCTCTCGAACATATACAGAAGCTAACCATGGAGCAGTCCTCTTACTCTTCACGGGAATGAAATGGGCGCTCTTAGTAAGTCTGTCTACTATAACCCAAATCCCCGTATTACCCTTCCTTGATCTTGGTAATCCATCCACAAAATCCATCGAGACACTATCCCACTTCCATTGCGGAACCTCCAATGGGTGAAGCAACCCACCGGGTTTCTTTTGCCCCGCTTTTACTTGTTGGCATACCAAGCATCTAGCGACATACTCGGCCACATCTGTCTTCATACCGGCCCAAAAGAAAACTCGCTTCATGTCTTTGTACATCTTGTCCCCGCCGGGATGAATGGTCATCTTCGAATGATGTGTTTCGTCAAGAATAGCCTTCCTCAAACCTTCGTCTCGAGGTACACAAAGTCTACTATCCTTACGTAACCAACCCTTATCATCTAGGGTATGCCTACGGAGATGGCTTGATGAATCCCCTCTTTTGAGCTTCTCCAATAACTCAACCAACTGTGGGTCGTCTCGCTGTGCCTCACCAATCCGTCCCAAAAGTGTAGGTCTGACCTCCAAGGATGCTAGCAAACTGGGTACAAAGTCAACGGAAGGTCTAAAGTCAAACATAGAGATGAATTCTAAGTTTCGTCGTTCAACAAACAACGGACTCAAGGACAGCCTTTTCCTACTTAAGGCGTCTGCCACCATGTTACCCTTGCCAGGGGTATATGCTATTTCAAAGTCGTAGGACGCTAAGAATTCCATCCACCTTTGCTGTCTTAAATTCAAGTCCTTCTGAGAGAATAAGTATTTTAAAGATTTGTGGTCAGTGAACAATTCGAATTTCTCGCCAAGAAGGTAATGGCGCCAAGACTTAAGCGCGAAAACAATTGCAGCCAACTCTAGGTCATGCGTAGGGTAATTTTTCTCATGCACCCTTAACTGCCATCCACCATAGGCTATTACCCTTCCATCTTGCATTAGGACTGCGCCTAGACCTGTCCAACAAGCATCGGTATGAACAGTAAATGGCCTACTCCCGTCTGGCAGCACTAAGACTGGAGATGAGGTCAAAGCTCTCTTTAAACGTTGGAACGCATCATCACAATCTACGTCCCACGCGAAGACTAGGTTCTTCTTCGTCAGGCGTGTCAATGGAGCTGATATTTTTGCGAAGTCTTTGATAAACTTCCTATATTAGCCAGCCAACCCCAAGAAACTCCTTACTTCGGTAGCATTTTTAGGGACCTTCCAATCTTGGATGGCCACCACCTTCGCGGGATCCACAGCTATCCCTTCTTTGAAAACCACGTGCCCTAAGAACCGTACTTCCTCTCTCCAGAAGTGACACTTAGTAAATTTAGCTTTAAGGTTATGCACTCGTAGAGTCTCCAACACTTCCCTAAGATGTAGGGCATGCTCTTCTTCATTCTTAGAAAAGATCAAGATGTCGTCTACAAAGACCACCATGAATTTATTAAGGTACTCCCTAAACACCCTACTCATCAAATCAACAAAGTATGCGGGGGCGTTTGTCAAACCGAAGGGCATCACTAGCCATTCATAGAAACCGTCCGGAGTCCTAAAGGCAGTCTTGTCAATGCTATCCTCAGCCACTCTCAACTGATGGAAACCAGTGGCTAAGTCCAACTGCGAAAACACTGAAGCGCCAACTAAGTGATCGAAGAGATCGTCAATCCTCGGCAGTGGGTGTCTGTTGTTCTTAGTAATCTTATTAAGTTCTCTGTAGTCCACTCAAAGTCTAAGGGACCCATCCGCCTTCGTGGCAAATACTACTGGAGCACCCCACTCCGATATACTTCGTCTTATAAACCCCTTCTCAAGCAACTCCTTCACTTGCTTATTGAGTTCCCTCCTTTCACTGGCGTACTGGCAAAGATACTGGTTTTGCATTATCCACAAGATATATTCGAAAATCTAACTCCCACTTTGGAGGCAAGCCCTTCACCTCCTCAAACACATCCGAGTATTCTCGGACCACTCTAACAGTTCGTAGATTCTCCACAGACGCGTCAAGCGATTCTAGATAACTTAGCATAACGGAATTTATGGGATTACAAAAGATTTCGAGTGCGTTACCAAGGCGAGTCATGAGCCTAACTACTCTCCTTTCACAATCAAGAACGACCCCATTTCTGGACAACCAATCCATTCCTAAAATTAGCCCATAGCCCATGAAGCCCAAAACATAAGCATCACATCTAAACTCAACGCTAAGTATAGAAATTTTCAAATCCAAACACATCATGGACAAATAAGCTGAGCCCCCAATTGGATTCGAAACAACTAAGGGATCCTCTACTAAACTGGTGTTTAAGTGCAGTGATTCAACTAATGATGTAGAGATAAACGAATGCGTTGCGCCCGAATCGAATAAGGTATGGACAGGATGATCAAACAGAAAAACTAAGCTTTCAACAGAAATGGTTCTACCTCGCTCTTGCAGCGGTGGGACCGCGAGAGCCTGAACTTGTCCCCTTGCCTGCCCTGGTGCCATAAGAGCCTGCACCTGTCCTCCCGAGGTAGACCCTGCCCTCTGCCCCTTCTTTGGGCAGTCCTTCACTAGATGTCCTGCTTCACCACAGTGAAAACAGCCAGTCTTCTTTTTCTTTCTGCAATCCTTGCTGAGATGGCCTAATATCCCACAGTTAAAGCATCTTTTCTTTCCTTTGTCATTATTGTCTTTACCACCCTTCTTTTTTTGCTGTTGTGGTTTCTTCTGATCCCCTTTCTTCTCGGGTGCCTTATTAGCTTTAGCGCCTTTCTCCTCGTGCATGAGTGCCATGTCTACTAACTTCTCAAAGGTGGCCCCCATAGGGATGTGGGTCATAGCCAACCACTGCAATGGCTCATTCAAGCCTTTAACGAACCTTTGAGCCTTCTTCTCCGGCATGTTCACTAAGTCTAAGCCAAACCTTGCTAACTGATTAAATTTGTTGACATATTCTTTCAGTAATGAGTTTCCTTGCTTTAATGTCAAGAACCTTTCCATATTTAGATTCTCTTCTGCCATTGAGAGAAACTTTGCCTCAAACCTACGTCTGAAATCCGCCCAAGAGTCAACAGGACGCTCCCCATTAGTGACCTCCCACCAATACGAGGCCTCTCCCTTCATTAACCAAGCTGCTAATTGGACTTTCCTCCCTTATTCTACTTCAAAGATTTCTAGCAATTCTTCCACCTCCTTAAGCCAATCTCTAGCTTCCACAAACGTTTCTGACTCTTGAAAAGGTTTACCACCCATAGCCTTAAATTCCTTGCATGTCTTTGCAAAAGTATCAGCGCGAGGAGGGGGAGGAGGAGCGGGTGCAACTGGTGGTGGAGGAACATTGGCTGGACCTGCAGCGGCCCTAGCCTCTAATAACCTCCTATACCATCCTGGTATCGTTACACCCTCCGGAAGGTTAAGATCTTCAGCCATGCTGAAACAAAAAAGGAAAGATTCAAAATGGAGAATTCGAAAGATAAAGATATATGGCTATTGGGGATTGTGTTTTTCATAAAAACTTTTCTGTTTAAATTACTCATCAAGACATGTTTTTAAAACACTTCTTCCAAAAATACTTTAGAAAAATAGTTTTTCTAAAAAATTTATCTGTTCTGGTAACCTTAAGCTCTAATACCACGTGTAACTCCCCACGTCCATTAATGTCACTCACAAAGGGAATGCATTAACTTCCATGGAGGTTTTAAGTGAATATAGAAAAGAAAAAATTACAACAAGACAGATAATAAGTAGTACTTGGAAATCTAAAACTTTATTTTATTGCAGCGGAAATTAAACATGTTTGTTACATCATAAAACCATAAATCTGGGTCAAGTACAATATCCATCTTGATAAAACAAATACATAACCCCATTACATAAATAGCCATTAAAGAAGATAACAAGCTGGACTTTACTTCAGCGGTCCAAGCTTTCTAAAAGAGCGATAAAGCAATCCAATCAAACTCCACTAGAGTTGGGCCCACCCTGAGGACCTGGAGGGGGAAAAAGATAGAAATGGAGGGGGTTAGACATAAAGTCTGGCGAGTATGATGATTCTAACAATACTATTATCAAAATAATTAGACTGAGGCACAAGCTAGAAAATTAGGAAATATCTATGAACTATTGGGTATGGAAGAGCAGATAAAGATAACGTTAAAGGCACACCTAATACTAACGAATAATTACTACACTGCACCACACCAGTCACCCTAAAGGTTGATCCCACTCACCGAACTTAGAAATTATATAAATAGCTTTGTGTACCACTAGCTGACTACATAGGTGCCGCCTGCCCCTATCTCTGCTAGGTGTACCCCACTACCCACTTTCGATCGGCTCCCTACTCGTAGATACCCGTGCTGGCCCCACAGTGGGGTGTATCACTCCCCTAAAGTGGCAACCCGATACAACTTGAGGATGCACGGCTTATACCTACACGATGCAACAACGTCTTACCTACCAGCCCGGGTCCACACACGCATATGAAACCCATTGGACTTGCGTTGCCACCGCTAACCCGTTTGGCCTCTTAAAGTCAAGCCCAGTATGCGTGTCCCATCCTCGACTTGGGTCGAGCCCACAAAGATACGTTTGGGTTACTAGTTGAAATGGGCCCCCACAAGCTATCCACCTAAGCTTGTCCCCACAAGTACATCCCACTTAACCCTCTTCTTAGTCATGTTCATTTACATGTGTGTTTGGTTAAGTCTTACTAATCGTATTTCAAATGCCACTAAAGGCACTCACTAGATTCCTCATGCCACCCAAGGCACCTACTTAACCCCCATGTCCCACCTTACATGTTTATCTGGTTAAATATTTCTTAATTCATTCAGGCTATAACCTCATAAAGACCTCTCACATTAGACTGGCATTTATGGCAGCTGGATTTGCCGGGCGGGTCCGGGCAGTCTTACACCATAAAAGAGTCTAACCTCGTGTCTTTACAACTGTTATGCTTTAATTTGGGCCTAGGACCTCTCACATTGGGCTAACATTTGTGACTACTGGATTTGTCGGGCGGGTCCGGGCAGTTTTACGTCACAAACGTGTCCAACCTCGTTTCCCAAGCATTAATTAACACTTATAATCTTTTACCCCAGTTTTAAATTTATCCCTATTCAAATCATTAATTAATTCCAATTTTAATGATGTCCATAATTGACTCAATTATGGCCATCCACTTATGGTATGCAAAATCATATCAATTGCACCCCAATTCCTTAATATTAAATCCTTAATATTACCCCTACCCCACGTTATACGTTCGCTTATTCAACGCAAAATATACATTAGATTCGAATAGTCTAACTCATAGCATAAAGAGAAGTTATCACAACATATATACAACTAAAATAGATCTAATCATAAACGGGGTGAAACTTGCATGTGTGATAGATGTCCAACACCTAAACTTGCATAGGCAAAAACTACAACTTGCATAAGTCTACACATGTCATGGATATAAAGGTGTCAACTTGTTTGGTAAAATGTCACAATTTACATAATATGATCATAATCCAAATTCATGTATAAACTTGCATATGTGGTTTATGCAACATAATGATGGTGAAAACTAGCATCTAACCCATAGAACTCACACATATTATAACCTAATTTTATATCTAAGTAGATGTCATAGGATATGTGAGATTACACATACTAATCAATCTAAACTTGCATAGGTACATGTGATTTATCACGTGAATCATCATAGCCCAAACATATATATAATCAACATCATGATTTGATCAAGCATATGCTAACTATAACATAAATAATAACATCATGACTTGTAACATCACAACTTAGCATAGAAACTTTCAACATATATAACATCATCATCACATAACATAGGATTTACAACATACATGATAGCATATGATTTACAACATATATAATCAATAATTCACACCATCCTCTTTTAATCCATATCACAACTTAATCTAATTAATTTGTTAATAATCTTATTAAAATCATCATACTCACAATTAGAAAAGAAAGTGAGTCTTGATTTGCTTTAGAGTTGAGTAGAATTAGAGTTTTGATTAGCTTTCTTCCTTCTTAGTTGGCGGCGGCTACACTGAGTTCCATGGTGATGGCATGACGGCGGCTATTCTATTTTTCATGTGATTTTAGAGTGAGAGACTAGCTAGGTATATATAGAGTTTAGAATTTATTTAGACCGTCATATCAACTCAGAACTAACCTGAACTGCTAAATTAGCCAACTCAGCCCTAAAGACACATCAGCAGCTCAAGATTAGGCTCAGCCAAAACCTGGCCGACTAGACCAGGTCGACACCCAGGTCGACTGCGCAGTTGACCTGGTCCTGGGGGTGTCGACTGCCCAGTCGACTCCCCAGTCGACCTGGGGTGCTGGGCGGGAAATTTCCCGCCTAGCCTGTTTGACTTCGAATTTTGAATTTTGAATTTTGAATTTTCTGAAACTTCCGATGGCCATATCTCCTTCATATGAAGTCCAAATCATGCAAACTCGGACTCTATTTCAACCAGAATTCCGAGACGAACACAATGGCGCAACCCGTTTCCCACAATTCTCATGTCTGAGATTAGTTATTCTTTAATTTGTGAATATTAATATTAACAGGATTATGGGGTGTTACACCTATGCCAGTAAATGAGGAGGCATCTTCTGGGAAGGGTATTGGTTAATTTTCCTTAACAATTAAGTTTCCCCTCATCTATAAATAATCACCGCATCTACTTCTTTGTTGCTTTCACGGTCATGCCGATTAATTATTTTTTTCTAATAAACAGATACATATAAATAAATATAAACTTCTCGTTTGTGATCAACGGGGGAGGGGATGGGTTTTCTATCCATGGTGGTGAGCTTCAGGACGTGAGCAGCTAGTTGGAGGAACAGTTGGTGATGCAGTGGGGTTTGGTGGGAAGAGTGAAGCTTGAAAAGCAAGGACGTGCTGCGTGAGGGATCTGGTTCATGTGGCATGTAGGAGATCTGAGTTTCCATGACGTGAAGTGGTGACCTTTGAAATAATGTACTGGCAGCTTGCGGAAAAGGTATTAGTGGGAGTAAGGAGCTACGGTGGGTTTCACGTGAGAAGGGACAGTTTATGGGTGGTGTTTTCAGTTTGAACAAAGTAGAAGTAGGTGAAAAGGTGCATAGGTAAATGGTAAATCATGAGGGGTACGGATGCATGGAAAATGGTGTGGTAATAGAGAAGAGAAGTAGCACAAATATTATGAAGGAAATGTGTTACGGCATGGACTAATTTTTCATGCACAGGAGGTGGCGCAAGTTCTTTTTATAGGAGAGAGTGTATTGTGTTCAAATGGTGTGGTTTATATTGGGAATGTGAGAGGATGTATGGACGTGAGTATACATGTTTTTGTGAAGATGTGACAGTTCAATACGTTTAAAGTAAGAATAATGGTGAGGTGCTTCGAATGAAGTGGAGCGAAAGGGGGCTTTGCCAGCACAAGATGACGCGGTGTTTTGAAGGGTACTGGATACTAGTGTGTAGAGGAGTGAGAACGCAAGCGTGAAGGGGGAAGTGGAATGTTAAGGTACATGAGCAAAGGGGTAGCGGTTGCCGGTGTTCGCGGCAACGTTGGGAAACATAATGGCGTTGACAGTGCAAGCATAGAAGAGACAGTACACATCGGTTCGGCCATGAAGCGTCGGATGGAACAATAGTAAATTCTTGGTTCGGAGAAAGTAAAGAAAAACAGTACAAGGATCAAAAGCAGGAGCTGTAGGAAAACAATACAACAGAATTGAACGTCCGGGTAAATCAACTTACGCAAATCGTTATTTAATGGTTAACGTGTTAAGGTGAGTAATTTCACAAACTCTGACCTATTTTAAAATAATATAATTATATTTTAAATATTTGTTGAATGTTGTGTGATGGTCATTTAGATAGATTATAATTAAACTGGTTGAATATCGTCGTATACATACACATCGGTTGGATACTGATTCCATCAATTATAATATTCCCTAGTAGGAATTAGTGTAAATTGTTTGACTAACATCTGTGGATGTGGGAAACCGGTTGGAGGAATCCGACCAGATTCCTAAATATTTATATGTACTGTTTGCTTCATATGCACTGTTTGAACCCAAATAACATTTAAACCTCGTGTAGATATTAATGTTGAATGGGAATTCAACGTTATTTTTGATAGACGATATCGATTAAGAAAAGTTGAAGCAGTCGTCCATAAAACCCATCTTTTTATTAAGAAATTGATTGGCCGTAAGGCAAATCAACGAAATAAGTTATAAAAATTATATTTTTTTATAATTAAAGCAAAGTTTTTAAATTATAATAGAAGTTCTATTATAAACTGGTATTTTATAGTTCGTTTTTATAAAGTAAATATAAACGATTATTTAAATAAGTATGAAACTGTAATTATCCGACAAGTCAATAATTTGGATAATCATTTTAAGGCAAATGGTTAAGAAATATTATTAGATTAATTATATTAATCTAATAAAGTAAAGTAATTAGAATCAGTTACGAATTTACTGATCGTTTGAAATTGATTAAATCAATCGTTTATTGGAAATTGATGATTTGATTAATTAGTCTTCAATTAATCTAATAAAATGTTTAGAAATAAATTTATCAAAATTAATAAGATTTAATTACCTTTTTAATTGGTGAAGTTTAATAATATTGAACTAATGTAATTAGTATTATTCATTGATAATGAAGTAAACTGTTTTACTTCAGCAAATGATCAAGTTAATCACTATTTGATTAAAGTAATTGGTTCTTAAATGGATTCCATTTAAGATAGTATTAAGTTTGAATTGAGATGTTTATTTGAATTGGGTATAATAATTCGAATAAGAAGTAAATTTGCCAAAAAGACAAAGAACGGGATCGATTTTTGATAAGAGAAGTTTAAAAGAGAAATGTTTAGGGAAGATGAAGTGAAGAGTTAATGACCAATGTAAATAATTATAAACAACCGAGTTTTCAAATAAGGATATGGCGTCCTAAACCCATATTTAAAATAAAGCAAGAAATACGGTTTAATTAATATTATTAGTAACAAGGAGTTTAGAGTTACGAACTTATATCTGTTCTAAGGTAAGAAAGTTGTCGATCAAGGTCTGAGAGGTAAATAAAATACCCCAACTTGAACGGCTTCACTATTATCGAGGAAAGATATCAATTTGTAATGGAAAGAGATGTCAAGATTAGTATAAAGGGAATATGGCAGCGTATTGTAAGTCAAAGCAATAAATTATACGCTGTTGACTAGGCTTAAGCGTGACTGTTATGTCAAGATTAGTTATAAAGGAGAATATTACAACGTATGACAAGTTTTGAGCTGTAACGATATTAACGCTGTTAACCAAACTTAAGTGTGATTTTTATATATAGCAGCACTTCCTAGGAAATGAAAACAGTTTCGTTTGAAATCCACTTATTCTAGAGTAATAAGTAACGACGTTTGTTCAAAGAAATATAAGAATGAGTTTAGAAAAGAATTGGAGAACCGTTTCAGAAAAATGATGACATCATATGATTAGAACTGAATTAAACCATTAGGATTTGGAACCAGAATTCGACGATGTCGAATGTATTAAAAGTAAATTATTTTTAGGAATTATGATTCTGATAGGATAGTTAATATTTAGGTCTAAACCAATAAATTATAGAAGGATATGTAATCAATATTAGTTCTAAACTTGATATTGATTTAACAAGGAGTTGACTTAGAAACAGAGTTTATAAAGTGAAATGGGAATATAAATTAAGAAAGAGATTTCGATAAACAAGATAATGGTATTTATTGCTTGAATAATGAGTTACGTGATAAAGATGTTCAGATTTCTATAACAGGAATTATATTCACATTTTAAAGTGAATAATGTTTTAAGGTGAATGCTTGACAGATTAAAATGAAATTGGGAATATTCTTCCAATATAGTTAGGGTATATTATCCAAGTGTAGAAAATAAAGAACGTGAAAAGAATGGAAATGTTTCAAACGTTAATAATGCATGTTTTCTAGAACATGTGAGAATAAGAGTTTATAATAACTAGAAATGTTTTCCAAGAAGTATAAAAAGGCTAAACGGGATTTGAGAAATATCTGGTAAGATATGGGAATTCGAATAATAAAAACGAATGTTAAATAAAAAGTACCCGCATTTATGTGATGTCTAGTTATACATTTAAATGAATGTTTGTTTTTACGTTGATGGTTAAATAACCGATTATCGAAGTGTTTTGACCATTGTTGTCAATATGGAGAGACCGGTTGGATATATTATCCGGAAACCACTCTGTATAGGCATAAGCGCTGTGAATTATATTATGCTGAAGACAATTGAAGACGGAGTGAAATGCAAGGGTCGTCCAGTTCTAGAATGGTGCTTTCTTTTTGTCTAGTCCTAGGACAACTTGTATGGACGAGTGTCTGACAGAGTATTTGCAACGGCCACGTCGTTGATTTTCACGAATATACCAAGTTGGTGGGGAGAAGGTAACCTCTCTTTATTCTACACCCAGTGTGCATTTGTGTAATCAATATGTGATTACGGATTTGACGATGTGGCATTCAAAGTGAATGGTGATCAGATGTTCTGAAGATAGACATAGCCTCTACCCTCACAACCAGGAAGTAACAAAAAGTTGGGCTAGGCAGCATGGCTAGTTGGGTCATCCCCAAGCAGGGTATATTGTCATCGATCTAGAGAAAATTCATATTTATACTTCTTTTCGATTCTATATCTTTGGATTACGGTTGGATGGCCAACAACCGTGGGTGGCAATATATTCGATACACTCAAGCTTAATGAGTGGTCGGTCATGTGTGGCCGGGTTGCAAGACGTTCTTGTTTAACCCAGTGTATCCCCTCTAGATTACACGGTTCGGAAGGTGCTCCCATACCTTGTCTATTGGAATCCATTTTCCAATAAGCACCCTGCGGTTTATGATTTTATACTATATATATGTGGAGCGTGAGATGCAAGCGTTCTGCTATTTGGTTATTTATTTGATTAGACGTTATTACAATATCACTGAAGTTTGATATAAAAATATGTTGGGTTATAGTAAGGTAAAAACCGTCCATGTTTATGTGTGGGCTGGTCTTACTATTATCTTCTTGTTTTGAAAAGGATTTTCAAAGTTAAACAGTATGGTTAGAGTTTACTCACACCAGTCCCATGACTGACCCAGAGTTTATTTTGTTTGTTTTCCCTAAACACCTGGGTGCCCAAATTTGTACGGGCAATTAAGTGTTTCAGGATTTGTAGATTTACTTGGAGGAGCTGGAAGCAGAAGGATTCACCATTAGTTAGTTAGAGATTATTCCCGCTGTAATATATATGAGTTGTACTCTGATATGGTATGTATATACAAATTCAGTTTGTATATTTCAAAGTTATGTTATAATACATGTTATTCGTTCCGCTGTGAGATTCGTGTTTACTCTGATTCTGATGTTCTTCTTCTTCTTCTATTCTATTAGTTATATCTTTTCTATCTCATCCTCAAATTTCTTTCTATTAATGATCTAAATTTTCATGCACTTTGAGTCGAATGTGTAGGATATTAGTCAGCTCAAATTGGTACGGATTTTCGGGCCACTACATAGCAGAGATTTGGTAATACAAAGCTATGGGGTACAAAAGATAGGGCTCATCAGAGTTATATTATCTCATTTGAGATAGGGTTAGAAATGCCCTAGAATGGGTTTCTGGAATATTGTGATTGATAGAGCATATTTGAAAATAAATTATTTTGAAACAAAGTAAATTGTTTGAAAGATAACTTTTAATAAGAATTTTCGAGTTATTTTATGCGATGTCATGATTGGACTATCGAGTATGTAAGGGTTTTGAATATACGTCTGATCAACGTATATACGAAGTCCAATATGCGCAGTAGATATAGAGTCACACTCTAGTCGCTCGAGGATGATTCTACTGATGACTATGGCACCATCAGTACTTATTTTCAAGTTTCTAGAGTGGGATGACTATATGATTCCAGTTAAGACGCTGAGGAATACTTAAACAATTTCGATATGTTGAAATATTAATGGAAGTAATGTAAGGACAATATGTAATAAATGCAAATCAAACTATTTTTTATAACCAGAAAGGATTTTAGAAGTAAATTTCACTTAAAGATTAGAAAATGAATTTCGGGAAAATAAAGATAATTCATTAAGAAAGTATTTCTAAAATATCACCCATATTTCAGAATAAACAAGTCATAACAAATGCTGGATATAAATTTTAGATCTAATATGTTATACTTCTAGAGGAATGTTAAATAAGTTAATATAAGCAATAGATTTGTAAGTCAATAGGAACTATTAATGATAATATGCAAGATAAACTCTTTTGCTTGGAAGTATATTTTAGCAAATCAAAATCCCTTAAGAAATATAAAGATGATTTTGACTTAATTTAAGAAATTGTAAAAAAAGACGATTTAACTTTAACTAACATCTAAGTAGGAAGTTAATGAAAACCGAATGTTCCAAGAATAAATAACTTATAATTATATCTTTGGGTATGCTCGACTTTCCTACCTTGTTCTATGTTAGCTCCATTGTTTAAACTCGAACCGTTTGTTAGTGGGTAGCGTTGTTCATACTCTCTTATCTTATGAACTTGGTCAAATATCGTAACTCGAACTGTCATACTTTTGGTATCCTTTTTAATATTGAACCCTTAATTATACATCTCTACTTGATTGGAGTACGTGCAATTTGATTTGTCTCATATACACACACACACACACACACACCCCACCTTGTGCCTCTTGTAGAATGAAACCAAGATTTAATTCGAACTAGATAGCTTGTTTATCTAGGAAATTATGTTAGCTTAACCTCAACAAACAAGCCATACATAGTAAGAAGGCAAGGAAAAATTAGATCCTTGAAATATTAAATTTGAAAAAAATGAGTTATGAAAATGTTAAGATTATTAGTTGAAAAAACCCTAGCATGAACATGTATATGCATAATCAGAGTGCGTAAAGGAAGCGTGATGGTATGTTAAATAAAACTGTTTTAAGAGATTTTCTACTAGTTAAGTAAGGAAAACTTTCTAAACAAGATTTGATATTTAACCGAGAAAAAAAAGTTATATAATTTGGGTTCTAAAGTGGATTTAGAGAAAAAGTTATCCAGTTATGTGAATATGACAACTAAAATATGAAATCCAACTATTGAAGATATGGACATTATTTGGAAATCTTGAGAATATTTGAAACAGTTTAGAATTTCATCTAAAGGAAGTGTAAATGATTATTTAAAAATTTGGAATGTAGAAGGGCTTATTTGGAAAAGATGTTAAAGAAATCATATTAATCAAATTTGATTGAAGTGAAATTATACGGTTATATGAACGTTAACTTAGCTAATTGGATGTTTTGAAATCAATAAGGACGTAAGATGCTGGAAATGATTCGTAAAATATTCCGCTTAGTAAATGTGAATAAGATCATTTATTTTGGAATATAAAACCTAACTTGTATATTTGAAAGCTGAAATTTTATTTCCAAGCGATCGAATTTGTTTTTCCAAATACTTAGGATATGATGAAGGGTTAATAAAAGAAGTTCACAAATAAAAGAAAGTTTCAATGACTTAAATCCCGATAATTTTAAATAATTGATTAAAGTATTTGTAAACTATGGATTGCGAAATGATTTACGGCTTCGGGAGATAAAATGATTTGGATTGTTCGTGCAACTCGTGACAAAACTGAGATGTGATTGGATTGCGTAATTGGGTGGTACTCACTAGTCATCATGAGGGAAAACTTCTCGAACTAATAGATTTATTTTATTTCATTATAGAGTATTTGAAATTTTGAAGGAAAAATCGGTTCTAAAAATCCCGAAGTAAGGTATGATTATTTATATGGAAGAAATATATAATATTTCAACGTTTTGAGATGAAAATGGGATTCTAAGTCAGAGAAATTATTTTATGATTTTCAATTACACTGCAAAATATGACTTGTAACCAGAATATAAACTCAAACCTTTTTAATTAATCTTTCTGACATTTTATCTTTACATAACGATTTAAGTTTATATAAGTTTTGATTAAAAGCTTTACAAATTTAATCATATGAAATTCTGATTTGATAAGTTTCGAATTAATAGAAATTTGTAAGGAAATTTTGTTTCGACAATGAGATTTAATTCGCTTAAGAAATTTTTTATGACTCTCCTTTTTAAGGACGAAAAGCCTTAAGAGGGAATAAATGTAACAACCTAAAATTTTAGCTAAGGTGAACTTGGATTTTTATTCTATAAATTGGATTTTTATAAGGATTAAATATATATATATATATAGTTTAAATTTTAATAAATACCTTGTTTGTTTATAAATTTGATTTATACAAGAAAACTTACTTTTGAAAACCATGTTTAAGATTTTTTGAATATTCCAAATATTTATAGGTAATGGCATTATCTGATTTTAATATTAATATAAAATACAAATTTGGTAAAGAATAAGTTATTTAGTATTTTATCTAAAAGATTTTTATATGGTATTAAGTAAGTGGATAATGTTTATAAAATTTATTAGGATTATTAAGCATTTATTTAGACCGTTTTATAAATTTTGGTAAATCATATGTGTATGTATTTGATAAATAATATAGATAAGTTTTTTGAAATTATTTGTTAGTCATAATTTTTTGATAAACCTTAAGTAATAAAGAGGTTACACTTATAAAGGCTACCAATTTGTTACAAATATAAGTGTTATGAAGATGTGGCTAAAATTCCAATTTTATAAATAAATAAATAAGGACATTTTGTTAAACATGCATTTGTTGAAAATTTAATAAAATAAATAAGGGTATATTTGTTCTCATGCATGAGCCTTGTATGCTAAGTGTCCTTGATAAGAAAAGTGGACAAAAATTTAAATACATAAATAAGATACACACTTCAGCCATTTCCCATTCCTGATGCAAATTCTCCACTGTCGTACTCTTTCTTCCTCTATTTCAAGCTTCCAGTAAATGGAAATTAATATTCCCACTTCAATCAAAAATCCAAAACTCTCAATCCTTTCACTTTCAGCCCAAATGACCTATACGGAAGTTGTCCATATCATCGTTTATGATTTTTAGAAATCAGTAGATCGGAATTTCGTTGACTAAAGAGAGAGATACCTCTGTTTTACAGTAAATGTACAAATGGGTTCCAAATCTTCGAAAAATCATAACTCACAATTCAGAGAGAATTAATCGACGCTGTCAGCGCCATTGAGATTAGAGGAGAACGTAGTATTTTTCACGTGAGTTTGGAGCGATTCCGTGACGATGATTAGAAATGTTGAAAATTAGATTTTGTGTTTGCCAGAGAAGGAAGCAATGATAGGTGAGATGGTGAATGGAGTTGTGGAGAGGAAGAAGCGAGCTTCGATGTGGAAGAGTTTGGCCAAGTTCGGATCATACCGACGTCGATACTTTTATGGTTCACACGGCTTTTTTTTTTCGTGTCAGGTCTCGTTAATGGACACTGATTTTGATCGACGGCAATAGGATGGACAAGGTCGGTGCACTTGAGTGAGGTGATAAGGGCGAGTTAGGGGGTGGTCTCGGATTGGAATATGGTGGAGTTTTGGTATATGCATCGTGCACGATGCGTGTGGTTCTAAGTGCATGAGAGGGAAACACAGTAAGAGCAAGAAAAAGAATACGCAGTAAGAAGAAAGAGAGGAGATACGGATCGGGATTGAAGTATTGGACGGGTATGGTGCAATGGGTCGGGCCTTGTTTGTTGGTGGTGGTAATTCTATCTAATTTAATTTAAATATTAGTTAACCTTTAAAAGTTCATATCTCACTTGTTTTAAATTCGATTAATTTGCCTTTGGCTCCATTAGAATCGTATCTGAAAATAGAACATTGATATAGGATATTGATAACTTGGATTAAATATAAATTTATGAAAAATAAAAGTCCTCAAGTATTTATAATGGTGAACATCGATATTAATTCAAACTCAATGTAAAATTAGCAGAGTATCACTAGCTGCTAACGGAAATGGACCGGGAGCAGTATATGTAGCGGTAACGTTGTTTGTACGCATGGGAACTCAGACACTAGAGATTTTGGATCTAAGTCAGTGAGAACATTTAATTTAATTAATTATTTAAATTGTTAATTATTGAATAACTCTAAGTTCTCAGTGATGATTGTTTGGATATGGATATTTGTGTGTAATGTTTGAATGAATGTTCATGTAATCAGAAACACATAGAACACTGATGAACGTTATCCGCTATAACGCTTGTGCACAATTGGAATGTTGTTTAATGATTGTGGTTATTTGAGTGAACTCATGCTAGTGTATATGGTTGGTTTATTTGGATGTTCATGATTGCGTTAAATCACACACTATAGTTGTGGATGTATACGGACGATCGATTTAAATCTTCCTTTTGTCTGAATAAAGAAATCTATTTTAAATTTAATAACTGTTTTCGAAATCGGAATATATGAGATGAAAGAGCTTTTGAAATAATTCCAACTGCTTATACTGAATTTAGTTTGAAATTTGGATCAGAAATGATTTAAATCATGTATTGGTTTTGTACGACCATTGAAACAAGTCTGGTTAAAATATTATTTTATACTAAGTTCAATTTAATCCAAAATGAGATTTAGAAATTGGAACATGGTTTTTAAATTGAATATATGACTTGGAATTTTTTTTATACATATACACCAATTTGTTCTAGGATGACAGGGAGGATAGTGTCTAGGCTTGGGTTTTGAAATATAGTTTCTGGCTCACCCTGGCTATCCCTAACAGACCCGACGGGCATGATAGTTAATTCAAAATCTAATTTGAAATCTTAATTTAACAACAACTATTTGGAATTTAAAGATAAATTGGAATACGATTTTGAAATTATGAAGATTAAATTAAATTTAAAGGATTGAACTATTTATATTCAAATCGTATATAGCTTAAATTGAATGCATCGCGTAGCGACAGTTCGTTAGTATCAATTTTAATTTTTAAATGGTTATAACTTGAATGTTTTTGAATTTGATTTAATGAAAACATCGAATTTATATTAATAATGAGCTTTGAATCATTGGAGCAAGATTCGAAGCACTTCCTGAGTTGAAGTGCTCAATAGAGTTGGAGCTTCCGCTATATCATATGATTCTTCCGCTAAGAGTATATTTGTTTTTTCTTCCGCTGTATATATTGTAGCTCTGATATTCTATGTAACTCTGATGTAATGTTGCATGATTCAATAGAAAGTTCTGTTATTTTGTTCAATGTATGTATGTACCCATATTAATTCGTCTTTATGAGTGGTTTAAGTTGGTTTAATTACCGGCAAAAATCGGGCAAAAAGAAGGGTCATTACAATATACAAGGCCATTTCCTACAAATAGTCTTCTTTCGAATCGTCTCTTTGAGAAAATAAAGTAGGATTAGTCTATGCCATCTTATATTACTATGTTAGGTGTTGTACCAACAAAGCCTACTGAGAGACAAAAGCTAGGGGAGCAAATGGGATTAGATACTCTAGTAGTCCTAGCCATAATCGATGGATACTATGTGACAACTGACAAGGACAGTATATTAATTGGAAGGCTCATCAAGAGAATGTGACTGATTAGTGAAGTCTTGTCGAGAACGTAACAGAGCCAAACGGCTAGTATATTAATTGGAGGTCCAAGTATATTAATCTGGGAGGGTTGGAGGGAACTATTTATGCAAACTGGCTCCAGAGTGACTTAAAATATATCAACTGATTTCTTACTGCAGGTTGGGCTGGTTAGCATCCAGGATCCCTTGAACTCTCCCATATACGAGACGTTAAATATTGGACCGATCCAGTATATAAGAGGTGCGTAAAGACTTTTCTAACAATGTCAAGTAGATGAGGTATGACTGTGTTCACTAGGGGAATGGAGTGCTTTCGAGTCAATAAATTTCTTCCCTACATGTTGTGATACCCTAGCAGACTGATCTGATTTGTCTTAAGCTCTATGTTGTCCTATTCCCGGAAGAAGGGGGATCTTTCAACCGAAACCCCCAAATAGAGAGGAGGGAGATTGATTCAACAGACAGAGTTCTTCTCTAGAGCAACTCTACCACACTGAATTTTTTAATCTTATTATGAAATAACCAGCAAATAAAAGGAATTGTTATTGCTTAGCGCTTGTGCCAAGGAACTTCATTAACATGCTTTACTTAATAATGTTCGGCCAAATTGGAAGTATGATTATACTTATACCATTCGGTTGAGTATATAACATGATTTTCCAGATAATTAAAATAGTATGGGTATTGAATACACGTATTCCTAGGAATAAGTTAATAGCTATGATTTTTGGGTTAATGTAAACAAGAAGTTATACAGATTTGGAAATGAAAGTAGATATTGGTATTATTATTTCCATATAAGCGTTAGTATAAACTTTTATTGGCAAATTTTTTGAAGATAAATTAAACTATTGAGGTTTATATAATAAATAAGGTAACATATGACATTGTTAAATCCACTTAAGAGTTGTATATGGACTTGTACCATTCGACTATGTATATTTAGCGATATTTCGTCAAAGTAAAGGAAATCAAAAAGGAGATTTTGTGTATATATATGTCGATATTTCCAAAGTAAAAGAATTGAAAAGGGGTTTGTGTTTATATAAAGATATTTACAAAATAAAGGAATTGGGAAGAGGTTTTGTGAAAATATAACGATATTTTCGTGGTAAAAGGGAATAAAGAGGAGTTTGATGAATACGTTTATTCTAATGGGTATAAGTATTGGCTATTGTTTTCGAAGTAACGAAAACAAGTGAGATTTGTGAATATAAGGTCCATTTGAGATAAGTATGAAATCAATTTTAAATTTATGAAATAATTTTAATGAAAGGACCTGAGCTCCTGAAGTACTGATCTATATTGTTTTTTATTTCATAATTAAAAACCCGACTATCAATAAATATTTTTTTGGCTATTGATGTGTTAGTTCGAAGAGACCAGGATGAGAACTGGACCTATAACCACTTCGAACCAACATTGTGTTCAAAAACTAACTTGTAGGGATGATTATGAAATGATTTGAAGATACAGATCTTCGGAGTAAAAGAGTTGCTCGCTGATGTCTCTAGTTAACAACTAGGATTATACTTGTAGGAGTAACTCAGACGTTCTGGGACATCTTCGGTTTCGTTCGTTTGTAGAACGAACCTGCATGGACAAATATCTGACAAATTATTTCTAAAGATCTCGTACGTTGATTTTTACAATTATATCGAGTATGGTGGCAAAGAAGACAGCATCTTTTAGCTTAACACCCAAGTATATTTCTGCAAATCAATTAATTTTTGGATTGATCTAACAATGTGGCACTCAAAGTTAGATGTACTGTCCTAAAAAGATAATCATTACCTCAAGCCTCATCAACCGGGAAATGACTGAAATCGAGCAGGAAGCATGGCTATGTGGATCATACCCATTATGGTATATCATCACATGATCTAGAGAAATCGATGTCTCTTTTTGTATGCTTCGTAATTAGTACGGTTGGATGGCCAACAACCGTAGTGATGATATATTCAATACACTCAGGTTGAATGATTGGTCGATCATGTGTGGTCGGGTCGCAAGATGTTCTTGTTGAACCAGTGTTCCATCTCTAGAGGACACTGATCGGAAGGTGACTTCATACCCAGTCATGTTGGAAATCCAATTTACAATATGAGCCGTACGTTTTTAGTTGTATCCTGATTATGTTGGAAAGTGAGATACAAGATTTTCAGCTATATCCTATTTTATTTGTAGATCGATAGACATTATTATAATATCATTGGATTTCGATATAAAAAGTGATTTGGGTATGGTAAGATAAAAACGTGTGATAGGTTTATGTATGGACTTCTCTTACAAGAGTTCCTTTCTTTAAAAGGTTTTCAAAAGTTAATCAATTTGTTTTTAATGTGAGCTTCTCATTGAAAAGTATTCCAGACTGATCCGTGTATGTAATACTTGGGTTAGACCGAGTATCTTTTCCAGGTAGCACTGGTTTTGCTTGGAGCTTCAGGAGAGGAGCTAGAGTCGGGGAGTACTCTTGTATTTAATCATATTAATTTATTTTTGTTTTGGCTGATCAGGTTATGTACTCTGATGACTGTATTCATGTAGATATAGTAGTTTTCTCTTTGTGTAAGAGCTTTAATATATTATATCTTATTTATTCCGCTGTGAGATTCGTGTTTACTCTGATACTGTCGTGTTATATTCTTCTTATTCTTTTATTCTAACTTTTCTTTCTTTCTCTTTTCTCACCCTCTAATTTCTTTCTTCTAACCACCTGCATTTTCTGTGCATTTTGAGTTGACGTGTGCTATTAGATGTCAACTTAAGTTGTACAGAAAAAGTGGGTCCTTACAAACCTAGTCCTAACCACTTAATACCCAAGAAGAGAAAGGTCAACCACTTAATACTTTTTTCCTAAGGCAAGCCTACTTTACACATAATGCACACATACATACTAGACATCCCACATTCAATCGACCACTTGTAGATGCTAAATTTGTCGGGTGGTTCCAGGCAGGCTTCTACTACAAGTTGGGACTAACCTCGTATCATAATGTATTAATTATAAAGGCTCATAGCACTTAGCCCCCTCACATTAACTGGGATTACTTGTCGATGTTGGATATGCCGATTGCTTCTAGGTTGACTACTACAAGTTATAGTTAACCTTATATCTATGTGTCATTAATATATCTAAGACCATTAACACACATACAAACATACAAATTCCTATGGGAACATTTCAGCTCAAATTCTTAATTTAACCATATTTATTATGCACTTGATACGTATAATTATTACATTATTTACGTTATATATAAGCGTGAATTAAGCGAACGCAATTAACGTCCTAGTCCGTTTTGAAAACGTCAATCTGTATTTCAAATTAGAGGTGTATAAGTTATTATTTCCCATATTTTCTTCAATTATGGCATACATGTACATATTAACATGTAACAATCAAAATGGGGGAAAAGCAATAACAACACAAAACTTGCAACCTACTTTTAACTTGATTACCCAATTAAGAAAAGATAAACAAAGTGTCATATACCATATATATATATATATATATATATATCATTCCTATATTTAATGGATTCACTTTTAGGTATGTTTACATACAAAACCTCAATATTTGAATACCTTGTAAACAATATGTACAAATACTCTGTGTAAAAGTAATAGGGATTTAAACCTATTCAATTTACAATTTCTCCCAAATCCAAACCTTTTGTACAAAACCATACATATGAAACTACGTAAAATTGAAATTAGATGAATCTGACTAAACATAAAGAATTATACAACACTAGCCATGCTTTTCTTTTATTGATTCAGTAATCTCAAAACCACAAACTCAAATAGATTGACAATTCCTTCATAAAAACATAAACAAATGGAAGGTTTGTAGGGTTTTACTATTGTGTTCTTTTTGTATGAACTCAAGCCTTTCTAGGCACAATAATCCAAGTCTTAAACTAACAAATTGTAGGGAAATAGAAAATTCAGATGGATTCCACTCATAGTGTTATTAGGGAGAGCAATAATAGAATAAAATAGAATAAGATTTGGAATTGGCCTTCGTGAACAAATGTGCTTCAGCATTTCAAATATATATATATATATATATATATATATATATATATATATATATATATATATATATATATATATATATATATATATATAAAAGAATAACATATTAGAATCTTATATATATATATATATATATATATATATATATGAATCTAAATTCCAGAATAAATCCATGTTAGAATAGAATAGAGGAGATAGAATAGATTAGGGAAATAGAAGAAGACCTAAACCCATTTTCTTTTCTGGAATTAGAGATGGTAGAAAGGCATCATGGAGACATAGAGAAGAAAGATTGTAAAGTTTGGAGTGAGGGTTTGAGGTCCTATTCATAGTTGACATCATGCATATGGACCATTAGATTTAGTAGATAAAATCTAAGTAGTCCATTTGGTAAAAAAAGTATAAATAATTCCCTCTTCAAAAAAACATTCACTGGGCTACCATACAGGATGGCGGTCGATCGTTCCTACAGGAGGGCGGTCTGGTCAACCCCCCTTTTAGGGTCGAGCCCAAGAGAGGAATTCCCCTGAATGTTTCTTTTTATTCATTCGTTGATTGATTTTATTTACTTCCTGCCTTATATTACTTGTTCTCTTCCCCCTTTATGTATATATATATACACACATACACAATTTGGAATTCAAAAGGAATATTCTTTTCATGATTATCCAAATTAATATTTTCTTGATTTGTATATTTATTTACCTGAAACTCAAACATTGTACGTTAATATATACACAAACTTAATTAATTGATACTTTTTGCAAATGGACTCCATTTTAAGGAAATAAAATATGAAAATGGATCAGAATCTCGCCACGTACACAACTACATTACTTTCTTGGCCCAATTCCTAATTGTCCAAAATTCCAATAACCTATTAAATTATATTAATTATTATCATTTATTTTATTTTTTGGCAAAGCCGACCGGTTTTTATGGTGACCGCAAACACCTATTTTTATAACTAATAATAAAAAATATAGTATGGTATAGGTGATTATAGTTAACAATCAGGTAATTTGGTTTTTAAGGTGGATCTTCCACCGCCTATGGAATTTATAATGTTCCATCCACTCTAGGTTCCTAAAGAACTAGACTACAAATTACATACATACTCCACGCAGGGAGACTGTACTATGCTTACTCAATACAAACAATATAATATATTACATACAGAACCAAGTAAAGCACAAATTGCATGTTTGAATTCAAATGCCATAACATGTCACTTATGCACAGAGGCACATCCCTTCGACTCTAACTTCTTAAGCCACACAAAACATGACCATCATGTTGAGCACGAGTTCCATATTTTCTGCCAACCATCTCAAAGTAGAAACACCATCAACAGGGTACTTAGAGATGGGACATAACATAGATTCTTACCTTACCCGCCAATGCTACCAGCCTGTACATGATCGAAAATAGCTTGGTAAGGCGAATACACCACTAGACAAACCGACAAAGGTCCGCACCAAAGCATCACATGGATTTCCTACTGTCACTGGTGAATCCCGTCGAAATAGTGACCAAACATTACAGATGAATAAATATGAACCAAGCAGTTAAACGCTACATACCGTTTTCGTTCTCTAAGCACAAGATGACTAAAAAATATGCACCAGTCACCAGATCTAAAAGACAAACTACAACAGAAAAAACAGAATCGACTATGGTGGACTACCAACTAGATGAGAACAGATAAACATTGAAGACCATTTATGCTAATATGACCTGTCACAAACACGAACGACGAGACGCGAAATAAAATTGAATCAAACAGAGTTGTTGCTCAACTGTTGGCTCCACGCTGGTGCCAGACTTTCAAACAACATATTACAAACAGTTGAATAACTCGTGAAAGTAATTACCTGATTTTGTAATGCACAGTGATGGAAGTGTGGCCTGTAAAGTTTTTATGGGGGAAGCGAGGTCATATCTGGCAAGGGAGAAGAAACTTGGGCCATCGACACTTAGAAAGATACCATGGGAAAGCTTAGCTTATGAGGAGATGAAGAAAGTTATTTGAGGGCACCACACATAGCGTAAACAAGGAATATGGAAAAGAAGAGATTGTGTGGAGTCAAACGTGAAGATAGAGGATCGATTTAGTGGCGGTACCAGAAGCGTGAAGAAGGTTTGAGAGGAAAAGGAAGATTCCTTGAATCCATTAACAGTTCCCTCGAAATAATGAAGCTTTTGGACTCATCAAGTTATTTTAAATTATTAACCTAAGTATATTTTTACGGGGTGTTACATTCTCTGCCCTTATTAGATATTTCGTCCCAAAATCTTTTAAAGGGGTGAAGAATACAACTCTCTCTGAGAAACCATGTTATACACCAATGTTGTTTAAAAACATCTATATATATATATCTGTAATTCATAGTGATTATGAACTGTAAATTTGCTAATAAAGAGCTCATTCCTAGCGTGTATGTGCAATAAGTGGTGCAACATGTATGAAAAACATCCTAATATGCATATAATACTATATGAGTGCACTGTGCATATATATTGCCATCGTCTCTTACCATCCAATCTAGCAACCACAATGCAACCAAAAACGAGACATTCGGAGAACAATAATTACTCAAGAAAAGCTCTGAATGAGTATGCGTAATCTTCTCCTTAGTTTCCAGGTGCTTTGCACATGGTTATCTCCTCACTGAACTTGGACTAGGAGAAAGACTCGTTGCGGAGTCATTTGATTCTGTGCTCTAGGATATTTGCATTGGCATAGGGCACCCTAAACTACCACTCAAAGCCTTCTATATCCCCAAAATCGCTAAGGTCGAGTCTGTCAGCTAATCATGAAGGCATTTGCGAAGATGAAAAACATGGATAACATTTTGGACCCCAAACAAATACTTGGTAAAAGCCACTCAGTATGCCATCTTCCCAATCCTATCCACAATTCGAAAAGGCACAATAAAACTAGGAGCTAACTTCCCAGTCTTCCCAAACCGAACTATCTTCTTGATAGAAGAAACCTTAACAAATACCAAGTTTCCAACATCGAAGCCTAATTTTTCCTCCCACTATCTGCGTATGAATTCTATCTGTCTTAGGCAGCCTTCATTCTCTTTCGAATCAAAGCGATAATCTCTATGGATTCATGGATAAGACTTAGTTCAAGTTAAACCTTATCGGTAGTTTCCCACCAAAAAGTTGGCGATTTGCATGGTCGCCCATACAAAGTTTCATAAAGGGCTATAATAATCATCACTTGGTAACTGTTATTGTACGAAAACTCAACCAAAGGTAAGTGTTGCTCCCATGCTCCTTCGAAATCAACTACGCAAGCTCTGATCAAATCCTCCAAAAATATATTGACTCTCTCTGCCTGGCCGTTTTTTGCGGATGATAGGCTGTACTCAAACTCAGGATCGTTCCCAAAACTTCTTGAAGACTCTTCCAAAATTTTCTAGTAAATAATGGATCTTTGTCACTTACTATAATAGTTGGAATCATTGTGGCCTAACAATCTCCTTAACATACAACTAGGCCAATGAGGCGGTGGTTATGTTCTTCTTGATAGGAATAAAATGGGCACTCTTCGTTAACCAGCCCATCATCCCCTAAATGGCTTCTTTCCCCTTCTTACTCCTAGGAATCCCATCAATAAAGTCCACAGAAATGTGTTCCCTTTTCCAAATAGGGATTTCCAAGGGTAACAAAAGTCCTTTAGGCTACCCTTGCTCAGCGTTCACTCTTTGCCAAGTTAAACACCTTGAAACAAACTCTCCTGCATCTCTTTTCATTTCATCCCAATAAAAACTTCTCTTTATGTCCCTAAACATTTTGTCGCCTCTAGGTGTATGGTCATTCCTAACCTATGACATTATTCAAGAATATCCTCACTAGGATCTACACTCCTAGACGCACAAACCCGACCATCCCTCCTCAAGCTACAACTATCATCAACATAATATCTACTAGAATAAGGGAAAGATTATCCCCTATTTTTTTTCCTTTAACACCTTTAACTCATCATAATAGTCTTGCTCTATCTTGATCCTTTCCAATAGAACTAGCCTTGTCTCCATAGCTCTAAGAAATACTTGCAAATTAAAACTGGAAAGAAACTCTAACTGTCTCCATTCCTTGATTGCACTAAGGACAGAGTGCTTTCGACTCAAAACATCGGCCTTGACGTTACCCTTCCTAAGGGCATACTGGATAGCAAAATCAAAAATGCAAGATATTCCATCCATCTATATTGGCGAAGGTTCAGATATCTCTGAGAAAAAAAATAACTAAGAGACTTGTATTCAGTGAACAATTCAAATATCTCTCCAAGAAGATAATGTCTCCATATTTTAAGAGTGAAAACCACTGTTGCTTAATCCAAATCATGGACGGGGTACCTTTTTCTCATGGTCCTTACGTTGTCTACTTGCGTAGGCAGCTACTCTACCCTCATGCATAAGTACTGCTCCAAAACCGGTCCCACATGCATCCGTAAAAATTATGAACATCTTTGTTCCATCTGGGATAATAAGAATAGGCGCACTTGTGAGATTTCCCTTCAACCTCTTAAAAGAAATTTCACATTACTCAGTCCATACAAACTTATGATCCTTTTTCGTCAATTGGGTTAGAGGGGTTGCAATCTTCACAAAGTCCTTAATAAATTTCCATTAGTAACTTGATATCCCAAGGAAAATCCTTACCTCGGTTGTATTCCAGGGTATCTTCCACTCTTAGACCGTCCCTTCCTTTGCAGGGTTTACTTCTACTCCCTTTTTCAAAACAACATGCCCTATAAACATAACTTCTTTCTTCTAAAAGTGGAATTTTGAGAATTTAGCTTTAAGTTGGTTCTCTCTCAGAATCTCAAGTGATCCATGTACTCATTATGGTTCTTAAAAAGGATAACAATATCGTCCACAAATACTACCACAGTCTTATTGAGTATGCCTCGAAATAACCTACTCATAAGATCTAAAATGAAAGCAGGGGTATTCATCAAATCCAAAGGCATAACCTCACATTCAAACAGTCCACCTGGTGTCCTAAACTCTGTCTTGGGCTTACTCTCTTCCAAAATCCTTAATTTGTGAAATCCAGTAGCTAAGACTATTTGGGAAAATATTTGGGCTCCTCCCAAATAGTCAAACAAATCGTCAATCCTTGGTAAAGGATATCTGTTCTTCTTGGTCAACTTGTTAAGTTTCCTATAATCCACACATACTCTTAGAGATCCATCAAACTTTTTGGCAAACAATACTGGTGTACCCCATTCAGAGGTACTCCTAAGAATAAACCCTTTCTGCAACAATTCCGAGATTTGTTTGTCAAGTTCTCTCCTTTCTTTAGGAGCCATGTGCCTCAAAGGCAATACTATAGGCCTCGCATCCTTTTCGAGGTCTATTCCAAATGACATTTCTTGGTGGGGTGGGAGTTCTAAGACCTCCTCAAAATGTCTGAAAACTCACATACAATTGGTACTAAATATGGTCGTTCTAAATCAGAAGATAACGAAAACAAGGCCGAATTTCTATTCCCGATCTTATGTGGGATAACTAAGCTGCAGCCTCCACGGCTTCTCAAACAAACTATCCTCCTATTGCAATTTAATAAGACCCCATAAAACGAGAGCCAGTCCATTCCCAAAATAAGTCCATACCCCTCAAATTCAAGTACATATGCATCACAAAAGAAGTCAACATTACTAATATCCAATACTAGGACTTTACAAGCAACAAAAAGCTTCATAGTCCCTCCGATAGGGTTAGACTTCTCTATCGGATGGCTAGCAAGGGATATAGTAAGTTTCAAAGAATCAACAATCTTCCTAGAAATTAAGGAATGGGTGGTTCTCCAATCAAATAGAGTACACAAAGAAATCCCCAAGATAGAAATTATACCTTCCAACGTAGGCTATCCTTGAACTCTAGGGGACTGACTATTAATTGGCACTACTTCCAAGGCATAGTTTTGATCGCTCTACGCAACCTTCGGCTTAGGGCAGTTCCTTTCCAAGTGCCTATCCACACGAGAGTTAAAGCATTTTTGTTTGAATTCTGCCTTAGCTAGGCCCACTTTGCAGTCCTTCACCTCATGCCCTTTCTTGTAGCATCTAGAACATGTCTTGGCCTCCTTCTTAAATTTACCTCCTTTCTTCTTTTTAAAACAAAATTTCTTCTTCTTATTCTTCCTAACACTAAACTTACCTTATACCTTATTGGCCTTGTCCATCTTAACATTATCAGCTGAATATAGAATAGCCACCTCAACATGGGCTTCAAACGTAGCTCTAAACGTAACTTAGGCCAAAAAATTCTCCTCTAATAAGGCATTTAATCCTTTAACAAGTCTATGGGCTTTATCCATTGAGGTGTCCACCAATCCTCTATTAAACTTAGATAATTCTGTAAACTTCACCACATACTCTTTCAGATCTAACTCCCCTTGTTTCAACTAGACAAACTTTTCTAGTTGTGGCTCTACTCCACATTAGTTAAGATCATATTCTCAAAACGGGTTCTAAACTCTACCCAAGTAAATATTCTACCCATATTCTCTTGTGAAATTAGGTTCCACCATTCCAGGGCCTTATCCTTTAAATACCAGGCTGCTACCCTACGCTTAAGTTGATCAACCCATTGGGTAGCTTCAAAAATTCTTTCACACTCGGAGAACCATACTTTAGCTTCTACGAAGTTCTTAGTTCCATAAAATGACTTGGCCCATAAACTTTCAAAATCTTTACAAAGGAAAGGGAAGTTGAGGGCCTCTTCAACGGGTTAATCGCTTGGTTCCGCTGGGGTAGAATTGGCAAGAGGGACTAGTTCCATAGTCCTAGGATATTGTTGGAACCATTCTGGCAAGTAACGAGGCCTTGCCGGGTTTCCCTGCTTAGGTTGATTATTGACCATTTCTACTATTTGAAAAAGGAAAACCCTTTAGTGGATTTCCTACGATAGTGTCAAGGCCCAAAAGGAAGATAAGGCTGCCTAGTATAATTGTGTACGATTTTTGGGGTATAGTACTTGTATATACACACAAATATATAGTTTTGAAAACCATTTCAAATAACAAATACGTATCTCATACGTATATTTCTCTGTAATTAGGTAACCTATGCTCTGATACCAAATATAACAACCCATCCAAAATGAGCCTAAATTTTAACCTAAAAGGCCCATCGGAAATTAGAGCAACTCTAAATGAAACATTGGTTCATATAAGGAAATACTAAACAAGTATCACAAAGCAATATAAACGATATTTAGAATCTCACACAGCTGAAGGGATAAAATATAATAGCATAAAAATAGATTTACTATTATTAAAACCACAAATTTAGATACAATATATCTCAAAAGTACAAGGTACATCAATTATTCATTACCCCAATTACATGACAACAATAATAAGGCCACTGCCACCATAAATAAATCTTCGAGAGACCCCTCCTCCAAGCAGTCGTTCCTTACCCTCAGTCTATAGTCTCACCTATTAACTTGTTGATGTTAAGAGGAGGGAGGTCGGAACATAAAGTTTTGGTAAACGAAATGCATATAAGGTTAGGAATAACTATTTCCTAAATTTGGCAGTACAAACTTTTCATGTTATGTCTACATGAACAAACATACACACAATCAGACATATAAGGTAAACGTCCGAATAGTCACTTAAGGTCTTATGTAAATCTAAGGGCTGATGTACTTATGGTCACTTAATACCCACAAAATATTTTAAGGGCGGGCGTTCTTTATAGTCACTAAGTACCTACGAGGCGGTCTATTCCTTGCCACATAAGGCCATTTACTAATTTATTAAGGGTGGACATCCCAACAGCCACATAATGCCATATGGTGGGCCCCTAACATCTTAAGACCTCGTCTCTAACGTCAACGTCGTATATACTTCCTTTGAAGGTCGAGAAATAATAATGGCCTAATAGCTACTAGGTTAGGATCAGGAACTCATTTTAAGAGTACCCTCCTGACCGAACTTCTTGTTACTATCTAGCTATGCCAATGGGTGAACTCCTGACCACTTAATGCTTCCCTTAGACGGTGATTCCTTTTTGGCTATATATATATATATATATATATATATATATATATATATATATATATGTTGTCCTTAAGACAACCCTCACTAGCCCCTAGATAAGAAGCGGACATTACTTGGAGAACTACCTTACTCATGTTGTCGTCTAATAAGCTATGTTATGATAAGCGCGCTTAAGCAATTTTGGCAAATACATCGCTTAATTTTTAAAAAGCGGAAGGCATTAAGCGACCAACATTTAAGCGCACTTTTTTAGCGCTTAAGCATGCTTTTTCCAGCGCCTAGTAGCGCCTCGCCTGAACTTCAACATTTACATATAGTATTATGTGATGAATTACTTACATAATAATTAAGCATTGCTTAAGCGCTTCTTACTTGTTGTTTAAGCGCTAATTAGGCGCTATTTAAGAGCCACTAGACATAGCTAGACTCCGAATGGATTTAGCACTTAAGCAGTGCTTAAGCGTCGCTTAAGCGCCATTAAGCGAAGCAAGGCTTCCATCGCCTCGTCTCACTTAGCACTTAATATAACATAACTAATAAGAACATTTAATACCTTATAAGAGAAAGGAAGACCCAACAAATATTTAAATCCTCGAAGGGCGTGTCCCATGACTTGGGTCCTTAACCAAGGAACCTTCTGAATGGACCTAGTCCTAACTACTTAGTACCCAACAAGAGAAAGGTCATCCATTTAATTCTTTCCCAAGGAAGGCCTACATTACACACTATATATGTACACTAGACATCCCACATTAGACCTGCCACTTGTAGATGCTGGATTTGTCGGGTGGTGACATGCAGGTTTATACTACAAGTTGTCATAGCCTCGTATCATAGTGCATTAATTATAATGGTACATGTCACTTAGACCCCACACATTAACCGGGCTTACTTGTAGATACTGGATATGCCGGTCGGTTCTGGGCAGACTTCTACTACAAGTAACGGTTACCCTAGTGTCTGTGTGTCATTAATATGCCTAAGACCATTAATGCACACTCAAACATACAAATTCCTATGTTAACATTTTAATTCAAATTCCTAATTTAATCGTATTTATTACACACTTAATACGTATAATTATTACGCTAGTTACGCTATATATAAGCATGAATTAAGTGAATTCAATAAACTTCCTAGCCACGTTTCAAAAATGTTAATCCCTATTTCAAATTAGAGGTGTACAAGTTATTATTTCCCATATTTTCTTCAATCATGGCATAAATGTACATATTAACATGTAACTATCGAATTGGAAAAAATAGCAATAACAACACAAAATTTGCAACCTAATTTTGACTTGATTATCTAATTAAGAAAAGATAAACAAAGTGCCATATACCCAATATATATATATATAATTCCTATTTTCAACAGATTCACTTTTAGGTATGTTTACATACAAAACCTTAATATTTGAATACCGTGTAATAATACATTCAAATAATCTATTTAGGAGAAATAGAGAATTAGACCTATTCAATTTACAATTCCATCCAAATCTTAACCTTTTGTACAAAACCATACATATGAAAATGCATAAAAATGAAATAAGATGAATCCAACAAAGCGTAAAGAATTATACAACACTACTCATGCTTTTCTTTTATTAATTCAATAATCTCAAAACCACAAACACTAATAAATTGACAATTTCTTTGTAAAAACACAAACAAAATGGAAGGTTTGAGGGGATTTACTGTTATGTTCTTTTCGTATGAACTCAAGCCTTCCTAGGCATAATAATCCAAGTCTTAAACTAAGAAATGATAGGAAAATAGAAAAATCAGATAGATTCCACTCACAGTGCTATTAGTAAGAGCAATAAAAAAACTGTATAGAATAAGATTTGGATTTGGCCTTCATAAACAAACGTGCTTCAACCTTTCAAATATATATATATATATAAGAATCAGATGCTAGAATCTTATATATATATATATATATATTAATATGAATTCCACAATAATCTAAATCTATGTTAGAATAGAATAGATTAGGGAGATAGAAAAAAAAAACCTAAGCCCTTTTTCTTTTTTGAAATTAGAGATGGTAGAAAGATATTATGGAGACGTAGAGAAGAATGGTTGTATGGTTTTGAGTGAGGGTTTGAGGTCCTATTTATAGCGAGCCTAGGGGAGAAATTCTTCTGAATGTTTCTTCTTATTCGTTCATTGATTATTTGATTTATTTCTTGGCTTATATTAATTATTTTTGTTCTCCTTAATATATAAATATACACACACAATTATGAATTCAAAAGGAATATTCTTTTCATTATTATCCAAATTAACATATTTCTAGTTTGTATATTTATTTGTTTAAAATTCAAACTGTGTACGTTAATATATATGCACAATTTAATTTATTAACATCTTTTACATAAACACTCCATTTCCAGCAAATATAATTTAAAAATTGATCAGAGTCTTACCACAAACGCAACTACAATACTTTCGTGGCCCAATTCCTAATTATCCAAAATTTCATTTTCATCCTAATAAATTATTATTAATTATTATCGTCCATTTTAAATTTAATTAACTTAAGTATATTTTTACGGGGTGTTACATAAATCGTTAAAAAATAAACATTGTCATAATTCAGAGGAATCAAAACTAAAAATACTAGACGATATTCTAAGAATAAAGGTATTTTTCGTTTCCCAAATTTCAGACATTTAATGTCTGGAATCTTTAATTTTTTGACAAAAACACGCAAATTATTAGTAGTTATCGTATACCCCAGTTTGTATTCTTGAATAGCAGTTCTAATAAGTATATTTGTACGAAAGAAGATCTCTCATATCAAAAAAATGGAAAAAAAGAAAAGAAAATATGTTATACGATTATTTAAAATTTACACTTAGTGAATTCGGAAAGCAAGCTGGACATTTGTTCATTGTTGCATTAAAGTTATAACATGCGTAAACTCTCCCTTCCACGCATTGAAATTTCAAAAGAATTCCAATATGTGTTTCCCTTTTATCTCCTATCCTCATATTTTCGTTTGTTCAAATGGAAGAATGTAACACCTCGTAATTCTATAACATTAAGTTTTGCAAATTAAAGTATAATTAAATTTTAAAATAAGAATCAAGGGAAACGGGTTGCGCCATTGCGATCGTCTCGAAATTCTTCTTGGAAACATGTCCAAGTTTTTGAGAAACGGAGTCCGTATGAGGGAGATATGACCCTCCGAAGTTTCAAGGATTTTCAGAACAGAAAACAGCTCGAAATTCGAATTCAAATTCGAATTCAAAACCTAGAACAGGCTGGGCAGGAAGTTTCCCGCCCAGGACCAGGTCGACCTTGGGTCGAACATAGTGTCGACCTCCCAGGGACCAGGTCGACCTGAGGGTCGACCTGGTGCTGAAACCCAGTTTTGAGCCTGGGTTCATTCTGATGTTTCTGGTCTCGTTTTCAGTCTAGATTCGTCCTCCTAATCCTATATAAACAGCCCCCTAGCTCCATTCTCTTTACACCATTTTATTCTCTCCTTATGCTGCCTCTGGAATAATTGAAATAAATAAATTAATAAAAATAAAACAAGAAGACTATTCTTGAAGACTACGGTTAGGAGTTGCATACTGGAGATTCAAATAAAGTTAAAGCTTCAAGAAGGGAAGCAAAGGCTAATTCAACGGCTTTGAGCAATGTCGCGCGAATCATAGCAAATCACCTCAGCGTTATTATCCTTTTCTAAAACCAATCAATGTAAGTCAGTTACTTTTTAGATTTGAACGTCTAGATCTTTTTGTGGCATGTAATTGAATGGATATAAGAATATGCCTGATCCTCCCATTTGAATCTGTGCTTGTATATGCCTTTGGATCTAATTAAGAACTATTGTGATTAATTACAGATGAGACTGTGCCTATGCCTATGATGTTGAAAACTATTATTAATGGCTTAAGACTATGACTGTGAACATAAGACTATGTCTATGCCTATGACTGTGAACATAAGACTATGCCAATGACTGTGAACATAAGACTATTGCCTACGACCATGATTCATGACTATGAGGTTATTGCCTATGATTATGAACATAAGACTATTGTCTATGACCATGACTTTGAAAATATTACAGTTAATTGCCTATGACTATTTAGGATAATTTCCTAGGACTATTTTGGTTAATTATCCTTGACTATTGTGGTTAATCGCCTATGATTCATAACTATGAGATTTCTACCTATGACCATGACTATGACTATGACTATTGTGGTTAATCTCCTAAGACTATTATGGTTAATTATTTATGCCCATAACACTATATTTACACCGAACTGGCATTTTGTGGGATCTCATACCTAGGGTGTGACTTGCTTAGTTTATTCCTATTCGTAATTATGTACACCAAAACCATTGGATAAATTATCCTTGTATTTGGCTCGCTTTTGCATGCCTATTCTTTTAAGTCAATTCTCATGTTTATCCTCTATACCCTTTTTAGTTTCATTTCATGAGTATTTAGAAAACTTGTGAAATCATGGTATACGTACGTTATGAATACAGGGTTATTTGGGTATAACATGAAATCTATATTATTTGGCATAATTTAGAGCATATATTATAACATGACTATTAGATGCAAATTGGGGTAATTTGACGTGAATTATAGAAGATGTAATTTGATATATTGAATCTAGTATTGGCTAATAACCTAAGCTTTAGGCATAAATTATAAACTTGAGTATCAAATCTAGTTTTGACATGAACTGTAAATGGGAATACTAGATCTAAATTGGCATAAAACTGCAGGGTGGGTTATAGGTAAATCAAGATTTGGGCCTAGAATATAGGTATGTTAGTGGGCATGACAAATAAATATGATATATGCCAAATTTGTTTAAAAGAGTTGATAGCAATTTACATATAGACAAAAAGGATAAATATGTAAATCTAGGAAAGACGAATATGCCTAACCTGAGGTTAGATTGAGTTACGGTATAAGACTGCCCGGAACCGCCCGGCAAATCTAGCAACCGTAACAATACCTATCTAATGTGGGTGGTTAGAGCATTGAGCCCAAAAAGGATCCGAGGTTAGACTGAGTTGCGGTGTAAATCTGCCCGGAACAGACCGACACATCCAGTGATCGCAACAATATCTGTCTAATGTGAGTGGTTGGTGCTTTAAATGAATAAGCTAAGAAACAATTAAGCTAGAATAGGAGGGTTAAGTCCATAGGAACACTTAACCAACTTAACATGTTAACAAGACAAGACTTGTAGGGGTTAAAAAACCGTTATAACATGTTGACTAGACAAGTGGGTGAGGTTAAGAAAAGGTTTAACTGTTATAACACGTTAACTAGACAAGTAGGTGGGGTTAAGTAAAATACACTTAACCAATTTAACTTGTTAACTAGAGTAGAAGGTGGAGTTAAGTAAACTTAGAACACTTAGCCATCATAGTGTGCCAAATGAACAAGGTTAAGTTAAAACATGAAGGGACAATACTTAACCATTAGGGCATGTGAATTAAACAGATGTTAGGGTTAAGTTCACTAAGAGAACACTTCACCGTTATAACGTGTTAGCTAAACAGATGGGCTGGATTAAGTTAAAGGGAACACTTAACCAATACAAGATGAAGGGGTCGGGTTAAGTAATAAGAAATACTTAACCAATATAACTTGATTTGTGGTAGGGTTAAGTCAACATGAACTACTGATAACACTTAACTAGTTTAACATGACAAATGAATGGGTTAGGTTAACTTAAATTGACTAATGACACTTAACCAATCCAACTTGACGAGAAGAAGAACTAAGTAGTAAACCTTAGTTAAGAGGAATAAATTGTAACCCGTAGTTAAGAAAACGACGATTCAGGAACTAAGTAATAAACCTTAATTAAGGGAACTAAGTAGTAAACCTTAGTAGAACACGAGAAGGAGCGAACGTCCATCTGATCTTAAAGAAGGCTCCAACAAACTGGGTTACAAAGCATGTGGCTTCGAGGGGACGTGAGGGTACTCTTGGTATCCCTCTGTGAGGCTGCAGATGATCCGCCTGGGCTCACAGAGGTTAAGGTATGCGTTAGAAGAACCAAGGGTATGCCTTGTGTGACGGCCCGCTCCGCACCAGCCTGCATTTCCTCCGGAAGTGCGCTGTACACATGCCCGACTAGCACGGGACGGTCGTCAGAAGAAAGGAAAGAAGGAAATTAACTAACGAGAAACCTGTAGAATGTCTCACAGCGCATGGAATAAAATATAATAATGATAACATACTTGACATAAAACAGGTGAGACAGTGCATAAGCTGATAACAAAAATCAACATCAACATCAGAGCAGCGGAAATCCAAATACAGCTTATTACAACTTTTCAAAATCTACTGTCTCTAAACAAAAGAAAGTCAAAGTAGAAGATACACCACCAATGCCCAAGCAGTGATCTTCAACAACACAGGGAGAATACTATGTATATGTATTACGTGGAAGCCTCCTGCTCGTCTCCGGATCATCTACCCGTGCATCACTAGCTAACCTGTCTCTAGTCTGCTCGTGTGAGCACCCAGAGTAATAAGAGGAGACATAAAACTCTGGGTCAGACATAAAGCCTGGTATGAGCGATAAGCATCTAAACAAAATAATAACAGGTATACTAAACCATACCTGAACCTGGACCTGCAACCAAAGAGTTAGTACCACATACCGTACAGTACTCTAAGGTGCCATAATAAATAGTGTAAAGGATACGGGGGTGGGGTGTGCATGTCACAATGATAGCAAACAAATCATCCATAGCAACCATCCTCACATCTCTCACTCAGTGCGTAAAGCGTACGACATCTACCACTTTGGAACACTAGACAAACTGAGGTAACGACGGATCCCGACTTGTAGAAACCCTGCTGTGACCAAGCCAAACACTTAGAGTCATGACCAAACATTTCAATGACCCACTTCATTGGTCGTAGCCCTTGGTTCTACCGATGCCATAATGGCCCTGAATCCGCCTTCGTACCTCCTACCATAGTGGTCCAAAGCTATAGACGTCGATAACCCCTTAACACTCGTCCCGCAGCAAAGCCCAATCATGAAGCGAACTCGTTGATTCCCATCTGGATCTTGAGCTCTAGCTTCTCATTTGGACTACCTTTGCATCTCGGGTTTTGGTCATCATCTTCATCCGGATCGGTCTTCATTTCTCCTCTTCACTTTGCTTCAGGTCGCCATCGTCAGCTTCTCAGTTCGGATCGTGGTCATCACCCTCGCTTGGGTCAGATCGCGACTCGCGGATCGTCCATGGTGTTAACTCGTGCTCCTTCCACTGGATCGGGTCATGGTCACCTCTGATGGATCGAGTCGTGCTCTTCAGATCGGGTCGGATCGTGCATACCCATTGGTTCGGGTCGTGCCACCTTGCTGAGATCGTGACGTGTTCCTTCAGGCGGATCGTGACACTCAATCTGGAACGGATCGTGGTCTTCAAGCGTCGACGGATCGAGTCGTGCCATCGGTTCGGATCGTGGAAGATGGGGCGGATCGTGGTACATTGGGCGATCCGATCCGGTATATTTCCTGCACTTGTTTTCCAGCGACTATCTCACGCCATTCGACGGCGTTTTTGACCAATCTAACTTCTCTAATCAATCACAAAACACTCCATAAAGTCATAACGACATGTAATAGCAACCACAAACACCAAACAACAATTCTAATGAAGCAAAATGGATCAAAAGTGGCCAAAACTCCTTATTTTCCCCTAAGCATGTTTAAGTAAAACTAATCATAAGGTTAACAAAACTTCATCAAATTAAACCAAATTTCTACCAGAGGCATAAAATATTATTTTCGAATTTCTAAATATTTTTCCAGAATTTATTAGTGTATAAATTCGCTAATCTTCACTAATTACCCTTAATTACCGTAATTAGTGCAAAAACTATGCAAATCACTCACCTTTGCCACAATAAAACTTTCAGATCTGAAGTGAACCTCTGATTTGCACGAATTCCAATATATAACAGCAGCTTTACCTCGGTCCTTGTGCTAATCCTCCTTGATTTGATGCCTCTAAGCCTTAATCCTTGATTAGGAAGTGATTTTGGGTGTTTTTAGAGAGATTTAAAGAGTGGAGGCCATTACTAGGTTAAGAGGAATGAAAGTGGCGGCTGGAAAATGTCTAAAGAAATGTTTTCTAACCCTAATCAGCCCCTATATACCCCTAAACCCGAAATCCCCCTCTGGGCCTAGCTGCTAATCACCCGGTTAGGCCCAATTAAGCTGTTTTTCACCATCTGAAACTTGTTTCAGCCATATCTCCCAAACGGTAAGTCCGTTTGGCTAATGTGACCACTCTACGGAAAGAGAAACCATCATCCGGAGCCAATGGAAGTGGTCTCAGGTCAAAATTCTTTTCCAGTCAAAAGTTATGGCCAAAACAGTGCCAACTAGGGGTAAAATGGTCATTTAAAAAAATCGGGAAAAATCATGAACATGGGAAATGACCCCAATAGTCGTCCCCCAAAGTTACATGACCATACGACTTCGTATGTGACAGAAATAAATATTCTATGATCTTATGATGCGTAGAATGCGGGTCGTTACACTCTCCCCCCCTTAAGAAATTTCGTCCCCGAAATTCCTTAACCCAAAACATACAAAGGATCCCGCATGCCTAACAGCCACGTACAACAATCAAACATGCAAAACAAGCAAACAAGCCTATCCTAGCATGCGGAAAACTAAATCGAAGTCAAAATCTTACCAGGCAAAGAGTTCTGGGTGTGTCTTCCTAACGTCCTCTTCTGTCTCCCAAGTACAATCACTCTCGTCCTCGCTCCACTGAATTTTGACCAACTTCACCGCCTTCCTTCGAAGTTGCTTCATGTCGTGCTCGACAATACGGACCGGCTTGCGGTTCCCAACCGCCTCGGGTTCTACTTCGAAGTCCTCCAACTGATCAGGTGAAATAGTCATATCTGAGTCGTGAACGAACTTCCTTAGTTGGGAAACATGAAATACGTCGTGAACTCCCGCCATCTTCTCCGGTAAGTCAATTCTGTATGCCAAATTCCCGACTAGTTCAAGAACAGGGAATGGGCCAACAAATCTTGGTGCTAACTTGCCTCTCCTGCCAAATCGTATTACGCTTTTTAACGGAGAAATCTTGACAAACACCAAGTCACCAACGGAGAATTTTAAGTCTCTTCTCCTCTTATCAGCATAACTCTTCTGCCTATCTTGGGCAGCCTTCATTCGTTGTTGAATGATCTTGATCTTATCTGAAGTTTCCCTCACCACATCTGGTCCAAGCATAAACCTCTCGCCAGTCTCTATCCAACATGATGGTGAGTTGCACGGTCTTCCGTACAAAGCTTCAAACGGAGCCATACCGATACTGGATTGGTAGCTATTATTATATGCAAACTCTACTAGATGCAAATGGTCATCCCATGATCCACCAAAATCCAATATACATGCTCTCAAGAGATCTTCCAAAATACGATTCACCCTCTCCGTCTGACCGTCGGTCTGAGGATGATATGCGGTACTGAGATGTAACTCTGACCCTAGAGCCTCTTGTAAGCTCTTCCAAAACCCACTAGTGAACAACGGGTCTCGGTCGCTCACAATGCCTTTAGGTACTCCATGAAATCTCACTACCCACTTCATATACAATTCTGCTAACTTAGCTGCCGTTCTGGTCGATTTGACTGGTATAAACCTTGCACTTTTAGTCAATCGATCTACAATTACCCAAATGCTGTCACATCCCGATCTAGTCCTTGGTAAACCATCGATGAAATCCATCGAGACTTGCTCCCATTTCCATTCGGGAATTTCTAATGGTTGCAACAACCCACTAGGCTTCTTTTGCTCGGCTTTAACTAGCTGGCAATTCATGCATTTGGATATAAACTTCCCAACGTCTCTTTTCATCCCTTCCCAGTAGTAAGTCTGCTTCATATCTCGATACATCTTGTTACCACCGGGGTGTATAGTCAGCTTTGAGTGATGACATTCTCTAAGCACTTCATCCCTCAATCCATTGACATTGGGTACAACAAGCTTTCCATTCTTTCTAAGCCATCCATCTCGATCAAGCCCATACTTGTTCATCTCCTCATCGATACCCATCTCTAACTTGGAGATGATTTCCAATAGGTTAGGATCGTCCCTCTGACTAGAGCCGATCCGCTCAATTAAAGTGGGTCTGATCATCAAACTTGCTAACATTTCTGGATCCAATTCGCACTTTGGTCTGAAATCAAACCCCGCGATATACTCCAGCTGCTTCCATTCAAGGAACATATCCCCTAAGCTGGCATGTCTTCTACTCAATGCATCAGCCACCGCATTGCCCTTTCCCGGTGTGTATGCGATGTCAAAATCATAGGAAGCTAAGAACTCTAACCATCTCTGCTGACGGAGATTCAGATCTTTCTGAGAGAAGAGATACTTTAACGACTTATGATCTGTAAACAGCTCAAATCTTTCTCCCAAGAGATAGTGTCTCCACATCTTTAACGCGAACACGATCGCTGCCAATTCTAAATCATGGGTAGGGTATCTTCTCTCGTGCGGTTTCAATTGCCGACTTGCGTAAGCTACAACCCTACCGCCTTGCACCAATACAGCACCCAGTCCGGTACCACAGGCATCCATGTATACCGTCATCTCTTCATCCCCCTTAGGAATGACTAACACTGGTGCGCTTGTCAACTTGTCCTTTAGACTTTTGAATGCATTCTCGCACCTTTCATCCCAGACAAAAGCTTGATTCTTCTTGGTCAACTGGGTCAATGGTGCTGCTATCTTGGAGAACCCTTGGATAAACTTACGATAATATCCGGCTAATCCCAAGAAACTTCTTACATCTGTTGCGTTCTTGGGCGTAGGCCAATCTTGTACCGTAGCCACCTTCACCGGGTCCACGGCAATACCATTCTCTGATACAACATGGCCCAAGAACCTCACTTCTCCCTTCCAGAAGTGACACTTAGAAAACTTGGCTTTCAATTGGTGTTTTCTCAACACCTCCATCGCTACTCTTAAATGTTCTTTGTGTTCTTCCTCTGTCCTCGAATAGACCAAAATATCATCAACGAACACAAGGACAGACTTATTCAACTGATCTCTGAATACCCTATTCATAAGATCCACAAAATATGCCGGGGCATTAGTCAGCCCAAATGGCATAACCAACCATTCATAAAATCCAGACGGCGTTCGAAATGCCGTTTTAGCTATACTCTCAGCTTCCACTCTAAGCTGATGAAAACCTGTCGCGAGATCCAACTGAGAAAATATTCTCGCGCCACTCAACTGATCGAACAAATCATCTATCCGCGGTAGAGGATACTTGTTCTTCCTCGTCACTTTATTCAACTCGTGGTAGTCTACACACAAACGAAGGGAACCATCCGCCTTGGTAGCAAACACAACTGGTGCTCCCCATTCAGAAACACTCCTTCTGATAAATCCCTTCTTCAAAAGATCGCTGACTTGCACCTCGAGCTCTCGCTGCTCCCTTGGTGCCATACGACGAAGTGGCATCACTATAGGTCTGGCATCTTTTACCAAATCAATACGAAACTCAATCTCTCGGTGTGGTGGAAGTCCGGTCACTTCTTCGAAAACATCCGGATACTGGCCAACCACGGGCAAACCTGACAACTCACTATGCGGAATGTCGAGGGAGTTTAGAAAACTAGCCAATACCCCCTTACTGGGTAGACCACCAAACACTATCCTCCGCCCATCATCCGCTCTAGCTGTCACCAAAAAGCCCTCACAGTCTACCACCACCCCGTATCTTTGGAGCCAATCTACTCCCAAAATAATGCCAAACCCAGTAAAGCCCAAAACAAAGAAATCACAAACAAACATGCATCCATGACTCGATAAGACCACATTACGACAAATCATGCTAAGGCTAGTCGAACCACCAATCGGGTTCGTCACTACTAAAGGTCTATCGACAATCTCGGGCTCCAATCCCAACCTATCTACCAGGTCACTAGATATGAAAGAACTGGAAGCTCCGGTATCAAACAAAACTCTAACAGGAACATCATAAACAGAAAGCATACCTTGAATGACGACATTCTTTCCCTTCTCCGCCGCTGTTGGGGCATTCGACGAAGAAGGAATAGCATTAAGGGCGTAGGCTTTCACTATTTGCTTTTCTTTAGGGGGCTGCGGACACTTGTCCTTGTGATGTCCCATTTGGCCACAGTTGAAGCACTTCCTATCCGCTGGCTTGGCCCGACAATTACTAGCATAATGGCCCTTCTTACCACAGCTGAAGCACTCCACATCTTGCTTATTCTTTTTCTTCTGGCCATCCTTAGCTTGGTTCTGCTTTCTCTTATTTTGGGAACCACGCTTGCCTCCACCACTTGCTTGTGGTTTTGGCTCTTCTGCAGATGCAACCTCAGTCTTCAGCTTAGGGTAGAGACTTTCTGATCTTAATGCTTTCCCCACAATCGACTCAAACGTCTCATCGATGTGGTTAATAAGCTTTTCCCCTAAGTACTGATCCAAACCAGTTATGAATTTCTCATTCTTCTTCTCGGCAGTATCAATAAGAGATAACCCATACTTCGACAAAGTGTCGAATTCAGCAATGTACTCTGAGACAGCCCTGCCATTCTGTTTGAGCTCCAAGAATTTCTTGAACAGCACTGACTTCTGAGCAGCCGGAATGAACTTCTCACTAAAACGAGCCTTAAACTGCTCCCAAGTAATCTGATCTTCGAGAGTAGCTGCCTTTATAGCATTCCACCAATTCATTGCCCGCTCTTGCAGCTGACGGGACGCTAGCTTTCTCTTCATCGCATCCTCGATACCCAAATCCTCGAAGATACGTTCGCAGCTATCCAACGAATCTTGAACATCCGTAGCCGACTCCGTTCCGTGGAACGGCTTCCCACCAAGGCTAGTATAATCCTTATTCAGCTTGGCGAAGTCGACTCTTGGCGCCTGCACTATTGGACCACCACCATTTCCACCATTGGGAACTGCCCTCTGTACCTCTCTAAGCATCTCTCTCATGAGGTCAGTAAACATCGTCCTCATGTCAGCAGCATTCCCATTATTGGCTCCCCTACCAGCACCTCTAGTATATCGGCTCATCGTCAATCTGAAAAAGGAAACGATTAACGACTCCATAGTGGTGCTAGTGCAGTACGACTTCATCCTTATACTAGTAATAGTATATATATAGCTTTTAAAAACCAAAGTAATCACAAATACGCTCTCTCGTATACGTATATTATCTCTCCCTGATAACTTCCCTAGGTTAACTACGCAACCTAGAGCTCTGATACCAAGTGTGACGGCCCGCTCCGCACCAGCCTGCATTTCCTCCGGAAGTGTGTTGTACACATGCCCGACTAGCACGGGACGGTCGTCAGAAGAAAGGAAAGAAGGAAATTAACTAACGAGAAACCTGTAGAATGTCTCACAGCGCATGGAATAAAATATAATAATGATAACATACTTGACATAAAACAGGTGAGACAGTGCATAAGCTGATAACAAAAATCAACATCAACATCAGAGCAGCGGAAATCCAAATACAGCTTATTACAACTTTTCAAAATCTACTGTCTCTAAACAAAAGAAAGTCAAAGTAGAAGATACACCACCAATGCCCAAGCAGTGATCTTCAACAACACAGGGAGAATACTATGTATATGTATTACGTGGAAGCCTCCTGCTCGTCTCCGGATCATCTACCCGTGCATCACTAGCTAACCTGTCTCTAGACTGCTCGTGTGAGCACCCAGAGTAATAAGAGGAGACATAAAACTCTGGGTCAGACATAAAGCCTGGTATGAGCGATAAGCATCTAAACAAAATAATAACAGGTATACTAAACCATACCTGAACCTGGACCTGCAATCAAAGAGTTAGTACCACATACCGTACAGTACTCTAAGGTGCCATAATAAATAGTGTAAAGGATACGGGGGTGGGGTGTGCATGTCACAATGATAGCAAACAAATCATCCATAGCAACCATCCTCACATCTCTCACTCAGTGCGTAAAGCGTACGACATCTACCACTTTGGAACACTAGACAAACTGAGGTAACGACGGATCCCGACTTGTAGAAACCCTGCTGTGACCAAGCCAAACACTTAGAGTCATGACCAAACATTTCAATGACCCACTTCATTGGTCGTAGCCCTTGGTTCTACCGATGCCATAATGGCCCTGAATCCGCCTTCGTACCTCCTACCATAGTGGTCCAAAGCTATAGACGTCGATAACCCCTTAACACTCGTCCCGCAGCAAAGCCCAATCATGAAGCGAACTCGTTGATTCCCATCTGGATCTTGAGCTCTAGCTTCTCATTTGGACTACCTTTACATCTCGGGTTTTGGTCATCATCTTCATCCGGATCGGTCTTCATTTCTCCTCTTCACTTTGCTTCAGGTCGCCATCGTCAGCTTCTCAGTTCGGATCGTGGTCATCACCCTCGCTTGGGTCGGATCGCGACTCGCGGATCGTCCATGGTGTCAACTCGTGCTCCTTCCACTGGATCGGGTCGTGGTCACCTCTGATGGATCGAGTCGTGCTCTTCAGATCGGGTCGGATCGTGCATACGCATTGGTTCGGGTCGTGCCACCTTGCTGAGATCGTGACGTGTTCCTTCAGGCGGATCGTGACACTCAAGCTGGAACGGATCGTGGTCTTCAAGCGTCGACGGATCAAGTCGTGCCATCGGTTCGGATCGTGGAAGATGGGGCAGATCGTGGTACATCGGGCGATCCGATCCGGTATATTTCCTGCACTTGTTTTCCAGCGACTATCTCACGCCATTCGACGGCGTTTTTGACCAATCTAACTTCTCTAATCAATCACAAAACACTCCATAAAGTCATAACGACATGTAATAGCAACCACAAACACCAAACAACAATTCTAATGAAGCAAAATGGATCAAAAGTGGCCAAAACTCCTTATTTTCCCCTAAGCATGTTTAAGTAAAACTAATCATAAGGTTAACAAAACTTCATCAAATTAAACCAAATTTCTACCAGAGGCATAAAATATTATTTTCGAATTTCTAAATATTTTTCCAGAATTTATTAGTGTATAAATTCGCTAATCTTCACTAATTACCCTTAATTACCGTAATTAGTGCAAAAACTATGCAAATCACTCACCTTTGCCACAATAAAACTTTCAGATCTGAAGTGAACCTCTGATTTGCACGAATTCCAATATATAACAGCAGCTTTACCTCGGTCCTTGTGCTAATCCTCCTTGATTTGATGCCTCTAAGCCTTAATCCTTGATTAGGAAGTGATTTTGGGTGTTTTTAGAGAGATTTAAAGAGTGGAGGTCATTACTAGGTTAAGAGGAATGAAAGTGGCGGCTGGAAAATGTCTAAAGAAATGTTTTCTAACCCTAATCAGCCCCTATATACCCCTAAACCCGAAATCCCCCTCTGGGCCTAGCTGCTAATCACCCGGTTAGGCCCAATTAAGCTGTTTTTCACCATCTGAAACTTGTTTCAGCCATATCTCCCAAACGGTAAGTCCGTTTGGCTAATGTGACCACTCTACGGAAAGAGAAACCATCATCCGGAGCCAATGGAAGTGGTCTCAGGTCAAAATTCCTTTCCAGTCAAAAGTTATGGCCAAAACAGTGCCAACTAGGGGTAAAATGGTCATTTAAAAAAATCGGGAAAAATCATGAACATGGGAAATGACCCCAATAGTCGTCCCCCAAAGTTACATGACCATACGACTTCGTATGTGACAGAAATAAATATTCTACGATCTTATGATGCGTAGAATGCGGGTCGTTACACCTTGGTTGCAATATAAGGCAACCTAAAGACTAGGATGGACCAGCGTGATTCGGCAAGACTAGTAGCCCTGTGATAGCAACTCGTCGTCAACCTACCATTTTGAGTCAGTCAAGATACGTACAACGGAAAGGCGGAGAACTCCAAAAGACCATATACTTGCTATCTAGTTATGGGTGCGGATGGCCATAGGTTAGTGGGGCAAAGAGGGCCTGCGTATAGTTCTCATTTTTCAAGATATGCCTTTCATTAGTTGAGGGAGGGGTCAGGTGGGACCATAGCCACTGTAAAAACAGACTTTAGCATCTGCACTGGCAGATATCTGAAAGCTCCCGACCGAGTTCCGTGTTTCTTGATTTGCCCTGCCACGAGACTCGGGTCGCACATATAGAGGACATGTGCATCTTGACAGCGATAACGATCCACGACACATACGTGGGGAAAGTCTAGGAACATATACCACTCTGGGTAGTGTGTCCTAGATTAGGGGCGTCGTTCGATAGGTAGCATAATCCCTAATTGGACCTAGGTGGCGTAAACCCTAAAATTCGAGAAACGTTCAATAGGTAGAATAAACCCCAGCAGCCCTAGGTAGCGAAAACCCTGGTTGGATCTAGAATACGCTCGATAGAAAACCCTAGGTTAGACCTAGGTAATAAATAATAGATGTACACCTGAAACAACCACAATTGCGGGAATTGGGACCACGTATTTGTTCTTATCAGTTTATACAGATTACTAGTTAGGTGGTGCAAAGATATAGAAATTAGAATAACTAGGTAGTAACAGAGAAAGTATAGAAATGCATCTGGTTTATCTTACCTTATCATATCTTGTGCTAACCTTGTGATTCCCGTCATCATGGTGTTGTCCTGTATTCAGTTAAATTCATGTCATGTTGCTTTTACTTGTTCACATGCTGAAAGTTGCTGAACTTACCAGACTTTATGTCTGACTCTATTTTCTTTTCGCTTTCTTGTCTTCCGTCCCCTCCCCCTCCCGGTTCACAAGGAGGGAGTATTACTACTTAGTACAGTTTTCTTTCCAAGCTGAAGATTAGTCGAAGTTTTGCTGGGATTCTCTTTTCCGTTGCCATGGCTGGCTCACGCTACATTGGGGAATATAAATGTTATTTTATGCTTCTTTATTTTGTAAGACAGATATTCTGGTATTGGAAAACAGTTGTTGTACAAACTATTTTATCAATAAAGTAAAGTCCTATTTTCCGCTGTTTTAATTTTGTCTGTCTTGTAATTTATCTGTATCTTTTACCTATAACTCTCCACCGAAGTTAAGGCATTCCCTTTGTGAGTGACCTTAACGGATGTGGGGTGTTACAAAGAAAATAGCAAAAAATGTCTTTGGAAAAGCAAAACAGAGAAAAAAAAGAAACCAAACTCAGTAGAACCACATTCTCCTTCTTACCTTTTTTCAACCTTCTACTCTATCAGTAATTCGACTTCCTCCCAAATCTCCTATTCGATTGCAAGTCCTCCTCCATTATCGCAAAGACGCACTCTGCCAGGAACAATCTCTAGCTTCTTCCTCATGGAGCGCTTGGCCTGCATACTTCTCCTACCTAAGCCCTTACCCGCACAATTCAATTTTCCTAAAATCAAAGCTTCGATGTCCATCATTTTCAGAGGAAAACCCATCGATCCTTTTCACTTCCCCACTAAAGCATCCACCGAAGAACCACGTTCACCTCGCATGCAACCTTCGCCGGCACCAACGCAGACTTAGACCACTGTTCGTCCTTCAAAGTAACCTCCGTCCAGTCACCTTCCCTCTTCTATCTCTTGGGAAACAAGGCCCGAGAAAAAGGGAGAACCTCCTTCGAAACCAGCTGTTAGTCCCCGCTGGTGTCTTAGACTCCCATCCATGTCTAGTCCATGCTAGAGTTTATCAATCCTCTAAAAACATCAATCTCCATGAGAGCGCTCTAGGTATTTGAATAAATGCATGAGTTGCGATTTCTTTGGAGCATGGCAAGACAGTTTTTACTGCGAGCTCTGCGTTTGGATGCATTGCTCATTTAGCTAGTCTGTTTGATCCAAGATGGTGGGATTTTTAATTTGATTGTCGAAAACATTTGAAATCATGATTGAACAATTATAAAAATCAATTTTGATTGCTGCTTTGTTAACATTAGCATGAGAAATTTGATGGAGTCAAACAGTTCTCTTTGAGTTTGCTGGCCATGTGATCAATGGTCGAGTTTGGAATGATGTTCGTACATTTTCAATATTACATTTGTGTATATATATATATATATACACCTATGTGTATGTGTATATAAATTTATTGGATGGATACACGTCGAGCTTTATTCATGAATATCTATGTCAATTTAGCATTTATCTCCTAGAATCAAAAGGTGAGTTTCCACTCACTCGTGACTAACTTTTGATCAAGTGAATTACAAATTTGAAATGTTAGGTTACTCCAGAAATTTAATTTTTCTTGTTATTTGATAGATGCACATGTGACATATACACTATCCCCTTATATGACACGATATAGATGCAATGTGTGATATGTTATATTTTGTATTGCTCACCTTGCAAGTTCTCTATAAATTTAGAAAATTCCCTACAGGTTGAAATGATAGAACCCGAATAATTGTGCAGATTTGATTTTTTATCGATTTGGGATGCAGGTTGAAATGATATATACCCAGGATTTGAATTTTCCTTTAAAACAGATTGAAATGATACATAGGAAAGAAACTTATATACGAACACCATGGACAACAAAAATAAAATTTCTAAAAATATAGTAAGTATGTATCGTTTTAATAAATAGCTTTTGAAATGATATTTTGCATAAAGCAGATACTAAAAGAATGTTTTTTGAGTAAATCTTAAATAAATTTGTTTTAAGATATTAAATTTTAGTTTGAAAACCTAAATTTTGAACTATGATTGGAATTAAATTAGATTTATAATAAAATTGGACCTTGTATAATATAACAAAAGTTTTCTATTTTGTGCTAAATAAAAGATTATTAGTTTGATATAAAGGTTTTACCGCATTCCCATTGATATGAAGATGTAATTTAATAAATTTTATAATTTAATCTGAAAAGCACCAATGGTAATTTAAATATGGTATGAAGAAATGTCAGAAAGGGACTTTCCCTGAAATAACTTAAATTTGGGAAAGTTAGGTAAGATTTTGTTTTATAAAGAGTGTTCGAATTTTTTTCGTAATATTTTTATTTAAAGTTAAGGTTTGAGTTAAACAAGATCCATGGAAATAGATCTATATAGGTTTTATAATCTAAATTTAAGGGTGTTTGATTCAATATAAGATTTCTTAGAAATGGATTTTCTTTAAAGGAATAACAAAAATCTTATTCTAATTTGATTTAATAAATTCTTTAAATTTTAAAGGGAGAAAAATGAAAGTTAGGTTGAAATTTCTTGGTTATATCCAACAGAATAGAAAAGAATATGCTTACTCGAAGGAGTTCAACATGAGATTTGAGAAAATATAACAAGTTGGAATTTAAATGGTGATTTAAGTAACCACTTGATAATTAACCATCGAAGTTATTTTGAAATTCTGTATATTAAGTAAACTCGAAATGGAAGTTAAATATAAATTGGAGATAATGATTTGGATTCAAACCAATAAATGAGGAAATTGATTGAATATTTGAAATACGGATTTGGGATCAGATTGGATCATGTTATTTGAATCGAACTATATTTCCATAAAAGAAAATTTCCAGCATTGCTTAATTTTACGTACTATATTTCTTTTAACTAATAAACTTAACCCATTTTTGACTATATAAACTATTCAACTATTTCTTACATATTTCACAAATATTTATATAAGTATGTTTATATACCATTTTTTAATTTAAACCTTTCTAAGCATAATTTTAAATTAAATATAAGACATATGACCATTATTGGCAATTAAAGATTTTTATACTATTTTCAATTATTTAGATAAGTATATATATTATTTTTTCAAATTAATATATTACACTATTTTTCCCAATTTACTATTCTAAATATTTTATAAATTTAAATAAATCCATGTCCAATAAGAGCTAATGAATTCGAAAGGATTAAAATAATTTTTTTGGGTGATAACGATATTTTGTGTAAAATTGAAATCCAAACTCGAATGATTTGACAAGGGACGATGGTGAATATTGGATTTGAAATCTTAGTTTAACCAATGATGAATTATTTAGGTTATCGATTTTAAGGCAATACTTGAGATAAATCGAAGTGCGGTATTCGGAATATGATTTCAAATTTAATGTCCACGACATGAAAAATGCAAATGTTTGATTGTTAAAGAGACGGAAATCGGTAGATGTCATACTCTCTGCCAATACCGACACCACTTTAACAACTGTGCACGTGGTGGAGAATCTAGAATGAAGTAGGATGATATGGAGGCAATTACTGGATTTGAAGAAAGAGATGATGGATTGGCCTTGACCTTTGGGTCATAATTAAAGTGACTAAAGCATGTGTTATACCATGACTAGGTGAGGTCGCACCTTCAATTGGACAAGCTTCTTCCATACCATCTCTTTTGATTATTTTGATCGATTTGGGTGCACCCTTTTGATTATAGGAGTATTTTCCGAGGTGGGCAATAGTTGCTACTATGCGTTACCACTGGTAGTTGCTACTATGCGTTACCACCAGTCTGGGCGTGCAAATGGTGGAATCTTACCTTGGGTATTCCTCGGTGCCTTGTCATATTATTCAGATCGAGCCCCCTACGATTTTTATTTGTACTGTATCTATGGAGTCCCTTTGATGCCACCGGGTAACAGTGGGTTTACAGTATCTATATAGACTACGGTATTATAAATGGTGTATAGGTAAAAATGTAATCCCTCTTATGCTATTTTGATATATTTACTTTACAGAATAGACACTATTATAATAGCGTAGTATACTATATATATTAGTTTCACGGATCCTTAAGGGATGTAAATCCCAGATATCCTTTAAGTTATTGATGCATTCCCTTTATACATTTTACTTGAGTTGGTTCACTTATATGAGAGTGTTAATCCTGACTCGAGTATTTTATTTGTTTTAATCCCTGCAAAATGCTCAGGTTAAAAGGAGTGTTACAACTTGGAGATTTACCTATTAGAGCTTGAGATCCATTGGAGAACCAGTCATCCATCTACTTTTTCATATGCAGTTATGCTCATTTTTGTTTATTACTTATATATTAGTATGATTATGTATAAAATCTTCCGCTGTATCTATATTTATTATGTACTCTAACATCATGTAAATTTAAAAGATTTTGTATTATTAGATAAAAATTTATTCCATTGTGAGATATTTTGTGTTTGTGATTATTTATCTTTCAACCTCAAAAGCAATAACGAACGGTTTAAGTTGGTTTAACTATCGACTTGAAGCGATAAAAAAAACATGTCGTTACAGTTGGCATTAGGGGGAGATTTATATAAAGCTTAACTTATAGGGTTGAAACACTGATTAACGATAGGGTAGAAATACTATAAACTAAGTGAAATCATGTTCAAATCATTCTTGAGAGAACGTATTTTAAAAATAAAAATAGTTTAAACGATCTTCAGGGGTTTATATATATTGTTTGAAATGTTGGTCTTGTTTTAAAAATGTAGCCTTGTTTTAAAGCTCATTTCTTTAAACCCACCCCTTCGGTTGGGTCCCTCTTAGGTCAGAATTTTTCGAATTAGAGTCTTGATTGTGCTTTGTCTCAAAATTTGTCGCTTTCTAGATCTTGAATCTTCCTTTATCTATTTGACAAATCCTTAGTAAATCCTTTTGATTGGTCTGTTCATTCGTTTAGCTCCTAGCTTATAATCCAACGTATGTTAATCGAATTAAATTTAGGCATGAGAATTTAAAAATAAAACTTGAATAAATAACTAAGTATTAAACACTTGGTTGTATCAAATAAATTAAACTGAAAATTCAATAGTATTGAGTTACATGAGAATTTATAACTCTATAATAAGGAAAACTTCATTGATTAAAATATTTGTGAACACATGCTATATAAAAGTAAATTGTACGCAACTTGTAAAATTGAAACATTGGAAAATAAATGACATGGGATACTAAAACTTACTAAATAAGCGTAATACGAGTAAAAGTGTACAAACATGCATTGAATAAAATAGTAATTTGATATTTAAAGTGTATTCTTGAAACTGAAATTTATTATGAAAACATTGAATTTATAGTAGTGACGTGTGTTAATTATTTATATATATGATGGAATTTATACTTGTAAATAAAGCAAACACTGAACTTGAGGTTTGTAAATAATATGTGTTTAAAATTTAAAAATGCTAAAGGAAATCTTATATAATATATGTTTTGAGAATAATGGTTTATTTGATTTTTCCTTGTAAATCTTAAGATAATATATAAACTATTGTAGTCAAAACTTGATAAAATAAATAAGTGGGGAGATGTTTGAGGTCTTTTGAAATAAACTAATTTTTTGTATATTTAGAAAATTTGTGTAAATCTTTGTTCTAAAAAAAGAAGAGTTTTGAGTATTATATTTGATGCAAAAATGGACTTTCGGGTATATAAAGATTTTGGACACACGCCTAGCTAACGTATGTACAAAATCTGATATGTACTAGATAGATACAGAATCACAATTTAGTTTCTTGGAAATAACTCTGCCGATGATTGCAGCATCACCAAAATTTATTTCAAAGTTTTGAATGTGAGATAAATATTTAATCTCCAATTGAGACATCAAATTAATACTTCAAACCTTATTTTGTAAATATTAAGAAAAAATGAGAAAATTTGATATTGAATATTTTATTAGAGATTGAATGTTAATTTTGATTCGATGAAGTAGAATACTAATAGAACTATAAATTTCCTTACATGAATACAAAATCTAGACTAGTATTTTTGTGTAAATTTATGAAATTTAATAAGTAAAATAAAACCAACCTATGTCTTAAATTATTTTGTAAGAGTGTTGAAACTTAACAAAATAAAGTGAATTATTAAAACCTAACAAAATTGTCACTTATATTAAATAGTGAGGAGAATTTTGAATTGCTAGCTTAAATGGAAAGGTTATTTTGTTAAGAAATTACATATAAGATGTGTTCCGTATTTCAGATTTTGGCTAGTATACATTTAAAATTCTTGATTTAAACTCCAACAAAGTTCCAAGTAGGGGAGAAGACACATTTTTTCCCACTTGAAACTTTATAAAATGAATTGAATGTGAGTGGAATAAATATGCACATAAAATGAAATGGAATGCAATAAGCTTAAGCGAAAAAAATTAATGCGATAAAATGGGATATACATCATTTGAATTATAGGTTTGTTGTTATCACACAAAAGAGGTGAAATGAATGGATTGAAAAAAAAATCGAAAAAAGAGGAATAAAGATGAAAGCGAATAAATTGAATGCAAGTGTAATAAATAAATATGTGCATGAGTTGTGATAAAATATATTAACCGAACAAGATATAGCATGAGCATCAAATAACGTGTATGTAACTTATATTGGAACGTCCATATTGGATTCTTGGGAATCGCTTGGAATCGTTTACATTTCTTACATATGTTTTGTATATCATCCTTACTCCGTCTGTGCTTGTGAAGTAAATAGTTTGGAAGAAAATGGATTCTATGTAAGCAAGATGTAAGTTAAATAAAAATTTAAGCATAGGCATAACCTTGTATGTCAAATGAATGGCATATTAATAAAATTAAAACACGTGCTTGCATATTCGTAAGATTTTACACTATTTAGTTTCATTTGCAATTTTGTCGAAACGCTATTTTAAAAGTTATGACATATATTGTATTAAGCCTTACTATACATGTATGTTTGATTCTCACTATATTTTGAGTGTCTTAGTAGGTTGAAATAACGTATTTTTGCTAGTGGAGCTCGCTTTTGCGCAAACCGCTAAAATTATAAGCAAATTCACTTTAACACGCTAAATAAGGTTTGTATTTCAGATTACTTATCACATTTGGGTTGTTTATATGTTGTTTCCCCTAAATAGGTATGTTTCATCATGTGGATGAGATGTATATTGGTATATATTATATTTGTAAATCTTTTCGGTCAAGCAGTACAAAGGAGACGCTGCCCAAAAATTTTGCGAAATCCGGGTGTTAGAAAAATTTTGAGTTTTAAAATTATATAACTATTTTTCTTTCTTACAAGTTTATAGCTACATGAAGGTCTTAGGTAAGGTAGTATTCGTGTAGTTATATAAGTAGGTACGATTCAATACGATGTTTCCTTTTCAAGAATGGAAAGCGCCGAGTAGGGGAGAATACAACGACTCGGTAATTTCGACGTATTAGTATATAAAATTAATTAAACAATGAATGTCTTAAGTGTATGTTTATAACCTTAGTTCGAATTTGAAACCTGAAATCTTAATTTATGTCGCAAGCGTGAAGTTGATTTCCAATTATAACTTTAACATATATATTGTTGAAATATAGAAATTGAACGATAAGTAATATTTAGTATTTATTTGTTAAAATAAACGAAAAATCGATAAATTATAAAAACATTAAGTCTTGAAAATTTAATTACATAAGATAGAAGTAATTCCATTAATTGTGTAGCAAGAATGTCTATGCTTGTCCCTCTGTTTAAATCGATTTATGTGAACGATATACGATAACAATGATTGATGTATTGTTTTGATGCTAAAATTTTAAAAGTTGAATTAAATTACGAAATTTAATACTTGATACGTTTAACTAGACATAACGGAGGGATATATGTCGTTATAATATACGAATTCTTTCTGATTTGCGTTAATTTAGTAAACATTTTATAAAGGGTGCTTTTGCGCCACATCCTTATTAAAGTTTGAAATATACGCCACGTCCCTCCCATGTTTTGTCTTCAAACCTGGTCCCTATTTTTTCCTTCTGCCTCCTGCCTTGAAAACTTCCGCCTCCTTCATTTTGTGCCAGAAAAGAATGTGGCACTCAGAAAAAAATTCAAAAATCTGGAAATAATCCCAGAAGTCCACGCCAATCAAAAAAATAAAAAGCTGCATACATGTATGCAACTATTGCATAAAGGAAATTCAGCTAACGTTTTTCCTGCAGATATGTTGCACATATGTATGCATGTTTTCTGTTTTTACATGCACACTTGAATGCAAATAAAAATGAATTGAGTTGCACTGTTATGAATTATTGCACATTTTTATGCTAGAATTATGCAATAATTACATTGAAATATGCAAGTAAATCAACGTAGATGCAAAAACTGGAATACATGCACATATGTATGCAATAAAATTCAAATATGTGCGTAATATTATGCATTTAACTGCACTTTTTGCTGTTTTCTGCTATATTCTTGTTTTTGCCGTGTTTTTTGATGTTTTTTTGACAGAACTTTTTGTCGAATGCTTAATTATTTTAATACTAATTTTCGTATTCTTTTTAATTTATTTTTAGATCTACTTTTGAAAAATAGGGACTTAATTTATAATAAATTTAAAACCGGATGTGAGTGTAATTAAGTTTGGTTTTAGGGATATGTGCCTAATATTCACTTTTATAAATCATCAAAAATTAGAAAATTAGACGTGTCGGAATTCAGGCGAATATGAACTAAAAATACTAGACGATATTCTAAGAAAAATGGTGCTTCTCTTTTCGTAAAATTCAGACATTTGATGTCCCGAATCTTTAATCTTGGGACGAAAAACGCACAAATTGTCAGTAGTTGTCGTACATTCCTATTTGTATTCTTGAATAGTAGTTCTAATAAGTATATTTGCATAAAAGAAGATCTCTCATATCAGAAAAAAGAAAAAAAGGAAAGAAAGGAAAATATACTACAGGATTATTTAAAATTTATTAACTCAATAAGTATACACTTGGTGAATTCTGAAAGCACAAGGGACATTCGTTCATTATTGCAGACGTAAAACTTATCCCTTCTACACGTTGAAATTTCATAAGAATTCCAATATGCGTTTCTCCTTTATCTCTCATCCTTCTATTTTTGTTCGTTCAAAAGGAAGAAAATTGCTACAAATTTTCTTTTTCGGAAAGCCAAATCAGAGGAAAAAGGAAATCAAACTCAACGGAACCGCATTATCCTTCTTATTTTGTTTGAACCTTTTAATATGTCAATAGTTCATCTTTCTTCCAAATCTACTGTTCGATCACAAGTCCTCCTCCACCATCGCAAGGATGCGCACCGCCAGGAATTATCTCCAACTTCTCCCTCGTGGCGTGCTTGGCCTCCATCATTCTCCTACTTCATCCACTACCTGTGCAATTAAATTTTCCTAAAATCAAAGCTTCGTTGTCCATCGTTTTTATAGAAAACCCATAGGTCCTCTTCACTTCCCCATTAAAGCTGTCAACGACCAACAATGTTCGCCTCACACGCAACCACCACTAGCACCAACATTGACCCTGACCACCATTCATCCTTCGACGTAACCTCCGTCAAGTGGCCTTCCTTCATCTATCTCCTGGGAAACAAGGCTCGAGAAAAAGGGAGAGAACCTCCTTCAAAACCCGCAGTTAGTGTAACACCCCGTATTTTCTGTAAACATTAAAGTAAAGAATCAAAGAATAATTAATTACACATATGAGAATTAAGGGAAACGGGTTATGCCATTACGTTTGTCCTGGAATTCTGCTTGAGATAGAGTCCGAGTTTGCGTAAATCGGACTCCGTATGAAGGAGTTATGACCTTCAGAAGATTCAAGAATTTAAATAAACAGCTCAGATTAAAGTTCAGAAAATTCAAAATTCGAAATCAGAAGCAGAAGCGGGCTGGGCGGGAATTTTCCCGCCCAAGGCAAGGTCAACTAGGAGGTCGACTAGAGGGTCGACCTCCACCCCCCACAGGATGACCAGGGGGTCGACCTCCCCCTTGGGCCAGATCTAAAAACTGACATGTTTCTTCCTGTGATGATTTGTTATGTCATTAAGGCTTGTGTGGCAAGTTCTGGTTGGTTCTCTTAGGTTTGAATGGCTTTGATTTGTCCTGGCTTGATCTGACGGTTCCTATTAATTCAAACTTCTATATAAGCAACCTAAATCTAAATCCTAGCCACACAAAAATATTCGTAAGACCATCATGCTGTCAGAACTCAACCTAGAGTAGCCGCCATTCTCCTTCAACTAGAAACGGAGTTAGGAATTCCAAATCAAATCTAACTCAACTAAGAAAATTCAACGTCTACAACAAAGGAGAGCTATCCAATTTCAGAATACAGATACCAGAACACAAGACTAGTCTCCTTTTTGTAAATCCAGTTATCATTTAGACCTAAATGATATTAGAAACGTGACTAAAATAAATGGATGTAGAACAATGCCTAATGTAAATTTATGCCTATCCTTTTTATTAAAACTGAATTGATTAAGACTATGACTCTTATGATGTTAAGTTTGTGACCTTGTTGTATGTAATTTGATGATAAATTGGCAATGACATATTATAATTTGGCGATGGCATATCATATTGTGTAATTTGGCGATGACATACCATACTATATAATTTGACGATGGATATCATATTGTGTAATTATGCGATGGCATGCCATATTTTATAATTTGTTGATGGATATCATATTGTGTAATTTGGCGATGACATACCATATTGTATAATTTGGCAATGACATTTCAAGTTGTATGATTTTGTAATGACACTTATATGTTGTATGACAATTTGGGAATTTTGCTATGTTTATGCAAGTTCAAACATGTTCACATATATGACCTAAACTACATGCTAATATGATTAGGTTCATGTTAAATTCGATCCAACTAATTTTTGCAAGTTCGCAACTACATGCCTAATTTTAAGTTTATGTAGTTCTATGTAAAACCCCCATTTCATGATTCATGTTGAGTAGATCTAAATTTGAAAGTTCATAATTAAATGTATATTGTTCTATGCCAAATTCATATGATACATGTGTAGTTAGATCCATATTTTTATGAGGTTGGAATTATTACATGTTCCTCTTTTTCCCCTTTTGTGTATAAGTTAGGCTATGTATCGAGCCTAACATTTTATGTGATTAATGCGAACGTTTAACAGGGGTAACGTTGGGGAAAAACAAGAAATTACATATAATTGGCTTATTTGGCTCATGAACGTGTAAATGTTTCGTGGCATAAAGTGGTATAAATTTTTATACCTAAAATTTTGAACTTGATTTAAAGGGAAAGTGGGGCTTTACTTGAATGACAATAATTTACATATAAATATAAAGAGGTAAACATGTAAATTTAGACACGACGAATATGCCTAAGCCGAGATTAGATTGAGTTACGGTGTAAGACTGCCCAGAACCGCCCGGCACATCTAGCAACCGAAACAGTATATGTCTAATGTGAGAGGTTAGTGCATCGAGCCCAAAAGAACCTGAGGTTAGACTGAGTTGCGGTGTAAAACTGCCCGGACCCGACCGGCATATCCAGTAACCGCAACAACACTTGTCTAATGTGAGTGGTTGTTACTTTAATGAATGAATTAAAGCTAAGCCAGGAATGGTAGGGTTAAGTTAATTAAGACAACAATTAACCAATACAACACGTTAACTAAACTGATGGGTAGGGTTAGGTTAACTTGGTTACTTAACCAATTTAACATGTTGATTAGGAAACCCTAGTAATGGGGACCCATTTCAGCAGTAACCCACATAGATGTATCATGGTACCCTGAGCAAGGCAGGGTAGGGCACGATTACTGGGCTGATTATAAGCGGTCAAAACAACGGCGGTAGGTGCGTCAGTGTAGGTTCCGACAGAGTACAGGCATGCACGTACTCTGGAGTGGAAAAAGCAAGCACCGGAAATCAGTAGTTATACACTGTGCATCTTGAATCGTGTCGGGTTGCCACCATAGGATTTGATACACTCCAGTGGGACTAGCACATATATCTACAATCGAGCGGGGCCGTATGACATAAGTGGTAAATGCGTGCGAGTAGGAGCCGATCGATAAAAAGGGATCACTGGGTTTCAACTCATGATGACGGTTGAAATATCTAGTAGGTTCAGAGAATATGGATATGAGTGCGATAGTATGATTAGTTTATCTTGCCTTATCCTATGTTACCTTAGTTCCTTGTTATTGTCCTGTGTCCAGCTTATTCAAGTCATGGTTCTCTTATCAGTTTACATGCTGAATAATCGCTGGAGTTACTATACTTATGTCTGACCCAATTTTCTTTCGCTCTGTTTTCTTCCGTCCCCCCCCCCCCCCAAGGTACCCAGGGAGGGAATAGCTCAGCTTAATTTGGACCGTTCATCTTTTCAAACTTGAAGACTCTGTGATGTATAGCTTGGAACCTCCTATCTTTGGCTGTGGCTTTGGACACACTACTACTTGGGGATTTATGCAGTTTTATTTTGTTTTATGCTTCTTTATGTTATAATCAAGACAGAGATTCTGATGTAATGATTTGGAAGTTGTTTTGAGACATTTTGCTGTAATGTTTTTGTTATGAACCACGAATGAAATAAATCTAGTTTTTCCTTTGCTTATATATGTCTGTCTTGTAAATTATTTGTATCTTTTACCTATAATGCTCCACCAAAATTAAGGCATTCCCTTTGTGAGTGACCTTAACGGAGGTGGGGTGTTTCACCTGGTATCAGAGCAAAGGTTTACCAGATCAGATAAAAATTTTGAAAACTGTTTTTCAAAAAGAAGTTTAAAGAAGCAATGTTCAAGAAAAAAGTGTTTTATTTTAAAAAAGGCATAATCCCCCAAAAGCCATATGCATTATGTTTCTATCCTTTGTTTTGAACCTTTGCTTTTTCGTTTCAGCATGTCTGGGGATCTTAACCTTCCAGAGGGCGTGCTGGTACTTGGCTAGTTCAGAATGTACCTATAGGCTATGGCTAATGTCGCAGGCCCAACAGACGTTCCTCCGCCCCCAGCTGCAGCGGCTCCTCCTCCTCGTGCAAATGCTTTCTCAAAAATATGTAGGGACTTTCAAGCCATGGGTGGAAAGAACTTCAATGGAAATGAATCCTTCGTGGAAGCGAGAAACTAGCTCAAAGAAACTGAGGGTTTGTTTGATATCTTCGAAGTGGATGATAGGCAGAAGATACAGTTGGTTGTATGGTTGCTCAAAGACATAGCTTCCTATTGGTGGGAAGTTACTAAAGCAGAAAGACCAATTGAAACTTGGATGGATTTCAGAATGATGTTTGAAATGAAATTCCTCTCACAAGCTGAACGAAGCCTACAATTGGAGAAGTTCTTAGCTCTCAAACAGGGGAGTATGTCGGTCAAGAAATACGTTAACCAATTCAACCAGCTAGCTAGGTTCGGATTGGAGTTCGTGAACACTCCACATAAGAAGGCTCTCCGTTTTGTTAAAGGATTGAATGAGCCACTGCACAGCGTAGCTATGTCCCATATACCTATGGGTGCAACTTATGAGATACTGGTGGACATGGCACTGTTACAAGAGGAAGATAAGGGTGGTAAGAAAGAGACAAATGTGGAAGTACCTCAAGATAAGAAAGTGGAAGCATCATAGAGCAAGAAGACAGATTCCAAGAAGGCCGGGAAGAACAACAAACCCCATGACAAGAGGAAGTGTAATTTCTGTGGCATTCCTAGACATCTGGTTAAGGACTGCAGGAAGAAGAAGAGGAAGATGGGTGGCTGTCTCCATTGCGGCAAGACGGGACACATGGCTAAGGACTACCTAAGAAAGCAAGGGCAAGGGCAGAGAGCTGGATCTACTTCTAGAGGGAAGGTTCACGCTCTCATGGCACCTCCGTAATGACGAGGTAGAAATGTTTCTGTTGAGAGTTTAGTCTATCTTTTTGATCATCCTCTTCGTACACTCTTTGATTCGGGGGCATCGCACTTTTTTATGTCTGTCGCTTTAGTTGAATCTCTGCACCTAGACACCAGTTTAGTAGAGGATCTCGTGGTTGTTTCAAATCCAATTGGGGGCTCAACTTATTTGTCAATGATTTGTCTGGATTTGGAAATTTCTATACTAAGTGTTGGGTTTAGATGTAATGCCTAAGTTTTGGGCTTCATGGGCTATGGGTTGATTCTAGGCATGGATTGGCTATCCAGTAACGGTGCCATCCTCGATTGTGAAAAGAGAGTTGTTAGACTTTTGACTCGCCTCGGTAACACTCTCGAAATATCTTGTAATCCTATGAACTCTGTTATGCTTAGTTAACTAGAATCTCTTGATGCATCTGTTGAGAACTTGCAAACTGTTAGAGTAGTCCATGAATACTCGGATGTCTTTGAAGAGGTGAACGACTTACCTCCGAAGTAGGAGATAGACTTCTGCATATGCCTCATTGATAATGCAAAACCCGTTGCTTTACCCATTAGACACATGGCTCCAAGGGAGAGGAAAGAACTCAGCAAGTAGGTTAAAGAGTTGCTTGAGAAGGGGTTTATAAGGCGGAGTATTTCTGAATGGGGTGCTCCAGTAGTGTTCACAACTAAAGCGGATGGTTCGCTTCACCTATGCGTTGACTATCAGGAGCTAAACAAGCTGACCAAGAAGAATAGGCACCCACTCCCAAGAATAGACGGCTTGTTCGATCAGCTTGTAGGTGCATCGGTTTTCTCCCAACTAGAACTAGCTACCATTTTTCATCAGTGAAGAGTGGATGAAAACATTATTGATAAGACCACGTTCAGAACTCCATATGGTTTCTTTGAGTGGCTTGTCATGCCTTTCAGCTTGATAAACGCACCCACTTATTTTGTTGACTTAATGAGCAGGGTGTTCAGGGAGTTCCTAAATAAGTTTGTGGTGGTCTTCGTAGATGACATTTTGATTTTCTCAGAGAGTGAGGAATGGCATGCTCAACATTTAAAAGAAGTCATGGATACTCTTCGAGCACATCATTTGAAAGCCAAATTCTCCAAATGCCACTTCTGGAGAGAGGAAGTATGGTTTCTTGGACATGTGATGTCCAAGGAAGGGTTGGCTATGGACCCCGGAAAAGTAGTTGCGGTGCAAGAGTGAAAGGTTCCACGGAATACGACTGAGGTCAGGTGCTTCCTCGGTCTAGTGGGCTTTTACCGAAAATTCATCAAAGACTTTGCGAAAATCTCAGCTCCGCTTACAAGGTTGACGAAGAAGAACCTAACTTTCAATTGGGATTTGGATTGCGATGTTGCTTTCCAACAATTAAAGAGGGCTCTAACAACAACCCTAGTTCTGACATTGCCGGATGGGAGCAAGATGTTAACCATATACACAGATGCATGTGGTACGGGACTAGGTGCTATCTTGATGCAAGAAGGGGAGGTAGTAGCTTATGGGGCAGACATTTGAAAGTACATGAGAAAAACTACCCAACCCACGATCTAGAGTTGGCTGCCATCGTCTTTGGACTTAAGTCTTAGCGCCATTATCTCCTAGGTGAAAAGTTTGAATTGTATACTGACCATAAATCGTTGAAGTACCTTTTCTCGTAGAAAGATCTTAACTTGAGGCAACAAAGCTAGATGGAGTTCTTGTCATCCTACGATTTCGAGATTTCCTATACCCCTTTCAAGGGCAATGTAGTAGCAGACGCCTTGAGTAGAAAGAAGCTGACCTTAATCCCTCTCTTTGTAGAAAGGTAGAGCTTGGAATACATAGTGAACTTTGACTTTAGACCCTCCATCGATCATGTGACTGGTTTGTTAGCATCGCCAGAAGTGCGGCCTACTCTTTTGGACATAATAGGAACTGCGCAACGTGAAGACCATCTTCTAGTTGATGTGATGGATAAGCTAATTAGGGATGAGACTTCTAGCCACCTCAATAGATAATCCATCGATAATAAGGGTGGTTGAGGTGGGATGGAAGGCTACGCGTCCCACAAGCAAGGGATTTGGTGAAGAAGGTTCTTGAAGAGGCACACCATTCCAAGTTGACCATACATCCAGGTGGAGACAAGATGTATAAAGACATAAAAAGGGTTTTCTTTTGGAATGGCATGAAGAGGGAAGTAGCTGAATTCATCTCGAAGTGCTTAATATGCCAGCAAGTCAAGGCGGAGCAAAAGAAGCCTGGTGGTTTGCTTCATCCTCTAGAGGTCCCATAGTGGAAATGGGATAGCATTTCAATGGACTTTATTGATGGGCTGCCTAGGTCAAGAAGGGGCAATACCAGTATTTGGGTAATAGTGGACAGACTCACAAAAAGCGCTCACTTTATACCCCTTAAAACTAGGACTGCCTCATCTTTAGCATCCATTTATCTTATAGAGATAGTTCGACTCCATGTGATACCCTCCAGCATTGTGAGTGATGGAGATCCTATCTTTACGAGAAAGTTTTGGAAGAGCTTGCAAGAGGTTGTAGGCACACGGCTATGCTTAAGCACGGCCTATCACCCCCAAACCAATGGTCATACGGAAAGGGCGAACAGAGTATTAGAATACCTCTTAAGATTATGCATTCTTGACTTTGGAGGAACAAGGGAGGATCATCTTCCATTTGTGGAGTTTTCCTACAACAACAGCTACCAAGCCACCATAGGCATGGCACCCTTCGAAGCTTTATATGGAAGACCATGCCGATCACCAACTTGTTGGTGGGAGTCTACAGACAAGCTCATACTTGGAGATATGATTAGAGAAACTTTAGAGAAAGTGGACTTGATACGAAGAAAAATGAAGACTGCCCAAGATAGACAGAAGTCCTACGCGGATAAAAGAAGGACTGACCTTGGGTTTGAGGTTGGAGACAGGGTTTTCCTTAAAGTATCTCCTTTGAGGAACGTCGTTCACTTCGGATCCGCAGGAAAGTTGGCACCAAGATTTGTAGGGCCATTTCCTATCATTAAAAAGATTGGAAAGATGGCTTATAGAGTAGAGCTACCCGAAAGATTGGCTGGAGTTCATAATGTCTTTCACGTTTCTCACCTACGGAAGTGCTTACATGAGTCTGCAGAAGTGGTGGAAGCAAGCATGTTAGAGGAAGTAGAAGTAGAATGACAGGAGACAGTGAGAAGAGTTCCAACTCGTATCTTGGGTACAAAAGTCAAAAAGCTATGCAACCGCGAAGTCAAACTTGTTAAAGTTCAATGGAGTGACGCTGAGGAAGACACGACTTGGGAGACTAAGTCCAAGATACGCGCTGCCTAGCCTTTCCTTTTTTAGGGTACATCTTTGATCTCTTTTCCTTAAGTTTGTTTATGCTCGTATCTATCTTTTTAGTATTTTCCTCAGTGTTGTTCTCGATTCTTAGGTAGAAACCAATGGATGCATACATGTATTTGAAACATGTTATGATTGATGGTTGCAAGTGGTTGCTAGTGGATGCATATACACACACATTAGGTGTTAAATTGGCTCAGTCACTTTCATATTGCATATGCATATATGTATTTGTATATGATTGAAATTTGATGTGTTATCATATGGACATTGAATTTGTATGAATGATGGTGCACTCATTTAGAAAGTATGTTTAAGGATGATTGCATACATAATGGACTCATGGCACCGACATGACTTGCATAAAGGAGGTCAACTGAATCAATTGACCGCCTGATTTTGCATTAGATAAGGACATGTACACAAACTATGCATATGATCATGAAGCATTAGAAGTCTTTTTAAGGACATTAGACGCCTGTGTTTGACGGATGAGTAGATGGACGATTGGATGATAGGATATACGTTCTCCTTGACTCGAAGATTTCGGGGACGAAATCCTTTAAGGAGGGGAGAATGTAACACCCCGTATTTTCTATAAACATTAAAGTAACGAATCAAATAATAATTAACTACAAATGTGAGAAATAAGGGAAACGGGTTACGCCATTACGTTCATCTCGGAATTGTGCTTGAGGTAGAGTCCGATTTTCCGTAAATCGGACTCCGTATGAAGGAGTTATGACCTTCAGAAGATTCAATAATTTAAATAAACAGCTCGGATTAAAGTTCAAAAAATTCAAAATTCGAAATCAGAAGCAGAAGCGGGCTGGGCGGGAATTTTCCCACCCACAGCCGGGTCGACCAGGAGGTCGACTAGGGCGTCGACCTCCCCCCCATACAGGTCGACCAGGGGGTCGACGTCCAACTCGAGCCAGATCTAAAAACTGAGGTGTTTCTTCCTGTGACAATTTGCTGCGTCATTAGGGCTTGTGTGGCAAGTTCTGGTTGGTTCTCTTAGGTTTGAATGGATTTGATTTTCCCTGGGTTGATATGACGGTTCATATTAAATCAAACTTCTATATAAGCAACCTAAATCTAAACCCAAAGCCACACAAAAATATTCATAAGACCGTCATGCTTTCAGAACTCAACCTAGAGTAGCCGCCATTCTCCTTCAACTAGAAAGGGAGTTAGGAATTACAAATCAAATCTAATTTAACTAAGAGAATTCAACGTCTACAACAAATGAGAGCTATCCAATTTCAGAATACAGATCCTAAAACACAGGACTAGTCTCCTTTTTGTAAGTCCAGTTATCATTTAGACCTAAATGATATTAGAATTGTGACTAAAATAAATGGATGTAGAACAATGCCTAATGTAAATTTATGCCTATCCTTTTTGTTAAAATGAATTGATTAAGACTATGACTCTTATCATGTTAAGTTTGTGACCATGTTGTATGTAATTTGATGATAAATTGGCGATGACATATTATAATTTGGCGATGGCATATCATATTGTGCAATTTGGCGATGACATACCATATTGTATAATTTGGCGATGGATATCATATTGTGTAATTTGGCGATGACATACCATATTTTATAATTTGGCGATGGATATCATATTGTGTAATTTGGCGATGACATACCATATTGTATAATTTGGCAATGACATTTCAAGTTGTATTATTTAATAATGGCACCTATATGTTTTATGACAGTTTGGGAATTTTGCTATGTTTATGCAAGTTCAACCATGTTCACATATATGACCTAAACTACATGCTAATATGATTAGGTTCTTGTTAAATTCGATCCAACTAATTTGCAAGTTCGCAACTACATGCCTAATTTTAAGTTTATGTAGTTCTATGTAAAACCCCTATTTCATGATTTATGTTAAGTACATCTAAATTTGCAAGTTCATAATTAAATGTATATTGTTCTATGCTAAATACATATGATACATGTAACACCCCGTAATTCTGTTAATATTAATATTTACAAATTAAAGAATAACTAATCTCAGACGTGAGAATTGTGGGAAACGGGTTGCGCCATTGTGTTCGTCTCGGAATTCTAGTGGAGATAGAGTCCGAGTTTGCGGGAAACGAGTACCGGATGAAAAAGTTATGGACGAACGAAGTTTGGTGACAGAGAAAGAAAAAAAAATGCACTGGCGCACTTGGGAAGTGCGCCAGTACATATTTACACTGGCGCACCTGCCAAGTGCGCCCAAGCCGAGGCTGGAGCCTGCACAGCTTTCTGGTTCAGGCTGACCCGTGTTGTTGAGTCCATTCTGAATCCTTGCTGAGTCATTAGGGTTGACTCATCACCCTATCATAATTGAATGGTTTTGATTAACCCTAAGAACATCCGACGGCTTGAATTAATTTATAACTCTATAAAAAGACCCCTATACACAAACCCTAAATCAGAAAATAAACAAAGACCATGGTCGTCATGCTGATATTTTGAGACCTAGAGCAGCCGCCATCAAATTAAAGATAAAGAACAACAACCAAATCACAACTACCCAACCCTAACAGCGATTCTTCATCAAAAGAGCGCTAATTCGACTCTCTTTCTTCTATAATTGTGAGTATGATAGTCTTAACAAGATTATTATCATTTTAATTAGGTTAAGTCATGAATGGATTGTGAGTAGATGATGTGAATTATCATATGCTATCATGTATGTTATTAATCCTTTGCTATGTGGTGATGATATACTATATGTTGTAAATCATGCTATGATGATGTTATGTATGTTGAAATTTCTATGCTAAGTGGCGATGAATCATACATGTAAAAAGTCATGATGTTACTATCTATGCTAGTTAGTTCATATTAATTAAATCATCATGTTTGGGCTATGTTGATCTATATGACAAGTTACATATGTTGATTAGAAAAGTTATGAACATATGCCATGACATCTATTATGACATCTAGAACTATGCTATGACATATGTGATATCCTATGCTAGTTCACACCATCATTATGTTGCCTATAAACCCCATATGCAAGTTTATGTATAGATTTGGGCTATGATCACATCATGTGAATTGTGACATTTAACAAGTTGACACCTTTTGATCCTTAACATGTGTAGTTTATGCAAGTTTCACCCCTATTATGATTAGATTTATTTTAATTGTCTATATGTTGTGATAATTTATCTTTGTGCTATGCGTTAGACTATTTAAGTCTAGCCTATATTATGCGTTGAATAAGCGAACGTATAAACGTGGGGTAGGGGTAATATTAAGGATTTAATAATAAGATGTTGGGTGCAATTGATTTGATTTTGCATACCATGAGTGGATGACCATAATTGAGTAAATTATGGAAATCAATAAAAGTGGACGTAATTAATAATTTTGATAGGGAATTATTAAAACTGGGGTAAAAGATTGAAAGTTGTCAATCAATGCTTAGGACACGAGGTTGGACTCGTTTGTGACATAAACCTGCCCGGAATCGCCCGGCAAATCCAGCGGTCACAAATGTCAGCCCAATATGAGAGGTCCTAGGCCTAAACTAAAGCATAACAGTTGTAAAGACACGAGGTTAGACTCTTTTATGGTGTAAGACTGCCCGGACCCGCCCGGCAAATCCAGCTGCCATAAATGCCAGTCTAATGTGAGAGGTCTTTATGAGGTTATGGCCTGAATGAATTAAGAAATACTTAACCAGATAAACATGTAAAGTGGGACATGGGGGTTAAGTAGGTGCCTTGGGTGGCATGAGGAATATAGTGGGTGCCCTTAGTGGCATGTGAAATACGATTAGTAAGACTTAACCAAACACACATGTAAATGAAACATGACTAAGAGGGTTAAGTGGGATATACTAGTGGTGACAAGCTTAGGTGGGTAGCTTGTGGGGGCACATTTCAACTAGTATCCCAAACGTATCTTTGTGGGCTCGACCCAAGTCGAGGACGGGACATGCATATTGGGCTTGACTATAAGAGGCCAAAACGGGTTTCATATGCGTGTGTGGACCCGGGCTGGTAGGTAAAACATTGTTGCATCGTGTAGGTATAAGCCGTACATTCTCAAGTTGTATCGGGTTGCCACTTTAGGGGAGTGATACACCCCACTATGGGGCCAGCACGGGTATCTACGAGTAGGGAGCCGATCGAAAGTGGGTAGTGGGGTACCTAGTGGAGATAGGGGCAGACGGCACCTATGTAGTCAGCTAGGAGTACACGAAGTTACTTATAAAATTTCTAAGAGGGTAGTGGGGTACACCTAGTGGAGATAGGGGCAGACGCCACCTATGTAGTCAGCTAGGGGTACTTAAGGCTATTTATATTGTTTCTGTGTGAAGCAAGTGGGATCAACCTTTAGGGTGACTGGTGCGGTGCAGTGTGGTAATGTGCGGTGCAGTGTAGTAATGTGCGGTGCAGTGTAGTAATGTGCGGTGCAGTGTAGTAATGTGCGGTGCAGTATAGTAATTATTCATTAGTAATTAGGTATGCCTTTACCGTTATCTTTAACGTTATCTTAAACGCTATCTTTATCTTCCAAATAGTTCATAGACATTTACTTGTCTTCCAGCTTATGCCTTAGTCTAGTTAACTTGATAATAGTATTGTTAGAATTATCATACTCGCCAGACTTTATGTCTGACCCCCTCCATTTCTATCCTTTTTCCCCTCTAGGTCCTCAGGTTGGGCCCAGTTCTAGTGGAGTTTGATTGGATTGCTCATCTCTCTTTGGAAAGCTTGGACCGTTGAAGTAAAGTCCAGCTTGTTATCTTCTTTAATGGCTATTTGTGTAATGGGATTATGTATTTTGTTTTTATGAAGATGGATAATGTACTTGACTCTGATTAATGGTTTTGTGATGTAATAAACATGTTTAATTTCGCTGCAATAAAATGAAGTTTTAGATTTCCAAGTACTACTTATTATCTGTCTTGTTGTAATTTTTCTGTTCTATATTCACTTATAACCTCCATGGAAGTTAATGCATTCCCTTTGTGAGTGACATTAATGGACGTGGGGTGTTACACGTGGTATCAAAGCTTAAGGTTACCAGAACAGATAAAAATACTTTAGAAAAATAGTTATTTTTGGAAGAAATGTTTTCAAAAACATGTTTCAATGAGAAATTTAAAGAGGAAGTTTTTATGAAAAACATAATCCCCAAATAGCCATATATCTTTATCTTTCGAATTCTCCATTTTGAATCTTTCCTTTTTCGTTTCAGCATGGCTGAAGATCTTAACCTACCTGACAGTGTAACGATACCGGGATGGTATATGAGGCTATTAGAGGCTAGGGCCGTCGCAGGTCCGGCCAATATTCCTCACCACCAGTTGCACCCGTTCCTCCTCCTCCTCGCGTAGATACTTTTGCAAAGACGTGCAAGGAATTCAAGGCTATGGGTGGAAAACCATTTCAAGGGTTAGAAACGTTTGTGGAAGCTAGAGATTGGCTTAAGGAGGTGGAAGAATTGCTAGAAATCTTTGAAGTAGAAGAAGGGAGGAGAGTTCGTTTAGCAGCTTTGTTGATGAAGGAAGAGGCCTCGTTTTGGTGGGAGGTCACTAATGGGGAGCGTCCTGTTGACTCTTGGGCGGATTTCAGACGTAGGTTCGAGGCGAAGTTTCTCTCGAGGGCGGGAGAAAATCTATATATGGAAAGGTTCTTGACATTAAAGCAAGGAAGCTCATCAGTGAAGGAATATATCAACAAATTTAATCAGCTAGCAAGGTTTGGTTTGGACTTAGTAAACACGCCGGAGAAGAAGGCTCTAAGGTTAGTAAATGGCTTGAATGAACCGTAGCAAGGGTTGGCCATGACCCACATCCCTATGGGGGCCACCTTTGAGAAGCTAGTAGACATGGCACTCATGCACGAGGAGAAAGGCACTAAAGCTGATAAGGCACCCGAGAAGAAAGGGGATCAAAATAAGGGTGGCAAAGGCAACAATGATAAGGGGAAGAAGAAATGCTTTAACTGTGGGACACCAGGCCATCTCAGCAAGGATTGCCGAAAGAAAAAGAAGACTGGCTGTTTTCACTACGGTGAAGCAGGAAATCTAGTGAAGGACTGCCCAAAGAAGGGGCAGAGGACAGGGACTACCTCGGGAGGACAGGTGCAGGCTCTTCTGGCACCAGGGCAGGCAAGGGAACAAGTTTAGGCTCTCGCGGTCCCACCGCTGCAAGAACGAGGTAGAACCATTTCTGTTGAAAGCTTAGTTTTTCTGTTTGATCATCCTGTCCGTACCTTATCCGATTCGGGCGCATCGCATTCGTTTATCTCTACGTCATTAGTTGAAACACTGCACCTAGATACTAGTATTGTTACTGATCCCTTAGTAGTCTCAAATCCTATTGGTGGTTCGGCTCATCTTTCTATGATTTGTCGGGATTTGAGAGTGTTTATCTTGGGCGTTGAGTTTGAATGCAACGCCTTTGTCCTTGGTTTCATGGGCTGTAGTTTGATTCTAGGGGTGGATTGGCTAGCCAAGCGGGGTGCCATCCTAGACTGTGAAAGGAGGGTAGTTAGACTATTGATTCGTTGTAGAAAAACCCTCATATTTCTTGCGACCCTAGGGGTTCAGTGATGCTTAGCTGCCTAGAATCTTCTGATGCATCTAATGATGATTAGGAACCTGTTTGTGTGGTCCATGAGTATGGAGACATCGTTGATAAAGCGCGGGGTTTACCCATAGGCGTGGAATAAATTTTCGTATGTGCTTAATAGATTAAGCAAAGCCCGTTATATAGTCAGCGGTAGTTTTGGAGTAAGACTGGTAAGGACGGCCAGAGTCGGTCAAGTGCTCAATTGATTGACCATCTTACTAGTATCATCTCATGTAGGTCATCTGAATTCGAAGGAGGTATCCCTTGGGTGTTTGTCTGATATTGGTTTAGGCCTTTGGGGCTTGCACTTGGGGGATGTCGAATTCGACTAGGATGGTCTGCGTGAGAGATGGATAGTTGTGACGATTTTACATGGGATAATATCCTGGTTTTCTCTAGAAGCAGAGAAGAGCATGCCCTATGTCTTAGGGAAAGCTTAGGGACCCTAAAAGTGCACTAGCTTAAAGCTAAGATCTCCAAGATACCATTTTTGGAGGAAGGAAGTAAGGAATTTAGGGCATGTGGTCTCTAGGGAAGGGAGATATGTTAAGGTGGATGGAGTTCTTAGCATCCTACGACTTCGAGATAGCATATACCCCTAGCAAGGGTAACGTGGTGGCGGATGCCTTAAGTAGAAAAAGGTTATCCTTAAGTCCTTTGTTTGTTGAGCGGCGAAGCTTAGAATTCATATCGATGTTTGACTTTAGACCTTCCGTTGACTTCGTACCCGGTTTGCTAGCATATTTGGAGGTCATACCTACGCTTTTGGGACGGATTAGCGAGGCACAGCGAGACGACCCGCAGTTGGTTGAGTTAGTAGAAAAGCTCAAAGGAGGGGAGTCATCAATCCATCTCCGTAGGTATACCCTAGATGATAAGGGTTGGTTACGTAGGGACGGTAGACTTTGTGTACCAAAAGACGATGACTTAAGGAAGACTATTCTTGACGAAGCACATCGTTCAAAGATGACCATTCATCCCGGCGGGGACAAGATGTACATGGACATGAAGCGAGTTTACTTTTGGGCCGATATGAAGAGGGACATAGCCGAGTATGTCGCTAGACGCTTGGTGTGCCAACAAGTAAAAGCGGAGCAAAAGAAACCCGGTGGGTTACTTCACCCATTGGAGGTTCCACTATGGAAGTGGGAAAGCGTCTCGATGGATTTTGTGGATGGATTACCGAGATCGAGAAAGGGTAATACAGGGATTTGCGTTATAGTAGATAAACTTACTAAGAGAGCCCATTTCATTCCCGTGAAGAGTAAGAGGACTGCTCCATGGTTAGCTTCTGTATACGTCCGAGAAATAGTTCGTTTGCACGGTGTTCCTTCTAGCATAATGAGCGACCGCGATCCTATTTTGACTAGCGAATTTTGGAGAAGCTTACAAGAGGCGGTAGGGACTCAGTTATGTTTGAGCACCGCATATCATCCTCAGACGGACGGCCAGACCGAGAGGGTGAATCGCATTCTAGAGGATCTTTTGAGGCTATGTATCCTAGACTTTGGGGGTACATGGGAAGAGCATCTTCCACTGGTGGAGTTCGCATATAATAACAGCTTTCAGTCTAGCATTGGTATGGCACCATTCGAAGCTCTTTATGGACGGCCGTGTCGTTCGCCTACATGTTGGTGGGAGTCTACGGATATGATCTTACTTGGGCCCAATATGATTAGAGAGACTTCGAAGAAGATCGACTTGATTCGGAGGAGGATAAATGCAGCACAAGATAGGCAGAAATCATATGCGGATAAGAGAAGGACGGATCTTGAATTTGAGGTTGGGGACATGGTCTTTGTCAAAGTGTCTCCATTACGAAACGTTGTTCGCTTTGGGTCCATTGGGAAATTAGCACCAAGGTTCGTAGGACCGTTTCCTATTAAGGAGAAAATTGGGCAAATGGCGTATAGAGTGGAGTTGCCCGAGAGACTTAGTGGTGTACACGACGTATTCCATGTATCACATTTGAGGAAGTGCTTGCGTGAAACCGCAGAAGTGGTAGAGCCGAACTTGCTTAGAGAGGTGGAGATAGAGCGTGATGCGACGATTCGACGAGCTCCTACGCGCATTCTTGGGTCAGAGATTAAGGAGCTGAGAAATCGAGAGGTCAGACTGGTCAAAGTACAATGGGGAGATGATGAGAGCAACGCTACTTGGGAGACAGAAGAGAAGATGCGTTCACGATACCCTTTCCTTTTCGAGGGTATGTCCTTTAATTTCTCCTTTATCGCTTATCTTGTACTTATCTTACCTTTAGAGTATCCTCTCGCTAGTATCTTTAACCTTTAGTTAGGATAATACTATGGTTGAAACATGTGTTTGAGACATGTTATGTATGATGGATGCAAGTGTTTGCTAGTGGTTGCTCGTGGACGCATATACACACATATTAGGCACTAGATCGGCTCAGTCACTTCATACTGCATATTGCATATAAATGGTTGTATTTAGTAAAATGGATGTATAATGGTTGTACTATCATATGGATACCGCATTTTGGTGAATGGTTGTGCACGCATGTAGAAATAATATGCAGCATTAGGGAACTTTTGCATACATAATGGACGCATGGCACTATCATGGTTTGCATTAAGGAGGTCAACTGAATCAGCGGACCGCCTGATTTTGCATTAGATAAGGGACATATATACACATACTATGCATTTAAACATGAAAGCATTAGAAGCCTATAAGGACAATGGATGTCTGTGTTTTATGGTTGAGTAGATGGTTGTTTGGATGTTAGGATATACATTCTTCTTAACTTGAAGATTTCGGGGACGAAATCCTTTAAGGACGGGAGAATGTAACACCCCGTAATTCTGTTAATATTAATATTTACAAATTAAAGAATAACTAATCTCAGACGTGAGAATTGTGGGAAACGGGTTGCGCCATTGTGTTCGTCTCGGAATTCTATTGGAGATAGAGTTCGAGTTTGCGGGAAACGAGTACCGGATGAAAAAGTTATGGACGAACGAAGTTTGGTGACAGAGAAAGAAAAAAAAATGCACTGGCCCACTTGGGAAGTGCTCTAATACATATTTACACTAGCGCACCAGCCAAGTGCGCCCAGGCCGAGGCTGGAGCCTGCACAGCTTTCTGGTTCAGGCTGACCCGTGTTGTTGAGTCCATTCTGACTCCTAGCTGAGTCATTAGGGCTGACTCATCACCCTATCATAATTGAATGGTTTTGATTAACCCTAAGAACATCCGACGGCTTGAATTAATTTATAACTCTATAAAAAGACCCCTATACACAAACCCTAAATCAGAAAGTAAACAAAGACCATGGCCGTCATGCTGATATTTTGAGACCTAGAGCAGCCGCCATCAAATTAAAGATAAAGAACAGCAACCAAATCAGAACTACCCAACCCTAACAGCGATTCTTCATCAAAAGAGCGCTAATTCGACTCTCTTTCTTCTATAATTGTGAGTATGATAGTCTTAACAAGATTATTATCATTTTAATTAGGTTAAGTCATGAATGGATTGTGAGTAGATGATGTGAATTGCCATATGCTATCATGTATGTTATTAATCCTGTGCTATGTGGTGATGATATACTATATGTTGTAAATCATGCTATGATGATGTTATGTATGTTGAAAGTTTCTATGCTAAGTGGCGATGAATCATACATGTAAAAAGCCATGATGTTACTATCTATGCTAGTTAGTTCATATTAATTAAATCATCATGTTTGGGCTATGTTGATCTATATGACAAATTACATATGTTGATTAGAAAAGTTATGAACATATGCCATGACATCTATTATGACATCTAGAACTATGCTATGACATATGTGATATCCTATGCTAGTTCACACCATCATTATGTTGCCTATAAACCCCATATGCAAGTTTATGTATAGATTTGGGCTATGATCATATCATGTGAATTGTGACATTTAACAAGTTGACACCTTTTGAACCTTAACATGTGTAGTTTATGCAAGTTTCACCCCTATTATGATTAGATTTATTTTAATTGTCTATATGTTGTGATAATTTATCTTTGTGCTATGCGTTAGACTATTTAAGTCTAGCCTATATTATGCGTTGAATAAGCGAACGAATAAACGTGGGGTAGGGGTAATATTAAGGATTTAATAATAAGATGTTGGGTGCAATTGATATGATTTTGCATACCATGAGTGGATGACCATAATTGAGTCAATTATGGACATCAATAAAAGTGGACGTAATTAATAATTTTGATAGGGAATTATTAAAACTGGGGTAAAAGATTGAAAGTTGTCAATCAATGCTTACGACACGAGGTTGGACTCGTTTGTGACGTAAACCTGCCCGGAACCGCCCGGCAAATCCAGTGGTCACAAATGTCAGCCCAATGTGAGAGGTCCTAGGCCTAAACTAAAGCATAACAGTTGTAAAGACACGAGGTTAGACTCTTTTATGGTGTAAGACTGCCCGGACCCGCCCGGCAAATCCAGCTGCCATAAATGCCAGTCTAATGTGAGAGGTCTTTATGAGGTTATGGCCTGAATGAATTAAGAAATACTTAACCAGATAAACATGTAAAGTGGGATATGGGGGTTAAGTAGGTGCCTTAGGTGGCATGAGGAATATAGTGGGTGCCCTTAGTGGCATGTGAAATACGATTAGTAAGACTTAACCAAACACACATGTAAATGAAACACGACTAAGAGGGTTAAGTGGGATATACTAGTGGTGACAAGCTTAGGTGGGTAGCTTGTGGGGGCCCGTTTCAACCAGTATCCCAAACGTATCTTTGTGGGCTCGACCCAAGTCGAGGACGGGACACGCATACTGGGCTTGACTATAAGAGGCCAAAACGGGGAGCGGTGGCAACGCAAGTCCAACGGGTTTCATATGCGTGTGTGGACCCGGGCTGGTAGGTAAGACGTTGTTGCATCGTGTAGGTATAAGCCGTGCATTCTCAAGTTGTATCGGGTTGCCACTTTAGGGGAGTGATACACCCCACTGTGGGGCCAGCACGGGTATCTACGAGTAGGGAGCCGATCGAAAGTGGGTAGTGGGGTACACCTAGTGGAGATAGGGGCAGACGGCACCTATGTAGTCAGCTAGGAGTACACGAAGTTACTTATAAAATTTCTAAGAGGGTAGTGGGCTACACCTAGTGGAGATAGGGGCAGACGACACCTATGTAGTCAGCTAGGTGTACGTAAGGCTATTTATATTGTTTCTGTGTGAAGCAAGTGGGATCAACCTTTAGGGTGACTGGTGCGGTGCAGTGTAGTAATGTGCGTTGCAGTGTAGTAATGTGCGGTGCAGTGTAGTAATGTGCGGTGCAGTGTAGTAATGTGTGGTGCAGTGTGGTAATGTGCGGTGCAGTAAAGTAATTATTCGTTAGTAATTAGGTATGCCTTTACCGTTATCTTTAACGTTATCTTAAACGCTTTCTTTATCTTCCAAATAGTTCATAGACATTTACTTGTCTTCCAGCTTATGCCTTAGTCTAGTTAACTTGATAATAGTATTGTTAGAATTATCATACTCGCCAGACTTTATGTCTGACTTCCTCCATTTCTATCCTTTTTACCCTCCAGGTCCTCAGGTTGGGCCCAGTTCTAGTGGAGTTTGATTGGATTGCTCATCTCTCTTTGGAAAGCTTGGACCGTTGAAGTAAAGTCTAGCTTGTTATCTTCTTTAATGGCTATTTGTGTAATGAGATTATGTATTTTGTTTTTATGAAGATGGATAATGTACTTGACTCTGATTAATGGTTTTGTGATGTAATAAACATGTTTAATTTCCACTGCAATAAAATGAAATTTTAGATTTCCAAGTACTACTTATTATCTGTCTTGTTGTAATTTTTATGTTCTATATTCACTTATAACCTCCATGGAAGTTAATGCATTCCCTTTGTGAGTGACATTAATGGACGTTGGGTGTTACAATACATGTGTAGTTAGATCCATATTTTTATGAGGTTGGAATTATTACATGTTCCTCTTTTTTCCCTTTTGTGTATAAGTTAGGCTATGTATCGAGCCTAACATTTTATGTGATTAATGCGAACGTTTAACAGGGGTAACATTGGGGAAAACATGAAATTACATATAATTGGCATATTTGGCTCATGAACGTGTAAATGTTTTATGACATAAAGTGGTATAAATTTTTATACCTAAAATTATGAACTTGATTTTAAGGGAAAGTGGGGCTTGACTTGAATGACAATAATTTACATATAAATATAAAGAGGTAAATATGTAAATTTGGAAAAGACGAATATGCCTAACCCGGGGTTAGATTGAGTTATGGTGTAAGACTGCCTGGAACCGCCCGGCACATCTAGCAACCGTAACAATATATATCTAATGTGAGAGGTTAGTGCATCGAGCCTAAAAGAACCTGAGGTTAGACTGAGTTGCGGTGTAAAACTGCCCGGACCCGACCAGCATATCCAGTAACCACAACAATACTTGTCTAATGTGAGTGGTTGGCGCTTTAATGAATTAATTAAAGCTAGTCAATAATGGTAGGGTTAAGTTAATTAAGGAAACACTTAACCAATACAAAATGTTAACTAAACTGAGGGGTGGGGTTAGGTTAACTTGGATACTTAACCAATTTAGCATGTTGATTAGGAAACCCTAGTAACAGGGACCCATTTCAGCAGTAACCCACAAAGATGTATCATGGTACCCTGAACTAGGCAGGGTGGGGCATGATTACTAGGCTGATTATAAGCGGTCAAAACAATGGCGGTTGGTGCGTCAGTGTAGGTTCCAATGGAGTACGGGCGTGCACATACTCCGGAGTGGAAAAAGCAAGCACTGGTTATCAGTAGTTATACAATGTGCATCTCGAATCGTGTCGGGTTTCCACCATAAGATTTAATACACCCCGTGGCGGGACCAGCACAGGTATCTACAATCGAGCGGGGTCGTATGACACAAGTGGTAAATGCGTGCGAGTAGGAGCCGATCAATAAAAAGGGATCACTGGGTTTGAACTCATGACGATGGTTGAAATATCTAGTAGGTGCAGAGAATATGGATATGAGTGCGATAGTATGATTAGTTTATCTTGCCTTGTTTACCTTGCCTTGTCATATGTTACCTTAGTTCCTTGTTATTGTCCTGTGTCCAGCTTATTCAAGTCATGGTTCTCTTATCAGTTTACATGCTGAATAATCACTGGACTTACTAGACTTATGTCTGACCCATTTTTTTGGCTCTCTTTTCTTCCGTTCACCCCCTTAGGTTCCCAAGGAGGGAATAGCTCAGCTCAATTTGTACCGTTCATCTTTCCAAGCTTGAAGACTCTGTGATGTATAGCTTGGAACCTCCTATCTTTGGTTATGCCGTTGGACACAATACTACTTTGGGATTTATGCAATTTTATTTTGTTTTATGCTTCTTTATGTTATAATCAAGACAAAGATTCTGATGTAATGATTTGGAGGTTGTTTTGAGACAGTTTGCTGTAATGTTTTTGTTATGAACCACGAATGAAATATATCTTGTTTTTCCGCTGCTTATATATTTCTGTCTTGTAAATTATCTGTATCTTTTACCTATAATGCTCCACCAAAATTAAGGCATTCCCTTTGTGAGTGACCTTAACAGAGGTGGGGTGTTTCAGTTAGTCTGCGTTGGTAACTTAGACTCCCATGAACGTTTGGTCCATTCTGCGATTTCATCGATCCTCTAAAACTATCAACCTCCATGAGAGCACTCTGGGTATTTGAATAAATGCCCGAGAGGCGGTTTCTGTAACACCCCATATTTTAATACACAATAATTATATGCAGAAGATAATAGAATGAATATTAAATAATAAAATATTTAGAATTGGGTAAAACCGACTTTACCTTGCGTTCATTACGAAATTCTAATTTAAATAGACTTTTGGTTTACTTAAATCAGACTAAGTATGAGCAAGTTATAATTTGAATAATTTAATAAATTAACTAAGGAAATGCAACGGTAATAGGGAAACCCAACCTTACATGAGCTGACCTCTGTGTCGACCCATGGGTTAGCACTAGTGTCGAGCCAGGTAAGAGGTGGGTTAACCCACCTTCGACTATGCATGGAGCCTGAACCTGGACAAATTTTCTAGTAAGGTCACTTGGCGACTCAAGGTGATGTGTATTCAAAGGATTTATTTTAAAATCTAAGATCCTATGGTTTATATTATCCTAGCATACCTATATATAGACTGACAACCCTCACTATTTTCCTACACAAGCATTTCTTCATCTTCTTCCTCCACAAAGCTATGTTATGAAATAAAATAAGAAAACGGTTAGGGTGCTGCCAAAATATAGATTGAAAGGATAATTCTTCTTCTACAACTATTAAAACGCCTTTTCTAGATCTACTGCAAACCACTGTGAGTTCTATGTTAATTTTAGATCTACAACTTAAAAATGATTTTTGACAGTAAGTATATTGGATTTGGAAAGCATCGGTGTTTACAAGTTATTCTTATACGTTATTATTCTTTTAATTACTGATAAGATTATTCGTTTTCAGTTATTATCTATTTATATGTACGTCTTTCTTCCTTATCGCCTTTTTGTTATTGTTTTATTTACAGTCTTGTTATGCATATTTATTCTATTTATTTATTTATTCTCGAGTTGGATCAATTTTCTCCTTTCCCATTTTATTTTGCGCTAAGCGTAGGCCATCGAGACCCTATGCCATTTTCATTTGAATTGCGTAAAATTGGAATAATATGTAATGACAATAAAGGAGATTTGGGCATATTGCAACTTGAGAACCATTAAATGTATAATCGGGACAACTATAAAGTAAGAATATGCAAATTTATTAATATTAATAGGTTGGAGTTAATTTATATTAAGTAGAACTTGTTATGAGAAAATATGAAAATCAAATGTAAACTAAGTAAAACATGTTACTGTAATCTGTAAACATCTGAGCAGGTGCATGTATGATTTGGGGAAATGTTGTTACATGTAATAGAAATGTCACTTAAAACCATGGAATATAACATAGGGTTATATTAAGCTAATTAATGAACTTAAACCTGCTAAGTTAAAACTGTCTGATTAATCAGCTAAGAGGTCCATGTTTGCTGTTGAAATGTTTGGGGGACTCTTAAAATCCTAATTTGGGGCCCAAGCCTAGGGGTGGCTTGTGTCAATCTGCTGTTTGCCTGGAACCCATATCAATTAGTACCCTCTTGTTGTCAAACGAGTCTCGCACTAGATAGAGACTAGGGCACACTTTACTTGTGACGGCCTGCCCCGAACCAGCCGAAATTTCCTTCGAAATGCGCAGTACCAATGTCCAACTAGCACGGGACGGTTGTTGAAAGAAAAGATAGGAATTTGAAACTATGAACTAACAAGGAACCTGTAGAATGTCTCGCAGCGCATGGGATAAAATATAATAATAACATAACTTTGACATAAAACAGGCGAGACAGTGCATAAGCTGAAAACTAAACTGTCATAGCAGCGGAATCCATAACACAGCTTATGATCCAACAGCATTACTACAACTTCAAATTTCTATCTCTAAAGAAAAAGAAAGAAAAGGTACACTACTAATGCCCAAGCAGTGACCAGCTACAACACAAGGAGTATATATGTATATCATACGTAGAAGCCTTCTGCTCGTCTCCAGACAGCTACTCGCGCATTACCACCTAACCTGTCTCTAGTCTTCTCGTTTAGGAGCACCCAGAGTAAGAAGAAGAGACATAAAACTCTGGGTCAGACAAAAGTCTGGTATGAGTGATAAGCAACAAAACATAATAATAACAGGTATAATCCAATCATACTTGAACCTGGACCTGCAACCAAAGAGTTAGCACAATAGGATGTACAGTACTCTAAGGTGACACTAACATATGATGTAAAGATACGGGGGAGGGGTGTGCATGTCATAGTGATATCAAACAATCAAGCATAGAAACCATCCTCACATCTCTCACTCAGTGCGTAAAGCATACGATATCCCCCACTTTGATCACCCAATTCTTTGCTATGATTACTCTGTCCCATGGAGTCATGACAGCTCCACTGCACTGATCCATAGCCACTAATCCTTCTCTTAGTGGTGAACTAAAGTTATGGGTATCGATAACCCCTTTGCACACGTCCCGCAGCAAAGCTCAATCATGAAGTTAACTCGCTGGTTCCCATCTGGATCCTGAGCTACAACTTCTCATTTGGACTACCTTTGCATCTCGGGTTTTGGTCTCATCCCAGTTTGGTTCGTAACTCCAAATTTCCATTCAGTCTGTTCACTGTCCATGCTCAAAGACCGGCTCGTGATTCTCCTTCGATTCGCAGTGCATGACATTATACTTAGCTCGTGATGATCTCAAACTCCAGTTCGTGACCCACATGGTCGGCACGTGATACCTCCTTGATATCGGTTCGTAACTCGCCCCCGGCACCGGATCGTGGTTCGTGATGACCTCCTTCAGCCTGCGGCTCATGGCGCCGTGCTCTACTTGTGGTTCGTGACTCCACGCTTTGGTTTGTGGCACTCATCTCGGGTCATGATCAAGCTTCTGATCGTGGTGCATCATGGCGATCGGCTCGTGAGGTGGTTCGTGGAGAGTAGGTGGTCGATGGTTCGGGTCTTGATTCATACATCACGAGCGGGTCGAGTCGTGGTACTCTGGTGCTCGCTGGTTTGTGACACCCATCGGTTCGCGGTGCTCACCCTTCATCGGATACGTTCGTTGTATTTGAGCAGGAGCGGTTTGGTCATGGTCTTCCAGTGCGAACGGGTCGGTTCGTGACCACCATTCACAAGCAGGTCGGGTTGTGGGATGCTCCACGAGTGGGATCGGGTCCGATCCGATCCCATTTCCTGCACTTTTCCTGCAACTTTTCCAGCAACTGTTTACGCCACACGACGACGTTTCTGACCATTTTAACTATTCTATGCAATCACAAATCATATCAAACAGTAATAGAAACATGTATAATCATCCACAAATATCAAAACAACAATTCAACATGCATATATGGATCAAACATACCCAAAAACCCATATTTTCCCTTAATCCCCCTTAATCATGTTTAAGCATACAATTAGCAAAACTTATCCAAACTAGCCCAAATTTCTATTAGAGCCCTAAAATGATATTTTAGAATTTTACAAATTTTTCCAGATTTTTCTGAGCCATAATTTCGCTAACTATCACTAATCACCTCTAATTAGCCGTAATAAGTGAAAAACAATGCAAATCACTCACCTTAGCTACAAATTAATCTTAGATCTGAAAATATATCTGATTTGTGTCGAATCTCTATGCAATCACAGCAGCTCCAACTCTGATTTGATGCTATTTTAACTTGATTTGACGTTGATTAGCTTAATCCTTGATTAGAAGGTGATTAGAGGTGTTTTTAGAAGGTAGAAGCCATTACTAGGGTTGAAGGAATGAAAGTTGCAGCTGCGGAAATGACAAAGAAGGGTTTCTCTACTCCCTTTCAGTCCTTAAATACCCCTAATCCCGAAATCCCCCAATGGGCCTAGCTGCTAATCACCCTATTTGGCCCGGTTAAGCTGTTTTTCACCTTCTAAACCTTAATTCAGCCATATCTTCCAAACCGTAAGTCCGTTTGATTAATGTGACCACTCTACGGAAAGGTAAACCATTATACGAATCTAATGGAAGTGGTTTTAGGTCAAAAATCCTTACCAATCAAAAGTTATAGGCGAAACAATATTCTCCAGGGGCAAAACAGTCATTTAAAAATCGGAAAAAATCATGAACATGGGAAATGACCCCAATAGTCGTTCCCTAATGTTACACAACCATACGACCTCATATGAAAAAGAAATAAATATTCTATGGTCCTTCGATACGTAGAATTATGCAGGTCGTTACACTCTCCCCCCTAAAGAAATATCTCCCCCGAAATTCCTTAACCAAAAACATACAAAGGTGTTCCGCATGCCTATCAGTCATTCACAACAATCAAACATGCATAACAAGCACAACAAGCCTACCTTAGCATGCGGTTTACTAACAAGGGAAGAAACTATCACTATTAAAATCTTACCAGGCAAAGAGTTCTGGATGCGATTTCCTTATGCTCTCCTCTGTTTCCCAAGTACAGCCACTCTCATCCCCGCCCCCATTGAACCTTGACTAGATTCACCGCTTTCCTTCGAAGTTTCTTCGTATCATGCTCGACAATACGAATCGGCTTGCGGTTCCCAACCGTCTCAAGTTCTACTTCGATATCATCCAACTGATCAGGTGAAATAGTCATATCGGGGTCGTGCACGAATTTCCTTAACTGGGAAACATGAAATACGTTGTGAACTCCAGCCATCTTGTCAAGCAACTCAACTTTATATGCCAAACACCCAACTTGTTCGAGAACTGGGAATGAACCAACAAATCTTGGTACTAGCTTGCCTTTCCTATCAAATCGAATCACGCTCTTTAATGGAGAAATCTTGGCAACACCAAGTCACCAACGGAGAATTCCAATTCTCTTCATCTCCTATCAGCATAACTCTTCTGTCTATCTTGAGCGGCCTTCATTCGCTGTTGAATAACCTTGATCTTATCAGAAGTTTCTCTTATTACTTCTGGTCCAAGCACATATTTCTCACCGGTCTCTAACCAACATGACGGTGAGTTGCACGGTCTTGTACGAAGCTTCAAATGGAGCTATACCAATACTGGATTGATAACTGTTATCATATGCAAGCTCAACTAGATGCAAATGGTCATCCCATGACCCACTAAAATCTATTATACAAGCCCTCAAGAGATCCTCTAATACACGATTCTCCCAAATACTATCATGATCCAATCTAGTCCTTGGTAAACCGTCAATGAAATCCATTGAGACTTGTCCCCATTTCCATTCGATAATTTCCAACGGTTGTAACAACCACTAGGCTCCTTTTGCTCAGTTTTAACTAACTGGCAATTCATGTACTTCATCTCTCAATCCATTAACATTGGGTACAACCAGTCCCTCGTTCTTTCAAATCCATCCTTCTCTATCAAGTCCATACTTGCTCATCTCCTTGCTATTGATATCCATTTCTACCTTGGAGATGATTTCCAATAGGTTAAAATCATTCCTCTGCTTGGAATCAATCTGCTCAATCAAAGTCGGTCTGATCGTCTAACTTACTAACATTTCTGGATCCAATCCATACTTACGTCTGAGATCATATCCCACAATATACTCCAGTTGCTTCCATTCAAGAAACATAGCATCTAAATTGTCATGTCTTATATTCAATGCATCGGCTATCGCACCTAGTACGGTAGCACAGGCATCCGTGTATGCCGTCATCTCTTCATTCTCTATTACCAGAATCCTACAGGTGATAGTCTACTCAAGGGAACAAAATAGGAACAAACATAGCAACCATAGCATCCACCAAACATGTCCTATCTATCAACTGCTAAAGCTATAAGTGTGTCGATACCTACCTGACTGGTCCAACCAAATCCAAGGCTAATGGAAGCCCCGCCTCCATACATACTTCGATGCCTACTTGACGGTCCAACCAATCCCAAGGCTAATGGAAGCCCCGCCTCCATACGGACTACCGTACCTCCAATGTACGTTTATCCTCCAACGATAACTAGATCATGCCCAACGGATCCAAGGTAACGGGCATCCCCAGATACCCCTGCTTCAAGTCCACCTAGAACACTCTAAGTATCAAGGATTTCTTGGTACTATCATCAGAAGAGCTACACATATACTCTGACCCAGTCTCGAGTATCAATTATTGAAAAATCCCAAGTCCAACATGAGTTGTATCTCTATTCGTTGCATCTCTAAGATCAACAAACAACCATTTTCTTTTACGAGTTCAAGTCCAACTTGAATCGTCCTAGCCTTTGTTGCATCTCCACGATCAGTGAACACCAATTTTTCTTTTATGAGTTCAAGTCCAACTTGAATCGTCCTAACCTTCATTGTATCTCCATGATCAACGAGCACATCTTATCCCTTCGAAGTTCTACCATTCTTGAACCAACGAGAACATCAACATCGGGTCCTAAAAAATTCATTACTTTGCAACTTTCTCGAGTCCCACTCGAGTCATCTCATAGCCATATCAAATCCAACTCGTGGCACTCGATACCATTGAACAGTCTTATCATGTCACAGCTGCACATCACTCCCCGAGTAAATCGAGATATCATTCAATGAAAATCACAACAACTACTTATATCTCACGCAAACCATCGAACTCGACATTCCCCAAGCACAAGCCCCAAAGGCCTAAACCAATATCAGACAAGCACTCAAGGAACATCTCCTCCGAATTCAGACAATCTACGTGAGATAATACTAGCAAAACAGCTAAGAAATCACAAGCAAACATACATCCATAACTCAATAAGACCACATTACAACAAATCATGCAAAGACTAGTCGAACCACCTATCGGTTTCGTCACAACTAAAGGTCTATCGACCATCTGAGGTTCCAATCCCAACTTATCTACTAGGTCACTAGATATAAAGGAATGGGATGCCTCGCTATCAACCAAACTAGAACAGAAACATCATAAATAGAAAGCATACCTCAAATAATGACGCCCTTTCCCTTCTCCGCCGCAGTTGGGGCATTCAATGAAGAAGGAACAGCAATGATAGCATATGCTTTCACAATCTGCTTCACTTTAGGGGGTTGCGGGCAATTATCCTTGTGATGTCCCACTTGGCCGCAATTGAAACACTTCCTTTCCCCAGGCTTTTCCTGACAATCTCTAGCATAGTGGCCCTTCTTGCCGCAACTAAAGCACTCTTTATCTTTCTTATCCTTCTTTTTCTGTCCACTCTTGGTCTGATCCTGTTTTCTCTTATTCTGAGACTCCTTCTTACCTCCACCGCTTGCTTGCAGCTTTGGTTCCTCTACAGTTGCAATAGCAACATCGGCCTTTGACTTAAGGTAAAGACTCTCCAATCTCAATGCTTTCCCCACTATAGACTTGAACGTCTCATCGATGTGGTTTATCAGCCTTTCCTCTAAGTACTCATCTAAGCCGGTTATGAATTTCTCGTTCTTCTTCTCGGCAATGTCGATAAGAGATATTCCATACTTTGATAAAGTATCGCACTCAGCAACATATTCTGAGACTGTCCTACCATTCTACTTAAGCTCCAAAAATTTCATACACAATTCATATCTGTGAGTAGCTGGAATGAAATTTTCGTTGAAACTAGTCATAAACTGATTCCAAGTAACTTGATCTTCAGGAGTAGCTGCTTTAATAACATTCCACCAATTCATAGCTCGTCCTTGAAGCTGACGCGATGCTTACTTTCTCTTCATGGCATCTTCGATTCCTAAGTCCTCGAAGATGCGCTCACAACTATCCAACCAATCTTGAACATCCGTAGCCGACACCGCTCCGTGGAATGGCTTCCCGCCAAGACTAGTATAATTCTTGTTAAGCTTGGCGAAATCAGCCCTAGTCGCCTGCACTACTGCACCACCACCGTTAGCAGCATTAGGAACTGCTCACCAGGCATCCCTAAGCATCTCAGGCATTAAAGTAGTAAACATCATCCTCATATCAGGAACATCCCTATTGTTTTCTCTGAACCTGTACTCCTCGTATATCGGCTCATCGTTCAGTTTGGAAAGAGAAAACGATTAACCATCTCAATGTGGTGCCAGTGCAGTGCGACTTCCTCCTTAGATATGCTAATAGTATATATACATATATATAGCTTTTGAAAACCCAAAATATAACAAATTCGCGCTCTCATATATGCAATATCTCTCCCTAGTGTCTTTCACTAGGTTAACTACGCAGCCTAGAGCTCTGATACCAAGTGTGACGGCCCGCCGCGAACCAGCCAATATTTCCTTCAAAATGCGTTGTACTGATGTCCAACTAGCACGGGACGGTCGTCGAAAAAAAGAAAAGAAAAGAAAGTAATTTGAAACTATAAACTAACAAGGAACCTGTAGAATGTCTCGCAGCGCATGAGATAAAATATAATAATAACATAACTTTGACATAAAACAGGCAAGCTAATGCATAAGCTGAAAACTAAACCATTATAGCAGCGGAATCCATAACACATCTTATGATCCAACATCATTACTACAACTTCAAATTTCTGTCTCTAAAGCAAAAGAAAGAAAAGGTACATTACTAATGCCAAAGCAGTGACCAGCTACAACACAGGGAGTATATATGTATATCATACGTAGAAGCCTCCTGCTCGTCTCCAGATAGCTACTCGTGCATTACCACCTAACCTGTCTCTAGTTTACTCGTTTAGGAGCACCCAAAGTAATAAGAAGAGACATAAAACTCTGGGTCAGACAAAAGTATGGTATGAGCGATAAGCAACAAAAAAGAACAATAACATGTATAATCCAATCATACCTGAACCTGGACCTGCAACCAAAGAGTTAGCACAACAGGATGTACAATACTCTAAGGTGACACTACCATATGGTGTAAAGATACGGGGGAGGGGTGTGCATGTCATAGTGATATCAAACAATCAATCATAGCAATCATCCTCACAACTCTCACTCAGTGCGTAAAGCAACGATATCCACCACTTTTATCACCTAATTCTTTGCTATGATCACTCTGCCCCATGGAGTCATGACGGCTCCACTGCACTGATCCATAGCCACTAATCCGTCTCTCAGTGGTGAACTAAAGTTATGGACATCGATAACCCCTTTGCACATGTCCTACAGCAAATCCCAATAATGAAGTTAACTCATTGGTTCCCATCTGGATCCTGAGCTACAACTTCTCATTTTGACTACCTTTGCATCTCGGGTTTGTTCTCATCCCAGTTTGGTTCGTAACTCCAAATTTCCATTCAGTCTGTTCACTGTCCATGCTCAAAGACCGGCTCATGATTCTCCTTCAATTCGCAGTTCGTGACATTATACTTAGCTCGTGATGATCTCCAACTCCAGTTCGTGACCCACATTGTCGGCTCGTGATAGTTCCTTGACATCGGTTCATGACTCGCCCCTGGCATTGGATCATGGTTTGTGATGACCTCCTTCAGCTTGTGGCTCAGGGCGTCGTGCTTTGCTTGTGGTTCGTGGCTCTAGGATTTGGTTCGTGGAACTCATCTCAAGTCGTGATCAAGCTTCTAGTCGTGGTGCATCATGGCAATCGGCTGGTGAGGCAGTTCTTCGAGAGTAGGTGGTCCACGGTTCGAGTCGTGATTCATACGTCAACGAGCGGGTCGGGTCATGGTACTCTGGTGCTCGCTGGTTTGTGACATCCATCGGTTCGTGGTGCTCGCCCTTCATCAGATCGGTTCATGGTATTTGAGCAGCAGCGGTTCGGTCATGGTCTTCCAGTGTGAACGGGTCGGTTCGTGACCACCATTCACAAGCAGGTCGGATCGTGGGATGCTCCACGAGTGGGGTCGGGTCCGATCCGATCCCATTTCCTGCATTTTTCCAACAACTGTTTTACACCACACGACGATGTTTTCGGCCCTTTTAACTGTTCTATGCAATCACAAATCATACCAAATGGTAATAATAACATGTATAGTCATCCAAAAACATCAAAAAACAATTCAACATGCATATACGGATCAAACATGCCCAAAAAACACATGTTTTCCCTTAATCCTCCTTAATCATATTTAAGCATACAATTAGTAAAACTTATCCAAATTAGCCCAAAATTCTATCAAAGCCCTAAAATGATATTTTAGAATTTTACAAATTTTTCTAAATTTTTCTGAGCCATAATTTCGCTAATTATCACTAATCACCCCTAATTAGCCGTAATTAGTGGAAAACAATGCAAATCACTCACCTTAGCCATAAGTTAATCTTAGATCTGAAGATATCTCTAATTTGGGTCGAATCTGTATGCAATCACAGCAGCTCCAACTCTGATTTGATGCTATTTTAACTTGATTTGATGTTGATTAGCTTAATCCTTGATTAGAAGGTGATTAGAGGTGTTTTTAGAAGGTAGAAGCTATTACTAGGGTTGAAGGAATGAAAGTCGCGGCTGCAAAAATGACAAAGAATAGTTTCTCTAGTCCCTTTCAGTCTTTACATATCCCTAATCCTGAAATCCCCCAATGAGCTTATCTGCTAATCACCCTATTTGGCCCGGTTAAGCTATTTTTCACCTTCTAAACCTTAATTCAGCCATCTCCCAAACGGTAAGTCCGTTTGCTTAATGTGACTATTCTACGAAAAGGTAATCCATCATCCGGATCTATTGGAAGTGGTTTGAGCTCAAAACTCGTTACCAATCAAAAGTTATAGGCGAAACAAGATTCGCCTGGGGCAAAACGGTCATTTAAAAATCGGCAAAAATCATGAATATGGGAAATGACCCCAATAGTCGTCCCCCAAAGTTACACAACCATAGGACCTCATATGGAAAAGAAATAAATATTCTACGGTCCTTCGATACGTAAAATTATGCGGGTCGTTACATTACTAGTGGATGGTTGTAGGAGATTCAAATTTTAGAGGTGGGTACGGGAGTGTTCCGGTGGAGTAATGAGCATGCATGGGTTAATAGGGGAAGATAAGACGCTATAACACCAGCGGGTAAGGCTATGTCTTTTAAAGCTGATATGCTCAGGACTTATATCCCCGAATACCATGGTTGGCATATGCTATTCATGTCTATTAGGGAGCCTAATACTGGGTAGTAATTTGGGAAAAACCTAATCCTAATGATATTCTGATAGTCGGTGCAGAAATTCTCTTCTGGGATATGAATTAGAATCTTATTCGATATTACCTTATCTCGTTTATTTCTCACATTTATACTTTACTGTATTTTATGTCCATTATTATTGATCTGTCTTGATTCTTCTTTATCTTATGCTAAAGACCACTGGAACTTGCCAAACTTTATGTCTAATCAATTTAGTTTTTCCTTCTCTCTCTTCCTTTTCTCCCCAGGTTCTCATGGTTGTAGATTGCAGCAGTGACCATGATTCTTAGATTCAGCTTGGACTTGGACTATTTCTTACTTAATGTACTGTTTCGATTTCATTTCTATGATTATTGTTATGACTCATGAGGGTTATGATTTTTATGGTTTTGTATTTGTACTCTAATGATTTATGTTTCCATGAGACAAATGTTTTATGATTATGACTCTATGGTATTTGAAACTGTAATGCTATATTTGGTTTGATAATAAAAGTTTGAAAAGTTTTCTGCTGCAAATTTGTATTCAGTCTTGTCAAATTTTTGCCTCTATGTTGTACTTTATACCTACTGCGCTTCACAAAATTTAATGCATCCGCATATTGGTGACATTAAGGGATGAGAGGTTTCACATTTTTTGTGGAGCATGGATGGATAGTTTTGACTGCAAGGCTACGCACTACAATAAAAGGAGTTATCTACAATTGCAACTCACAACGTTTTAGTCTCCATGCTGTAGAAATAACACAGGAGGACTTTGGTTTTATATTAAAACGCTGAGATAAATTTAAGCGGGAATAAATTTTCATTTCCCTCCACTATTACTAAAATCGGCCGCGAATCCATAATATTTCCCCAAAATTTTAAATTCTCAATTACAAATTTTCCATCCAATTTTCGTCATCTTCCTGGTCTCCATCTCACTTTTGAATCTCCGGTCACTTCACATTGTTGCTCCTGGTCTCTCGGTTGTCATAACGGGAGGCAATCGGTTCCAGTAGAGGAATTTCCATTCTAGTTGAGGTCGGAAGCCGTAGATTCTGTTTAGTCTTCATCGTGCTTAAGTCGCTATAAGCGTCGCCTTGATTATTTTATCTTTTTCATTAATTAGCCAATGTTCAGTTTTTTCTAACATCTGGTATGCCTGTTGAAAATGTTGACTATGTTGTTAGCAGTTTATAAGTTATTGTGTCTCATTTAGTATCACTGTTTTATTTAAGTAGTTATATTAATTTGCTTGTACTCAATAATAAACTATTACTTCAAATTTTAGAAATTTGCTTGCTTATGTAGTAGACGGTGATGGATAAAAATTGGGTGAATCTACACAGTTTTTATCTTTCCATTTACCTTAAGTGTTTGTTGTTTTTTGATTTTCTATTTTGCTTGCTTTTTTAATTATGCCTCACGAATATCAGATAATAAAAAAATGCACAATTTGAATAATACCACACTTAGCTGATTCTTTTTCTCTTCATTTGAATAGGAATTTATTTCTGTTATTGTTTCCCTTAGGAATAATGGCTTCTAGGGTTGTTGCTTTAGCCGTTAGTCCTATACTTGACTCCATTACAATGTTCTTTATTTTGTTTAGCAAAAAAATATTTAACTAGATTAAGTTTTAGACCAAATATTTAGTTTAAAGGTTTAAAGCATAATTCTCTTACTTAAAAAGATAGATAACTACACAAATGCTACTCTTTTTTAGTAGCGAGAGCTGCAAAATGAATGCAAACAGAATCCATTCGTGCGAAGGTTTAAATATATATGTATGCGAAAAAAGTTTTCATTTTTTTTTCTTCAGAATTTTGCCTTCTATACTTTACTTTATATTGATAAATTATTCCTTTTTAGGATCAAGAGATTACAAAAAGAATTTATTGTGACAAAGTTGTGCTTATTTTTGCAAAAAGAATAAATTATTCCTTTTTAGGATCAAGAGTCCATCCATTGTAATGTTATCAATATTAGAGACCTGCTTCTTCCTTTTTTTTGGTTTTTGGCCCAAGTTGAAATTTTTTGAAACCAGTCTTTTAAGTTGAGTCGACTGACTAATCGACTAGTCGCTCCATGTCATTTCAGTAGCTCGACATACTAACAAAATTCATGTTGGGAGCCCAAGTCGCTGACTGGCGAACGACTGGTCGACTAATCGACGACTAGTCGCGACTAGATAGTCGCCGTGATAACAGTGTCATGTATATAAGACAAGTAGGTGGTATTATCACGGTGAGCACATAAATATAAGCACAGACGTTGTGACGATCCCAAAACCCCAGAAACGTTGTTAAGGATAATCATTGGAATATAACACATTAATCATCATTAGTAGATCACAGATAATAGCATAAACATAAAATAGAATAATTTACACACATATGATAGCGGAATCATATAGATATCACCACATCAGAGAGCACAGTGCAGGATACAACTTAGTGCATAATAATACATAATCAGTCACCATCGCCTGAGGCGGAATCATACATAAAGAGTACACAAAATAAATATCAGTCTACATCGCCAATGGCGAAATCATTATACATATACTATAATGGAGGAGAGAGTCAAAGTCAGCACGGTGTAGTCAAGCCTCGCCACGAGCCAAAAGTGCACCAGATACCTATAACTAGGCTACCCATGTGAAAATGAGGGCACCCGAGTTTGCAAGGTGAAACAAACTACGAGTCAGTCATGGGACTGGTATGAGAAATCTACTTAACTTATTAACAACAATAATAAGGCAAATCAAAGGACCACGCCACTTTCGCGGAACGGGTTTACTCCAATGAGTGCTAGTGCATGAAATAAAGTAAATGATTAAATCATCGCAATGCTTTTTATAAAATGAAGCCATCATAAGACTCAGGTCCCATCACACAATGCAACGCAAGCCGGAGGATAGAGTTTTTACCTTATAATGGCTAAAATGCTTCATACGTATAAAACAAAAGTGTTTGATATTATTACTAGTGCATATCTGTTTCAAAAGCGATTTCAATCATAGGCGGCATAAATGACCCATACCACTATGTCGCCGTACTAGTAAGACAATCACATTCGAAATTTTGTATTGGAAATTGGGTTCCATCATGAGTCGAGGCAAGAGGCAAGCTCCTCTCCGATTCGAGACACTCTAGCAAATGTCCCAGGACCCCACTATGATCCTTCGATCTTCAGGGCCGGTCCTCTCTTACTTTTGAGGATTGGCAATTCCTGAGCACACATTTCCCGGTCCTTACAGACCTATAATCGAGGCGCCTCGTATTCCAACAACCACACAGGTGAAAAGTATATATAATGTCAGGGCTGGTAGGTCACTGACACCACCTTAGCTAGAAAGAAACGTCGTGCTCTCCCTGCAGTCACTATCCCCTTTTTGACTCATACCGAGGTGTGAGGCTCGCGAATCCACGTTATACACAAAGCTACGTCACACAGACCATGCTTTGATCATCAACCACAAGACTTTGCTTTGCAACAGAAGCCTTGATCATATGCCACTTAGGCGTGCCACACAGGCAATCCACTCCATGCGACTGATTTCTATCAATACATAACCTATGAGCTCGTACGTCTCAGAGAAGGGCGTTAAGCAAGAGAATAAATTCTCCACCGCCAAATAGATATATATTTAACAGAGATCAATCAGCACAAAACAAAATCCAATGTCAGACACACAGTCCATTTACAAGTCCGTTCTGGGTTTGAACGAAACCGGAGGCACCAAATTCCTCGCTTCTCCGTACAATCAACAGTATGTCTGGACGGCTACTACTTCAGCTCCTTCAAGGTAGCTACTCCGATCACGAGCATCAGTAGCGCCCATCCATCCGATGTGAAGATCGCCGGTCTTCACTCGTCTTTGACTCTTTGACTTCTCAACGTCGATCGATTATTTGAAATGAGATGAACTCGGCCTTTTCAAATAACCCACGTATATTTAGTTTTTCAAATCAATTTATCACATGGTTGGACTATTCAACATTCACATTTCAGTTCTTTAGTTATAATTTTCATGTTAAATACCTTCAACCATCACATATCAAGCAAACACAACAAAATTGGTTTATTTCCACTCTATATCGTCTATAGTATGTTATAACGATATATCACCATTTTTATTTATTTAAAACGGCCATATTTAATTAAACGACGATTCAGGTCGTGCCGATACACTGGCGCTGTTTCTCACTAAATTTGTTTTACACATATCCGAAAATCTAACCGTTGGATCTTCACAAATTTTATGTCATTAGAAAGATCATTTCAAAACGAATCAAACGGTTTCAGTTTTGGGATAATCCGACGGTCGGATCTTCCACACTAGCCATTTGAAGTTACGATTTCAATTTACGAACTGCAGCATCGTTATTCGATTTAATTTAATTATATATATATATATATAATCGTTTCTGGTGCTGTTTTTCTTCAGATTTCAATTAAACATTCCAGACAATCCAATCGTCAGATCTTCACAAAGTTGGTGCCGTTGGAAAGATATTTCCAAGGCGAACCCAACGGTTGCGATTTCGGGAAAATCCAACGGTCGGATTTCCCGCACTAGTCGTTTGAAATCACGGTTTCAAAACATGAACTGCACGACCACGTTTCGTTTTAATTTTATTTATATTTATATATTTATATAAATATTGTTCATTCAAAAATTCCTATATCGTTTTCGCTTCAAATATTTCACTAACGCCTTTAAATTTTGGAAAATTTCGCCATAACCTCCTCTGTATGGGAAGGGTTGGGAAAATTCCCAAATAGCCACACGGGCGTCTCATGTCAAAAAGAAAAAGAAAAATCCAAGCGGCTAGCCAACAGGCTCATAAAATCATCACCCAAACAAAACAGTAAACGTGTACCTACTTGTCGGGCACAAAATTTTATTCCTCTTCTCTAGCCTCTTTGCTATAACCTGTTCAATAAATATGCATGTACATATATACAATTCTTATCACTTATCATTTTCCATTCAACTTCATATTTGACTCACTTTGGTTTAAAAACACCATTCATTCTAATGTTGCATGCATAGGCAAAAATCATATCATTAGCTAATTAATGAATATTTCAACTCATGCATATTTATTTGAACAAGTGGCTATTTTTAACACTTCACATTTCACAAATATTTATTTCAACGCTCGCATATCTTTAGCATATCACGTATATGATAAAAATGATATTTTTATCATTTAAAATATTTATTCAAGACATGAATGTTTACAACACTTCATATTTTAAGTAAAAATGTAATTTTTATTGTTTGATCTTTTTATTCAACACATGAACTTTTCCAATACACACACTTCTCGACACATAAGCATTTCCACACATGGATATTTTATATATGTTGTTCATATAAGAAAGATGAAATTTTTATTGGTGAAACTATTTATATATAAGGCAAATATTTTACATACTTCATATATATTATAAAAATGTGATTTTTATTGTTTAAACACTTCATTCATTCACACATGGATTTAATTTTCACACATCACTTCTCAACACATGAGCATTTCCACACATGGATGTAGTTTCAACACATGACTTTAATTTCAACGCATGAAGATAATTTCAACATATGAAAATAATTCTAACACACGAATATTATTCAAAATTTCGGCAGCATAACGGCAGGGTAGTTAAAACCGGCACTGTCCCTAGTACGGCTCCTCGCTCTACCTTAAAACCTAGCGGTTTTTGACAATGGGGATTCATGCATCTAATTCGCAAGCAGGCGGCATGTTTTATTTTTATTTCCACAATTATTTCCAATTCATTTCAATCACCAATGGGTATTTTTCACCCACAACCAATCAATATCAACCACAGACAATTATTCACCCATTTGCATTTTTCATCCAATATTTCACACCAATACACAACAATAAATATCGTCCATGGTTTGTGGACGAGGGGAGTATATATATATTATTTCTATATTTCACTTGCATTTCAACACATATATCAATTATTCTACGCATGTATAATTCATACTTCGCTTACATAGCTTACACCACGCATGTACATGCGGTATACAACACGTGTGTAATTTATATTTCGCTTATATAATTTATACACGACATTTTCCATTCAAATTCATTTAATTTAGATTTCTCACATTGGTTTTCGGAGTGCTAAAAATCGTAGATGACTCAGAAAAATCCGCGGTCTCTTCTATGTGGTAGAGAACTTCCTTGCGGTCCCGATGTTTCCTGTTTCATCGAATTTCATCAACACACCATAAACATATGATTTTTCAAAGTTCAAACATCAAAAAGGACTCACCTTTCACGATGGTTCAAAACTAGGATTGCAGTTTTCGTGAGAACCGAGGCACGATAGGATGATCAGAGGTGATGACGTGGAAGAGGGAGGAAAGGGGAGTCGGCGCAGGGTGGTTTGGTGATGATCGGTGGTCTCTGGCGATCGGGGCGGCGACGGGAAGTGTAGGGATTTGGGTCGACGATACTGGCGATGGAGGTGGCGATAGGGGTCGGGGTAGGGTCGGATTTAAAGAGGAGAGGGAGGCGCGTCGACTGGTGGTGGTGGCGAAGGCTGGAATCGCCTGTGGCAGCGACGATTTACAAGGGAAGTGGCGAACGACGTAGATCGTCGGTCGAGAGAGAAAAATGAGGGTTTCTGCGTTTTTTTATTTTTTAAAATAATGAAAGAAAATTTCTGATTGGCCAATGGTTTTAATAAATTTTTAAATAGTGTTTCTCCACACGGACACCAATTCAAACCCAGCGACTATCGTCCCTAGCTAATTACCCCCATCCCGGACACAATGGGATATGTTTCGTTGGTCAATTCGACTGTTACAGTCAGTTATTTTTCAAATTAAAGTATAAAACATTTAATTTTAACTTTGAACGTACATTTCAATTTGCCAGGGCCACAAACTGATTCGAAAAATTCCAGAAAAATAAATCTAGCTATGTTTTGACGCTACGGTCCCGACAAAACTAGTTTCGTCGAATTCTGAGATCGTTTGAAAAATGGCCATTTTCTGGTCGATCCAATTTATCAAAAATTGACCAAACACATTTTCTTTTGCCACGCTCACATACTAGCTTCAAAAATTATGAAATTTGAAATCTAGAAATAGTTTGACATCCCGGACCCAACAAAAGTGGTTTCGTCGATTTCCGAGGTCGTTTGCAAAATATCTATTTTCCAGGGCTATATATTATATATAGCAACCTTTCTGAAAATTCATTCGGCCATAACTTTTGATTCCCGTTATGAAACTTCGATTTTTCAGATTCGTTAGAAAGGTATTGATAAACAGATTTAAATATTTTTGGTTTCGCAAAAATCCATTATATTTTCCACCCGGCACGGTCAGTCAAAGTTTGAATTCAAATTTTCAAGCTGACTCCCTATTTCTAATTCACTATTTTATTGAAATATTCTATTTCAATAGTTCAAATTCCTTTGAAATAACCAATTTAAAAAATTTAAATTGGCTCGTATTTTCCGGGTTGTTACAATCTCCCCCACTTAAAAACTTTTCGTCCTCGAAAAGGAAACAACAGTAAAGTAGGAAACAAAATGTAAATGCAAAGTATTGTAAAGGTACCTTGCACCGGAGTTAGTCAGAGATGTCCACTCTGCATTTGGGGCAAGCTTGCTTAATGCTTTCCTCGGTCTCCCAAGTACAGTCTCTAGGATCACTACTCCACTGCACTTTAACTAAATGAACCTTTTTGCTTCTTAGTTCTCTAGTTTCTTTGCCAACGATTTTTAATAGCTCTCTTCTGACTGCTAATTCTGGAGTTATGACTATATCATGTTGCGCTGCTTCTTCTACAACAAGATCCGGATCATGCACATGTCTTCTAAGTTGTGATACGTGAAATACATCATGCACTCCAGGCAACCAATCTGGTAAAGTAACCCTATAAGCAAGAGTTCCAATTCGTTCGAGTATAGGAAAGGGACCAATAAATCTTGGTGCCAACTTCCCAGTTTTGCCAAATTTGATTATTCCTCTCATCGGAGAAACTTTCAAATAAACATGATCACCAACAGCAAATGTCAAATCTCTTCTTCTAGAATCTGCATAACTTTTCTGTCGGCTTTGCATGGTTCTCAATCGCTTTTTGATGAAGTTGACTTTATCAGATGCTTCTCTAATCATATCGGGTCCTAACACAAGTCTATTGCCAGGTTCTACCCAACATGCTGGAGATCTGCACGGTCTGCCATTTAATGCTTCAAATGGTGACATTCCCAAACTTGCTTGATAGCTATTGTTATATGAGAATTCTGCCAAATGCAAGTGATCTTCCCATGACCCACCAAATTCAATTATAAACGCCCGCAAAAAATCTTCTAGAATTCTATTCACCCACTCAGTTTGGCCATCTGTTTGAGGGTGATAAGTGGTGCTCATATTCAGTTTCGTTCCCAATTCTGTCTGGAAGGCCTCCCACAATTTGCTAGCAAATATTGGGTCTCTATCACTGACTATGCTGATGGGAATTCCATGCAGCTTAACGATTTCTTTGAAATATATTTGTGCTAGACTTTAAGCGGTTCTATTGGATCTGACAGGTATGAAATGGGCAGTCTTCGTGAAGCGATCTACGATTACCCAAATGCTGTCATTACCTTTCCTGGTTCGCGGCAATCCATCTATAATATACATGGAAATATGTTCCCATTTCCAACCTGGGACTTCCAACGGTTGCAACAATCCAGCTAGCTTCTGTTGGTCGCTCTTTACTAATTGACAAGTAGGGCATCTGCTAACATACAAAGAAATATCCCTCTTCATTGCCTTCCACCAGAAAGTGCGTTTGATATCGTTGTACACTTTACTCACACCAGGATGAATGCGAAGTTTAGATTTATGGCATTCATCTAGCACTTCCCTTTTGAGCTCAGGAATGTCGGGAACACATATTCTTCTATTCAATCTCAGAACTCCCTCACTATACACTTGGAAACTGGATCCTTCGCCCCTTTGAATCCTTCTTATCATCTCTTTCACAAAATTGACACTTTTCTGAAGAGCAGATATTTTATCAATCAATCCCGGCGTAATTATAAGATTGGAAACGATTGCGGTTTTTCTACTAAATGCATCCGCTACAACGTTAGCCTTTCCCGGCGTATACAGGATATCAAGATCATACGCTGCAAGAAATTCTAGCCAACGCTGCTGTCTCAAATTCAGATCTTTCTGGGTGTAGAAATACTTCAATGATTGATGATCTGTGTACAGTACAAATTTCTCGCCCAATAAATAATGCCTCCAGATTTTCAACGCAAAAACGATAGCTAGCAACTCAAGATCATGAGTTACATAATTCTTCTCATGCGGTTTCAGTTGGCGGCTTGCATAAGCGACTACTTGGCCTCTTTGCATTAACACTGCACTAAGACCTCTAATAGAAGCATCTGTCCAAACCGTCAAATCCTGATTGCTGTCAATAATGGTTAACACTGGAGCAGTTGTCAGTTTCGATTTCAATTCCTGGAAAGCTTCTTCACAGTCGGAAGTCCACTTAAATTTCTCATGCTTTTTCGTGAGCTTCGTTAACGGACCGGATATCTTCGAAAAATCCTTAACAAACTTTCGATAATAACTAGCCAACCCCATAAAACTTCTAACCTCTGTGGGTGTAGTGGGTTGTTTCCAGTCTTGAATCGCTGTTATTTTGCTCGGATCTATAGAAATCCCTTTCTTTGACACAACATAGCCAACAAACTTCACTTCTTCTTGCCAGAAGACACATTTAGAGAATTTGGCTTTGAAGACGTTCTTTCTTAGAATCTACAATACTTGTTCTAAGTGTTTTTCATGCTCAGGTTTTGATTTGGAGTAGATTAAAATATCATCGATGAATACGAGGACAAATTTATTCAGAACTCCCCTGAACACTCTATTCATTAGATCGACAAAGTATGCTGGAGCCTTGCACAGGCCGAACGACATTACTAACCATTCATAAAATGTGTCTGGACCTCTGAAAGCTGTCAAAGGAACACACTCCTCTGCTATTCTCAATTGATGAAAACCTGTAGCTAGGTCCATTCGGGAAAATACTCTCGCCCCATTTAATTGGTCTAGCAGATCATCGATGCGGGGTAATGGGTATTTGTTTTTGAGCGTCTGCTTGTTGAGGTCTCGGTAATCAACGCACAATCGAAGAGTACCGTCTGACTTTGGGACAAACACTACAGCTGCACCCCAATTAGAAAAGCTAGGTCTGATTAGACCCTTCCACAACAGTTGACGAGTTTGATCGCCTAATTCTTCTTTTTCTTTTGGAGTCACTCAGCGAATTGGATGCACCACTGGTCTGGCATTGGGAATTAGATCGATTTTGAATTCTATTTCTCTTTGCGGAGGTAAGTTTTCGACTTTTTCAAACACATCCGCATAGTTTGTAACAATAGGAATCTTTTCTATGGAAGTGGGGATAACTTCTAATGCAGACCAAAATTCTTCCCTATCTAGATTCGAACCATGGCATGGTATAGTGATATATCCAAGATTCGTTCGAATTTTTACTATTCGTTCTGCACACTTTACCTCAGCTTCATATTTCGTTAACCAATCAAGCCCGAGAAAGATATCGAATTCGGGAAAATCCATGATGATTAAATCAAAGGGAAACTTGTAGGAAGAATAAGAGACTGGCACTCTACAATATGAACTGAGAATGAGAGATCCTCCTATCGGGTTATGTACTACAATAGATTCTTTCAACTTTCTCTGTTTTAACTTTAATTTGTGCACTGTGTTACTAGCAATAAAACTACGTGATGCACCCATGTCAAACAACATAGAAACATGAATATTTTTAATTGTAAGGGTACCTTCCAAAACATCGGGTTTACCTGCTCCTTCGGAAGCAGCTGGCAGGGTTGACCCGTCATAGACATGAGCTACTGCGGCCTTTATCAGCAAAGGACAGTCTTTGACAAGATGATCCGTCTTGCGGCAATTAAAGAAGGAGTGAGGGTTCTGAGAGCCCTGGCTAGAACCTTTTGAATTTGTCTTCTGCCTCTTCAGGGCTGTGCAAACATTAGAGAAGTGCCCCATCTTTCCACAGTTATAGCAGCTTCCTTTTGGCAGCCTGCCAGTCTGTGGTTTCGAGGATGCTGCTTGGCTTGACTCAGCTTGATTCATAGCAGGCTTGCGTTTGTTTCCGGCTTGGCTTTTAGTGCGATCCTGCTCCAGGTGCCTTTGGTCAAGGTATTCGTAATTGCACGTCATTTCCACCAATTCATTAAATCCCAGCTTGATGTGGGCCGTGGCTCTATCATGATACTGTCGCTTTAGCCTGAGGATGAACCTCTTATTCTTGGACTTTGCAGAGGTGACAAGCTCCGGAGCATAGGGTGACAACTGTGTAAATTTATTCAGATAATCCTGCACTGGAAGATCCCCCTGCTGGAGGTTGGCAAGTCATCGTGCATGCGTTCTAAGGCTTGTTCCGGGACATATTTCTCTTTGAAGAGTTCTTTGAATCCATCCTAGGTTCTACCAGCATCTCTATTCCTGGCGGGAGAGATTCCCACCATAGTTCAGCTTGTTCCTGCATAAGCCAGGCACCCATAATAGCTTTATCTTGATCTCCAAGCCTTAGGCCTTCTAGTACCTTCTCGCATGTTTTGAGCCATGCAAGGGCCTCTATTACAGTGCCAGTTCCCGAGAAGGTCTTGCCTCCTAGTTTTTGTATCTCTTAGCTACGCGGTCCAGCTCGAAGTATTGAGCGGCCGGGGGTTGTGTCAAGGGTCCTTCTTCAACTGGGACTTCCCCTCGTCCTCTGCCACGGCCAGTACGGCCTCCTCTAGCAGCGACTGCTCGAGTAGCCATTTTTCAAGTTCTGTATAAGCAAGAAAAGAGCCAGCTTACAGAAATGATAATTTGTTGCATGGTTAAGCAGAAAATTTAAGGAAAGATAACGATGGATTGATCAAATTGTTTTTGCTATTCTGCTTGGCTCATTCTAGGACTTTACTAGTCCTATCTCTAAGGAGCTACTCGCCTTAGAATATTACTGATTCTATTTTGACGAAGTGTTTAATGTGTTAGACTCTAGAACTAAGGTTAACCAAAGCTCTGATACTAGCTGTGACGATCCCAAAACCCCATAAACGGTGTTAAGGATAATCATTGGAATATAACACATTAATCATCATTAGCAGATCACAGATAATAGCATAAACATAAAATAGAATAATTTACACACTTATGACAGCGGAATCATATAGATATCACCACATCAGAGAGCACAGTGCAGGATACAACTTAGTGCATAATTATACATAATCAGTCACCATAGCCTGAGGCGGAACCATACATAAAGAGTACACAAAATAAATATCAGTCTACATCGCCAATGGCGGAATCATAATACATATACTATAATGGCGGAGAGAGTCAAAGTCAGCACGGTGTAGTCAAGCCTCGCCATGAGCCAAAAGTGCACCAGATACCTGTAACTAGGCTGCCCATGTGAAAATGAGGGCACCCGAGTTTGCAAGGTGAAACAAACTACGAGTCAGTCATGGGACTGGTATGAGAAATCTACTTAACTTATTAACAACAATAATAAGGCAAATCAAAGGACCACGCCACTTTTACGGAACGGGTTTACTCCAATGATTGCTAGTGCATGAAATAAAATAAATGATTAAATCATCACAATGCTTTTTATAAAATGAAGCCATTATAAGACTCAGGTCCCATCACACAATGCAACGCAAGCCGGAGGATAGAGTTTTTACCTTATAATGGCTAAAATGCTTCATACGTATAAAACAAAAGTGTTTGATATTATTACTAGTGCATATCTGCTTCAAAAGCGATTTCAATCATAAATATCAATCATAGGCGGCATAAATGACCCATACCACTATGTCGCCGTACTAGTAATACAATCACATTTGAAATTCGTATTGGAAATTGGGTTCCATCATGAGTCGAGGCAAGGGGCAAGCTCCTCTCCGATTCAAGAAACTCTAGCAAATGTCCCAGGACCCCACTATGATCCTTGGATCTTCAGGGTCAGTCCTCTCTTACTTTTGAGGATTGGCAATTCCTGAGCACACATTTCCCGGTCCTTACAGACCTATAATCGAGGCGCCTCGTATTCCAACAACCACACAGGTGAAAAGTATATATAATGTCAGGGCTGGTAGGTCACTGACACCACCTTAGCTAGAAAGAAACGTCGTGCTCTCCCTGCAGTCACTATCCCCTTTTTGACTCATACCGAGGTGTGAGGCTCGCGAATCCACGTTATACGCAAAGCTACGTCACACAGACCATGCTTTGATCATCAACCACAAGACTTTGCTTTGCAACAGAAGCCTTGATCATATGCCACTTAGGTGTGCCACCAGGCAATCCACTCCATGCGACTGATTTCTATCAATACATAACCTCTGAGCTCGTTTATCTCAGAGAAGGGTGTTAAGTAAGAGAATAAATTCTCCGCCGCCAAATAGATATATATTTAACGGAGATCAATCAGCACAGAACAAAATCCAATGTTAGACACACAGTCCATTTACAAGTCCGTTCTGGGTTTGAACGAAACCGGAGGCACCAAATTCCTCGCTTATTCGTACAATCAACAGTATGTCTGGACGGCTACTACTTCAGCTCCTTCAAGGTAGCTACTCCGATCACGAGCATCAGTAACGCCCATCCATCCAATGTGAAGATCGTCGGTCTTCAACCGTCTTCGACTCTTCGACTTCTCAACGTCGATCGATTATTTGAAATGAGATGAACTCGGCCTTTTCAAATAACCCACGTATATTTAGATTTTCAAATCAATTTATCACATGGTTGGACTATTCAACATTCACATTTCAGTTCTTTAGTTATAATTTTCATGTTAAATACCTTCAACCATCACATATCAAGCAAACACAACAAAATTGGTTTATTTCCACTCTATATCGTCTATAGTATTTTATAACGATATATCGCCATTTTTATTTATTTAAAACGGCCATATTTAATTAAACGACGATTCAGGTCGTGCCGATGCACTGGCGCTGTTTTTCACTAAATTTGTTTTACACATATCTGAAAATCTAACCGTTGGATCTTCAAAAATTTTATGTCACTAGAAAGATCATTTCAAAACGAATCCAACGGTTTCTGTTATGAGAAAATCCGACGGTCGAATCTTCCACACTAGCCATTTGAAGTTACAATTTCAATTTACGAACTACAGCGTCGTTATTTGATTTAATTTAATTATATTTATATATATATATATAAATATAATCGTTTCTGGCGTTGTTTTTCTTCAGATTTGAATTAAACATTTCAGACAATCCAACCGTCGGATCTTCACAACGTTAGTGCCGTTGGAAAGATATTTCCAAGGCGAACCCAATGGTTGCGGTTTTGGGAAAATCCAATGGTCGGATTTCCCGCACTAGTCGTTTGAAATCACGGTTTCAAAACACGAACTGCACGACCACGTTTCGTTTTAATTTTATTTATATTTATATAAATATAGTTCATTCAAAAATTCCTATATCGTTTTCGCTTCAAATATTTCACTAACGCCTTTAAATTTTGGAAAATTTCGCCATAACCTCCTCTGTACGGGAGGGGCTGGGAAAATTCCCAAATAGCCACACGGGCATCTCATGTCAAAAAGAAAAAGAAAAGGCCAAGCGGCTAGCCAACAGGCTCATAAAATCATCACCCAAACAAAATAGTAAACGTGTACCTATTTGTCGGGCACAAAATTTTATTCCTCTTCTCTAGCCTCTTTGTTATAACCTGTTCAATAAATATGCATGTACATATATACAATTCTTATCACTTATCATTTTCCATTCAACTTCATATTTGATTCACTTTGGTTTAAAAACACCATTCATTCTAATGTTGCATGCATAGGCAAAAATCATATCATTAGCTAATTAATGAATATTTCAACTCATGCATATTTATTTGAACAAGTGGCTATTTCTAACACTTCACATTTCAAAATTGATAATTTTGGCGAACTAAAATATATTTCAACACATGACTATTTTATTTAGTTCCTATGCATGTTAAAAATAATATTTCTTTCACAAATATTTATTTCAACGCTCGCATATCTTTAGCATATCACGTATATGATAAAAATGATATTTTTAACGTTTAAAATGTTTATTCAACACATGAATGTTTTTAGCACTTCATAGTTTCAATAAAAATGTAATTTTTATTGTTCGATCTTTTTATTCAACACATGAACTTTTCCAATACACACTTCTCAACACATGAGAATTTCCACACATGGATATTTTATATATGTTGTTCATATAAGAAAGATGAAATTTTTATTGGTGAAACTATTTATATACAAGGCGAATATTTTACATACTTCATATATATTATAAAAATGTGATTTTTATTGTTTAAACACTTCATTCATTCACACATGGATTTAATTTTCACACATCACTTCTCAACACATGAGCATTTCCATACATGGATGTAGTTTCAACACATGACTTTAATTTCAACGCATGAAGATAATTTCAGCATATGAAAATAATTCTAACACATGAATATTATTCAAAATTTCGGCAGCATAACGGCAGGGTAGTTAAAACCGGCGCCGTCCCTAGTATGGCTCCTCGCTCTACCTTAATACCTCGCGGTTTTTGACAATGGGGATTCATGCATCTAATTCGCACATAGGCGGCATGTTTTATTTTTATTTCCACAATTATTTCCAATTCATTTCAATCACCAATGGGTATTTTTCAACCACAACCAATCAATATCAACCACAAACAATTATTCAACCATTCGCATTTTTCATCCAATATTTCACACCAATACACAACAATAAATATCGTCCATGGTTTGTGGACGAGGGGAGTGTGTGTGTGTGTGTGTGTGTATATATAGATATATAATTTCTATATTTCACTTGCATTTCAACACATATATCAATTATTCTATGCATGTATAATTCATACTTCGCTTATATACCTAACACCACGCATGTACATGAGGTATACAACACGTGTGTAATTTATATTTCGCTTATATAATTTATACACGACATTTTCCATTCAAATGCATTTAATTTAGATTTATCACATTGGTTTTCGGAGTGCTAAAAATCGTAGATGACTCAGAAAAATCTGCGGTCTCTTCTATGTGGTAGAGAGCTTCCTTGCGGTCCCGATGTTTCCTGTTTCATCGAATTTCGTCAACAAACCATAAAGATATGATTTTTCAAAGTTCAAACATCAAAAAGGACTCACCTTTCACGATGGTTCAAAACTAGGATTGCAGTTTTCGCGAGAACCGAGGCACGATAAGATGATCAGAGGTGATGACGTGGAAGAGGGAGGAAAGGGGAGTCGGCGCAGGGTGGTTTGGTGATGATCGGTGGTCTCTGGCGATCGGGGCGGCGATGGGAAGTGTCGGGGTTTGGGTCGACGATACTGGCGATGGAGGTGGCGATAGGGGTCGGGATAGGGTTGGATTTAAAGAGGAGAGGGAGGCGCGTCGACTGGTGATGGTGGCGAAGGCTGGAATCGCCTGTGGCGGCGGCGATTTACAGGGGAAGTGTCGAACGACGTAGATCGTCGGTCGAGAAAGAAAAACGAGGGTTTCTGCGTTTTTTTATTTTTTTAAATAATGAAAGAAAATTTCTGATTGGCCAATGGTTTTAATAAATTTTTAAATAGTGTTTCCCCACACGGACACCAATTCAAACCCAACGACTGTCATCCCTAGCTAATTACCCCCATCCCGGACACAATGGAATATGTTTCGTTGGCCAATTCGACTGTTACAGTCAGTTATTTTTCAAATTAAAGTATAAACATTTAATTTTAACTTTGAACGTACATTTCAATTTGCCAGGGCCACAAACTGATTCGAAAAATTTCAGAAAAATAAATCTAGCTATGTTTTTACGCTACGGTCCCAACAAAACTAGTTTCGTTGAATTCTGAGATCGTTTGAAAAATGGCCATTTTCTGGTCGATCCAATTTATTAGAAATTGACCAAACACATTTTCTTTTGCCACGCTCACATACTAGCTTCAAAAATTATGAAATTTGAAACCTAGCAATAGTTTGACATCCCGGACCCAACAAAAGTGGTTTCGTCGAATTCCGATGTCGTTTGCAAAATATCTGTTTTCTAGGGCTATATATTCTATATAGCAACCTTTCTGAAAATTCATTCGGCCATAACTTTTGATTCCCGTTGTGAAACTTCGATTCAGATTCGTTAGAAAGGTATTGATAAAGAGATTTAAATATTTTTGGTTTCGCTAAAATCCGTTATATTTTCCACCCAGCACAGTCAGTCAAAGTTTGAATTCAAATTTTCAAGCTGACTCCCTATTTCTATGTCACTATTTTATTGAAATATTCTATTTCAATAGTTCAAATTCCTTTGAAATAACCAATTTAAAAAATTTAAATTGGCTCATATTTTCCAGGTTGTTACAGATGTTAAGTTCGATGACATATATGATTTAGGCTAATTGACAATAACAAATTATTTAGGCTAACTCATATTTTGTTGTAGCTATAACTGTACTTCTATGTTTTAAAGTCTACTAAACTCCCGTTATTTGCTGTGAAAAGCAATGTTGTTTTCCTGTAAATGACATATTGAGGTGTAGCATATTCAGGATGGCCTTAGCGCACAAGTGTTTGGATTGTATAGTTCTGCCATACATTTTATGTTTTTCCTTATATTTTAGTAATAGGAAATGAGAGCAATAAGGCGGCAAAAGAAAAAAAAGCAAAGGTGCCAAAAATATATTGTACAAGCCTAATAAACGGAAGAAGCATATTAAAGATAACAACGTTCAAAGCGAGGGCGATCCATAAGTAGAAGTAGAAGATAATCCATAAGTAGTAGCAGATAATCGAGCACAAGCAGTAAAAAATAATCCATAAGTAGTAGAAGATAATCGAGCACAAGCATTAGAAAATAATGCACAAGGAGTGGAAGATAATCCTAGTGTATTTGAGAACTGTACAATGCAAAATGAACAACACGTGGAAGCCGATGGGCCAACTGAAAATGCAAATGTCAGTCGGCTAAGGAAAATAAAGAGCAGAGCTCCTACGAAAATGAAGAGACTTCCTTCAAACTTCACAAATCGTGTTGAAGTTGAATTTAATCAGAATGCTGAACCAATAGGTCAAGGATCAGTCCATTTATCGTCTTTTTTAGGACTACTTGTGCGAGAGCATGTTCCAGTCACACTTACTAATTGGAGACACCTTGACGCTGGTCTGAAAACCATTTTGTGTGATTGCATTCAGGTATATTTTGTAATTTTTATCTAGTTGTGTCTATTTAACTCATTGTTTTATACCAAATAAAAAACCCAAACGTCTATATTTAATATCAGAAGTCTGGATACCTATTCAGGCATAATATTATAGGCGCATAAAAGTATAAGATGTCTGGATAAAATACCCAGACATCTGAGTACTTCTTCAAACTTAATAGTTTAGGCTGAGAAAAAAATCGAGACGTTTGGATAAAATTGCCGACGTCTGTATTCTTCTGCAGATATAATTCTCTAGTCCGAGAACACTATCAGACGTCTGGATAAAAAATCCAGACGTCTAAAAACATATTCAGGCATTTTACTTTAGGTCGGAGAAAAATATGGACGTCTTGATAGATTTTCAGACGTCTGATTGATATTCAGATTGCTTTCTCTTTCTACTCTAAGACATCTGGAAAAATATCCAGACGTCTAACACACCTGTTTCACCTGTGCATGTCTTCCTTATTGTCGAGCTATAGCCATATATAATTAAAGTACCATATCCACAATATTTTCCATCCACAATAACATACCCGAATTACATAACAATAGCATATCTGAATTACATAACAATAACATACCCAAATATCATAACGAACATAGCAACAACATGTCCGAATTGCATATTGAATATAACATATCCAAGCTGAAGGTTTTAACTTAATTTCTGGTTAAGAATTTACTTGGTGATTCACTAGGTGGATGTATTTTAGCACACGCACCAACTGGGATTTCATGCTTATTAACTTTATTCAAGTGACAAATGCTGCTTCAATTAACGTAATGAAAATTGCAACTCCTTGCAGTTCAGCAATTTATTTTGAAGTAACCTTTACTATATTTGAAGCAAATTGTGTAGTGTAAGTAATATACATTTGTGTTGCTATACATGGGAATTGTTTTCATGGGGTTATATGTTTTTCCATTGTAGCAAAAGAAATAGAGATAACCTCAGGAAAACACTTCCCTACAGCAACACAAATGTATATTACCTACACTACACAGTTTGCTTCAAAGATAGTAAAAGTTGCTTCAAAATAAATTGCTGAACTGCAAGTAGTTGCAAACTTCATTACATTAAGTGAAACAAAATTTGTCCCTTGAATAAAGCTATTAAAACGTGAAAGCCTGACTGGGTCCGTGCACTAAAATACATCCACTAGTGAATCGCCGAGTAAATTCTTCAGCATGGTCACGCTTCGCCTGCTTCATAGTCTGTAAACAATTAAGATACATGCACTAGTACATCACTCAATCAACAAATACACAACTAAATATGGATAACTTGAACTTTAATCACAAGTTTAATTTTATACAAACACATACAGGCTTTATACAAAAAAGTTAGGCAAACTTACTAGTAGGAGGCGGTTGACAATAGGAGACGCCATTTAAGTTAAATTCAGAGGAAAATTTTGATTTTCGGCCATCGAAGTTAATTTTAGGAGGCCACTGAAGTTTATACCCAAATGAGGCCTTAACCAGCAATTTATATCCATTATAAGTTCTCAGAAGAGGGCTAAATGCAATTTTCCTTTTTTTTAATTACAGTCTAGATTTGTGTTAAATGAGAAATAGCAAAATGTTCCCATATTTCGGCAAATGGGGTGTATTTTTAGGTTTCAAAATGCACGTTAGTTAATAAATTGGTCAAAGCAAAGTCCAAGGAGGAAAGACTTCAAATGAAACCGGATAATATAAAAACTATGATGGAGTGGAATGATTTTATCAACTTGATAACTAGTCCAAAGTTTAAGGTAAATTATGTATAAATGGTCATCTTCGTATATGTGAATTAACTAGTCAGTATATTATAATTTTTTATTTCAGCAATAAAGCGAAACATTCAAAGCCATCAGACGCAGACAGATGCCACAAACATGCAGTTGTAAAGGAATGGCACGCTTAGCTGCTGATTTGGTCAGAATTTTTTTTAATGTTATGATCTTGTCATGCCATTTATAGAGTGATAATAAATTATTTTATTCCAATTTTTATTACCGTAGAAAAACGAGAGTCCAGATCCCTCTTTTGTCGGTCGATCTGATGTTTGGATTAAATCTCACACTCGAAAAAACGGTGAGCCGACGAGCTCGTTTGTTGAAGAAACTGTTGTATATGATTTAATTTTAAATTGACATATTACAAATGATTTTAGAATGTGATAATGTTGAAAGTTACAATGTATGTTGTCCTTTACAGGAGAAGATTAAAAAGTTTAACGCTGAATCACAAGCTACCTCGACAACTTCTGTGAGAGAAGATGCTCTTTCAACAATGTTGGGAAACGACAGACCAGGACGATTAAGAGGAACGGGAAGAGGTATGACCCACACCAAGTTTGTTTTGTCACAAGCTAATCAAAAACAAAAAAATGCAACTACAAAACAGAGTTGCGGATTTGGAGAAGATGGTTCAAATACTTTTGAAAACCCGTAACTTCCCCGGTGAGGAAAGCGCGGATAGTTCGAGAACAAGCCACAATAGAACGCAGACGAAAGAACATTTCATTGTATATTACAACAATGCATCAGATTATAAGAATATACAGAGTATAAATGAATAAATTACATTCGACAAATATCAGAGCTTACAATAAAATTACATAGCAGCGGAAAATAATACAAAGCACAACTGAAGGTGATATACGGATACAGAGCTTTCCGGATATCATTCCAGCTGTAAACCAGGATCCTGTGAATATAAATCTGCAAAACCAAAACTACTAGCTGCCCGTGCGGAAAATAGAGGCACCCAGAGTTTAGGTTAAAACAATAAACTCCAGGTCAGTCATGTGACTGGTGTGAGAACTGTTATTTAAAACTTTACTTTAAAAGAGGGGAATTCAAGGGACCACGCCGTATAACACGGAACGGGTTTCCTCCCAAGAATACCGGTGCATAGAATAAACAACACAATGCTTTTTCGAAAAATGAAGCTATTATAAGACCCAGGTCCCATCACACAATGCAACGCAAGCCGAAGGATAGGGTTTTCCCTTATAATAGCCAAACATGCTTGGTACGTTTAAAACAAATCATTTGATACTATAATAAGTGTATAGTGTCAAAACAATTTCAATCATAAATATAAATCATAGACGGCATGGGTACCATATATCATGTCGCCATACTAGTTCTACAATTAAAACCGCAATATCTCGTATTAGAAATTGGATTTCCGTCATGAGTCGAGGCAAGGGGCAAGCTCCTCTCCGCGTTCGAGACACTCTAGCAAATGTCCCAGGGCTACGCACTCTGGGCAACCCCTGGATGCTTCAGGGCCGGTCCTCACTTACGTTAGAGGATTATTTATTCCTGAACACACGTTTCCCGGTCCTTACAGACCTATAATCGAGGCGCCTCGCATTCCAACAACCACAAAGGTGAAAAGTATATAAATGTCAGGGCTGGTAAGTCAGTGACACCACCAAAGCTAGAAAGAAACGTCGTGCTCTCCCTGCTGTTCGTATCCCGTGTTTGACTCATACCGAGGTGTGAGGCTCGCGAATTCACGTTATACACAAAGATGCCACGTAGGTCGTGCTTTTATCATCAACCACAAGACTTTGCTTTTCAACAAAAGCCTTGACCATTGCATCTTAGCGTGCCACACAGGCAATTCATGCCGTGCGACTGATGTCCATCGATATACAACCTCTGAGCTCGTACGTCTCAGAGAAGGGCGTTATGCCAAAGAATAAATTCTTCGCCGCCAAACAGATGTATATTTAATAGAAATCAATCAACACAGAATAAAATCCAATGTCAGACACACAATCCATTTACAAGTCCGTTCTGGGTCTGAACGAAACCGGAGGCACTTTCCTCGCATATCCATTCATCTCCAAGTACGTCTGGACGACCACCAACTATTTCCATCCTCTTGGGTGTACAGCCCAATCAGGATCGTCGGTAATTATCCAAACGATGTGAAGACTTCCGGTCTTCAACCACCATCTTCATCTTCGACATATCGTCGAATCGGTTATTCAGAATGGGTATAAACCCGGCCTTTCCGAACAACCCGCGTATATTAAAAACAAATGTTACACAAACTCAACATACGCCTCATTCCAATTCAGAGTATTCTTTTATTCATAAAATCACATTTTTAGGGAAAGGTTCCCATTAATTTTATCCAAGATAAATTCTTTAAAATTTATCCTTTAATCATCCTTTTGATGTCGTTTCAAACCAAATTATGGTTTTCTGAACTAGTCGAGATTAGCGAACCACACCGAAGTAATTATTTATTTTATTTCCCAATCCCAACCTATTCATCCCATGAAGCAAAACTGGTGATACTCCATATCTAACACCATGGTGTTATCGGTAAAATTAATTACCATTTCACGTTCAAATCTAATTAAAGATTTAACTATCGCTTTGGAGCAAAATTGGCGATACTCCATTCTCGCTCATTTCTAAATTTGATAATTTAGATTATAGATTCACATTTCAATCTAATTACAGATTCATTAAAACTCCTTTTACTGGGTTAAAGAACTAGGTGTTATTTAAAACACAGTTCACGATAAACCCAAATCACATTCTATTTATCATCGGGTTAAAGAACTAGTGTTATTTAAAACACCGTTCACGATAAACCCATTTCAAATCCAATCAAATATATTAGAAATTCTGATTATTTAAAACCCCTTTTTAAATCTAATTTATTTATTTAAAAATAATTGGGTTTTAAATTTAGTTCAAAACTAGTTCATTTCGATAAAAATCCATTTTTATCTTTTCAAATATGGAGTTTTTCACCCCAATTTTTCCCAAATCATTTCTTGTGATTTTACACAAATTATTACTATTTTTAATTATTTTATCAAGGCCCGTACAGTCGATTTCCATCAACGGCCATCGAACTGCACTTACAGCGACCTTTTCTGAATTTGATTTGGATGTATCTCCAAATCCAACCGTTAGATTTTGAATTTCTAATATTCATTAGAAAGCTCTTTTCGATACGAACCCAACGGTTCTGGTTTTAGGAGAATCCGATGGTCGGATCTCCCGTAATGTCCGTTTGAAATAAATGGTCGAAATTCACGAACTGCCGCGGCGCGGCGCGTTCTATTCAGGCCATTATATTATATATATAATATATATATCGTCAATTTCTATTTAAAACGAATTATATAAATAGTTTAAATTCGATTCAAAACCAATTTCAACTTCCATTTCAATCCAAAGCAAAATTGAATTCTTCTTTATAAATTCGTTTTAAAATTCATTTCTATTCAATTCAAATTTCAATTCAATTTGAATTCATTTCAATTTGCTTTCAATTCAACTTGAATTCGTTTTCAGTTCAATTCAATTTCAAAGTCGTTTTCCATTTGATTCAATTCAAATTGGTTTTCTATTCGATTCAATTCAAATTGGTTTTCTATTCGATTCAAATCAAATTCGTTATATATTCAATTGAGATCAAATTCGTTTCTATTCAAATCAAATTCGTTATATATTCAATTGAGATCAAATTCGTTTCTATTCAAATCAAATTCGTTATATATTCAATTGAAATCAAATTCGTTTTCTATTCAAATCAAATTTGTTATATATTCAATTGAGATCAAATTCGTTTTCTATTCAAATCAAATTCGTTATATATTCAATTGAAATCAAATTCGTTTTCTATTCAAATCAAATTCGTTATATATTCAATTGAAATCAAATTCGTTTTCTATTCAAATCAAATTCGTTATATATTCAATTGAAATCAAATTCGTTTTCTATTCAAATCATTTGGAAATCGCTTTATATTCAATTCATTTCGAAATCACTTTATATTCAATTCATTTCGAAATCACTTTTCAATATTAATTTCATTTCGAAATCGTTTTATATTTGATTCATTTCGAAATCACTTTATATTCAATTCATTTCGAAATCACTTTTCAATATTCAATTCATTTCGAAATTGTTTTTCAATATTCACTTCATTTCGAAATCACTTTTCAATATTCATTTCGAAATCGCTTTATATTCAATTCATTTCGAAATCACTTTTCAATATTCATTTCATTTCGAAATCACTTTTCAATATTTATTTCATTTCGAAATCACTTTTCAATATTCATTTCGAAATCGCTTTTCAATATTCATTTCGAAATCGCTTTTCAATACTCATTTCGAAATCGCTTTTCAATATTCATTTCGAAATCGCTTTTCAATATTCATTTTAAAATGAATAAAATCGGTATAAATATCGTTCACGTCGAAATGGCGTCAATCTAACCAACACGGCTTCATACATTTCTATTTTCAAATATTCTATTCAACAAATGAATATTTATTTTTGTCAACACACGACTAATCTCAACGAATGAGTACTGTCCACGTGTGACTATTTTTGTTAAATTATTTCGTTCAACACATGACTAATCTCAACGGATGAGTACGGTCAACACATGAACTTTTATTTTATAAAATTCTTTATTCTCTAAATTGGAATGAGGCCCAATCAATCACCATATAATGTTAATTATATGGATTTTCATACATCACACGTATATAATAGCATTGAAAATAATCAACCATCAACCAAAGTGCACTACACTGTATAAGCATCAAATATAAATGTCTAACGCTTATAACAGCATGTCAATCAATCGATCGACATATTTAATCAATCAGGATGAGTGAGCTTCAAATTTCATCCCAATACCCGTGTGGGGTTTCAAACAATCAAACACAGATTTTATTTGTGCAGTTGGGCGATGTGTAAAATTTATCGACCCAATCAATATCAGCCAAATTAGTGTATATAAACGAATCGGCCAATTTGTTTATAAATATTTATTTATTCATCTTCATGTTAAAAATTATACTTTTTTTTTACAATAAAATATTTTATTCCAACATATGAATTTCTATTCAGTTCATTCTTTCAATAAAATGATATTTTTATTTTCCTAACATATCTTAGAAAATTTCGGCGACATAACGGCACGATACTAGAAACGGGACGAGGCCTAGCCTTATCCCCGGCCTAGTGAAGGCCCACGTCACTCACACATCAATCAAATTCACCAAACAACCAAATTCAAATCAAATAATCTATCTAATTTTTGCAATCAAACAAACAAGTCCATGATCTGTGGACGATTGTGTCGGGTGCTACTAAACACCGTCTGCATCCTAGTATATATATATAACTAGAAAAAGAAATTGAAAGGTGAGAAATTCTCACCGATAGCTATCCAACTTCACGACACTCCTTTTATAGAAATCTTCATCGTTCTTGCCTTTTGTCGCTTTCGTTGCCTGTAGCCACTACATATATAAAAATCACATTTTTACTTCGCTATTCAATATGAAAAAAACCCAATTTTTACTTTGATGTTCAATATATAAAAATCGTATTTTTACTTCAAATCCATATGGATAAAAATCACATTTCCATACCGCTAATATATAGATAAAAATTCTATTTTTATAACACTATTCTCTATAAAAGACTTCGCCTTTTCTAATTTAAAAATCTAATCTTTTCATTTATAAAAATCTCGTCTTTTCAAATAAAGGTTTGCCTTTCTATAATATAAAAATTATATTTTTCCCGAAGTAAAAATCATATTTTTACTTCACTACTCATCTCAAAATATCGTCTTTTCATATCTAAAAATATCGTCTTTTCATATTTAAAAATATCGTCTTTTCATATTTAAAAATATCGTCTTTTCATATTTAAAAATATCGTCTTTTCATCTTTAAAAATATCGTCTTTTCATCTTTAAAAATATCGTCTTTTCATATTTAAATTTATGAAAACAGAAAAATAAATAAACAACAAAAATAAATATAAAAATAAAATAAAAACTCACTGTAAAAATCAGAAGAGGAAGGGGGAAAGAGTTTTCAGTCGAAGGAGAAGAGGGGGGCGTCGGCGGTTGTCGCGCCGCTGGGGAGTGTGCGGCGGTGGAGGAAAGGGGGGAGGGCTCTCGCGCTTCGGCGGACGAGGGGGGGTGTGTCGCTTCGAGGTGGCGGAGGAGAAGAAGAAGGGGAGGGTGGCGAGATTGGACGGAGGTGGGCGCCTCCGGTGGCGGCGTCGAGGGCCCTCCGTCGTTCGATTTAGGGCTTAGCCCTTTTTTTTTTCTGCTGAACGAAGAAATAGGGGGGCCAACGTATAAGGGAAGAGGAAAGAGAAAGGATTTTAATTTATTTAATTTATTTAATTTTCTACCAAAAAGCAACTTTTATTTTTGACCTCAAAACGAGGCCCACCGCCTGTCGTCCATAGCGTATTACCCCCATTCTGAACACAATGGGATATGTATCGTAGGCTGATTTGGTCGTTTCGATCAGTTTCCGCTGAATTCACATTTAAATCATTATATTGAATTTTAAACGTACATTTCAAATTGTCGGGGTCACATACGAACTCTATAAATTGCAGAAAAATATTTTCTAGCTTCGTATTGACGATACGGTCCTAACAAAACTAGTTTCGTCGAATTCTGAGACCGTTTGAAAAATGGCCAATTTCCAGTCGATTAAAATCAACTGAAACTGGTCAAACGCGTTTTCCTTTGCCACGCTCACATATTGATTCGAAAAATTATGAAATTTGGAATCTAGCAATAATTTGACACTGTGGATCCAACAAAACTGGTTTCGTCGAAATCCGAGGTCGTTTGCAAAATGTCCATTTTTAAGGGCGTGAATTCCATAGCGGCTATTCAGAATTTTCAACTGGACATATCTTTTGATTCCCGCTATGAAATTTCGATTTTTCGGATTCGTTGGAAAGATACTATCAAATAGATCCTAATGTTTTTGGTTTCACTAAAATCCGGACTGTTTTGCACTCGGTACATTCAATTGAAGTTTGAAATCGAATTATCGAACTACCGCGCCATTTTCAATTCTATTTATAATTATATATATAATTATTTATATTCTAACGACGCGTATATAATATATACGTTCGAATTATATTCAAAATAAATTTCTCGTCGATATTATTTAAAATAATTTATTTTAAATATTCAAAATTCGCAAAATTGCCAAAATAAAAATTTTAAACTGGCCCAGATTTTCCGGGTTATTACAATACTAGTATCACAAAACCAGGTATTTCTAAAACGAATGGCAATAAGTTATAACTTGTACGTAGCAATTAGTTATTTGCATTTTGTGAGTTTAGAATTGTAGTAAATCATTGAATAAACTCTTTGTTGAGTAATGACTACATAAATAATTCAAAATAAAATTCAAGTTATCATATAAACCCAAAGATAAAATAAAGATTGAGTACATGCCGCATTTTCATACTTCACTTTTCGCAAAACCAAAAGATGAATCCAGAGATCGAATAAATTCAAGCTGGACACTGCTGCATGTACAGGCTTGACACGGCTGCATGCACACATGGTTTCAATGTTGTGGTATGCTCAAAAGGTGAAACAATGAACATGGCTATATGCCAAAACATAAAAAGTTGGACCCTTTTCATAAAAGATGACTTAATGAGTGTATGTACACGTATATCCTCATCTAGAACTTATCAAAATGAGATGCATGTACACGTTGTTCCTTATCAGAAATGAGATGGCTCTTTCATCCCTATATTAAACTTATTAGTAGAGTTACTTGTCCTCACCACACTCACAGTAACTTAAAGACACAGTCCTACTGTCTTTAAGTTACTTCTTTCCTCTTACACAAGCCTTATTACCATGCCAGTCATGAAGCAGTGATGTCACACCGCCTTGGTTAATTGAAGCCATGCTGCCTTGGTTAACGTTAGTACTATCATGAGGTTATTTTCAGATCCATGTAGAGGCGTATTCAGTACCTTAAAGATACTGAATACCTCATCTACATGGTTCTGAAAATAAACTTTATGGTAGCACTGCTTAACATTTTAAGGGGCTACACTGCTATCATATATCACTGTGTCCAATATATTGTTTGTTTTGATATTTGATCAAATTGTAAAATATATCATTGTATTCTAAATATATATCAATTTATCCAATATATCGATATGTTCTACATGTATATCAATGCTTATTAATAGCGTTCTACATGTATATCAATTTTCCCAATATATCGCTGTGTTCGTTATGATATTAATGCTTCTGCAGACATTATTTTAGGCCGAGAAAATATCCAGACATCTGGATAAAATATCCAGACATCTAAATGATTCTTCATGCATAATAATTTAAGCTGAGATGTAATCCAGACGTCTGATTGCTGCTTCATTTACAAAATTTTAGGACAAGAGAAATTTCAGACGTCTGGATAAAAATTCCAGACGTCTGAATATTTCTTCAGGAATAATATTTTAGGCGGAGATGAAATTCATACGTCGGGGTAAAATATTAGACGTCTTATTATCATTCCGATGGTTTTATGGTTCTGATATCAGACGGCTGACACATCAAAATTAGCTATGCATGTCACAAAATCATTACATTCCGATATCCGTCCATATCTGAAAATTAAGCGGATTACCTCATCTACATGGTTCTGAAAATAAACTTTGTGGTAGCACTACTTAACATTTTATGGGGCTACACTGCTATCATATACCGATGTGTCCATTATAATGTTTGTTTTGATATTTGATCAAGTTGTACAATATATCATTATATTCTAAATATATATCAATTGGTCCAATATATCAATGTGTTCTACATGTATATCAATGCTTGTTAGTAGTGTTCTACATGTATATCAATTTGTCCAATATATCGTTGTGTTCGTTATGATATTAATGCTTCTGCAGACATTATTTTAGGCCGAGAAAATATCCAGACATCTGGATAAAATATCCAGACATCTAAATGATTCTTCATGCATAATATTTTAGGCCGAGATGTAATCCAGATGTCTGATTACTGCTTCATTTACAAATTTTTAGGCCGAGAGAAATTTTAGACGTCTGGATAAAAATTCCAGAATTTTGAATACTTCTTCAGGAATAATATTTTTGACAGAGATAAAATTCAGATGTCTGGGTAAAATATTAGACGTTTGATTATCATTCAGATGGTTTTATGTTCTGATATCAGACGTCTGACACATCAAAATCAGTTGTGCATGTCACAAAATCATTACATTCCGATATCCGTCCGTATCCGAAAATTAAGCGGATTATCCAATATCTGAAAATAATTCTAGATACGGATATGGACATGGTACTATCATCATGTTATCACAAGCTAACATACGTCAAAGTCACAATCAAAACACAACCATCAAAGCCACAACCAAAACACAACAAACTAGCATTATCTAGTTATCACAAGCATAGAACACATCAAAGTCACAATCAAAACACAACAACGTCACAAAATGAAGTTTAATACATATATAATTTTTCATAAATTGTAAATTAATCGTTGGCGTCTTTAGGTTCGACTCTTGCTTTTGTTAAGTTGTTATCCCCCTCTTTATCTACCCCTATGTCCACCTTGTCATCAGATTTCTTTGAATCTTCTTTTTCCTCATATTCGATGCTCGCTTCTTTTGGGTCGCCTTCCCCCTCTTTTTCTTTCTCTCTCTCCTCCATGTCATCGGATGTCTTTGGATCTTATTTTCTTTAGGTTGAACGATCGCTTCTTTTGGGTCGCCTTCCCCCTCTTTTTCTTCCTCTATCTCCTCTTTGTTATCGGATTTCTTAGGTTCGATGCTCACTTCTTTTGGGTTGCCTTCCCCCTCTTTTTCTTCCACTTTCTCCTCCTTATCACCAGATTTATTTGAATCTTCTTTTTCTTCAGAATTATCTACTGGAAAGGTTAGAAATGGTGGAGATGGCAGAGTCTGTGGTCGAGTACATCGTAAAATTTCAGTAAGGGACAGTGTTGTTGCACTCATTGTATTCTCAATAGTTGTGAGACAAGACGCTAGTGTAAGTTCCATATTCACAATACGATTCCCCAAGACAACTTTATTTTGATACAATATTAGTTAATTATGAATGACGACTTAACAAAATGATTCGTTTGGAAGAATTTCTGCCTTGGGAGAAGTCATACCTTTCAAAGTTCGATATTGAAAAGCTTGTTGGGAGAAAGATTCCGGCATATCCTGAATATGCTCTTGAGGATGCTCTTGCAGCGGAATTTGTTTACCTTGACGTTTATCTCTCCATTCGTACAGAGTGCAAAATGTTGGTGGTTCTTCCGGGAGACGCATCAAGGAGAAGAACTTTTTACCTGCTTTCTCAACTAGAGTTTCCTCAAACGTTGATAAATAAGTCGGAACTTGTTTTGCCTTTAATAATCTCATAATAAACGGAGCATATATAATTACTTGTCGAGACTTACTCCAAAATCTCTTTAGTTCATCAAAGATAAATTGAGCCCAATTAACTTGAATACCACAAAATATAGCATATAAGGCCCTATGCTCTAGATCAAGTATTTTTTTCATGGCTTCCAAGCCGAAGAAACACTGTATTTATAAGAACTTGGGTAAGAAATCTCTCTTTTGGTCTTAAATATTTAGTAGAAAACTAAGCCATATCATCTTCCCAAATTTGATGAGTAATGTTATCCCGTGGCTTTAAACGCATATCGGGAATATCGTTGACATGTGTCCCGGTGTTAGAACATTGCAATATATCTCTTATGTCCTTAGCTGTGAATCTAACAGTAACCCCACTAACACTTGACTAAATCCAATCTTTTTCAGCTTGAGGATTCCAAAAACCTATACTATCTAAGTTCGCATAGAATAGAAATATGGATAGCTAGTAATGTGAAGGTGATTAGAAGGGAATGAGACCAGTGTTACAAGACCAGCATCCTGGCATAAGCTATGTAAATCATACATCAGAAAATCAATGAGACTATAGAATGGACCAGTATGTAGGATTTTATTCTGCATCAATCCATGTCTTTCGATTTCCAAGGGTGCTTTGTTTCATCCATCTGTTGATTCGTGATTGCGAAACTGGTTGAGGTGTTTATTCAGTAGTTAGTGGAGGATTTGATGTTTCTATATCTGCCCTCTTACATTTTGATGAAACTTTTTTTTAGGACCCATGATTTGGACAGGATTAGGGATTTTAGGGTTATAGAAGTTTCATTTTGATCGGTGAAATGGAAGAGGGAGAATAGAAGGTTGCGGTTATTTTTATATTGAAATAACTGACGTTTTGTAAATCAGACCTCTGGTTTGAAAAATAGATGTTCGATTTAGGGTTTTTTTCACCCCGAGGAAGTTTCCAGATGTCTGGGAATAGTTTCAGACGTGTGTGTAGGATGATTTTTAAATTCGTGTTTATTTTCAGACGTCTGCTAATTTTTTCAGACGTCTGATTTTAGTTTTCATGTTTTTTATTTTAACCCTGCCAATTTTCAGACTTCTCTTTTATTGATTCAGACGTCTGGGTTTTAATTTTTTGTGAGATGTCCCCTTAATTTGCATAATTGTTTACATAATTGCATCACGATCTCCACTAATTAATAAGTACTCGCATAATTGTTTATCAGGTTAAAGGAAGCAGCAGGGATGAGAGTCCATCTCAAGTGGTACAAATGATTTATATTATTGTTGCAATAACAATGGAATTTATTTTGATTTAACATATAATATAAATGATTTTGACTAAATGTAGAGTAAGTATGACCAACCGAATGTCAGATGTAATTTGTTGGATTAGACTGGGATGGACGAAATAGTAGCTGAAGGAAGCGTTCTTTCAAATGACCCTAAAGAGCTTTTATACAATATTCCACTTGGACTAAATGCCATGAAATTTTTGATAGAAATCCCAAAGAAATCAGATGCTTATCTATGGAGGTCTACTCCTAGGATGATCTCACATATTGGAGAAGCTAAGGATGAGACAGTAGCATGGCCAACTGAAGAGTTGTACTCCACACTATGATAGTCTCTGAAAATGATGAAAATGCGGTATACTTAATTCTTTATGCACTCATTAGCTCTATGATTTAATATAAGAACCTGATAATATTTTTTTCTATAGTAAAACTTCAACAAAAAAGAAATGCAAGTTGTATGATTGGGTTGGAAGCAAAGAATTAGTTGCCGAAGGGTGGTTGTACTCTACTGATCCAAATCAGCTCGTGGATAATATTCCACTTGGACAGTCTGCTGCGCTTGTTTTGATTTACGCGGCAAAAAAATCAGATGCATTCTTGTGGAGAGCACCAGTTGATATGACATATGTTGGAGAAGCTATTGGGTGCAAAGTAGCTTGGCCGCAAAAAAATGTCGTTCTTGAGGGTATTAATCTACGAAATCTGCTGATACGCCAAATATAGTATCACATTTAGCGGTTATGTGTAGTTTATGTATTTAATTTATAAAACATGCATATACCTTGATATCGTTTTATCATTATAGTCACTTCTTCTTTGTAGAAAACATATTTAAACTGTTTCAAATATTGCATGACAGACCACTAGTTTCAAGTCAAACATTAAATGCAAGTTGATTAGTGTTCATGGAGAGAAAGAAGTTGTTGCTGAAGGACGCGTGTCTTCGATTGACCAAAATGCGATGGTCCATTTTGTTTGTTTGGGAGAAGGTGTCGTTAAAGTTTGGGTTGATATTGTTAAAGTTCCAAATGCACCTTTATGGAGACCTATATCTGAGTTTGAGTTTATTGAAGATGCAATTGGTTCTACTATAATTTGGCCTTCTGCAAATGTCGTCGCAGAATCGTCTTCAAGTAAGAATGACTTATACTTCTCTTTACTTATCATCAGTATGAATGATGGAAATACTCCTTATTATGATTGTTTTGGTAGAATTTTACTTCAAGTATGATTTCCCTTTTCACCTCTTAAAACTGAATTAATATTTAAATTTCGTTTAGGTAGATAAAACTGGAAAAAAATAGAAGATACGATGACCTAGATGTGCTCAAACATTTTGATCTTATACAGTTTTTCTTTCTTGCAATTTGGTCGTACTAAGCCGTACGCATATTTGTTGACACAAGAATAGGATGCTGGTTGGAAAAAAATATGTTGTATGTGCATGGAACTGAACCATGCCAACGCTTTCAAGTAGTTTAAGCACTACGACCAGTCAAACAAGCTAATATTAGAAATGTTATATTTATACCGAATCCAACAACAAGATGACTTGATCACACTTGACCTCGTTTTCTTTTCACATTGCCATGTTTAGCCATACTTTTTAGTTCAGTTTTAGCAGTTTCTCAATGTCACACATATAAAACAAAAGTAGTTATGTATTTTCTTATTGCCAAATCAGGTGTTGATGTTTGGTGCATGACGGAAATTCAACTTCGGAACACACAAGCTTGGACTTTGAACGGTTTATATTTTTTGTCAGTACGCATCTTTTATAAAAACGAGTTAGATGGGAACATCGATTACAAAATGTTATGTCCAACTATTGTATATTTGGCATATGGAATTATTATAACTTATGTGATATAGTTTTATAATTATAATTCTTTTGTGTTGTTTGAATTTTGTGATGATTCTGGACTGCATTGTGTAAAAATGATAAATGCTGATAGATGTACCTCAACAACTTTACAGAAACACTGTGATATATTTTGAAAAAACGTTATGGCATGCAGGGAAGAACAACATTTGCAGATGATAAATAAATGTTGTAATTTATATCGAAAAACGCTGTGGTATGTAGAAAGTAACAACTTTTCTAACCAGAAATAAACGCTGTAATATATGCTGGGAAATGTTGTACTATATGGACATGCATAACATTTCTGGACTTTATAAAACGCTGTTATATATGTTGAAAATGCTATAATATATGGACAGTGACAATGGTTATAGCCGTTTTAAAACGCTGTTATATATTCATAAAACTGCTCTGATATGAAGGCGATAACAACGTTTCCACCCATATAAAATGCTATTATATATGTGATGAAGGAGGAATAATTTGTTTTAGCTATACAAACACAACAACAAAAAAAGGCTGTATAAACATAATGACAATGCATTTAAAACACTGTACAAAACATAGCAACAACACCAACTAAAACGCTGTAGTATCCCATTTTTCTACAGTGTTTTAAAAGTATTGTGATAGTCCCATGACCTATAACAATGTGTCAGCAGACAGCGTTCTTCGAAATGCTATAAATTTATATAACAGCATTTTTTTCAACGCTGTCGATGAACATATTTGTTGTAGTGACGCTTGGGCGTGCCGCTCATTCAGCTAGTCTTTCCGATCCAGGATGGCAAGCTTTTTGATTTGATTGTAAAAAATATTTGAAAGCATGATTTTACAGTTATAAGCATCAATTTTGATTGCTACTTTGTTTAACTTTAGCGTGAGAATATGACGGGTTCAAACGGAGCGTCTTCGACTTTGTTTGTCATGTGACCAAGGGTCTAGTTTGAAATGATGTTCGTTCATATCCAATATTACAATTATATATATACACACACACACACACATATGTATATGTGTATATAAATTTACTAAATGGATATTCATCGAGCTTCATTCACAAATTTCTGTGTCAATTCTGCATTCATTTCCTAGCCTTAAAAGGTGAGTTTCCACTCACTTACGACTCACTTTTGATTAAGTGAATCAAAGACTTGAAATGTTAGGTTGCTCTAGAAATTTAAGATTTCCTGTTATGTGATTGATGCACATGTGAAACATACACTATCCACTTATATGACACGATATGGATGTGATGTGTGATATGGTATGTTTTGTATTGCTTACCTTGCAAGTTCCCTATAATTTAGAAAAATCCCCACATGGGTTGAAATGTCACACCAAAACGATCGTGTAGATTTGAATTCAAATCGATTCACGATGCGGGTTAAAATGATATATACCTGGGATTCAATTTTTTCTTTAAAAAAGATTGAAATGATACATATCCGTATCACTTGACCATAGAAAAGAAAATTATATACAGGCATCATGGTCAATAAAAATCTAATTTCTAAAAATATTGTAAGTATATATAGTTTTAATAAATAAATTTTGAAATGAAATTTTGTACAAAGAAAATGCTAACATAATTTTTCTAGGGGTAAATCCTAAATAAACTTGTTTTAAGAAGGGATGTTAAGTTTTAGCTTGAAAATTTAAATTTTGAACTAAGATTTGAATTAAACTAGACTTTTAATAAAATTGGATTTTATATAGTATCTCAAAGGTTTTCTATTTTGTGCTAAATAAAAGATTTGTAGTTAAAAGATCTGGTTTAAAGGTTTTGCCACATTTCCATTGATATAAAGATGTAATTTAATAAATTTTATAATTTAATTTGAAAATCACCAAGGGTAATTTAAATATTGTATAAAGAAATGTTCGAAAGGATACTTCCTTAAAATAACTTAAATTTTGGAAAGTTAAGTAAGATTTTGTTTTATAAGAAGAGTTTGAAATATATGTGTAATATCCATATATAAAGCTGAGGTTTGAGTTAAACAAGATCCATGGAATTTGATTTATATAGATTTTATAATGGAAATTTAAAGTTGTTTGATTCAATATAAAATTTCTATAAAATGGATTTTCTTTGAAGGTTAAAAAAAATCTTACTCTGATTTGATTTAATAAATTCTATGAATTAAAATTTTAAAGGAAGAAAAGTGAATGTTAAGTTGAAATTTCTTAGCTATATTTAAGTGAATGGAAAAGAATATGCTTACTCGAAGAAGTTCAACATGATATTTGAGAAAATATAGCAAGTTGGAATTTATAAATGGTGATTTAAGTAACGACTTGATAATTAACCATCGAAGTTATTTTGAAATTCTGTATATTGAGTAATCTCGGAATTGAAGTTAAATCTAAATTGGAAATAATTATTTGGAAATATTTCTAGTTTTGAGATGAATGTGAATTCAAACCAATAAATGAGGAAATTGATTGAATATTTGAAATACTGATTTGGGATCGGATTAGATTGTGCTATTTGAAACAAACTATATTTTTATAAAGAAAATTTTCCACATTGCTTGGTTTTACGAAATATATTTCTTTAAACAAATAAACTTAATCCAAAACCTTGCTGCCTTTATCCTTGTGGCCTAACCTATATGCCAATGTTCCACCTTCTTCCCTATCCGACCATTCACCAATAATATCGGAATGAGGCGTGAGTCACGAGAGTGGACATCCCTCATTTTCATTTTTAATAGCTGGGCTAATCATCCAGAATTTTTAAATGTTGTGCAAACTAACTGGAACATTAACTTTTATGGCACCCTATGTTTATTTTGCAGGCAAAACTCAAGCATCTGGAGATTAATTTGAGGAAATGGGGTAGTGACAATTATGAAGATGGACATGGTTTATCTTCTAGTGTTAGAACTAAACTACAGCAGCTCCAATCTGATATGCAGAAAAGCTTATCTCGTGATGTCAATGGTTGTCTTGCAAATGAAGAAACTAACCTCTCTAAGATGCTATCTAGAGCTCTGATTGAAGAAAACAATATAGCTAAACAGAAAATCAAGCATAGTCGGCAAGTTAATGGTGATAGGAACTCTGCTATGTTTCATAAAACTCTTAGGATTCAAAACTTCAACAGGCACATTACTAGTATTATGGATAAAGATGGATTGTTATGTACATCTCAATCTTCTATTCAAAATGCATTTATTGACTACTTCCATAGTTCTCTTGGATCTGCCCACTTTTTTTCCACCTCTCTTGATCAATTTGCTTTGTACTAGTTTTCCACCATTTCGGAACCCATGAGTAAAAAGCTTATTAAACAAACCTCAGATGAGGAAATTAAAAAAGCATCTTTGGTATGAAAGCATCTAGGGCTCCTAGGGCCTGTTGGTTTTAATGCATACCTTTATTAAGTAACATGGGATATTGTTGGTGAAGATGTGACTAAGGTAGTTAATTTTTTTACCTGGACAACCGAATCTCAATGGTATTAATGCTACAAGACTGGAATTGATACCTAAGATACCTCAACCCACTAATGTTACACAGTTCAGACCCATTGTGTGCTGCAATGTTGTCTATAGATGTATTGCTTGTATTATCTCTAAAAGACTGAAGTGTGTTATAACTGATATAATATCCCCTAATCAAAGTGCTTTCATTCATGGTAGAGACATCACTGACAACATATTACTATCGGTTGAATTACTAAAGGGATACAATAGGAAAATCATTTTTCCAAGATGTATGCACAAACTTGTTCTCCAAAAAGCATACGACTCGATTCACTGGAAATCAATCATATATATACTATTCAAATTGAATTTCTCGATGCCATTCCTTTGCTAGATCTTCACATGCATATCCACTGTTGATTACTCTCTTAGCAGTAATGGTTGTACGTTTGGGTATTTCAGAGCAACTCAGGGTATTCGTCAAGGTGATCCAATCTCACCTTATCTTTTTGTTTGTGTCATGGAATTATTCACTGTCATTGCTAAACAAGCTTACTTTAATCATTTACTGGATTTTCACCACATGTGCAAGAAGATTTCTCTCTCGGCCTTATTATTTCCTGATGACTTATTATTGTTCACGAAACCGAATGTTAGATCTATTAATGGGGTCATGTTCATATTAAACAAACTGTTGTGCCTCACTGGTCCTATTAACAAAGCAAGTCCAAGATTACGATTGCCGGATTTCCAGAACTATTGAAAGCTACCATTTACATTGCTTTGGGTTTATCCCCTTTTACTAAGAATGAGACTTATCTTGGAGCTCCAATGTGTACTTCTAAAATCAAGATGTCTCAATGCCCTCAACTTTATGAAAAGATCACTGAGAAAATAACCTCTTGGCCAAGTGCTAAATACTCAATGGCAGGTACGTTGGTAATTACCAAATTCTGTTGCTGTGTCTATGTGCATCTATTATGCAAGAATCTTCATTCTCCCATCTAAACTTATATGATTAACTCAGCTCTTAATCACTTCCTTTGGCACGATAACCCTTTCTCCAAGAAACTGATACTCGTAGTGTGTAAACATGTTAGTTAGTCTAAAGAAAAGGGTGGGTTGGGGGTAATGAATGTAAAGAAATGCAAAAAAAGCTTCTTTATCTGTAAGGTTTGATAAAATTTTGAGATATGATAATAATCTATAGGCTACTTGGGTTAGAACTTATCTTATTAAAGATATTTTTTTTTGGACTATGACACCAAAAGATGATAGTAGCTAGGCGTCGCGAAATATTATGAGGAATAGAGCTTTTTTTCTTCCGATGGTGCATAATGGTATGAAATGCATGGACAAGTTGGCATTTTGGCATGATTCGTGGGCTGCTAAAGGCCTTATTCTTAGTGACATTATCTCATATGATCGAAGAACGATGACTGGGATCCATGATAAAAGCTTATGTAGCTGATTACTGGTGTGATGGTTATGTTTCACTTCCTTACTGTAGCTAGTTTGATGTTCGAACTGCGTGGAGCGTTATTCAAAATAATTTCTACAATGATACATCTAGTCATGTAAGATGGAATGGGGCTACTCACAAGATAAGTATGGTATATAAAATTTCATGAAATGAAGACAACCTGGAAAACTTCCCATGGCATGCTGGAATCTGGGAGTGTGGTGTTGCACCTAAACATAACATGATGTTATGGAAGGTACTGAATAATGGTTTGCTTACTCTTATCAGATTGAATGGAATGCACATTGTTGATCATGCATGTTGCTATCTATGTTGTAGAGGAGAGGAAAAGATTGACCACCTATTTTTGAATGTAGCTATTATTTCTTTGTCTGGACTAAAGTGCTTCTGCACTTTCAACTACACACAGCCTCTCGCAATTCTCAGCTAGAATGGTACACTATTTTTAAAACGACTAGATGGAAGAATGCTAAAGGAAAATTGTTGTTGAAGTTGCTCAAAACTTTTGTATATTTAATTTGGATGGAGAGGAACATAAGAGTTTTAAGTGGTATTAATACATGAAAACACTCTATGGTGTTCTCTATCATTAGACATTTGAGATAATTTATTTTGTTTAGTATGCTGGCACATCAAACCAGTTTTGGGTAGTGTGCATGTTCAGTTACTCTCTTTGCACCCTGTTTTAATAAAAGTGGCACGGTACACTAAAAAATCGGCTTGCCTTTCAAAAAAAAAAATTAACCCATTTTTGACTGTATAAATTTTATAACTATTTCATAACTTTCTTACAAATATTTATATTAGTATATTTTAAATTTAAACCTTTCTAAACATATTAAATAAATGCAATGTAACACCTATGACCATTATTGGCAATTAAAGATTTTTATACTAGTTTTTACTATTTACATAAGTATATATATATTCTATTTTCAAATTTAATATGTTGCACTATTTTTCCAAATTTACTATTCTAAGAATTTTATAAATTTAAATAAATCCATGTTCTATCCTGTAACGCCCCACCTCTATACTCGCGTTAGCCAAGGCCACTGCAAGCAGTGGTATCAATTAACCCGAAGAATAAGCCTGTTGAGGAGCGGCCATCCGTATATTACCTTTGAACGAGTGTTAAATATGTCGGATAATGTGGTATAATTTTTGTTATCTCAAGAGGAAATCCGACACATCTAATTCAAGTCCAAATCTACTACATAGTGGCTGTATATAATTCGGAAAGCAATATAAAATTCATAACAATAAAATCATAGTCAAACCCAGATATTCATATCTGTAACGACCCGCATTCTACATATCGAAGGATCGTAGAATATTTATTTCTTTTTCATATAAGGTCGTATGGTCGTGTAACTTTGGGGAACGACTATTGGGGTCATTTTCCATGTTCACGGTTTTCGCCGATTTTTAAATGACCATTTTACCCCTAGAGAATCTTTTTTCACTTATAACTTTTGATTGGTAAGGAGTTTTGATCTGAAACCACTTCCATTAGATCTGGATGATGGATACCTTTCCGTAGAGTGGTAACACTTGTCAAACGGACTTACCGTTTGGGAGATATGGCTGAATTAAGGTTTAGAAGGTGAAAAACAACTTAATTGGGCTTAATCGGTGATTAACAGCTAGGCCCATTGGGGGATTTCGGGATTAGAGCTATATGAGGGCTGATTAGGGTTAGAGAAACCTTTTCCTTGTCATTTTTCAACCGCCACTAACATCCTCTCAACCCGAGCAATGGCCTCCACCTCCTGCAATCATCTTAAATCACCGTTTAATCAAGTATTAGCCTAATCTACATCAAATCAAGGCAAATTAGCATAGGATATGGGATAGAGCTGCTGGAGCACATAGAGATTCAACCCAAATCAGAGATACTTTCAGATCTATAAATTATTTATGGCTAAGGTGAGTGATTTGCATTGTTTTTCACTAATTACGGCTAATTAGAGGTGATTAGTGATAATTAGCGAAATTATGGCTCAAAAAAATCTGGAAAAATTTGTAAAATCCTAAATTATTATTTTAGGGCTCTGATAGAAATTTGGGTTAATTTGGACATGTTTTGTTAAGCGTATGGTTAAATCTTGATTAAGGTGATTAAGGGAAAAACATGGGTTTTGGGTATGTTTGATACATATAAACATGTTAAATTGTTATTTTGGTGTTTATGGTTGATTATACATGTTGCAATGACTATTTGAAATGTTTTGTGATTGCTTAGCAAAGTTATATTGGTCGAAAACGTCGTCATATGGCGTAAATTGCTTGCTGGAAGAGTTGCAGGAAATCAGTCAAATTCCGTTCGTGGAGCACCTATGCGAGCCGACCCACTCGTGGTACACACCCCAATCACGAGCCAACCACAAACCGCGAACCGCTTCCTCACGAGCCACTATGGTCACGATCGGATAGAGGAGGACCACGATCCTAGCAAGGTGTCACGAGCCAATTGAAGAATTACGAGCCTGGAGCATTGTCACGAGCCAGTGCAGGGAAGGAGGACCACGACCCGGAGTTGGAACCATGCGCCGACGCCATGGAGCGATCCACGAGTTGCAAACCGATTCTAGGAGGAGCGTCACGAGTTGATTGGGCCCACGATCCGGGTCCACATGAGGATCATGAGCCGACCTCACGAGCCAGGGAGGATGACCATGAGCTAATGAAGAAGATCTCGAATTGAAGAGTCACGAACGGAGATGATGACCATAACCCGAGACGCAAAGGTAGTCCAAATGGGAAGTTTGTACTCAGGATACAGATGGGAACCAACGAGTTAACTTCATGATTGAACTTTGTTGCGGGACGTGTGAAAAGGGGTTTTCGGTATCCATAACTTAGTTCACCACAGATATATAGATTATTGACTATGGACGAGTGCAGTAGAGTCATCATAACTCGAGGGGAAAAGTGATCGTAGCAAGGCTATGAGCCAGTGCAGTGGGGTTATTATAAATCCATGGGGCAAAGTGGACATAGCAAAGGATTAGTGGCTATGGATCGGTGCTATGAAGTCCTCGTGGCTTCATGGGCAGAATGATCATAGCAATGGATTGGATGATCGAAGTGGTGGATATCATATGCTTTACGCACTGAGTGAGTGATGTGAGGATGATTGCCATGCTTGATTGTTTGACATCACTATGACATGCACAACTTTTTCCTCGTGTTTTTGTACCATATGTTTTTGTCACCTTAGAGTATTGTACCTCTTGTGTGACTATTTGGTTGCAGGTCCAGGTTCAGGTATGGTTATGTATACTTGTTATTGTTCTGTTTTTGCTGCTTATCACTCATACTAGACTTTTGTCTGACCCAGAGTTTTATGTCTCTTCTTATTATTCTGGGTGCTCCTAAACGAGCAGACTAGAGACAGGTTAGTTGGTTATGCACGAGTAACTGATCCGGAGACGAGCAGGAGGCTCCCACGTATTATCTACATATATTCTCCCTGTGTCACTGCTCGTCACATCTTTGGGCATTAGTAGTGTACCTTTATTATTTCGCTTTAGAGATAGTTTTAAAGGTTGTAATAATGATGATGTGGAACATAAGCTGTATTTTGGATTCTCCGCTGCTGTGATGGTTTGTTTTTCAGCTTATGCACTATGTTACCTGTTTTATGTCAAAGTTATATTATTAATATATTTATTTCATGCACTGTGGGACATTCTGTAGGTTCCTTGTTAGTTCAAATCCCTTTCTTTTCCCTTTCTTTGGCGACCGTCCCGTGCTGGTTGGACATCTATACAGCACATTTCAGCGAAATGTCGGCTGGCGAGGGACGGGTCGTCACACTTGGTATCAGCGCTCTAAATTGCGTATTTAACCTAGGGAAAGACACCAGGGAGAGATTGTACGTATATATGAGCGCGTATTTGTGATATTTTGGTTTTCGAAAGCTATATATATATACTATTAGTATATTTAAGTACGGAGTCGCACTGCACTGGCCCACTGAAGAGATGGTTAATCGTTTTCTCTTTACTAAATGAACGATGAGCCGACATACGAGGGGTACTGGTAGAGGAGCTAATAATGGGAATGCTCCTGATATGAGGATGATGTTCATAGACTTCATGAGAGAGATGCTTAGGGATGTTCATAGGGCAGCTCCTAATGCTGCAAATGGTGGTGGTGCAGCTAGGCGCCTACGGACGATTTCGCCAAGCTCTATAAAGACTACACTAGTCTTGGTGGGAAGCCGTTCCACGGAACGGAATCGGCTACAGAGGTTCAAGATTGGCTTGATAGTTGTGAGTGCATCTTCGAGGACTTAGGGATCGATGATGCGATGAAGAGGAAGCTAGCAACCCGTCAGCTGCAAGGACGGGCAATGAATTAGTGGAACACTATTAAGGAAGCTATCCCTGAGGATCAAGTTACTTGGGATCAGTTTAAGACTCGCTTTACTGTTAGGTTTATCCCAGCTGCTCAGAAATCAGAATTGTTTAGGAAGTTCTTGGAGCTTAGGCAGAATGGTAGAGCAATCTCGGAATATATTGTTGAGTTTGATACTTTATCGAAGTATGGATCATCCCTTATTGACACTCCCGAGAAGGAGAATAAGAAGTTCATAATAGGTTTAGATCATTATTTGGGTGAAAGGCTCATAAACCATATTGGTGAGACTTTTGAATCGATTGTTGGGAAAGCATTGAGGTCAGAGAGCCTTTATCCTAAGCCCAAGGCTGAAGTCGTTGTTGCATCTGCAGAAGGGCCAAAGCCATAGGCAAGCAGTGGAGGCAAGAATAATTCTCAGAATAGAAGGAAGCAGAACCAAGCTAAGGATGGTCAGAAAAATAGTAAGAAAGATGTTGAGTGCTTTAGATGTGGCAAGAAGGGCCATTATGCTAAAGAATGTCAAGCAAAGCCAGCGGGTAGGAAGTGCTTCAACTGCAGCCAAGTGGGACATCACAAGGATAAATGTCTGTAACCCCCTAAAGAGAAGCAAATTGTGAAAACATATGCTATTAATGTTATTCCTTCTTCGTCGAATGCTCGAACTGCGGCGGAGAAAGGGAAAATGTCGTCATTCAAGGTATGCTTTCTGTTTATAATGTTCCTGTTCGAGTATTGTTAGATACTGGGGTTTCCCGTTCCTTCATATCTAGTGACCTGGTAGATAGGTTGGGATTGGAACCCGAGATAGTCGATAGGCCTTCAGCAGTGACGAAACCGATTGGTGGTTCGACTAGCCTTAGTATGATTTGTCGAATTTTGGTCTTATCGAGTCATGGATGTTTGTTTGTTTGTGATTGCTTTGTTTTGGGCTTTACTGGGTTTGGCATTATTTTAGGAGTCGATTGGCTCCAAAGGTACGGGGTGGTGGTAGATTGTGAGGGCTTTTTTGGGGACAGTTAGAGCGGATGATGGGCGGAGGGTAGTGTTTGGTGGTTTACCTAGTGATGGGGTAATGGTTAGTTTTCTAAATTCCCTAGACATCCCGCATGATGAGTTGTTAGATGTGCCCGTGGTTGGCTAGTATCCGGACGTCTTCAAGGAAGTGACCGGACTTCCACCACACCGAGAGATTGAGTTTCGTATTGATTTAGTGAAAGATGCCAGACCTATAGTGATGCCACTTCGTCGTATGGCACCAAGGGAGCAGTGAGAGCTCAGGGTGCAAGTAAGCGATCTTTTGAAGAAGGGATTTACCAGAAGAAGTGTTTCCGAGTGGGGAGCACCAGTTGTGTTTGCTACTAAGGCAGATGGGTCCCTTCGATTATGTGTGGACTACCGCGAGTTGAATAAGGTGACGAGAAAGAATAAGTGTCCTCTACCACAGATAGATGATTTGTTTGATTAGTTGAGTGGTGCGAGAGTGTTCTCCCAGTTGGATCTCGCGACAGGTTTTCATCATCTTAGGGTGGAAGCTGAGAGTATAGCTAAAATGGCCTTTCGAACGCCGTTTGGATTCTATGAATGGTTGGTCATGCCATTCGGTTTGACCAATGCACCAGCATATTTTGTGGATCTTATGAATAGAGTATTCGGGGATCAATTGAACAAGTTTGTTCTTGTGTTCATAGATGATACCTTGGTTTACTCGAGAACAGAGGAAGAACGCAAGGAACATTTGAGGATAGTGATGTAAGTGTTGATAAAACACCAATTGAAAGCAAAGTTTTCTAAGTGTCACTTCTGGAGGAGGGAAGTGAGATTCTTGGGCTATGTTGTTTTAGAGAATGGTATTGCCGTGGACCCTATGAAGGTGGCTACGGTACAAGATTGGTCTATGCCCAAGAATGCAATAGACATAAGAAGTTTCTTAGGATTAGCTGGATATTGTCGTAATTTTATCCAAGACTTCTCCAAGATAGCGGCACCGTTAACTCAGATGACCAAGAAGAATCAAGCTTTCGTTTGGGACGAAAGGTGTGAAAATGCATTCAAGAGTCTAAAGGAAAAGTTGACGTGCGCGCCAGTGTTAGTCATTCCTAAAGGGAATGAAGAGATGATGATATACATAGATGCTTGTGGTATCGGACTAGGTGTTGTATTGATACAAGGAGGTAGGGTTGTGGCTTATGCTAGTCAGCAACTGAAACCGCACGAGAAAAGATATCTTACCCATGATTTGGAATTGACAGCGATCGTATTCGCATTGAGGATGGTTAGAATTCTTAAAGTACCTTTTCTCCCAGAACGATCTAAATCTCCGACAGCAGGGATTGTTAGAATTCTTAGCTTCCTATGATTTCGATATCGCATATACACCAGGAAAAGGAAATGCGGTAGTTGATACATTTAGTAGGAGACATGCCAGTTTAGGGGCTATGTTTCTTGAGTGGAAGCAACTGGAGTATATCGCAGGGTACGATTTCAGACCAAAGTGTGAATTGGATCCAGAGATGTTAGCAAGTTTGACGATCAGTCCCACTTTGATTGAGTGGATTGGTTCCAGTCAGAGGGACGATCCTAACCTATTGGAAATCATCTCCAAGTTAGAGACGGGTATCGACGAGGGGATGAACAATTATAGGCTTGATCGAGATGGATGACTCAGAAAGAATGGGAGACTGGTTGTACCCAATGTCAATGGATTAAGAGATGAAGTGCTTAGACAATGTCATCACTCAAAACTGACTATACATCCCGATGGTAACAAAATGTGTCAAGATATGGAGCAGACTTGCTACTGGGAAGGGATGAAAAGAGACGTTGGGAAGTTTATATCCAAATGCATGAATTGCTAGCTAGTTAAAGCTTAGCAAAAGGAGCCTAATGGTTTGTTGCAACCATTAGAAATCCCCAAATGGAAATGGGAACATGTCTCAATGGATTTCATTGATGGGTTACCAAGGACTAGATCGGGTCATGATAGCATTTGGGTAATTGTGGATCGACTGACCAAGAGTGCAAGGTTTATACCCGTCAAGTTGAACAGAACAACAGCTAAGTTAGTAGAACTATATATGAAGTAGGTAGTGAGATTTCAGGGAGTACCCAAAGGCATTGTAAGTGACCGAGATCCGTTGTTCACTAGTGGATTTTGGAAGAGCTTACAAGAGGCTTTAGGATCAGAATTACATCTCAGTACCGTGTACCATCCTCAAACCGACGGTCAAACCGATTGGGTTAATCTTGTATTAGAGGATCTCTTAAGAGCTTGCATATTAGATTTTGATGGATCATGGAATGACCATTTGCATCTAGTAGAGTTTGCATATAATAATAGTTATCAATCCAGTATTAGTATGACTCCATTTGAAGCTTTGTGCGGAAGATCATGCAACTCACCATCATGTTGGTTAGAAATCGGTGAGATGTTTGTGTTTGGGCCAGATGTGATTAGAGAAACTTCAGACAAGATTAAAGTTATCCAAATCTTGAAGTTTCTTGATGTTTCGATTTCACCATTTTGATGATGATACTTTATTATTGCCTTATGTAAGGAAAAAAAAAGAGACTTATTTATATGCATGTTTAATGGTGGTTTCTAATATGATGTTTTGAACTCCTACCGGGTTCTATTAAAATGAGTTTGAGATATATTTATAATTGTACCGATGAGATGAGGTATAATTTGTGAAGATTCTTTTATGATGAATTTTAGTGATAAAGTTGGAATGTATTTATAATTATATCGTTGAGATATGGTATAGTTTATGGAGATTCTTTTATAATGAATTATAATAATGGATTTGGGATATATTTATGTTTATACCGATGATATGAGGTATAAATTATGGCAATTCTTTTAAAGTGTTTTTGAACGATGGATGCAAGATGTATTTATATCTATACCAATGAAATGAGGTATATATCATTGTGAGGTTTATTTATAACGAGTTTAATAATAGATTTAAGATGTTTCTATATTTATACCAGCGAAAAGAGGTATAAATAATTAAGAAGATTCTATAGATAATTTTTATGATATGTTGAATGATATTTTTGATATTTTAGTATATGCCAATAAGATGAGGCATATCTATATGTTCATCTTTATATGAAGGACATATACTTTAATGTATAGTTATGCTAATCCCGCCTTAGGGATATATTCATATCTTTTGAAGTCTTTAACGACATTTAATTCATCTTGTCTATGATATGAGGAAGAAACTATATTAATTAAGCCCTACATGTAAAACTTAGCTCGTTGATGTTTTATTTGCTTAAGTGAAGTTTTGCCACTTGAGCATAGCTTTATTCTAATTATCTCTTCTACTTCCAAAGAAAAGATATCATCCTTCTTAGAAGAAAGTAACCCCATTATGACATGGTATCCCTTGGGAAAAGGAGTATCATATCTTTCTTTCACTTAACCTTATCGAGCGCTCAGTTTTACTGATGAGTTTAGCTAGCCTGACCCGTGTGTTTCCACTCGGGTCAGACCGAGTTGTTTCAGGTCCTAGCTTCTCTTTGGACATAGCAGTTTCTTGATGCTTCCTTGTGGGATTGAGTCCTTCTCTTGGAATTGTTTAGCATTTCTTTGAGATATAGTTGAATTGTTATTCTTTGCCTTTCGTATATAGAATGGTCGTCTTATCACTTTGTTGTAGCATTTGTATTATATTGAGATGTATCATTGTATATGTAAGTATGTATATATGTGTCTGTACTGTTCTGTGTTGAGATAGTCATTACTTATGGTGTTTTGTTCTGATAGATCCATAGCTATCTATAGCTTTGCATTATCGATTTATTGGTTATGTCGATCCACTTGACTTAAAAAATAATAGACATCACTTGTCGACATATTCAATAGATTGCTAAGACAAGGTTATAGTTAGTCGCCCCTAACCAGCCCTATTCTCTACATTAGCAGACAGAATTACTATGTAATTCTCTTTGTTAATGTGGGTCTCGGGGTGGGGTGTTACATGAAGGCTGCCCAAGATAGGCAGAAGAGTTATGCTGATAAGAGGAGAAGAGATTTAAAATTCTCCATTGGCGACTTGGTGTTTGTCAAGATTTCCCCGTTAAAGAGCGCTATTCGATTTGGAAGGAGAGGCAAGTTAGTACCAAGATTTGTTGATCCATTCCCAGTTCTCGATCAAGTTGGGAATTTAGCATATAAAATTGAGTTGCCAGACAAGATGGTTGGAGTTTACAACGTATTTCATGTTTCCCAGTTAAGGAAGTTCGTGCATGACCCCGATATGACTATTTCACCGGATCAGCTGGATGAGATCGAAGTAGAGCCCGAGGCAGCTGGGAACCGCAAGCCAATTCATATTGTTGAGCAAGATACGAAGTAACTTCGAAGGAAGGCGGTGAAACTGGTCAAGGTTCAGTGGGGCGAGGATGATAATGACTGTACTTGGGAGATAGTGGAAAGCATTAAGGGGACGTATCCAGAACTCTTTGCCCGGTAAGGTTTTCATTTCGATGTAGTCTTTCTGCATGCTAGGATAGGTTTGTTTTGTTTGTTGTGTATTTTTGATTTTTTGTGAATGACTGATAAGCATGCGGAACTCCTTTGTATGTTTTTGGTTAAGGAATTTCGGGGGCGAAATTTCTTAAGGGGGGAGAGTGTAACGACCCGCATTCTATGTATTGAAGGATCATAGAATATTTATTTCTTTTTCATATGAGTTCGTATGGTCGTGTAACTTTGGGAAACAACTATTAGGGTCATTTTCCATGTTCATGATTTTTGCCGATTTTTAAATGACCATTTTCCCCCTAGCGAATCTTGTTTTGCCTATAACTTTTGATTGGTATGGAGTTTTGACCTGAAACCACTTCCATTAGATCCAGATGATGGTTTACCTTTCCGTAGAGTGGTCACACTTGTTAAACAGATTTACCGTTTGGGATATATGGATGAAATAAGGTTTAGAAGGTGAAAACAACTTAATTGGGCTTAACCGGGTGATTAGCAGCTTGGCCCATTGGGGGATTTCGGGATTAGAGCTATATGAGGGCTGATTAAGGTTAGAGAAACCTCTTCCTTGTCATTTTTTAGCCGCCACTAACATCCTTTCAACCCTAGCAATGGCCTTCACCTTCTAGAATCATCTTTAATCACCGTTTAATCAAGTATTAGCCTAATCTACATCAAATCAAGGAAAATTAGCATAGGATTTGGGATAGAGCTGCCGGAGCACATAGAGATTCAACCCAAATCAAATATACTTTCAGATCTATAAATTATTTATGGCTAAGGTGAGTGATTTGCATTGTTTTTCACTAATTACGGCTAATTAGGGGTGATTAGTGATAATTAGCGAAATTATGGCTCAGAAAAATCTGGAAAAATTTGTAAAATTCTAAAATATTATTTTAGTGATCTGATCGAAATTAGGCTTAATCTGGACATGTTTTGCTAAGTGTATGGTTAAATCATGATTAAGGGGATTAAGAGAAAAACATGTGTTTTGGGTATGTTTGATCCATATAAACATGTTAAATTGTTGTTTTGGTGTTTATGGTTGATTATACATGTTGCTATGACTGTTTGGAATGTTTTTTGATTGCTTAGCTAAGTTAGATTGATCGAAACGCTGTCGTATGGCGTAAATTGCTTGCTGGAAGAGTTGCAGGAAATCGGTCAAATTCCTTTTGTGGAGCACCTATGCGACTTGATCCACTCGTGGTACACACCCCCATCTCGAGCCGACCACGAGGTGTGAACCGCTTCCTCACGAGCCACCATGGTCACGATCGGATAGAGGGGGACCACGATCCTGGCGAGATGTCACGAGACAACTGAAGACTCACGAGCCTGGAGCATTGTCACGAGCCAATGCAGGGTAGGAGGAACACGACCCGGAGTTGGAGCCACGAGCCGACGCCATGGGGCGATCCACGAGTCACGAACCGATGTTAGGAGGAGCATCACGAGCTGATTGGGCCCACGAGCCAGGTCCACATGAAGATCACGAGCCGACCTCACGAGCCAAGGAGGATGACCATGAGTTGATGAAGAAGATCTTGAACTGTAGAGTTCACAAACGGAGATGATGACCAAAACCCGAGACGCAAAGGTAGTCCAAATGGGAAGTTTGCACTCAGGATCCAGATGGGAACCAACGAGTTAACTTCATGATTGTACTTTGCTGCGGGACGTGTGCAAAGGGGTTTTCGGTATCCATAACTTAGTTCACCGCCACAGATATACGGACTATTGGCTATGGATCAGTGCAGTATAGTCATCATGGTTCGAGGGGCAAAGTGATCGTAGCAAGGCTATGAGCCAATGCAGTGGGGTTATTATGAATCCATGAGGCAGAGTGGACATAGCAAAGGATTAGTGGCTATGGATCAGTGCAGTGAAGTCCTTGTGGCTTCATGGGGCGGAGTGATCATAGCAAAGGATTGGGTGATCGAAGTGGTGGATATCGTATGCTTTATGCACTGAGTGAGTGATGTGAGGAAGATTGCTATGCTTGATTGCTTGACATCACTATGACATGCACTCCCCCTTCCCCGTGTCTTTATACCATATGTTAGTGTCACCTTAGAGTATTGAACTCTTTTGTGCTAACTCTTTGGTTGCAGGTCCAGATTCAGGTATCGTTATGTATACCTATTATTGTTCTGTTTTTGGTGCTTATCGCTCATGCCAGACTTTTGTCTAACCCAGAGTTTTATGTCTCTTCTTATTACTCTGGCTGCTCCTAAACGAGCAGACTAGAGACAGGTTAGCCGGTTATGCACGAGTAGCTGATCCGGAGACGAGCAAGAGGCTCCCACGCATTATCTACATATATTCTCCCTTTGTCGCTGTTGGTCACTACTTTGGGCATTAGTAGCGTACCTTTCTTATTTTGCTATAGAGACAGTTTTAAAGGTTGAAATAATGATGATGTGGAACATAAGTTGTATTTTGGATTTCCCCGCTGCTATGATGGTTTAGTTTTCGGCTTATGCACTATCTCACCTGTTTTATGTCAAAGTTATGTTATTAATATATTTTATTTCATGCGCTGTGAGACATTCTACAGGTTCCTTGTTAGTTCAAATCTCTTTCTTTTTCCTTTCTTTGGCGGCCGCCCGTTGCTAGTTGGAGATCTGTACAGCGCATTTCAGGGAAATGTCGGCTGGTGCGGGGTGGGCCGTCACAATATGTCTAAGGCAGAAATAGATATAAATATAACACATGAGTGTAAATACAAGATAGTGGTCATAGTCGATCCACTATACAACAAGTGAATAGGTACATTTATACTCGAAATAATATATATACAAAGGTGTCTCATACACATATAACCCAAAAGTACAACACTAAAGTATTTAGACCAAAAGTGGAGGATAATCCATGCTGGAATCAAGAAGAATCACCTAAAATAACTCGATCTGACCCGAGTATTATTTACGCAAAGATAAATAATAAACGAATCAGTCTAGCTGTACTTATCTCATAAACTAGGATATAATAAGATATAAATAATTGTAGACAAATAAATACTATGATAAAAGTGACACATACGATGGTGGAACTCAAGAATGTCTACTGTATATCTCATAAATCTATATAAGGGCTATAAAAGTATATCTCATTCAAAGTTATATAGCTACTCGAGGAAATGATAAATCATATCAAATCAATACGAAAAATGATATCTCATATATCAATAAAACTAAGATTGATAAATTAATACCAATACGAGAATTGACAGCACATATGTCAATTAAAACAAAGGTCTGATAAATTAATACCAATACGAGAATTGACAGCTCATATGTCAATTAAAACTAAGATTGATAAATTAATATCAATAAATATCATATTCCAGAAACAAAAACCAGAAATCACAAAGAAAACAAGGGGGTAGGCCACGAGATGTGAGTCTGAAGACTCAACTTGGGAGTCCGGAGACTCAACCAACACATGTATCGAGATGAGAAGCGATCTCTAGGTAGCTAGCCTATGTGTTGAGCCGAAGGTCCGAGATGGCCCGAAGACCTGCGGGTCGCGACCCCACTGGAGTAAACCGAATTGCCTCAATGAACCGAAGTTCCTCCGGATGATCCGAAGATCATCAAAATAAATAAAATCATAAAAAGATCACAATCGATCCAAGATAGTGCAAATTACTCCAAGTTTGTAACTATAAGAGTTTAACTATATGTCCGATAACCACTAGCTCTAATCGAATATTTACAAACAAGTCGTATAGTCCACTAAAAAACGATCATTGCCATAGTTTTCAATCGGGCGAGTCCAAGAATTAACCGTCGAAACAAAAGCAAGGGTTCACAGTCCTTGTTTTTACTAAGGTGTTTAATCAGATTTCTCATACGAATGAGAAAAAGGTTAATAAAATATATACTAGTAGATTTGAAAAAGATTTATAAAACGATTTCGTAAAATTGCTTCAAATAATGAAGTAAACCATTTTGGTGAAAAAATTTGATATCTACTAATAACATAAAACCTTTTTATATAATTTCAAAGTGGCAAATCTCGTATAATATCGATTAAAATGACGATCGAACTAAGAATTCATATTTTAATAACGTAAATTAAATCTGATAAATATGGATTATAAATTTCGTTCACAATGAATAAATCGAAAATCCATAAAAATCGAGCTGCGGAAATGTGTGCTGTAGGAAAACTGAAAAGTCACTAATAAAGTCGAAATGGGCCGAAACTCGGCCGAGAAAGTGCATGAACGGGTCGAAACTGCTGACCTTCGTCACCATCGGTCAACAGCAGAAAAACAGGATTATGACGACTGAATTTGCATTTTCCTGAGACAGCAAGGATTTAGTTCATTTTTGAGCTATTTCAGGCATTTAAATTTTTTTGACCAGACGTCTGAATAAAAAATATCAGACTTCTGAATTATGTTGCTCATGTTTTTTAATTATTTATGGCAGGTCAGACGTTTGAGCTAAAATATTCAGACGTATGAATCTGGGCCAGAGCTTCATTTTTCCTATATAACATGCTTAAAATGATTTCGACAAACGCTCGAAGGCTTATAGCGTTGTGTATGCAAAATGTAGCATCCAAGGCTTGCCGAAGCAACTTACAACACCCAAATTATCATGCATACAAGAATCATAATAGAAATCATTGAAATGAAATCAAACTTCGAAAATTGGAAATGTCAACACACAAATGAATTAACAAAACCAAATACACACTTCATAAGAAACACACACGTGCCAAGAACACCACGTATACAAGCATACAAGCTTGTGGCATAGATGTGAGTTCATGAAGAACTCACCTTTGGTTATTGCAAGAGAAGAGATGAATGAAGACTTTTTCCAAATCAACTTCTCTTCGAATATAACACACAATTCTTCAATCTACACATGGATATACCATATTTTCTAAGAATTAGGTTTAGGAAATCATAAGGATTGAAGAGGAACTGAGTTAGGGAAGATAGAGATTGATCTTACCTCTCTTTCTCTATGGATTTCCACTTGATTTCAACATAAAATGGATTCCTAAGACCAAGCTAGGGCTTAGGGAAATTTAATTTCCCTTTCCCTCTCCCCATTTCTAATTTTGTGGAGTATAAGGAAATGAATGAAGGAGGAGGGTGTTGTGGGATATTTAATGGTGAGCTAGGTTGGCTAACCCAAACCCAAGTCCAAAGTCCAAATTTTGACATGCTCGAAATATATCTAAGCTTATAGTCGATAAGGTTGTAAACGATGATTCAGACTCAATGGAAGTGGTTTCAAGTCCAAAATCATCCATATGCAAAAATGTTACTTTTTGGTCATACACAAGAATAAGAATTAACGACGTTATAGTTAAATAAAATAGTTAAGTACATTATCGTCAAATATGCGGGTTGTTACAGACTTCCCCCTTAAAGAAATTGCGTCCTCGCAATTATTTAAGGAAAAACTCAATAGATAAAAACCCAGCATTTACCATGAATTGGTATACAAAATTACTAAGAAATTCACTTATGAATTCTTACACAAATATTGAACTCTGAGTTATAAATCACTATATAACTTATGATTATACACGTATAATGTTCAAATAAAAGTCACGAATATATACGAGAAACTAACTTATTTCTCTTTCACTAGAAAATTATAATCAATAAATCCTGATAATTCGCGTTCCAAAGAATTCCGACTTGTATTGGATTCTATATACTCATTTAAAATCCAAATCCAAATTTACGAACTACCGTTACGTGGCAAGCTTGTTTTAATAAAATTTAATTAATTCGTTTAACGTTAAATAAGTTTATAAACTATAAACCCATACTCTTACGTTTTCAATTTGAACTAATTAAACATTTTAAATTCGACTTGGAAATATCGACTATCCAAAATCGTCAAATATTCCCTATCGCATTTTAGCTAGAAAATTTTATCACATAAAAGTTTCTCATTATTCTAGCTTACAAAATTTTATTAAATTGAAAATGATGTATATGATGGTCATATATGTCCCGTTCACAGGGATAAGCAATCCCGTTGGGGAAACAAGACCATGAAATAAAATTCGGGTTATACGCCCTAGATAGGAAATATTAGCTTGTTATTCAAAAATTAATTAAGTCGGAACTTTAAAGTTTCCAATAAACCCCAAAAATATCAAATTTAAAGTATTAGCATGTCCTCTAATATTTCATGAACAACTTCTAAATCATATAAACATGATAAATGGTAGAAGTTGAAAGAATTCCATCAAGCTTGAAAATTTTTGATTTTCACATACACAAAAATATCAACGACACGGATGAGGTCAAACCAGTCGAGTTATGACCTCCAAAGTTGTGTTCATTAAGGTTAACAAAATAAACTGGAATATTTGTTAACCGCAAGGATAAAATGAGCACAAACATAACAAAGAGTTGGCGAAAACTTGATTGCTAAATCAAATAGTGGAATGACTTAAGCACCACTAACTTATCGAGTAGATCGTCGTAGAATGGGTATAAAGATTCCAAAAAATTCACTAGTAATGTGGAATACAAAACACGTTTTCTTTAAGGTTATTCTCATTGTTATGAGAATTTGTAAATTGTAAGGAAGCTAAAGAATCTATATTAGAATCGTTAAGAACAACATAAATCTTTCTTACAGATATGGAGGATGTCGAAGATGGATGATATTCTCGAAAATAATAAGCGGACCTCAGAATGGATAGGTCAATCCATCGTGAAAATCATCACGAAACTAAAACGAACAAGGCACGCAAATAAGCATGGAAAGAATAGCCGCATAGAAGAGAGTTAATCATCCATAAAAATATGATTTTTATTTTAAAAATCAACCAAAGTTAGTCTCAAGAATAATTTCTCAAGAGAATAACAACTTATTGCAAAGTTGATCTATCAAAATACTAACCCCAATTTAGTATACGAAAGACAAAAGGTGGGAATTCATGCAAGATCTCTAATTGCAAAATCCCGGAGATTGAAAATTGAAATCCAGAAACAAGAGACTTATTTCAATATGAAAATATAACTTATTGCTTTTCAAAAGAAGATCCGAGATAATTTTCAATGAAAACTCGAATCACCCAAGTTTTAGAAGTCACTCAAAGATATTTAGAAAAATAAAATGGATAGCTCAAACCATAACCAGTGCAAGCATACAAATCCATAAATCAAAATGTTATTCAAAAATGGTTCTCATAACACAAGAATGGATTCACAAAAAGTCCATAAAAACATAAATGAGGACATAGCTCTATAAATGAACACGTAAGTAATTCGTGTCATAAATAAATAAAGAGAACCAAATTACTGAAATCACCATATAATCACAAATACTTCAATGTTTTCGAAGTAATGTAAATTTATATGTAATAGTAGTCATCACGAAAATGGTGAAATCATGAATAGCACAAAAACCATATGAAGTGGATCCGAATCGACTACACTGTCCCGACAAGGTCGCTGACACCTCCAAAAGCAGTTTCACCAGCCATGGGATTGGAAATACATAATGTCTCCACAAATGATCAAAAGATCAATATCACAAAGTGATCATCAATGATCAACAAAGAAAGCGTAATTTACATTAAGCAAGTAAATAAGCGATAACCACTGACTTAACTCAAATATTCATGAACAAATTGCAAACTCCACTATAAAATGCAAAAATGATCATTGTATAATTGCAAAAAGTCATAAACCAAAGGTTACTCAAGAAAACGTATAAACGACCATATAACCAGGCATAAGAAGAATGAAAACAAATTCAAACAATTCTTACTTAGAAATATGAAGATAAATCTCGATGATGTTGTAATGACCCGCATTCTACGCATCGAAGGATCATATAATATTTATTTCTTTCACATATGAAGTCGTACGGTCATGTAACTTTGGGAGACGACTAGTGGAGTCAATTCCCATGTTCATGATTTTTGTCAATTTTTAAATGACCGTTTTGCCCCTAGCTGATCTTTTTTTGACCATAACTTTTGAGCGGAAAGGAATTTTGACCTAAAGCCACTTCCTGGCTCTGGATGATGGTTTACCTTTCAGTAGAGTGGTCACATTAGCCAAACGGACACACCGTTTGGGAGATATGGCTGAAACAAGTTTCAGATGGTGAAAACAGCTTAATTGGGCTTAACCGGGTGATTAACAGCTAGGCCCAAAGGGGAATTTCCGGATTAGAAGTTTAAAAGGGCTGTTAGGATTTGGAGAATACCTTTTTCTCATTTTTCGGCCGTCACTATTCACTCCTCTCAACCTAGCCATGGCCTCCAACATCTAAAACGGCTTCTAATCACTGTTTAATCAAGTATTGGCCTAATCTACATCAAATTAAGGAGGAATAGCACCAAAGCAAGGTTAGAACTGCTGTGTTGCATTGGGAACAGCGCCAAACAGAGATTCATTTCAGATCTGAGTTTTATTTGTGGCAAAGGTGAGCTATTAGCATTGTTTTTGCTCTAATTACAGTTAATTAGGGTGATTAGTGTTAATTAGAGAATTTATGCATAAATAAATTATGGAAAAATATTAATAAAATTCGAAATATTGTTTTAGACCTCTGTTAGAAAATTTGGCTATTTTGGTTAAGTTTTGCTAATCCTATCATTAGATTTGCTTAAACATGATTAAGGGGGAAAATATGAGTTTTTGGGTATGTTTGATCCATTTTTCATGCTATGATTGTTGTTTTGGTGTTTGTGGTTGATTTTACAGGTTGCTATGACTGTATGGTATGCTTTGTGATTGATTAAAAAAGTTAGATTGGTCGAAAATGCCGTCGAATGGTGTAAAACAGTCACCGGAAAGAAGTGCAGGAAATTGTACAGGACCCGGATCGGATCGCCCCCATGTGCCATGAGCCGCTCCTCCGAACCTCCTGCATGAAAATCACGAGCTGATGCACCTGAAGCTCCGATCCAATGCACTACGATCCGATGCACCACGAGCCGATCCGATATGATGACGCCGATCCGAACCAGAAGGAGGAGCCACGAGCTGATCTGTGTGTCACGACCCGATCCGTATGCGGTAACCCGATCCGACCCGAGGGGTGAGCACGACCCGACCTGAACAGGGGTGGTGACCACGGATTGAACGAGGAAAAGAGAACCGATCCAAACCAGTATGGTGACCATGTACTGAACCAGGAAGCTTGAACGCGAGGCATAAACTATGAACTGAATGAAGACCGATCTGGAGGAGAAGACCAAAAACTGAGATGCAAAGGTAGTCCAAGTGGGAAGTTTGTAATCAGGATCTAGTTGGGAACCAACGAGTCAACTTCATGAGTTGGGCCTTGCTGCGAGACGTGTGCAAAGGGGTTGTCGATGCCTATAACTTTGGATCACTATGTGTAGGGGGTACGTGAACGGATTAAGGGGCCACAGTGGCTTAGGTACGACTAAAGAGATATAGACCAATGAAGTAGGATTTGTAAAGGTTTAGTCATGACTCATGGGGTAAGTTTGGTAGTAGCAGTAATTGTACAAGTCGAACTCCGTCACTACTTCGATGGGTCTAGTGATCGACAGTGGTGGACATCATATGCTTTACGCACTGAGTGAGAGATGTGAGGATGGTTGCTATGTTTGATTTGTTTTCCATCATTATGACATCCCCCAACCCCGTTATCTTTACACCATATGTTAGTGGAACCTTCGAGTATTGTACGGTATGTAGTGCTAACCCTCTGGTTGCAGGTTCAGGTATGGTTTAGTATACCTGTTATTGTTCTGTTTAGCTGCTTATCGCTCATACTAGACTTTTTATCTGACCCAGAGTTTTATGTCTCTACTTATTACTCTGGGTGCTCTCACGAGCAGACTAGAGACAGGTTAGGTGGTATGCACGAGTAGTTGTACCGGAGACGAGCAAGAGGCTTCCATGTATGATACATATATATAGATATTCTCCTTGTGTTGTTGTGGTCACTACTTTGGGCATTAGTGGTGTACCTTTCTTTCTTTTGTTTAGAGACAGTAATTTGGAAAGTTGTAATAAGCTGTATTTGGATTTTCTCTACTCCGATGATGATGTTGATGTTGGTTTTAGGTATCAGCTTATGCACTGTCTCGCCTGTTTTATGTCAAGTATATTATTATATTTTGTTCCATGCGCTGTGAGACATTCTACATGTATTTGATTTGTTCATTCTCTTCTTTCCTTTCTTTGGCGACCGTTTCGTGCTAGTCGGGCATGTGTATAGCGCACTTTCGGAGGAAATGCCGGCTGGTGCGGGGCAGGCCGTCACACTTGGTATCAGAGCTCTAGGTTGCGTAGTTAGCCTAGGGAAAGACACCAGGGAGAGATAATACATACATGAGAGCGCATATTTGTGATTATTTTGGTTTTCAAAATCTATATATATATATATATTATTAGTATAGCTAAGGATGAAGTCGCACTGCAGTGACACCACAAAGAGGATGGTTAATCGTTTTCTCTGTGCAGATTAAACGATGAGCCAATACGCAAGGGGTATTGGTAGAGGAGCAAATAATGGGAATGTTGCCGAGATGAGGATGATGTTTACTGACCTCATGAGAGAGATGCTTAGAGATGTTCAGATGGCACATCCCAATGCTGGTAATGGAGATGGTCCAATAGTGCAGGCGCCTAGGGCCGATTTCGCCAAGCTGAATAAGGATTATACTAGACTTGGTAGGAAGTCGTTCCACGAAACAGAATCGGCTACGGATGTTCAGGATTGGTTGGATAATTGTGAGCTTATCTTCGAAGACTTGGGTATCGAGGATGCGGTAAAGAGAAGGCTAGCATCCCGTCAGCGGCAAGGACGGGCAATGAATTGGTAGAATGCTATAAAGGCAGCTACTCCCGAGGATCAGATTACTTGGGATTAGTTTAAGGCTCGCTTTAGCGAAAAGTTCATTCCAGCTGCTCAGAAGTCAGTGTTGTTTAAGAAATTCTTGGAACTCAAGCAGAACGGCAGAGTTGTCTCACAGTATATTGCCGAATTCGACACTTTGTCGAAATATGGGTTATCCCTAATAGATAGTGCCGAGAAGAAGAACGAGAAGTTCATAACTGGCTTGGATGGATACTTGGGGGAAAGGCTTATTAACCACATCGATGAGACGTTTGAATCGATTGTGAGGAAAGCTCTAAGATCGGAAAGTATTTACCCTAAGTCGAAGACTGAGGTCGCATCTGCAGAGGAGCCAAAACCGCTAAGTCGAAGACTGAGGTCGCATCTGCAGAGGAGCCAAAACCGCAAGCAAGCGATCGAGGCAAGAGTGGTTCTCAGAGCAAAAGGAAGCAGAACCAAGCTAAGGATGGCCAGAAGAAGAAGGAATATGTTGAGTGCTTTAGTTGTGGTAAGAAGGGCCATTATGCCAGTAATTGTCCAGCCAAGCCAGCAGACAGGAAGTGCTTCAACTGTGGCCAAGTGGGACATCACAAGGACAAGTGTCCGCAACCCCCTAAAGAAAAGCAGATGGTGAAATCATATGCCCTTAATGCTATTCCATCTTCGTCGAATGCCCTAACTGTGGCGGAGAAGGGAAAGAATGTCGTTATCCAAGGTATGCTTTCTGTTTATGATGTTCCTGTTAGAGTTTTGTTTGATACCGGAGCTTCCAGTTCTTTCATATCTAGTGACCAGGTAGATACGTTGGGATTGGAGCCCGAGATTGTCGATAGGCCTTTAATAGTGACGAACCCGATTGGTGGTTCGACTAACCCTAGCATGATTTGTCGTAATGTGGTCTTATCGAGTCATGGATGCATGTTTGTTTGTGATTGCTTTGTTTTGGGCTTTACTGGGTTTGGCATTATTTTGGGAGTCAATTTGCTCCAAAGATACAAGGTGGTGGCAGACTGTGAGGGCTTTTTGGTGACAGCTAGAGCGGATGATGGGCGGAGGGTAGTGTTTGGTGGTCTACCTAGTGATGGGGTAATGGCTAGTTTTCTAAATTCCCTCGACATCCCGCATGGTGAGTTGTCAGGTTTGCCCGTGGTTGGCCAGTATTCGGACGTCTTCGAAGAAGTGACCAGGTTTCCACCACACCGAGAGATTGAGTTCCGTATTGATTCAGTGAAAGATGCCAGACCTATAGTGATGCCACTTCATCGTATGGCACCAAGGGAGTAGCGAGAGCTGGAGGTGCAAGTCAGCAATCTTTTGAAGAAGGGATTTATCAGAAGAAGTGTTTCTGAGTGGGGAGCACCAGTTGTGTTTGCTACAAAGGCCGATGGTTCCCTTCGATTGTGTGTAGACTACCATGAGTTGAATAAGGTGACAAGGAAGAACAAGTATCCTCTACCGCGGATAGATGATTTGTTTGATCAGTTGAGTGGCGTGAGAGTATTCTCTCAGTTGGATCTCGCGATAGGTTTTCATCATCTTAGAGTGGAAGCTGAGAGTATAGCTAAAACGACATTTCGGACACCGTCTGAATTTTATGAGTGGTTGGTCATGCCATTCGGGCTGACCAATGCACCAGCATATTTTGTGGATCTTATGAATAGGGTATTCAGAGATCAGTTGAATAAGTTTGTTCTTGTGTTCGTGGATGATATTTTGGTTTACTCAAGGACAGAGGAAGATTTGAGTATAGTGATGGAGGTGTTGAGAAAACACCAATTGAAAGTAAAGTTTTCTAAGTGTCACTTCTGGAGGAAGGAAGTGAGATTCTTGGGCCATGTTGTTTCAGAGAATGGTATTGTCGTGGATTCTGCGAAGGTGGCTACGGTACAAGATTGGTCTATGCCCAAGAATGCAACGGGCATACGAAGTTTCTTGGGATTAGCTGGATATTATCGTAAGTTTATCCAAGACTTTTCCAAGATAGCAGCACCGTTGACTCAGTTGACCAAAAAGAATCAAGCTTTCTTCTGGGATGAAAAGTGCGAGAATGCATTCAAGAGCCTAAAATAAAAGTTGACATGTGCACCAGTGTTAGTCATTTCTAAGGGGAATGAAGAGATGACAGTATATATGGATGCATGTGGTAGAGGGCTAGGTGTTGTATTGATGCAAGGAGGTAGGGTTGTAGCTTATGCAAGTTGACAACTGAAACCACGTGAGAAAAGATACCCTACCCATGACTTGGAATTCGCAGCGATCGTGTTCGCATTGAAGATGTGGAGACATTATCTCTTGGGAGAAAGATTCGAGTTGTTTACTGATCATAAATCGTTAAAGTATCTTTTCTCTCAAAAGGATCTAAATCTCCGACAACAAAGATGGTTTGAATTCTTGGCTTCCTATGATTTCGATATCGCATACACACCAGGAAAGGGCAATGCGGTAGCTGATGCATTGAGTAGAAGACATGCCAGTTTAGGGGCTATGTTTCTAGAATGGAAGCAACTGGAGTACATCGCTGGGTATGATTTTAGACCAATGTGCGAATTGGATCCAGAAATGTTAGCAAGTTTGACGATCAGACCCACTTTGATTGTGCGGATTGATTCCAGTCAGAGGGATGATCCTAACCTGTTGGAAATCATCTCAAAGTTAGAGGTGCGAATTGACGGAGAGATGAACAAGTATGGGCTTGATCGAGATGGATGGCTTAGAAAGAATGTAAGACTAGTTGTACCCAATGTCAATGGATTGAGAGATGAAGTGCTTATAGAATGTCATCGCTCAAAACTGACTATACATCCCGGTGGTAACAAGATGTATCGAGACATGAAGCAGACCTACTACTGGGAAGGGATGAAAAGAGACGTTGGGAAGTTTATATCCGAATGCATGAATTGAAAATTAGTTAAAGCTGAGCAAAAGAAGCCTAGTGGTTTGTTACAACCATTAGAAATTCCATAATGGAAATGGGAACAAGTGTCAATGGATTTCATTGATGGGTTACCAAGGAGTAGATCGGGCCATGATAGCATTTGGGTGATTGTGGACTGATTGACTAAGAGTGCAAGGTTTATACCCGTCAAGTCAAACAGGATGGCAGCTAAGTTAGCGGAACTGTATATAAAGTGGGTAGTGAGATTTCATGGAATACCCAAAGGCATTGTATGTGACCGAGATCCGTTGTTCACTAGGGGAATTTGGAAAAGCTTACAAGAGGCGTTAGGATCAGAATTACATCTCAGTACCGCGTATCATCCTCAAACCAACGGTCAAACAGAGAGGGTGGATCGTATATTAGAAGATCTCTTGAGAGCTTGCATATTGGATTTTGATGGATCATGGGATGACCATCTACATCTAGTAGAGTTTGCATATAATAATAGTTATCAATTCAGTATTGGTATGGCTCCATTTGAAGCTTTATACGGAAGACCGTACAACATACCCTCATGTTGGCTAGAGACCGGTGAGAAATATGTGCTTGGACCAGAAGTAATAAGAGAAACATCAGACAAGATTAAGGTTACCCAACAGGGAATGAAGGCTGCCCAGGACAGGCAGAAAAGTTATGCTGATAAGAGGAGAAATAATTAAAGTTCTCCATTGGCGACTTGGTGTTTATCAGGATTTCTCCGTTGAAGAGCATGATACGATTTTGCAGGAGAGGCAAGTTAGCACCAAGATTTGTTGGTCCATTCCCCGTTCTTGAGCAAATTGGGAATTTGGCATACAAAGTTGAATTACCAGAGAAGATGGCAGGAGTTCATAACGTATTTCATGTTTCCAAGTTAAGGAAGTTCGTACACGACCCAGATGTGACTATTTCACCTCATCAGTTGGATGATATCGAAGTTGAACCCGAGGCGGTTGGGAACTGCAGGCCTATGCGTATTGTTGGGAACGATACGAAGCAGCTTTGAAGGAAGGCGGTGAAATTAGTCAAAGTTCAGTGGGGCGAGAATGAGAATGACTGTACTTGGGAGACAGAGGAGAGCATTAGGAAAACGTATCCAGAACTCTTCGCCTAGTAAGATTATAGTTTCGATTTATTCTTTCTGCATGCTAGGATAGGTTTGTTTTGTTTGTTTTGCATGATTGATTATTGTATATGGCTGGTAGGAATGCGGGATCCTTTGTATGTTTTGGTTAAGGAATTTCGGGGACGAAATTTCTTAAGGGGGAGAGTGTAATGACCCGCATTCTACGCATCGAAGGATCATAGAATACTCATTTCTTTCACAAACAAAGTCGTATGGTCATGTAACTTTGGGAGACGACTAGTGGAGTCATTTCCCGTGTTCATGATTTTTGTCGATTTTTAAATGACTGTTTTTCCCCTAGCTGATCTTGTTTTGACCATAACTTTTGAGTGGAAAGGAATTTTGACTTGAAGCCACTTCCATTGGCTCCGGATGATGGTTTACCTTTCCGTAGAGTGGTCACATTAGCCAAACGGACTCACATTTGGGAGATATGGCTGAAACATGTTTCAGATGGTGAAAAGAAGCTTAATTGGGCTTAATCGGTGATTAACAACTAGGCCTAAAGGGGAATTTCGGGATTAGGAGTTCAAAAGGGCTGTTAGGGTTTGGAGAATACTTTTTTCTCATTTTTCAGTCGTCACTATTCACTCGTCTCAACCTAGCCATGGCCTCCAACATCTAAAACACCTTCTAATCACTGTTTAATCAAGTATTTGCCTAATCTACATCAAATTAAGGAGGAATAGCACCAAAGCAAGGTTAAAACTACTTTGCTGCATTGGGAACAGCGCCAAGCAGAGATTCATTTCAGATCTAAGTTTTATTTGTGGCAAAGGTGGGTGATTAGCATTGTTTTTGCACTAATTACAGTTTATTAGGGTGATTAGTGTTAATTAGCGAATTTATGCATAAATAAATTCTGGAAAAATATTTATAAATTTTGAAATATTGTTTTAGACCTCTGTTAGAAAATTTGGCTAGTTTGGTTAAGTTTTGCTAATCCTATCATTAGATTTGCTTAAACATGATTAAGTGGGAAAATAAGGGTTTTTGGGTATGTTTGATCCATTTTTCATGCTATGATTGTTGTTTAGGTATTTGTGGTTGATTATACATGTTGCTATGACTGTATGGTATGCTTTGTGATTGATTAGAATTGGTTGAAAACGCCGTCGAATGGTGTAAAACAGTCGCTGGAAAGAAGTGCAGGAAATTGTACAGGACCCAGATCGGATCGCCCCCATGTGCCACGAGCCGCTCCTCCGAACCGAACCGCCTGCATGAAACTCACGAGCTGATGCACCTGAAGCTCCGATCCGAAGCACTACGATCCGATGCACCACAAGCCGATACGAACCAGGAGGAGGAGCCACAAGCTGATCTGTGTCACGACCCGATCCGTATGCGGCAATCCGACCCAACCCGAGGGGTGAGCACGACCCGACTTGAATAGGTGTGGTGACCACAGACTGAACGAGAAAAAGAGAACCGATCCGAGCCGGTATGGTGACCACGAACTGAACCAGGAAGCTTGAACGCGAGGCATAAACTATGAAGTGAATGAAGATCGATCCGGAGGAGAAGACTAAAACCCTAGATGCAAAGGTAGTCCAAGCAGGAAGTTTGTACTCAGGATCCAGTTGGGAACCAACGAGTCGACTTCATGAGTTGGGCTTTGCTGTGGGACATGTGGTAAGGGGTTGTCAATGTCTATAACTTTGGATCACTATGTGTAGGAGGTACGTGAACGGATTCAGGGCCACAGTGGTCTAGGTATGACTAAAGAGCTATAAACTAATGAAGTGGGGTCATTTGTAAAGGTTTAGTCATGACTCTGTGGGGTAAGCTTGGTAGTATCAGTAATTGTACAAGTCGAAATCCGTCACTACTTCGATGGATCTAGTGATAGACAGTGGTGGACATCATATGCTTTACGCACTGAGTGAGAGATGTGAGGATGGTTGGTATGTTTGATTTGTTTGCCATCATTATGACATGCACACCCCCAGCCCCGTAATCTTTGCACCATATGTTAGTGGCACCTTAGAGTATTGTACGGTATGTAGTGCTAACTCTTTGGTTGCAGGTCCAGGTTCAGGTATGGTTTAGTATACCTGTTATTGTTCTATTTAGCTGCTTATCGCTCATAACAACTTTTTGTCTGACCCAGAGTTTTATGTCTCTTCTTATTACTCTGGGTGCTCTCACAAGCAGACTAGAGACAGGTTAGGTGCTATGCATGATTAGTTGTACCGGAGACGAGCAAGAGGCTTCCACGTGTAATACATATATAGATATTCTCCCTGTGTTGTTGCGGTCACTACTTTGGGCATTAGTGGTGTACCTTTCTTTCTTTTGTTTAGAGACGGTAATTTGGAAAGTTGTAATAAGCTGTATTTGGATTTCCGCTACTCTGATGATGATGTTGATGTTGGTTTTCGGTATCAGCTTATGCACTGTCTCGCCTGTTTTATGTCAAGTATATTATTATTATATTTTGTTCCATGTGCTGTGAGACATTCTACAGGTTTTCGATTAGTTCATTCTCTTCTTTCCTTTCTTTGCCGACCGTTCTGTGCTAGTCGGGCATGTGTACAACGCACTTTCGGAGGAAATGTTGGCTGGTGCGGGGCGGACCGTCACAGATGCAACAATGAAATTTGAATTTCAATTGACCAAGTCCAAAAATTGACCAGCAAAGTAAATACAAGTGTGTCGACCCATTCGTTTTTACCAAGACGTTTAATTGAATTCCCTATTCAATCGAAAGGCGAAATTAATTGTTTGAAACAAGTAACATTCAAAAGAAAAAGAGAATACTAATTCATTACCCAAAGGAAAACTAAAGTCATCTCGATAGCAAAATAAATGGGTAATGAAAACCTAAGGTAGCATGTAATAATTTTCACAAAGCATAGGTTTAGAAAATCTACATATTAAATATAAAATGAGCACCCTATAATTCCTAAGGACATGGTATCCTTAAGTTCCTTTGACGCAAAGAAGGTAGATGATCACAGTTTCGAAAGAACTCAAATGAGATGATCATGGTAATCATCATCATAAAGGATAAAGAGGATGGTAACCTTATAGGCATTATTTTCCTTACCAAAATAAGATATCTCAAATTCATAGTTAAAAATTCAAACTATGAAAAGTGTAAAGAATATATACGATGGTCATATATATCCCATACACAAATCATTATCTTATTAAAATCCCTATAGTTGCAAATTAACAATCAATACAAATGATTTGCCTTGCCATTTATTTATTTAAAGTTGTTAATGCTATGGTTCAATGGTGAGGCACATCATTAATATTTAATATAAGGGTTGTGTCGGAATCATCTCACTGAAGTGTTCAGAAACTCTTATCGATATCATGGCGTCCCACTTCTCAATTAGAACTCCTAACATACTCCATGGGCAAAACTCAACATGATAAAATAAATTACGTCCAAATAGGGGCGCAAACTTGCAAATAAATAATCATGGATGTAACCCTTTATTCACTAATTAAATTTGTAATCATAAATAAATAAACAATCATTTTCTAATGCTTAGCGGAAATAATTTATTCGCTTCCACCTTGCAAAGCTAATCTCAAGTGGATTAGTATTTAACTTGGCCAAAATTATTTTATTGAACCATTTCATAAAATACTTTAGAATTCATCAAAACTAAGTCCCAAAAGTTATTACCACTCAAAAATTGGAAATAATTTGAATTCCTACCCAAGAAAAGCGACTCTAGGTTTGTCAAGGCAAGATGTCACAAAGATGAAGTCAAATAAATTTGATTGGTCAAACAAGGATCATGGTATAAGATAGGGTATGACGGGTCCTAAGACTCGAGATAAATCCTAAGCACGATTTCCTAAGAGAGACTTAGGACAATGACCCTCGCCATAATATCTTATATTGTTCCGAAATTAGCTCCAATACCAACTGTAACGTTCCACCTCTATACTCGCATTAGCCAAGGCCACTACAAGCAATGGTGTCAACTAAACCGAAGAATAAGGCTGTTGAGGAGCGACCATCCATATATTAGCTTTGAATGAGTGTTAAATATGTCGGATAATGTGGCATAATTTTTGTTGTCTCAAGAGGAAATCCGACACATCTAATTCAAGTTCAAATCTACTACACAGTGGCTGTATATAATTCGGAAAGCAATATAAAATACATAACAATAAAATCTGGGTCAAACACAGATATTCATATCACTAAGGCGGAAAAAGATATGAATATAACACATGAGTGTAAATACAAGATAGTGGTCATAGTCGATCCACGATACAACAAGAGAATAGGTACATGTATACTCGAAATAATATGTATACAAAGGAGTCTCATATACATATAACCCAAAAGTACAACACTAAAGTAGTTAGCCCAAAATTGGAGGATAGTCCAAGCTGGAATCAAGAAGAATCACCTGAAATACCTCGGTCTGACCCGAGTATTATTTACGCAAAGATAAACAATAAATGGATTAGTCTAGTTGTACTTATCTCATAAACTAAGATATAATAAGAGATATAAATAATTGTAGACAAATAAATACTATAATAAAAGTGACACACACGATGATGGAACTCAAGAATGTCTATTGTATATCTCATAAATCTATATCAGGGCTATAAAAGAATATCTCATTCAAAGTTATATAGCTACTCAAGGAAATGATAAATCATAACAATTCAATACGAAAAATGATATCTCATATATCAATAAAACTAAGATTGATAAATAAATACCAATACGAGAATTGACATCACATATGTCAATTAAAAGTAAGGTTTGATAAATTAATACCAATACGAGAATTGATAGCTCATATGTCAATTAAAACTAAGATTGATAAACTAATATCAATAAATCTCATATTCCAGAAATCAAAAACCAGACATCACAAAGAAAACAAGGGGGTAGGCCTCGAGATAGGAGTCCGAAGACTCAACCTTGGAGTGCGAAGACTCAACCAACACGTGTATCAAGATGACATCTCTAGGTAGTCAGCCTATATGTTGAGCCGAAGGTTTGAGATGGCCCGAAGACCTGCGGGCCACGACCCCGCTGGAGTGAACCGAAGTCCCTTAATGAAATGAAGTTCCTCAGGATGATTTGAAGATCATCAAAATAAATAAAATCATAAAAACATCACAATCGATCTAAGGTAGTGCGGATCACTTCAAATTAGTAACTATAAGAGTTTAGCTATATGTCCCATAATGACTAGCTCTACTCGAATATTTACGAACAAGTCGTCTAGTCCACTAAAAACAAAAGATGATCATTGCCATATTTTTCAATCGGAAGCGTCCAAGAATTGACCATCGAAACAAAAGCAAGGGTTCATAGTCCTTGTTTTAACTTAGGCGTTTAATTGGATTTCTCATACGAATGAGAAAAATGTTCATAAAATATAAACTAGTAGATTTGAAAATAATTTGTAAAATGATTTTGTAAAATAGATTCATATAATGAAGTAAGATTGGAACCATTTTGGTAAAAGAATTGGATATCTACTTATAACATAAAACCTTTTTATATAATTTCGAAGTGGCAAATCTCGTATATTACCGATTAAAATGACGATCAAACTAAGAATTCACGTTTTAATAACGTAAATTAAATCTCATAAATATCGATTATAAAATTCATTCATAATGAATAAATCGAAAATCCACAAAAATCGAGCTGCAGAAATCTGTGCTACAGGAAAACTGAAAAGTCACAAATAAAGTCGAAATGGGCCGAAAATCGACCGAGAAAGAGCCTGAATGGGCCTAATTTGTTGACCGTGGTCTCCACTGGACCACCGGTCAACAACAAAAAAACAGGATTCAGACTTCTGAATTTAAAATTCAGACATCTGAATTTGCATTTTTCTGAGATAGCGAGGACTTAGTTCATTTTTGAGCTATTTCAGAAGTCTGGATTTTTTTGACTAGATGTCTGAATTTCAATTCAGACGTCTGAATAAAAAAATTTAGACATCTGAATTATGTTGCTCATGTTTTTTAATTATTCGTAGTAGGTCAGACGTATGAGCTAAAATATTCAAACGTCTGAATCTGGGCCAGAGCTTCATTTTGCCTATATAACATGCTTAAAATGATTTCGACAAATGCCCGAAGGCTTATAACATTATATACACAAAATGTAGCATCCAAGGCTGGCCGAATCAACTTATAACACCACAATTATCACGCATACAAAGAATCACAATAGAAATCATTGAAATGAAATCAAACTTCAAAAATTGGAAATGTCAACACACAAATGGATTAAGAAAACCAAATACACACTTCATAAGCAACACACATTTGCCAAGAGCACCACTTATACAAGCATACAAGCTTGTGGCATAGATGTGAGTTCATGAAGAACTCACCTTTGGTTATTGCAAGAGAAGAGATGAATGAAAACTTTGCCAAATCAACTTCTGTTTAAATATAACACACAATTCTTCAATCTACACATGGATATACCATATTTTCTAAGAATTAGGTTTAGGAAATCATAAGGATTGAAGAGGAATTAAGATGGGGAATATAGAGATTGATCTTACCTCTCTTTCTCTATGGATTTCCACTTGATTTCAACATGAAATAGATTCCTAAGACCAAGCTAGGGCTTAGGGAATTTTAATTTCCCTTTCCCTCTCCCCATTTCTAATTTTGTGGAGTATAAGGAAATGAATGAAGGAGGAGGGGGTTGTGGGAGATTTAAGGGTGAGCAAGGTTGGCTAACCCAAACCCAAGTCCAAAGTCCAAATTTTGACATGCACGAAATATATCGAAGCTTATAGTCGAAAAGGTTGTAAACGATGATCCGGACTCAATGGAAGTGGTTTCGAGTCCAAATTCATCCATATGCAAAAATGTGACTTTTTGATCATACATAAGAATAAGAATTAACGACGTTATAGTTAAATAAAATATTTAAATACATTTTCGTCAAATATGCGAGTTGTTACAAGTCCAAGCTAATGAATCCGAAAGGATTAAAATAAAGATTTCAGGTGATAACGATATTTTGTGAAAAATTGAAATCCAAATTTGAATGATTTGATAAGGGAAATTTTCAAAAATTGGAATTGAAATCTTAATTGATCCAATGGTGAATTATTTGAGTAATCAATTTTAAGGCAATACTTGAAATAAATCGAAGTGCAATACTCGAAATATGATTTCAAATTTAATGATCACAATGTGAAAAATGTAAACGTTTCATTTTGTTGTAACAGAAACCGGAGTCAGTAGATGTCATACTTCCTGCCAATACTGATACCACTTTAACAACTATGCACGTATTGGAAAATCCGAAATGAAGTAGGATGATATGGGGGTGATTAGTGGATTTGAAGAAAGAGAATGATGATGGATTGGTCTTCAGGTCATAATTAAAATGACTAAAATAGATGTTATACCGTGACTAAGGTCAAACCTCTGATCGGACATGCTTCTTAGATGCCATCTCTACGGCTATTATGATCAATTTGGGTGCACACTTTTGATTGTGGGAGTGTGTACCGAGATGGGCGGTAGTTGCTACTATGCATTACCACCGGCCCGGGCGTGCATATGGTAGAACCCTGCCGTGAGTATTCCTCAGTGCCTTGTTATACTATCCTGATCGAGTACCTACGATTTTGATTTGTACCATAATATGGAGTGCCCTTTGATGCCACCCAATTACAATGAGCTTACAGCATCTATAGAGGCTACGGTATCATAAATGGTGTAAGGTTTAAAACTCAATCCCGCTTATATTATCTGGAACATTTACTTTGCTAAATGGACACTATTATAATAGCGTATTATACTTTATGTATTAGTTTCATGGATCCTTAAGGGATGTAAATCCCAAACATCCTTTAAGTTACAGATGCATTCCCTTTAAAAATTTCATTTGAGTTGATTCACTTATATGAGAATGTTAGTCTCTATGTAGTTAAATCGCTCGGTGGATCCAATGCAATGGAAGTGTAAAAAGTTGTAGCGAAGATAAAGCGATGAAATAGTAAATAATTTTTAAATAGCATATAAAACTCGTATTTAATATTTTTACAAATATATAAATGATAAATAAATGGAAAAATTAACAAGCATGTTAATAATAATTAGCACATTGTTAATTTTAAATAAAAGAATATGCAAATAAACGTAAACCTTTTTTAGCTTGACAAAATTTCATAAAGTGTTATAGTACTTTCGATTCTGCAAGATTTATTTTAAAGATTATATTAAAAAACTATTTTAATAAATTTAATAATGTATAAATGTCATTTTTAAATTCATTTCTTTTATAGAAGATATAGCGGAAATAACAGAATATAGCTAAAATAATGGGATATATGGGGAATATCGGAATCTAACGAGGCTTAAAGAGGAAACGTTGTTTCAGATGCTATCTAGAAATGCTGTAGCGATAGAAATATGCTACATGATATTGCAGAGTTATTGTGGGGGTAAAAGCAGGGATTAACTGCACATGATAGTTCCGATTCGACTATTTTGTTTGTTTTATTCCTTGCAAATTGCTCAGGCCAGACCGAGTGTTACAGCTTGGAAATTTACCTAATAGAGCTGGAGATTCGTTGGAGAACCAATCATCCATCTATTATTTCGTATGCGGTTATGCCCATCTTTGCTTATTACTTATGTGTTTGTATGATTCTGTATTAAATCTTCCACTGTATCTATTACCTAATCTATACTCTGACATCATTTAGATTTAAAAGATTTTGTATTAATGTATAAAATTTTCTTCTGCTGTGAGATATTCTGTGTTCTATGCCTGTGATGATTTATTTTTCAACCTTATAAGCAATAACAATATATTGTTTCGAACAGTTTAAGTTGGCTTAATTATCGACTTGAAGCGGTCGAAAAAGCAGGTCGCAACATGGCGCCATGTGCCTCCACTATAAGTTGCATGCAAATCTAATGAAGTATTATGGATCGGTGTTGATCCATGCCCTAGGGACCATACTGATCCACACATTTAGCATATTTTCAACTTAAATTTTATAGGTGCGACCATGCTGCTCTCCAGAGTCTATCTTCCAACTTCATGTGATTCTAATGAACGTTGATCCCGATGTGCTCTGATCTTCAACTCAAGTCCTAATTACGACAGCTCTAATATGCAGACCAAGCATAGCAATCAAAACAAATAATTTAACAAATCAAATAGCGAACCACATGAACACTAATCATAGGTAACACCCAAATGCATTGAAAACATGAATCAATCATATGTATGTATAGATCTAGTGCAAATCTACATATTAATCAATCTAAATTTATCATTTTAATCCATTATATGTCTAATAAGGTTTGCCTACGTTTTCAAATCTAATATTAACAAATATGACCATATTTTAGGGTGTTTTAAAAAATAAGTGATAAAAATGTGTAATGTAGACATATAATATATTATAGTTTAGTAAGAGACCAAAATCACTCACTAAATCAACAAACTTATGTAGGTTGATAGGATATCAATTTAGGATAGCAAGGAATAAATGTAAACAACCTTCTAAGTGAGGAAAATGCATACATCTTTGAAGATCTGGACTTTTTTAATTGATTAGAAGAGATTAGGAATGAATTTGAGTGTGATTTAGGATTAAGAAAGAAGAGCTAGAGTAGATCATAATTTTGTGGTTGACCGAAAATAAGGGAAATAGATCTGATTATCTCTTTCATCCTCTATTTATAACTATAGGCCCTTTGTTTAATGGGCTATCTAATCTATGTCCACTAGTTGTCCCTAATTCTATTCAGTAGTTTTAAAAACTTGGCATTGTTGTATCTTCCAAACCTTAGGCTAAATCACTTGTATGACCACTCGAGGGAATGAAAAACAATTACTCCAATCTAGTGAGATAGGTTAGATAGTCTATTTGTGCTTCAACCAAAAGTTATAGCCATAGCTAGATAGTGGAGGGTATAATGATCATAAAATTGGACAAAAATCACAGATGTGTAAAACATGAGAAATAACCATTTTTGGAAATAATGAATTAAGTATAATTATTTTATGATCATCTGATACGTAAAATATGGATCGTTATAGGTAGTATATAGGGCGGTCGTCATAATATACTACATAATAAAATGCACAATTCATCAGCTCACCCCGTTTCCTTTCAAGACTTCAAGTTTAATCCTGATTGTTCTCATTACCCACTTCTTCCTTGTATAATTCACTATTTGGATTTACAAATGATGTTCATGCAGATATATGGAATTGGATTAAAATGAAATGAGTTTAAATCTAGATTGAAAGCAGATTTGAAAGTTCAACTCTTTAGAATAGCTTTTTGATTCGAATTCCCTTCCTAATTTCCTAAAATTTCCTCCTTCAATTTAAATATGATAATCTCACTACAACAGAATCACCATATTACAATGGTCTAAAATAGTTATAAATGACTTTTTACAACGGTGATGACACCGTCGCGTATTAAGAAGCTGTAATAGACTAAAATCTTTTACAACTGTTATGCATTGTTATAGTAATACCTACCACAACTATTATACACCATTGTGATTTCGTAAATTTTACAACTATTTCTATCAATTGTAATACACCTTATTACAACTATAATTGAATAGATTTTGCAACTGCAACAATAGCTAGATAAACAGAAACCAAATTTGATATAAATTCAAAGCATCAGATCTATTTATACAAAAAGCGTTACAACTTTATATTCAAAATACAAAACTAATGAATCACATATCGTTGCAGTGATATATATCAATTCTCCATTACAAAATAAAAAGTGAAAACAATATTTTGAGAGACATTGCTTTGCTGATGCTCCAACGATTCTTGATACACATATTGAGTACGTACTTTGGAGTAATGCAAATTTGGACAGTGGTAAACTTGTTCATCCTATCAAGAAGCTATTTGATAATAGTCAAAAGGTTGTCCCAATTCAAACCACCATTATAGCTCCTAATGATAATATTCAAAGGGATATGCATAACGAAATTGCTGATGTGCTTTGTCTTCTTGGAACAAATATTCAGAATTCTTAGAACAACTCTTCAGGCGATATGGTGAACTCTCCGAGCATCAACATACGACCTGTATGTCATTTGCTCCTTTTCCCTGCTATTTTATTCACATTACTTCCGTTGAACACGCCATCCCCTCTTCATCCACTGCCAAACCTTTACCTCTCTCCTAACACTCAGAATGCCAAACATACTTCAACCACTAATTCAAACTCTAACCATGCTGACTATAATATTGCTATCCAGGAAAATCTCAAACTTTCCCATCCATTAGTATAACTAAAAGAAATGATGCCCTTCACACTACTGCTACTAAATCTGCAAACTTCAAATCCAAACAAACTAACATGCCAAATTATCATTGCTAGGATTACTTAGTTTCCCATGTAGCGTATCGTGCAACCCCTCTTTCTGTCACTTGAAAATAATGACCAAGGAAATCCTCAACCTGTTACACCCAATAAATACATCTAAACATCAGAATTTCATGAAACTCAGAACAAAATTACTCTATCTCCAGCAATGCATCGTGAATTATAGACACAAGCACCATTACTACTATGCTTTTTTATTGCTTACTTGTCCACTGCAAAATAAAAGGAACTTGATCACAATAAATACATACATAACCGAATGCAAACATTCACCAGTGATGCAAGGCTTTTTTAACAAAAAATACTGTAGCTAATTATATATGGCGAAGAACTTAATCCAGCCGATCCTTCCCATGTCCAAAATTTTGTTTAAAAACATCAACTACCAATTAAGAAAAGTCATAAGTAGTTCCTATAAAAGATAGCGCAATCGAAGTATATACTTAATACATAACTCACGATGCTTACTATTTATAAAGAGTAATCACAAAACACTCTCTATATCCCATCTGTTTACATTAGGGGGTAAAGCCCATCAGTCACTTTCTGTTTTATTACATGTTTTATTACATTTCAGCATGTTGGCATCCGTTGCTCTATATATTTGTACATGTAACAACTATCTGTATAATTCAATCAATACAAAAACATTTTCGCTTATTCTCTCATATGGTATGAGAGCAGAATGAGTGCTAACCGCATCAAATCTTGATCCAACAATTTGTCTCTACAAATCTATCGAAAGAGATAGATCATCCATCAGAAAATTGTCATCACTAGGATAACCCTCATCAAAGATTTTCATCTTATCATCTGAGAGTTGAGGCTGTGATATCAAAAACTGTGCCTCGCCTACATTCAGTGGCTGCAACAGTTTTCAACATCATAACTTGGTGGTAAAATTGCTCAAGAACTCAATTTCGATCAAAATATTCTACAGAAATCAATTACCTAAAGTTAAAAGCCGTCTTAGATTGCAAATCAGACAATCAGTATATCAACACTACTTCAAAATCTTCAACTTAGAAATTTTGGTTGCTTTTAAATTCATATCAAAGGAATCTTGCAAAAGATTTCAATTCAAGAAAAGAAGTTCAAGAGAAACTTACCTATTTTTGTAGTAATCTTTCTAGCAATTGCTACCTCATATCGTTTCAGAGAATCATGGTTGAAACAAATCCATCAAATTCTCCAAGAGCATCAGCAAGATCTAATCAAACCAGCGCTGAAAGCACCGAAGATCTCATTAAATCCATCATCAAGCCGCAAAGTAACATCATCTCCGTCCAACTGGATGAATCAAATTATCTTCTATGGAAACTGCAAGTTGAAACAACAACAAAAGGCCATGGATTAGAAGATTATCTCTATTGATCACAAACTGTTCCAGCAAAATATACCAGAGTTACTGATAACAATTTAATTCCTAATCAAGAACATGCATCATATCAAAGACAAGACAATCTTGTTAGTGCATGGTTAATGTCAACTGTGAGCTCATCTATCATGCCACAATTAATTGGCAGTAAAACATCTCACGATGTATGGACAGCCTTAGAAAGATCATTCACAAGTCAGTCATCAGCAAGGGTATTACACTACAAAAGGCAATTACAGTCAATAAAGAAAGAGAATTCTAGTATGAATGAATATCTTATGAAAGTGAAAAACCTGTGCAATCAACTTGCATGCACTGGAAACAGAATAGAAGAAAAAGAGCAGGTTATGTATATAGTCGGTGGATTCGAAGAGGAGTATGAAGCTGTTGTTGCATAATAACATCTATTGAACCCACTCCCTCTCTACAAAGTGTCTACTCTATGCTTCTTGCATATGAAGGAAGGTTCATACAAAAGAAATATCAAGTCATTAATGCCTCTGTCAACTACATTACTACTGGGAAAAACAAGAACCAACAGAATGCAAAAAATCAAAACACTTACCAAAGAGGAGGCCAATCAAACAGAGGAAGAGCTAGGAAATGGAATCCCAACAACAGACCAAAGTGCCAGATTTGTGGAAGGATTGGACACATAGCCAACAAATGTTATTTCAGATTTGATAACAGGTTCAATGTGAACCAACAAGGAAATAACAGCAATAAAAACAACAATCCTAATGCTAATATGGTCAACAGTCAAGCAGATGTTAAAAACAATCAAGAATCTACTTCAAACTGTGCCACTGCAGATGATATTCAAGATGAATCATGGTATCCAGATTCAGGAGCTACACACCATGTCACAAACAATCTCAACAATCTAAATCTTGGCAATCGTGAATACAAAGGTAAGCAATCTTTGATTATGGGTAATGGTAACTAGATAGTCATTTCTTAAACTGGACATGCTAGTATTAAGGGTGCTAAACAGATTTATCTAAACAACTTGTTATGTGCACTACACATAAGGAAGAACTTAGTCAGCGTGTCACAGTTGCCAAAGATAATAAAGTATCATTTGAATTTTACCCAAAACATTATGTAGTTAGGGACATCCTAACCGGAAATATTTTATTGCAGGGTAGAGAACAAAATGTCCTATACATGTTCAACTCTGCAAATCTCAGAAATACTAGGTTTAAAAGCACTTGTTGTAATGTGACTGAATTAGGTAGTGACAATGAATGCATGATGTTTGACTTGTGGCACTATAAGCTTGGACATCCAAGTTCAAAAATTATGAAGGAAATTTTACATAACTATGATGTCTCTATCAATATGCCAAATGATTATGTGTGTACATATTGTCAAATGGGAAAAAGCCATAAACTACCATACCCAAATTCTGAAACTAAATATATAAACTCATTAGAATTAATTGATGTTGATCTTTGGGGTCCAGCACCAATTAATATTGACTATGGGTACAACCACTATATTTCATCATTGATGCTCATTCAAGATGTGTTTGGATTTACTTCATCAAATCAAAATCTGACATTTGTAATGTAGTAATGCAGTTTATATCCAGCATTGAAAATCAGTTAAGTCATATGGTCAAGATTGTGCAAAGTGATGGTGGTAAGGAATTTTTACCTTTGAAAAATTATTTCTGCAAAAAAGGTATCACACACATATTAACTTGCCCTCATACTTCTGAACAAAATGGCCTGTTTGAAAGAAAACACAGACATATTGTCGAGACTGGACTTACACTGTTAGCATATGCTTCAATGCCACTAAAATTCTGGCCTGATGCATTTGCAACAGTTGTACAACTTATTAATAGATTACCTATAAAAGTGCTTGATTTAAAATGTCCCATTGAGGTTTTGAATCGAATCAAGCCCAATTATAATGATTTAAAGGTATTTGGATGCCTGTGTTTTCCTTATATCAGACCATTTAATAAGCATAAACATGATTATAGATCAATTCCATGTACTTTACTTGGTTATACTACAAACCGAAAAGGGCTACAATTGTCTTAGTAACAGTGGAAAATTTTATATATTCAGACATGTCATCTTTAATGAGAAAATGTTTCCACTTAAAAGTGACACATGCAAGACTACAAATAAAATTTACAATCCAAAAGTTTCAGCTCCATAATTTCCTGAAAAAATTAATGACATAGTGTATGTGCAACACTTTAGCAATGATGTAACACATTCACAAAGTACACACACCACTAGTACTCCACACCATTCAAACTCCAGAACAGGGACAATGAATGAAGATGAAGGCAGTACTAATGATATTAGTGATGATCCTTCACACAACAATATGATGCAAGATAACAACAATGATAATGGAAGAATTCAGTTAGAAGAAAACAGGGAAGAAGCTCAAACTTAAAATAAACATCATATGATGATAAGGGCAAAACGTGGTATATTCAAACCAAAAATCTTCTGTACTGAATATAATGAGACTGAATCATCCACTTATCAACAAGCCAAGTTGAATGATAAGTGGATATCAGCCATGAATGAAGAATTAGATGCTCTAAATAGAAGCAGACTTGGTGTCTTGTTCAACCACCCAAAAACAAAAATATCATTGGGTGTAGATGGACATATAGAATTAAAAGACATGATGATGGTACAATTTCTAAATACAAGGCTAGGCTGGTAGCAAAAGGATATTCACAACAATAGGGAATAGATTTCAGTGAAACATTCTCACCAGTTGTGAAACCTACTACAATTAGAATTATATTAACAATAGCCTTGCACATAAATTGGACCATCAAGCAAGTTGATGTTAATAATGCTTTTTTGAATGGTGAATTACAGGAGAAAGTTTATATGGAATTACCACCAGGACTTAAAGAAAAGACAAGTGAAAAAGTGGTATGCAAATTGAACAAGGCAATCCATGGACTGAAGCAAGCACCACGTGTCTGGTTCAATAAACTAAAGTCAACATTGTCAAAGTTTGGATATAATCCTACAAGATCAGACAATTCTTTATTTACAAAATTCATTGATGATAAAGTCACCTATATGTTGATCTATGTGGATGATTTCATAATTACAGGCAACTGTGAGTTTGAAATCAAAAATATCACAAACCAACTAAATAGTGAATTTTCAGTCAAGGACCTGAGTGAACTATCCTACTTTCTAGGAATTGAAGTCAGTAGAAACTACAATGAGCTTCAGTTGAGTCAAAAGAAATACATTACAGAAATTCTAGCAAAGTCAAGCATGGACAAGGCTAACCCTTTACCTACACCAATGATAACTAATGCTTACTTAAGAAAGGAAAAAGGTGAACCCATATGCAATGAAAAACTGTACAGAAGTATAATTGGAGCTCTACAATATGTAACAATAACTAGGCCAGACATTTCATATAGTGTCAACAAGGCAAGACAATTCATGCAAAGACCCCTTAGTGACCATTGGAAGGCAGTAAAAAGAATCTTAAGGTACTTAAGAGGGACTATCAATCAAGGACTAATTCTAAGAACATGTAACAATTTAAACATTAGTGCCTATGCAGATGCTGACTGGGCTAATGACTATGATGACAGAAAATCCACAAGTGGATATTGTATATTCTTAGGCAAAAATCCTATATCATGGTGTGCAAAGAAACAAAATACAGTTTCCAAGTCAAGTACAGTAGCTGAGTATTGTAGTATTGCAAGTGCTACAGCAGAAATCATGTGGATTCAATCACTCTTAAGTGAACTAAAGATTAATTCAAGTGCTAGGGCAATAGTATGGTGTGATAACATGAGTGCTATATCATTAACTGCTAACCCTGTCCTACACTCCAGAACCAAGCATCTAGAACTAGATGTCTACTTCGTAAGAGAATTAGTTCAAAAAGAGAAGCTTCAGGTTAGTCACGTACCTTCCACTTACCAAACAACAGATATTCTGACTAAACCTTTGTCAAGACCCAGATTTGAGATGCTGAGAGACAACCTATGCATAGCAGAAATCACAAACCTCAAATTGCAAAGCAGCGAAAGCAAGGAACAAACCCTAACTGGGAAATCCAGCAGATCCACAAGCATTAGCCTCGATTTAGTTACAAAGACACAAGCTTCAACCAAATCTCATAGAAACTTCGTCAACAAAGCCAGATCCGAAGCCAAAGAGAGTATCACATGTAAGTAACGAAGCAGAGAAAGATCAAACTCAAATCAAAAGAAAAACTTGGAAAAGAAGACATAAAGAGGAAGAGAATGACGTTAGAGTTGAAGAAAGTTGCTGAAGAAGACGATTTGAGAATCTCGATAGTGGCAGCCATTTTCAATCTCAAACCCTAGCTCATACGATAAGGTTTGGGGGGGGGGGGTGGGGGTATAAAGAGTAATCACAAAACATTCTCTATATCCCGTCCGTTTACATTTGTGGGCTAAGCCCATCAGCGACTTTCTGTTTTATTACATGTTTTATTACATTTCACCCCGTTGGCATCCATTGCTCTATATATTTGTACATGTAACAACTATCTGTATAATTCAATCAATACAAAAACATTTCCGCTTATTCTCTCATACTATTTAAATAAACTAGCATCTGTAATGTACAAAGCTTTCACTAACCTTAAATAGAACTTCAGATTTGATATGAGCTAGAAGATACGTCGCTAATTTTCAAATCTGCCTTAGCATTCCTTTATAGCTTGGATGAGCATTTCCATTGAGAGAAACTGTTTGATTTCTAACAGAAGCGGGTCTCGTGTTTTTTGAAAATCACTTTGGGCGACGTTCTAGCATCCATCGCAACTTCATGGTTATCTCGATGGCTAGAAATTCAAATGCTTTGGAAGCAATTTCAATTTGCATAGAGCATCTTGGTTCAGATCTCGACATTCGATTGTCAACGGAGTTTCGTAAATAAACTCTAGAACTCGACAACAAACATAAATGACAATCAACATATAGGTTATAGCGAGGAGTTCTTTGGTGATACGGCGGCGATTTAATGAACGGAGCCGGCTGGTTTCGCAGTTGATTTCTGGTTTTCGTTCTCTTTTTTTGTTGAAGCTTTGTTTCTGTAAAATTGGATCTTGGATTGAGAATAGAAGGCTGGCCGAAGATAAGACAAATTGGAGAACGTTGAAAGAAGAGAGAACATAGCAGGATTGATGTAAAAGGATGTGTATGAAATTAAGGCGAATGGAGGGAAGTTTTGAAATTAAGGCGCGTTAGAGCCAAAATTTTAGATATAAAGGGAAAATTTGAGTTTTGTAGGTTACCTACTGTGATAAGTAATCATTCATTTAAAAATATGCATTTATTACAATTGTGGTAAAGCAAAATGTTGTTATATACTTTCATTGCAACTTGCAAAAAAGTAAAGGTTGTTGAAAATAGTTTATTACAACATTCTAAAAGAACTGTAAAAAAGCATATACTACAATTTGGAATTTATGACAGTTGTAAAAGTATAGTTGTAAAAGGGTGTGTTGAATTTACGGTTTTATTTCTTAGTGGTTTTAAAGGAGAAGGAAAAATAGCAGAGCTTTCATGCTCATTTGAAAAAGAATGAGCCGGACTGTGTTCTTATATGCTTATTTACAGAGGTTCAAATCAATGCTATCAAATACATGAAAATCCATCAAGTTTGAACCACAAAGGGCTAAGTTTCGGGAAGATGCTTGGACCTGCGATGGTCAACTTATGGGTAAGGTGATTAGCCGACAAGGTTGACCTTCATGGAGGTCGGTTGGCCTGTGTGTTCCTAAGTGTTCTTGTGTTTGGCTGCATATATCAATTTATTTATTTTGTTACATGTTTTCTCTTCTAATACACACACACATACACACTCGTGTGTGTGTAAGACACGCTCTAATACACTCCTTTGTAGCACCCTATTTTTGGACACTTATTTATAATTAAATAAGTTTGTAGAGGGAGAAGGAGAGTTAACGAGAAATGAGAGAAACATGGATGTGTGGTAGAAATAAGGAGTTATAGGGGTGTTGTACTTTTGAGGTGCTCTTGATTCTACCTCTCTTTCTCTTTATATCTACATACATACATACATACATACATACATATATATATATATATATATATATATATATATATATATATATATATGTATGTATGTATATACACACATACATATATAAACACACATACCTCCATTTCACTCTCTTCTTGTTATTTTCTTCCATTACACATTTTTTTAGAACAAATAGGTACTTCTATTACAAAAGGAGAGTTATAAGAGTTTTGAGGTGGTATAAAATACAAAAACAAAGAAAACAAATACTTTACAACATCATTAGAACCGTCTCAAAACCAAAATACATTCCCATTTTACACATAACAACAGACGTGATTAAAGAATAAGCCAAGCGTATATCCACATCTACAAAGCCTAGAAAAAGAAAACGCATCTAACCATCAACAACTAAGCTCTAAAAGCCCAGCTCACAACATACCAAAGTCTTCAAAAAACATCTCCAGTTATCAGAAACCAAAAACATGCAAAAGCATACAGCAAGGAGATATAACTAAGACAAAAACAACAAACACCCGAACCTTAAAGATGCACTAAATTCTAAACAACAAAGCTCATATATGAGCACTTCCACACCAGAGCTCATAGAAGAAATATCATAGCAACACTGAACCTTAATCACCACTGACATAAAAAACATCACAGTTAGTAAGGAGAATAAAAGAGAACTATTTTTTGGTTATTCCTCCATTCTTAACTCCCCCGGCATAGCAATTTCATCTCAAATCTTTTTCGATTTTGATCTAGTTTTGATTTGGGACATTAATTAATTCCATTATGGATTATCCTCCATAAGTGGCTCATTTCCTATCTCAAGCTTATCTCTTTTCAGTCTATTGGACTAATATTTATATCTATCTCTCTTAAAACTACTAAAGGAACTATCAAACTCCTCAATGAACATTTCCTAGTCAAGCTCGTTTCTAAAATCTTCCGTGTCAATCTCAAATAAACTGTCTGTTTCCACTATCTCAGGCTTACTTACACTTTTACTAGCATAATTATCAGCCACAACTTGATCAAACCTACCTCTTCCACATTTAAGATATTTTGTGACAACTTGTTAACCTTATCACTATCTACAAATTTATCAGTCAAATTTCCAAATTCAACCTTTTTTTCCATATTGTCAACAACATCAGATTTTCTTTCGATTTCCTCTTCACTATTTTCTTGCAAGCTATAACTAGATCTAATAAGAACATGAAATGGGTTACAAATACTCACAAATTTATCCATTTTATTATCACCTGCTGTCTTCTTGAACCTGTATCTTTGAATATCTTCTTTCTCTAATATATTCAAATCACTTTTTATCCTCTCATTCTCAACAATTTTAGTGCTGACCTTATCTTGATGATCCAATTCTTCATCGGTATCCACCCCATTACCAATGCTTGCATTAGCCTTAGGAGTCCAAACTTTTTTGGATTTGCAAACTTCATTAGTATGTCCAAATATCTTATACTTTGAGCACTTAGAGGGCATCCATTCATATACAACCCTTTGGCATATTATATCACCTTTACAACACTGTCTTTCAGTAAAGTTAAACTCATAATTTATCTCCACTAGAATTCTTGCATAAGATATACAAATGAATCCTTCTGTAACACTATCTAATCTTAAATGATTACTCAGGATTGAAGCAATTCTACTAGTAGCTTCTACACTCTAAAAATCTAAATCTAAGTTTGGCAGTTGAACCCATATAGGAATGGAATGTAAAGCTTCTTTGAGTTAATTTCAAACCAAGATGCCATTTTCTCATAAATATTCGCGTTTGTAGTAATAATAAGGTCCAGCTGCTAATATTTTGTCACATTCTTCTACAATTTCACATTTAATTATAAAACCCGGTTTTCCCTAGAGAACAACTGATAACTTTCCTTTAATTTCCAATTTCTGTTTATATATTCCTTAAGGAAGCTACAATACGGTTTTTTTTTTCTAAAACATAGAATACTATGGAATTATACCACTTTCTCTCTCCTTGTTAGTCAAATCTTCGCTTATAACAGCTAACTTGGTGTTATCTTTAACCTCAGGTTCGAAAAAATTTAGCTGCATAGATTCTTGATGATATTTGTTTTCCTTAACAATATCTAGCCATGCCTTAGATTGATTTAAGTTAACCTTCTTCAAAAGATCTTGATCATTAACACCTAACTCTGGAAAGTCCGATTTAGATCTAAGACCAGGAGAAGAAACAATACCGTGATTAAAGACGCTCCTATGCTCTGCTTGTTGCAAATCTGGACTTAAATCTTGAGGAATTGAAGAATGATTGCTAGAATCAGTATTAAAGACGACAATTTTTGAACAATTTGAGAGTTGGTGAAAAAGGGATGTCGCTATGGCTCATTTTCTCTCTCTTCCCGTTACACATTTTTACTTTGAATTTGAATTTCAATTGTATACAATTGATAACGATTATATATACGAGCGTTACGCGGGATTATAACATGCTTTGCGCATGAAATTACCCCTTTAGAAACACATGTTTAACACATTTACAGAGAGAATGATTCGCACTAATTTAATTTTAGTTATATTTTTATGTTAAAATTAAACGTAGTTAGCTTCCAATTTTATTTCTAAATTTTCAATTGCAACATCTGTATCATTGACATATAAAGCACGATGCTATAAAAAATATCAATTTGCTATACCCTATTTTTAAGGCTGTTAAGATTTGTTAATATACGTGAACATGCAGCTTGAATTTGTTAAAAAGAAAATTAATTGTTAGATCATAATTTTAAGTGAATACGGTGCTAAAGATTTATAAGGCTATGTAGGAGTATATTTGGAAGTTCATAGTCTGATCAATAATAGTAAAGATACATACAAAGATTTATAAGGTTATTTTTTGAAAGTTCAAGCTTATTTCTTCCATTCGTAAGAATTGACCGGATTTTCGGTGGAATTTCTCTGCACATTTTGAAGTCATTTTCTATAATCCATTTTCAGATATATCCCCAAATTGAGTAGCTTAAGGACCGTTTCAATTACTTCTTAGGTGCTTGAAAATGGATTGATCAAGACTGAAAAACCTATTTATGCGTCTTAGAGAGCGAGTTTGTACACACCGATGTGTACAAAGCACCGGCTTCTATCGGTGGAATTCAGAAACGTCTATATGAGCCCTACGACTGTTACCCATGAAAAGCCTTAATTTTATACGTATTTTCATAAATAGTGTGTACAAACTAATTACCCATATTTTAGTTTTCTATGATAATAGAAGTCAGACGACGCGACATGTATTGGCCGTATACCGGCGCTCCATCACTGCATTATTTTATCACTGCCCATGAATAATCATACGTGATATAATAGTTTTTTTGCCGAATTCTATTTTTTTCTATACTTTATAGTTTATTCCCACAATAGCATCATCTTTGCCTGGATATGTCTCGCTAAATGGAACCAAAAATAACACGTTAAAATGTAAAGATATAATTTAGTATTAATAACGAAGATAGATCTTACAATTAGCATGAATGATGATGATATTAGGAGGTTATTAAAGTTAACTCATAAGTGAGATTGGCTAAAGCTAAAACTCGGCCTTTTCCTTGTCTATCGTTTTTAGTTGAAAGCAGTTGTCATAATGACATTTTACTTTAGCTTTATTACAGTAACAGTTAAAGTTAATTAGCATTGATTTCAGATGCACTGGTTTACGAGAGAAATAGTTCAAAGAATAAACCTGAAACCGATTGAATGAAACGCATAAATTTTAGTTTGAATGGAGTAATAGATAGTGAATGCTGTATTACTATGAATAAGAAAATAGAATGCTACGTTAAACCAGCATTAGGTAAACTAAATACTCCTAAACCGACATCAGATGAAGTAGATTAGATGAACGAAAGTGAGATTCATTTTCATAGTTAAAAGGGATGTCAAATTGTAATATCACTACGTGTAGACAATGTTACCTCATACAACATTTGTTTCGCTAATTCTTGTAAGATCTTCTATATTTTATGCTGTACTAATACAACATTTAATGTTATATGATTAAATTATAAAACTTGTGTCTACTGATCAAAACACGATTAAATTATAATGTAACCTAGTATGACATTTGTTTTAATAATTCTTGTGACATCTTCTATATTTTTATGCTATAGTAACATAACAAAGACAAATTCTATTTCAATATAAGTTTTTGTTGAATTCAGCCAACGAAACTAATGACAAAACTGTGTTTGTTTTGTTATAGAGTGTTACTAAAAACACCCAAATTTCTTATTCTTAATACCATGCGTGGTATTAGAAAGTGTAAACTTGGGTGTTTTTAGCATTACATGGTGGTATTATGCTAAAAACACTCAGTTTTACACTTCCTATTATCACATATGGTATTAGAAAGAATAAATTTGAGTGTTTTTAGCAACCCACTTGTTGTATATTCCGAACAGCGCGTAAGTGATAGGGCACGACTTACGATTTACCAGACAAGGTAAAATTGCTTTATTTTTTCCTCTACTTGTACTATTCATGATCCCTTTGAACCTTTAAAGTTTAAACCATGTCGACATGTTGTTTTGGTGTCGGCGGAGAGAGTAAAATGATTGGTTGGACGGATACTGCATATTTTGAGGTAGAGAAATTTTGTCTCAGCATAATATAAGGAGATAATTTTGAGATTTTCCCTGTCCTTTCAAATTTCAGAATAGCTGGACTTAGTAGTTCGTTCGGTAAATATGTTGCTGTCGGCAATAATGCATTCATCACACATAAGCTGTATAGGAAACTTAACACATGGTTGGGTTATTCCGATGATTTTGATGTATGTTTTTTTTTTTTTTTTTTTTCTTTTTTTTTTTTAAACCTTAAAACTCCACTTACATACCTGTGTGTGAGTTTCATGCTAACTAAACAAAAGCGCACCATAATCCTATCTTATAGAATTTTCGACAGTATAGATCAGACGAACGTTAATGTCATACATCGTTCGTACGAGCCGCATAACGAATGATTATTGTTCGAACAATAGAAAAAACATCAACTATTTTCAGATAGACATACTTTCTATATTCATGTCCTAGTTGAAAATTGCACTTGACACGGATCGGATATTTTTAGCATCAGACCAAATATGACGTCAGACAGTCCTAATTTTTTATAGTCTTGCCTGCAAAATGATTCTTCTTTTTGATAGATCTAGATGGTCACAAGGTGGGCTAAAAGGGAGGTAGACAAATTTTTCCTAATAATAGTATAGCAAACCGTATTTTCCATATCGAATGATTGCAAAATAATTTTATTTAATTCACACGAGTCCATATCATTCTCGTATTTTTGATATATATATATATATATATATATATATATATATATATATATATATATATATATATATATATAGTTAGTTAGTTAGTTAGTTAGTTAGGATGTTTTACACATCTATGATTTTTTTGGGATCGTTTTGTGATCATTTTACCCTTGTATATCTTGTTCTGCCAGTATCTTTTGATTAGTGCAGAATTAGATGCTCAAACCTATGCCTTTTGAAAGATTTGAAGGTTGACAATTTCGTAGAGTAGTTACATTAACGATTTGGATAGCGGGTTAGAAAGATACATGTCATGACCAGCATTTTATGTATCAAAAGATCGTAAAATATTTTTATTTAATTCCCCGAGGGTCGGATCGTTCTTATATTTTGATATGTTGGTTATGGAGATGTGAGACATGTCCATAATTTTTATCAATTTTATTTGTGACCATTTTGCCCCAGTCAGTTTCGTACAGGACATGTTTTTTGATTGAGATTGAATCAGGTGCTGAGACCGATTTCATTGGAAAGAAAATGATGTTGCCAATTCCGTAGAATTGTCATATTAAAGATTTGGTTCAACACTTTGGGAGAATTCGATGTTTTAGTGCTAAACAATTTTTGGACAGGCTAACCGGTCATTAGTGGGCTGATTTGGTGTGGCCCATTAGTGAGCTAGTTAGATGGCTATACATAAGGGGTAGATGCATGATGAATAATTTAATTTCTTTATTTCTCTTATTTGGCTGAGCTCACGATCCTCCTTGCTCAATCAAATACATCTCTACTCCATTAAAATCATAGATCTAGATTAGAAGATTGAAGATCAACATCGAATAAAGGTAGATTGCATCAAATTGATTAATTCGAAAGCCCTTATTTATTGCACTTCGATGTCTGGATTTGTAGATCATCTTGAAGCTAATTTGAAGTTTTGATGAGTGATAAACATCTCTCGTATAGATTTAATCAACAATATGGGTTGTTTGATCTTATTTTCATCATTTCAAGTTGTTTTCACCTAGATCTACATCATGGTAAATATATTTTCATTCGAATCACCATAGATCTAATATAACAACTTAAATCGGTAAATTTCTATGTTAGTTCATGTGTTTATGCAAGTTTAGATCCTTTTACTTGATCATTTATTATTTTATCATGATTTGGTGTAATTCATGTGATTGTATGATGATTTATTACTGTGTTAATGCTTGTTGATGATGGTTTGTTAAATTTGATCGATTTTGGGTGAGCTGTGTGTATGGATGTTCGTCGTTTGAAACATGGATCAGTGGATCGTTCGCCAAAAGGGTGGATCTGAGTATGGATCGCACATATTGATGGATCGGGGTCGTGTGTTGATGGATCGCCTGAATTATTGCGCAAGAAATGGACGGATCGCCTGGTTTATTGCGTAAGAAATGGATGGATCGCCCAGAAAATGATGGATCGCCCGAAAAATGATGGATCGCCCGGAAAATTATGGATCGTCCGGAAAGATGATGGATCGCCCGTAAAATGATGGATCGCCCGGAAAGAAGAAGGATCGTCCGAAAAGATGATGGATTGCCCGGAAAATGATGGATCGTGCGGAAAGATGAAGGATCGTCCGAAAAGATGATGGATCATCCGGAAAATAATGGATCACCCGAAAAATGATGGATCGTCTGAGAAATAATGGATCGCCCGGAAAATGATGAATCACCCAGAAAATGGTGGATCGCCCCGAAAATAATGGATCACTTGAGAAATGAGGGATCGTCCAAAAGATGATGGATCGCATCGATCGGCGTAATGTGATGTTCACCAAATGAAGTTTATTTTGGTTCGACAAAGGGCGAACCTTCGATGTTAATTCAAGACGGAGTATTCAAAGTGTTCGTTGGTCGTCGTAATGCAACGAATGTGAAGACGACTCAAAGTTGTGAGCTCGTGGATACTGGTTGTTCGAGACAGGGTCTGAGCTTGTGGATAGTCGCCAGTGATGACGACTAGAGTTATGAAGGCTGAGAGATTATCGCTTTAGTAAGTTCTAGCAGGCTCAAAGCAGGGGTATAATAGGCAAGCCTAAAAGACTATTAAGACAAGTTGAGTACCTTGGATCCATGGGATGGGCCTAGTTGTCGGGGAGGCAAAGGTACGTGGGACGTGTTGAAGTCTGACTAGAACTGGGATTACCATTAGCCCTTGACAGTTGGCAGGTTGGGCCAGTCATACGATTAACGGTGATTTCAAAGCAGGATTGGTGGTGATAGCCAGAGTCATGGATGATGATTGTTTTGCTCGTACCTGTAACGGCCTAGATTTTTAACCATTTAATTTAATATTTAAAAATGGTTTTAAATGTTGATTTAGAATATAAATCACCTTGAATTCAATTATTTTGAATATTATATAAATATAAAATAATAATTTATTTTGAAATATTTGGAAATGTATTAGATCTACAGTTTTATATGAATTGGTGATATAAAAGGTTTAATTCAGTTTATAGTAGAATTATGTTAACATATTCATTTATTAAACGACTTTTGAACATATAATTTATAAATGAGCTCGTAACAGCGTGGTAGTTCGTAATATTACGTTTGAACATTAAATGGACGTACAAGATCCAATATAAGTTGGATTTCTTCAAAACCAGAAACGTCTAAATCTATTGGGTAATAATTTTCTAATGGAACAGAAAAATCGGGTTTTCATATTGTAGATTTTGTTTTATGTCCAAATCAAATTTTCAAATAGTCATTATGAAACTCGGTTATAAAATATAATGTTTTATTATATAAAATAAAAGGGTTTTAAATATATATTTAATATCGTTTTAATTTAGAATTTGATATTTCAAATCTAAAATCTAAGCTAGTTTATTTCAAAATTTTATACAATTCTATTTGATTATATATGTTTATAATAATTATTTATTAATAGATTTGTTTATAATTGGAATCAATATATATATACATATACATATACATATACATATATATATATATATATATATATATGTTCAGTATGTAAATTTAAAATAATTAACTTTTCAAACGATATTGGTTTTAAGCGGAATTAATTTTATTTTATTAGAACCATAGTTATTGTCAGATTTCCAATTTCGTTACAACCAAAATTTATATGGGTTTGTACAAACCACAGCGACGCGCGTTGTACGCCAAAAATATCGTTAGTCACCTTCGTAAATATATCGTTGGTCATTTTTACGTAAAAATCATTCGTCACTTCAATGTATTAGTTTTATCAATCACAGGCGGCTGCCCCGTTTCTTTCTCTCAAATCGTTCAACGAAGGCGAATGTGCAATCTTATCTGCCATATTTTCTTTTCCAATCGCACTAAAAAAATGCAGTATACATGTGACACCTATATACATGTTTTATCAATCTCACATTTAATTCACTGCGTATTGCCGCCTGACCATTCAACAATACCATGTGAAGACTGAAAATCATGTTTCTTTCTTTTCGTGGTAAACAAAGCTGCCTCTCCTGTATAAATACCCTGCAGCTTCCATTCCCTTTTCACCAAACACTTCTGCCCGAAGAAAAAACAACCTCCTCATATTTTATCACAATAATATATAATTGAACAGCCACACAAACTACTACCTCAACACATTAATTCATGCAATGAAATAAAAAGAGAAAAACAAAACCCAACTACCCTAACATCCCTTGCGTTCAACGACCTGAATTGACCAAGTAGACTGGGGCAAAATGAGTCAATGAATTCAACATAAAAGTGATGCGGAATTGTGTGAAGAGATGATGAGCAAGAAAACGGTGGTCTGAATATCAATGGAAATGTTTTGGTGAAGTTTTTCTCTTTTGCATGGCGTGTTGTCATCAGTAAGGGCTTCGCATCTTTTCTTCTGAAACAAAGGGGAAGGAGGCAACAGTTTGGGAGGATGTAGTAGGTCTTTGCGTATATACTGGAGCGGCTCCAAATGAATGGAAGAAGCTGCATGCGTGATACACGGTGAAGAGAAGCAGAACCGTGTTTGAAGAAGTCACGGTCTGGTGCTTATGTGTGACGACCCCATTCCCGATAAGACGGTGGCAGGGGTAATCTTTGGAATATAACACATAAATAGATAACAACAGAACAGAAATAATTAAATACACCAGATAATGTACAATAGAATACACTGGATAAATATAATCATCAGAGTTACACAATATATAGGATCATACTTAGTACAAAATACAGTTCAGCTATACATAAATGTCTACCCGGAAAAGAAAACATAATATGTACAACAGGAGCTGAACATCATAAAAAGAGATAAATGATAGAATCCATCTTCAGCTCCAGCTACCCAGAAAGAGCCTGCTAAAACCTGAATACAAGGCTGCCCATGTAGAAAAAGGGGCACCCCAGTTTGCAAGTGAAACAAACTACGAGTCAGTCATGGGACTGGTATGAGAAATCTACTTAACACATTTTCAAAAATGGCTAATCATAGGATCACGCCACTTTCGCGGAACGGGTTTACCCCATTGGATTGCTAGTGCTTTAAAACAAATAATTCTTTTAAACATCGCAATGCTTTTTATAAAAATGAAGCCATTATAAGACTCTGTTCCCATCACACAATGCAACACAAACCAGAGAATAGAGTTTTACCTTATAATGGCCAAATATGCTTGATACGTGGAAAACAAATCATTTGAAATGTAAATTTTATCGTTTAATTCTCAATCAGACTCCAACCGTAAACTAGTAAGAGAACGATTCCCTAAGTATTAACCCCGAAGGCCGAAACCAACATCAGACCAATACTCAGGAAACCAACCGTGCTAGCTCGTTTCTAGTTTGTTTCTAATTTTAGATACAATCATAAATATCAATCATAGACGGCATGGGTACCATATATCATGTCGCCATATATATATATATATATATATATATATATATATATATATATATATATATATATATATATATATATACAATCAAAACCGCACGATGTCGTATTTGGAAATTGGATTTCCGTCATGAACCGAGGCCAGGGATCGTCCTCACCGCTTCAAGACAATCTAGCCTACCATGTCTCAGGAACAGCCGCAATTGCTGTAACGACCCAGAAAATCTGAACCAATTTAAAAAATTTAAATTGGCTAAAATAATGGATTTTAAATATTTAAAATAAATATTTTAAATATCGGCGATGAAAACTGAGTTTGAATCAACATTTGAAAACAAATATAATTAATTATAATTATAAACAAGGCCTGAAATGGCGTGGTAGTTTCAAAAATTGAATTCAAACTTTGTCGGACTGTACCGGGTGCAAAACAATCCGGATTTTAGAGAAACCAAAAACATTAGGATCTAATTGGTAATATCTTTCTAACGAATCCGACCAATCGAAATTTGATAGCGGGAATCAAAAGATGTGTCCAGTTGAAAATTCTGAATAGTCGCTATGGAATTCAGGCCCTTAAAAATGGACATTTTGCAAACCACCTCGGATTTCGACGAAACCACTTTTGTTGGGTCCGGGATGTCAAGTTATTGCTAGGTTTCAAATTTCATAATTTTTCGAATCAATATGTGGGCGTGGCAAAAGAAAACGCGTTTGACCAGTTTCAATTGATTTTAATCGACTGGAAATTGGCCATTTTTCAAACGGTCTCAGAATTCGACGAAACTAGTTTTGTTAGGACCGTATCGTCAATACGAAGCTAGAAAATATTTTTCTGGAATTTTTCTAGTTAGTGTGTGACCCCGGTAATTTGAAATGTGCGTTTAAAATTCAATATAATGATTTAAATGAAAATTCAAAAAGGAAACTGATTGTAACGATCAAATCAGCTTGCGATACATATCCCATTGTGTTCGGAATGGGGGTTAAACGCTATGGACGACAGGCGGTGGGCCTCGTTTCGAGGTCGTGGGTAAAAGTCAACTTTATGCAATTAATTTAATTAATAAAAAAAATATAAAATAATATTTCCCTCTCTTTACTTTCTTTCTGCCCCCCCCCCCCCCCGATTTCATAAAATCGAAAACACAAAAAAAAAAAAAAAGGAAAAGAAGAAAGCAGTAGCAGCCGCCAGCGCCACGACCGCCTCCACCAAGCTCCACCGCGCCTCCGATCTTCTTCCCCCCCTCTTCCTTGCACCCGCTCCCTCCTCCTCCTTCAATCCGACCCCCTCCCCCCCCAAAGCCGTTCGAAACCCTAAAGCAGCCCCCCCTGGAAGCCAGCGTCGCCTTGCCGCCGACGAAGACGAGTCGCCCCCCCCCCCTTCGCAGGTAAAGGTACGTTATTTATTTTATTTCATTTTTATTTTTAATCTAAAAATTTCGATTTTTAAACAGGTAATAAAAACTGAAATTTTTAAAAGAATAAAAACTGAAATTTTTAAAAGTATAAAACTGAAATTTTTAAAAGAATAAAAACTGAAATTTTTAAAAGTATAAAACTGAAATTTTTAAAAGAATAAAAACTGAAATTTTTAAAAGAATAAAAACTGAAATTTTTAAAAGTATAAAACTGAAATTTATAAAGAATAAAAACTGAAATTTTTAAAAGAATAAAAACTGAAATTTTTAAAAGTATAAAACTGAAATTTTTAAAAGTAAAAACTGATTTATTTATAAAGTAAAAACTGATTTTATAAAGTATTTAGAAACTGATTATTTTTTTTTCTAAAGAATAAAAACAGATTTTTTTTAGAAAAGGGAAAACCTGATTTTTAAAAAGGAAATAAAAACTGATTTTCAAAAGCATATAAAAACTGATTTTTTGAAAAAGGTTTAAACTTCAAAAAGAAAAAGGTTTTAATTTCAAAGAGAAAAAGATTTGAACTTTAAAAAGAAAAATTAGATTTTTATATATTGAAAGGCGAAGTCAAAATTCGATTTTTATATATTGAATAACATAGTAAAAATTCGATTTTTACATGTGTAGAGAATACGGGCGAAAGCGACAAAAGGCGAAGATTTCTCTAAGGAAGAGTCGTAGTATTGGATAGCTATTGGTGAGATTTCTGTTTTAAAAATATTATATATGTGTGAAATGAAAGTGAATAGCTATATATAAATACCTATATATATATATATATATATATATATATATACGCCCCTCGTCCACAAACCATGGACGATATTTATTGATTGAAATTGTTGTGATAATTGGTTGATAACGAATGGTTGTTTGGGATTGTTTGTGATTGATATTGGTTGTTTGTGGTTGAAAAATACCCATTTGTGGTTGTGAAATATTTGGTTGAAACCACATAGGATTAGTTTGTGGAAATGAAATAAATATATACATGCCGCCTGCGTGCGAACTAGATGCATGATCCCCATTGTCAAAAACCGCGAGGTTTTAAGGTAGAGCGAGGAGCCGTACTAGGGACGGTCCCGGTTTAACTACCCTGCCGTTATGCTGCCGAAATTTTGAATAATATTCGTGTGTTTGAATTATTTTCATATGCTTAAACTATATTTATTCCTTATATAGAAAACATTCATGTGTTGAATTGATATTCATTCGTTGTTTAGAAATTCATGTGTTGAATGGTATTCATATTTTGAAATAAATTGTTCGATAATAAAAATCACATTTTTATCTATATATAGAAACTATAGAAAACATTCATGTGTTGAATTGATATTCATTCGTTGATTAGAAATTCATGTGTTGAATGGTATTCATATTTTGAAATAAATCGTTTGATAATAAAAATCACATTTTTATCTATATATAGAAACTATAGAAAACATTCATGTGTTGAATTGATATTCATTCGTTGTTTAGAAATTCATGTGTTGAATGGTATTCATATTTTGAAATAAATCGGTTGATAATAAAAATCACATTTTTATCTATATACAGAAACTATAGAAAACATTCATGTGTTGAATTGATATTCATTCGTTGTTTAGAAATTCATGTGTTGAATGGTATTCATATTTTGAAATAAATTGTTTGATAATAAAAATCACCTTTTATCGACTATATGAACTATATAGAAAAATAGTGTTTTGAAATGAATCGTTTTACAATAAAAATCGCATTTTTATTGTATGCATGAATCGTTGAAATGTGAAGTGTTAAAAATAGCCACTTGTTCAAAATAAACATATATTAGATGAAATATTCATTAATTAGCTAATGAAATGATTTGCACCTATGTATGTAACATTAGAATAAATGGTGTCTTTAAACCAAACAGAAATCAAATATGAAGTTGAATAGAAAAGGATAAATGATAAGAACTGTATATACATGTATATGCATATTCATTGAACAGGTTATAGCAAAGGGGCTAGAGAAGAGGAATAAAATTTTGTGCCCGACAAATAGGTACACATTTACTGATTTGTTTGGGTGATGATTTTGAGCCTGTTGGCTAGCCGCTTGGCTTTTTCTTTTTCTTTTTAAGATTAGAAGGACCGGGAACGCTATTTGCGATTTCCCGATGCTCCCGGTGCAGGGGAGGTTATGGCGAAATTTTTCCAAAATTTAAGGAGTTAGAAAAATATTTGGAGTGAAAACGATATGGAAATCATTGAAGGAACTATATTTATATAAATATAAATAAAATTAAAACGAAACGAAGCTGTGCAGTTCGTATTTCGAAACCGTGATTTCAAACGACTAGTACGGGAAATCCGACCATTGGATTTTCCCGAAACCTCAACCGTCGGGTTCGCCTTGGAATAATCTTTCCAACGGCACCAACCTTGTAAAAATCCAACGGTTGGATTGTCTGGAATGTTTAATTCAAATTTGAAGAAAAACAGCGCCAGAATCGATTATATTTATATATAAATATAAATAGAATTATATTTAATCGAATAACGACGCTGCAGTTCGTATTTTGAAATCGAAACTTCAAACGATTGTACCGGGAGATCCGACCGTCGGATTTTCCCGAAACTGGAACCGTTGGGTTCGTTTTGAAAAGACCTTTCTAATGATGTAAATTTTATGAAGATCCAACGGTTAGATTTTCAGATATGTGTAAATCAAATCTGAAGAAAAACAGCGCCACGGCCGCGTTATGGCCCGAAGCGTCGTTTTGAATAAATTGGCTATTTTAAAATAAATAAAAATAGCGATAAATCATTATAAAATATCATAAGCGATATGGAATGAAAATAAACTGAATTTGCTCGATTTATGTTGTATTTGATGGTTGAATGTGTTTGGTGTGAAAAATACATTAAAAAACACAATTGGTGTTGTCGAATAATTTAACCATTAAAATAAATTGATTTGAAATTCTAAATATACGTGAATTATTTGAAAAGGCCGAGTTAATTCTCATTTCGAATAATCGACCGACGATTGAAAGTCGAAGATGAAGACGGTGGTCGAAGACCGGAGATCTTCATCTCGTTTGGATGGTAACCGAGGTCCTGATTGGGAGGCATCCCGAAATATGGATAATGAGTGGTGATCGTCCAGACGTACGTGGTGATCGATGGGTTTGCGAGGTATTTAGTGCCTCCGGTTTCGTTCTGACCCAGAACGGACTTGTAAATAGACTGTGTGTCTGACATAGGATTTATTCTGTGTGGCATGCTAAGATGCAGTGATCAGGGCTTCTGTTGAAAAGCAAAGTCTTGTGGTGATGATCAAAGCACCGCCTGTGTGGCGTAGCTTTGTGTATAACGTGAATTCGCGAGCCTCACACCCCGGTAGGAACCTAAAACGGGAGAAGGACCTCAGGGAGGGCCTACGTTTCCTCCTAGCTAAAAGTGGCGTCAGTGGTTTTACACGCCCTGACGAGTTTGACTTATGTGGTTGTTGCTGTTGCGAGGCGCCTCGGTTAGATCGGATGATCCGGGTCCGATGGAGTCACTTGTTGGCTCGCTTACGCCCCAAAGGGCGGCGAAACGTAGTGCTCAGGCATTTTTAATCCACTCCGTGTGGACCGGCCCTGTCGCTCCAAGGATCGATGCGTTCTGATCCTGAGACTCGGGCTAGGCAGTCTCGAATTTGGTAAGGACTATCTTTTGCCTTGGTTCATGACGGAAATCCAATTCCCAAATACGTGATCGTGCGGTTCCAATTGTATATATATATTTGGCGACATAGTGGCATGGGACGCTCATGTCGTCTATGATTGATAGTTATGATTTGAAATTGTTTTCAAAACATATAAACACTAGTAATAATATCAAATGCCTTTGTTTTATTCGTATCAAGCATATTTTGGCCATTATAAGGTAAAACTCTATCCTCCGGTTTGCGTTGCATTGTGTGATGGGAACTGAGTCTTATAATGGCTTCATTTTTATAAAAAGCATAGCGATGTTTAAAAGAAAGATTTGTTTTAAAGCACTGGCAATCCAATGGAGTAAACCCGTTCCACGAAAGTGGCGTGGTCCTGTGATTTGCCATATTATATATGTGTTGAGTAGATTTCTCATACCAGTCCCATGACTGACTCGTAGTTTGTTTCACTTTCAAACTCGGGTGCCCCCTTTTTCTACACGGGCAGCCTTGTATTCAGGTTTAGCTGGTTCTTTTCTGGATAGCTGGAGCTGAAGATGGATTCTATCATTTATTTCTTTTTATGCTGTTCAGCTTCTATTGTACATATTTTGTTTATTTCCGCTGTAGACATTTATGTATAGCTGAACTGTATTTGTACTAAGTAAGATCCTGTATACTGTGTAACTCTGATGATTACTTTTATCCAGTATATTTTGTTGTTCATCTCTGGTGTATTTATTTAATTCTGTTCTGCTATTATATGTTTCAGAGTTATATTCCAAAGATAGCCCTGTTTCCGTCTGAACGGGAATTCGGGTCGTCTCAACGTGGTATCAGAGCTTTGGTTAAGCTTTGTTCTGGAATATAACATTTGAACGAACTCATCAGAAATAGAACCAGTAGTGTTCTAGGACGGGTAACTCTATACAGATAGGATCAGCAATATCCTAGTATGAGTAGCAGAATAAAATTACACCTCGATAGACACATTTACATTCAAGTATTTGTCTCTATATTTTGAAATATCTTTTCTGTTGACCTGACACTTGATCTGCTATTTGCAGAAGAACTAGAAAATGAGTGCCAGAAACAGAAGAAGTAATACTGACCCGGATATAGAAGCTCTATTCATGAAATATAGAAATCTGGGTGGAAAGCCGTTCTCGGGCGAAGAATCTATTATGAGAACACAAGCTTGGATTCGTTCGGCTGAGAAGATCTTCGAAGCATTAAAGCTGAGGGATGACCAGAAAAGATTACTGGCCTCCTGGGCTCTCAAAGATGATGCTTTATTCTGGTGGGATTCGGTTATCGAAGATAATCCAGAAGGTGATATCACCTGGGACAGATTCAAAGTGATTTTCTTAGAAAGATTTACCCCTCCCGAAGCGACTGAGCGCCTATGTGATGAATTTTCTTATCTGATACAAGGAGATATGACCATTCCCGAATATCATAAGAAATTCAATGAACTTTCTCACTTTGCCCCTCATCTAATTCAAAACCCAAAGAGGAAGAATCTTAGATTTATCCATGGCCTTCAAAGGAAATACCAGAATAAAGTATTGGGGCATGTGAAGCTTCCTTTCTCAGAAATGATTTATATGGCTTATCAGTATGAAGATCTCCATAAGAAAGGAATGTTATGCGACGAAGAAGAAGTCAGTTCTAGTGACATAGCAGAGTCGGAAATTGATATTCCTGAGGCAAGTTCAATGTCTGAAGTCGGTAAGGAGCCCGAAGTAAATCGAAAAAGGGCCAGATCCGAAAAAGAACCAGTAACGACTGCCATATGCAATAACTGCCATAAGCCGGGGCATTTTCAGGGGAATTGCAAACCCTCGAAAAAACGAGCAAAGAGTGGATCTAAATCCGGTAAGAAGTTCCAGGAGAATAGGAAGTGCAGTCAATGCCATCAGTCCGGTCATCTTTCAAAGGCCTGCCCGCTATTCAGAAAACCTAAAGAAATACATGTAAATGAAGTGGTAGAAGTACCTGCCTCTTCGTCTGCTCAGGAAAGGTCTGATGTTTTAGAAGGCACGCTCAATGTCAAAAACATTCCAGTTAAAGTACTGTTTGACACAGGCGCGTCACGAAGCTTTATTGCCAAGAGTGCAGTCAAGAAGTTGGATTTGAATTTGAAGAAGCTCAAAGAGCCAATGACTGTCCGAAATCCAGTTGGAAGTTCTATCAATCTCAGTTGGGTTTGTGCAGTACCCGTCTCTTTTTCCTGCTATAAATTCCCTATTGTCTCGGTCGTCATGAATTTTGATGAATTCGATCTTATTTTGGGATTGGATTGGTTAACCAAATATGAAGCGGAAGTTAAATGCGCCGAGAGAGTTGTAAAGGCAAAACCACAATTGGGAAACTATATAACCATACCATGTGAAGGCCCAACTTCGAATAGAAAAGACTTCTGGGCAGCTTTGGACGTTTCTCCAGCCCAAATTGAAAATGTCCCTGAAGCCATAGAGAATATTCCTGACCTCATCAAAGACATTCCTGTCGTCAAAAATTATGCGGATGTGTTCGAGGAAGTTGTTCGCTTACCTCCGCAAAGGGAAATAGATTTCAAGATTGCTTTGATTCCCAATGCAAGGCCGGTAGTTCACGCTATTCGAAGAATGTCCTTGAAAGAGAAGGAGGAATTAGACAATCAAACACGACAGTTGGTATGGAAAGGTCTGATCAGGCCTAGTTTCTCTGATTGGGGTGCAGCAGTGGTATTTGTCCCAAAATCTGATGGTACTCTACGGCTATGCGTGGATTATCGAGATCTGAACAAACAGACAATAAAGAACAAATATCCATTGCTGCGAATAGATGATTTGTTAGATCGATTAAATGGAGCACAAGTATTCTCACGAATGGACCTAGCTACAGGATTCCATCAACTTCAAATTGCCGAAGAGTGTGTTCCAATGACAGCGTTCAGAGGCCCCGACTTATTCTACGAGTGGTTAGTAATGCCGTTCGGCTTATGTAACGCTCCAGCTTACTTCGTCGATCTAATGAACAGAGTATTCAGAGGAGTATTGAATAAATTTGTTCTGGTTTTCATTGACGATATTCTAATCTTCTCTAAATCGAAAGCCGAACATGAAAAGCATCTGGAACAAGTGTTAGAAATTCTCAGACGGAATGTATTAAAAGCCAAGTTTTCCAAATGTATATTCTGGCAAGATGAAGTGAAATTTCTGGGCCATGTGGTATCGAAAGATGGAATCGCTGTGGATCCAAGCAAAATCACAGCTATTCAGAACTGGAAACAGCCTAGTACCCCCACTGAAGTCCGCAGTTTTCTCGGATTGGCTAGCTATTACCGGAAGTTCGTTAAAGACTTTTCGAAGATATCTGGCCACTTAACGAAGCTTACAAAGAAGCATTCTAAATTCAAATGGACTCAAGAGAGTGAGGAGGCTTTTGAAGAGCTAAAGTTGAGATTAACAACTGCTCCAGTGTTAACCATCATCGATGGCAACCAAGATCTAAAAGTCTGGACCGATGCTTCTAGAGAAGGCCTTGGCGCAGTGTTAATGCAAAGAGGCCAAGTAATTGCCTATGCTAGCCGTCAACTGAAGCCACACGAGAAAAATTACGTAACTCATGATCTTGAGTTATTGGCTATTGTGTTCGCTTTGAAAATCTGGAGACACTATCTTCTGGGCGAGAGATTTGAACTGTTTACAGATCACCAGTCGCTAAAGTATCTGTTCACTCAGAAGGATTTAAATTTGAGGCAGCAGCGTTGGCTGGAGTTTCTTGCAGCATATGATTTTGAAATTCTGTACACTCCAGGGAAAGCCAATGTTGTGGCCGATGCGTTAAGCCGAAAGAATGAGATGATCGCCAGTTTTATCATTGCAACATCCTTGATTGATAAGATATCGGCTCTCCAAGAAGACGACCAATTTATCAAAGGAATAAGTCAGCGAATTCGTGAAGGCAATGCTTCGGATTTCCAGTTAGACAGCGAAGGGATTCTGAGGTTAGAAGGGCGAATTTGCGTTCCAGATATTCCTGAACTCAGAAGAGAGGTGCTTGATGAATGCCACAAATCTAAGCTCAGTATCCATCCAGGTGTGAATAAAATGTATAACGATATCAAACGCACATTCTGGTGGAAGTCGTTAAAAAGAGACATCTCGATATATGTTAGTCGATGCCCTACTTGCCAGCTAGTCAAAAGTGACCAACAGAAATTGGCTGGATTGTTACAACCACTAGAAGTTCCTGGCTGGAAGTGGGAGCATATTTCTATGGATTTCATTGATGGTCTGCCCAGAACAAGAAAAGGAAATGACAGTATTTGGGTGATCGTAGATCGCTTCACGAAGACCGCCCATTTCATACCTGTCAAATCAAACAGAATTGCTCAGAGTCTGGCGCAGATTTACTTCAGGGAAATAGTTAGACTACATGGAGTGCCGCTCAGTATAGTAAGTGATAGAGATACAATTTTCACTAGTAAATTCTGGGAAGCATTTCAAGTCGAGCTGGGAACGAAGTTAAACATGAGCACCGCTTATCACCCTCAGACAGACGGTCAGACTGAGAGGGTGAATCGCATTTTAGAAGATCTATTGCGGGCTTGTATTCTAGATTTCGGTGGATCATGGGAAGACCATCTGCATTTGGCTGAATTCTCTTATAACAACAGCTATCAGGCGAGTCTGACAATGTCGCCATTCGAAGCATTGTATGGTAGACCGTGCTGATCTCCTGCTTGTTGGGTCGAGCCTGGAAATAGACTTGTGTTGGGTCCTGATATGATTCAAGAAGCTGCCGACAAAGTCGATTTTATTAAGAAGAGATTACTCGCCGCTCAAAGCCGACAAAAGAGCTACGCCGATAAAAGAAGAAGAGATATATCCTTTGAAGTTGGTGACTATGTATATTTGAAAGTATCGCCGATGAGAGGAGTTATCCGGTTCGGTAAAACTGGAAAGTTGGCACCCAAATTCATTGGTCCGTTTCCTATTCTGGAACGGATCGGAACTCTCGCTTATAGGGTCAAACTTCCTGACTGGTTGCCTGGAGTGCATGATGTATTTCATATATCTCAACTTCGAAAACACGTTCATGATCCAGACTTGATCGTGGAAGAAGCAGCTCAGCAGGATATTGAAATTACGCCAGAATTAGCCGTGAGGCGAGAGCCGCTAAAGATTATCGGCAAAGAAACCAAAGAGCTGAGGAACAAGAAGGTTCACTTAGTCAAAGTGCAATGGAGTGGAGATCCGAGAGATTGTACTTGGGAAACCGAGGAGAGCATTCAGAAAGCTTATCCCAGATGCCGAGTAGATATCTCTGATTGACTCCGGTGCAAGGTATATTTACCATACTTTACCTCACCATTTAATTCTCTATTCTATTATAATTGTTTGAATGATTTTAGAAGAAAAATAGGAATTAATTTGTATGGCTTTGAAAGGTTAAAAACAATTGGATTGGTTGTTGTGTTGTGTGATTGTAGATTTATCAAACCACTTTCGACTTTATTCCTTTTCGGGGACGAAAAGTTTTAAGTGGGGGAGATCGTAACGACCCAGAAAATCTAAACCAATTTAAAAATTTTAAATTGGCTAAAATAATGGATTTTAAATATTTAAAATAAATATTTTAAATATCGGCGATGAAAACTGAGTTTGAATCAACATTTGAAAACGAATATAATTAATTATAATTATAAACAAGGCCTGAAATGGCGTGGTAGTTTCAAAAATTGAATTCAAACTTTGTCGGACTGTACCGGGTGCAAAACAATCCGGATTTTAGTGAAACCAAAAACATTAGGATCTAATTGGTAATATCTTTCTAATGAATCCGACCAATTGAAATTTGATAGCGGGAATCAAAAGATATGTCCAGTTGAAAATTCTGAATAGTCGCTATGGAATTCAGGCCCTTAAAAATGGACATTTTGCAAACGACCTCGGATTTCGACAAAACCACTTTTGTTGGGTCCGGGATGTCAAGTTATTGCTAGGTTTCAAATTTCATAATTTTTCGAATCAATATGTGGGCGTGGCAAAAGAAAACGCGTTTGACCAGTTTCAGTTGATTTTAATCGACTGGAAATTGGCCATTTTCAAACGGTCTCAGAATTCGACGAAACTAGTTTTGTTAGGACCGTATCGTCAATACGAAGCTAGAAAATATTTTTTTGGAATTTTTCTAGTTAGTGTGTGACCCCGGTAATTTGAAATGTGCGTTTAAAATTCAATATAATGATTTAAATGAAAATTCAAAAAGGAAACTGATTGTAACGATCAAATCAGCTTGCGATACATATCCCATTGTGTTCGGAATGGGGGTTAAACGCTATGGACGACAGGCGGTGGGCCTCGTTTCGAGGTCGTAGGTAAAAGTCAACTTTATGCAATTAATTTAATTAATAAAAAAAAATATAAAATAATATTTCCCTCTCTTTACTTTCTTTCTGCCCCCCCCCCCCCCCGATTTCATAAAATCGAAAACACAAAAACAAAAAAAACAAAAAAAAGGAAAAGAAGAAAGCAGTAGCAGCCGCCAGCGCCACGACCGCCTCCACCAAGCTCCACCGCGCCTCCGATCTTCTTCCCCCCCCCCCTCTTCCTTGCACCCGCTCCCTCCTCCTCCTTCAATCCGACACCCTCCCCCCCCCCCCCCAAAGCCGTTCGAAACCCTAGAGCAGCCCCCCCTGGAAGCCAGTGCCGCCTTGCCGCCGACGAAGACGAGTCGCCCCCCCCCCCCCCCTTCGCAGGTAAAGGTACGTTATTTATTTTATTTCATTTTTATTTTTAATCTAAAAATTTCGATTTTTAAACAGGTAATAAAAACTGAAATTTTTAAAAGAATAAAAACTGAAATTTTTAAAAGTATAAAACTGAAATTTTTAAAAGAATAAAAACTGAAATTTTTAAAAGTATAAAACTGAAATTTTTAAAAGAATAAAAACTGAAATTTTTAAAAGAATAAAAACTGAAATTTTTAAAAGTATAAAACTGAAATTTTTAAAAGTATAAAACTGAAATTTATAAAGAATAAAAACTGAAATTTTTAAAAGAATAAAAACTGAAATTTTTAAAAGTATAAAACTGAAATTTTTAAAAGTAAAAACTGATTTATTTATAAAGTAAAAACTGATTTTATAAAGTATTTAGAAACTGATTATTTTTTTTTCTAAAGAATAAAAACAGATTTTTTTTAGAAAAGGGAAAACCTGATTTTTAAAAAGGAAATAAAAACTGATTTTCAAAAGCATATAAAAACTGATTTTTTGAAAAAGGTTTAAACTTCAAAAAGAAAAAGGTTTTAATTTCAAAGAGAAAAAGATTTGAACTTTAAAAAGAAAAATCAAATTTTTATATATTGAAAGGCGAAGTCAAAATTCGATTTTTATATATTGAATAACATAGTAAAAATTCGATTTTTACATGTGTAGAGAATACGGGCGAAAGCGACAAAAGGCGAAGATTTCTCTAAGGAAGAGTCGTAGTATTGGATAGCTATTGGTGAGATTTCTATTTTAAAAATATTATATATGTGTGAAATGAAAGTGAATAGCTATATATAAATACCTATATATATATATATATATATATATATATATATATATATATATATATATACACGCCCCTCGTCCACAAACCATGGACGATATTTTATTGATTGAAATTGTTGTGATAATTGGTTGATAACGAATGGTTGTTTGGGATTGTTTGTGATTGATATTGGTTGTTTGTGGTTGAAAAATACCCATTTGTGGTTGTGAAATATTTGGTTGAAACCACATAGGATTAGTTTGTGGAAATGAAATAAATATATACATGCCGCCTGCGTGCGAACTAGATGCATGATCCCCATTGTCAAAAACCGCGAGGTTTTAAGGTAGAGCGAGGAGCCGTACTAGGGACGGTCCCGGTTTAACTACCCTGCCGTTATGCTGCCGAAATTTTGAATAATATTAGTGTGTTTGAATTATTTTCATATGCTTAAACTATATTTATTCCTTATATAGAAAACATTCATGTGTTGAATTGATATTCATTCGTTGTTTAGAAATTCATGTGTTGAATGGTATTCATATTTTGAAATAAATTGTTCGATAATAAAAATCACATTTTTATCTATATATAGAAACTATAGAAAACATTCATGTGTTGAATTGATATTCATTAGTTGTTTAGAAATTCATGTGTTGAATGGTATTCATATTTTGAAATAAATTGTTCGATAATAAAAATCACATTTTTATCTATATGTAGAAACTATAGAAAACATTCATGTGTTGAATTGATATTCATTCGTTGATTAGAAATTCATGTGTTGAATGGTATTCATATTTTGAAATAAATCATTTGATAATAAAAATCACATTTTTATCTATATATAGAAACTATAGAAAACATTCATGTGTTGAATTGATATTCATTCGTTGTTTAGAAATTCATGTGTTGAATGGTATTCATATTTTGAAATAAATCGGTTGATAATAAAAATCACATTTTTATCTATATATAGAAACTATAGAAAACATTCATGTGTTGAATTGATATTCATTCGTTGTTTAGAAATTCATGTGTTGAATGGTATTCATATTTTGAAATAAATTGTTTGATAATAAAAATCACCTTTTATCGACTATATGAACTATATAGAAAAATAGTGTTTTGAAATGAATCGTTTTACAATAAAAATCGCATTTTTATTGTATGCATGAATCGTTGAAATGTGAAGTGTTAAAAATAGCCACTTGTTCAAAATAAACATATATGAGATGAAATATTCATTAATTAGCTAATGAAATGATTTGCACCTATGTATGTAACATTAGAATAAATGGTGTCTTTAAACCAAACAGAAATCAAATATGAAGTTGAATAGAAAAGGATAAATGATAAGAACTGTATATACATGTATATGCATATTCATTGAACAGGTTATAGCAAAGGGGATAGAGAAGAGGAATAAAATTTTGTGCCCGACAAATAGGTACACATTTACTGATTTGTTTGGGTGATGATTTTGAGCCTGTTGGCTAGCCGCTTGGCTTTTTCTTTTTCTTTTTAAGATTAGAAGGACCGGGAACGCTATTTGCGATTTCCCGATGCTCCCGGTGCAGGGGAGGTTATGGCGAAATTTTTCCAAAATTTAAGGAGTTAGAAAAATATTTGAAGTGAAAACGATATGGAAATCATTGAAGGAACTATATTTATATAAATATATAAATATAAATAAAATTAAAACGAAACGAAGCTGTGCAGTTCGTATTTCGAAACCGTGATTTCAAACGACTAGTACGGGAAATCCGACCATTGGATTTTCCCGAAACCTCAATCGTCGGGTTCGCCTTGGAATAATCTTTCCAACGGCACCAACCTTGTAAAAATCCAACGGTTGGATTATCTGGAATGTTTAATTCAAATTTGAAGAAAAACAGCGCCAGAATCGATTATATTTATATATAAATATAAATAGAATTATATTTAATCGAATAACGACGCTGCAGTTCGTATTTTGAAATCGAAACTTCAAACGATTGTACCGGGAGATCCGACCGTCGGATTTTCCCAAAACTGGAACCGTTGGGTTCGTTTTGAAAAGACCTTTCTAATGATGTAAATTTTATGAAGATCCAACGGTTAGATTTTCAGATATGTGTAAATCAAATCTGAAGAAAAACAGCGCCACGGCCGCGTTATGGCCCGAAGCGTCGTTTTGAATAAATTGGCTATTTTAAAATAAATAAAAATAGCGATAAATCATTATAAAATATCATAAGCGATATGGAATGAAAATAAATTGAATTTGCTCGATTTATGTTGTATTTGATGGTTGAATGTGTTTGGTGTGAAAAATACATTAAAGAACACAATTGGTGTTGTCGAATAATTTAACCATTAAAATAAATTGATTTGAAATTCTAAATATACGTGAATTATTTGAAAAGGCCGAGTTAATTCTCATTTCGAATAATCGACCGACGATTGAAAGTCGAAGATGAAGACGGTGGTCGAAGACCGGAGATCTTCATCTCGTTTGGATGGTAACCGAGGTCCTGATTGGGAGGCATCCCGAAATATGGATAATGAGTGGTGATCGTCCAGACGTACGTGGTGATCGATGGGTTTGCGAGGTATTTAGTGCCTCCAGTTTCGTTCAGACCCAGAACGGACTTGTAAATGGACTGTGTGTCTGACATAGGATTTATTCTGTGTGGCATGCTAAGATGCAGTGATCAGGGCTTCTGTTGAAAAGCAAAGTCTTGTGGTGATGATCAAAGCACCGCCTGTGTGGCGTAGCTTTGTGTATAACGTGAATTCGCGAGCCTCACACCCCGGTAGGAACCTAAAACGGGAGAAGGACCTCAGGGAGGGCCTACGTTTCCTCCTAGCTAAAAGTGGCGTCAGTGGTTTTACACGCCCTGACGAGTTTGACTTATGTGGTTGTTGCTGTTGCGAGGCGCCTCGGTTAGATCGGACGATCCGGGTCCGATGGAGTCACTTGTTGGCTCGCTTACGCCCCAAAGGGCGGCGAAACGTAGTGCTCAGGCATTTTTAATCCACTCCGTGTGGACCGGCCCTGTCGCTCCAAGGATCGATGCGTTCTGATCCTGAGACTCGGGCTAGGCAGTCTTGAATTCGGTAAGGACTATCTTTTGCCTTGGTTCATGACGGAAATCCAATTCCCAAATACGTGATCGTGCGGTTCCAATTGTATATATATATTTGAAGACATAGTGGCATGGGACGCTCATGTCGTCTATGATTGATAGTTATGATTTGAAATTGTTTTCAAAACATATAAACACTAGTAATAATATCAAATGCCTTTGTTTTATTCGTATCAAGCATATTTTGGCCATTATAAGGTAAAACTCTATCCTCCGGTTTGCGTTGCATTGTGTGATGGGAACTGAGTCTTATAATGGCTTCATTTTTATAAAAAGCATAGCGATGTTTAAAAGAAAGATTTGTTTTAAAGCACTGGCAATCCAATGGAGAAAACCCGTTCCACGAAAGTGGCATGGTCCTGTGATTTGCCATATTATATATGTGTTGAGTAGATTTCTCATACCAGTCCCATGACTGACTCGTAGTTTGTTTCACTTTCAAACTCGGGTGCCCCCTTTTTCTACACGGGCAACCTTGTATTCAGGTTTAGCTGGTTCTTTTCTGGATAGCTGGAGCTGAAGATGGATTCTATCATTTATTTCTTTTTATGCTGTTCAGCTCCTATTGTACATATTTTGTTTATTTCCGCTGTAGACATTTATGTATAGCTGAACTGTATTTGTACTAAGTAAGATCCTGTATACTGTGTAACTCTGATGATTACTTTTATCCAGTATATTTTGTTGTTCATCTCTGGTGTATTTATTTAATTCTGTTCTGCTATTATATGTTTCTGTGTTATATTCCAAAGATAGCTTTGTTTCCGTGAGAACGGGAAATCGGGTCGTCTCAATTGCCCCTTGGATCGTCAGGGCCGGTCCACCGATGTGGATTAAAATTCCTGAACACTGCGTTTCCCCGCCCTTTGGGGTGCAAATGAGCCAACGAATGACTCCATCGGCTTCACATAGTCACCGATATATCTGAGGTGCCTCGCAACTGCAACAACCACGCAGGTGAAAATAATATAAATGTCAGCCAGTTTAAGCACTGACACCACCTCTAGCTAGAAAGAAACGCATGCCCTCCTTGAAGCCCTCTCCCGTTTCTGGTTCATACCGGGTGTGAGGCTCGCGAATTAACGTTATACACAAAGCTATGCCACACAGGCAGTGCTTTGATCATCCACCACCAAGCTCTGCTTTTCAAAAAAAGCTTTGATCATTGTATCTCAGTATGCCACACAGGAAATTCACGCCATGCAACTGACATCTATCAATCACACAAAATGGAATCCAATGTCAGACACACAGTCCATTTACAAATACGTTCTAGGTCTGAACGAAACCGGAGGATCTTTATTCCTCGCATATCCATACAATCAACATGTACATCCGGACGGCTACTACTTCAACCCCTTCTAGGTTGGTACTCCTATCATGAGCATCAGTAGCACCCCTCCATTCGACGTGAAGGTCATCGGTCTTGCATCGTCTTCATATCTTCGACTTTCAATCGTCAATCAATTATTTGAAATGAGAATTAACTCGGCCTTTTCAAATAATTCACGTATATTTAGAATTTCAAATCAATTCATTTCAATGGTTAAATTACTCGATATCACTAATTCTCTTCTTTAGTGTAATTTTCACGCCAAACACTTTCAACCATCAAATATCACATAAACCGAGCAAATTCAGTTTATTTCCATTTCATATCGTTTATAATATTTTATCACAATTTATCACTATTTTTATTTATTTAAAAATAGCCAATTCATTCAAACGACGCTTCAGGCAAAAACCGTTGGATCTTCACAAAATTTATATCATTAGAAAGATCTTTTCAAAGCGAATTCAACGGTTCCAGTTTCGGGAAAATCCGACGGTCAGATCTCCCGCATTAATCGTTTGAAGTTACGATTTCAAAATACGAACTGCAGCGTCGTTATTCGATTTAATTTAATTATATATATATATATATGTATATATATATATATAATCGATTCTGGCGCTGTTTTTCTTCAGATTTGAATTAAACATTCCAGACAATCCAACCGTTGGATCTTCATAAAGTTGGTGTCGTTGGAAAGATATTTCCAAGGCGTATCCAACGGTTTCAGTTTCAGGAAAATCCGGTGGTCGGATCTCCCGCACTAATCGTTTGAAATCACGGTTCCAAAACACGAACTGCAGCTTCGTTATTCGATTTATTTTAATTATATATATATATATATATATATATATATAATCGATTCTTCGATTTCAAAACCCTATGCTTTTCATACATTTGATAAAAATGATATTTTTATCCATCAGACATTTATTCCGACACTTCACTATTTTTAACGATTCATGTATATAGTAAAAATGTGATTTTTATTGCAAAACAATTTATTTCAAAACACGACTATTTTATATAGTTCATATAGGTGATAAAAATATGATTTTTATTATAAAACAATTTATTTCAAAACACGAATACCATTCAACACATGAATTCCTATTCAACGAATGAATTTCTATTCAACACATGAATGTTTTCTATAGTTCGTATATATAAAATAAAAAGGTGATTTTTATTGTTAAAACAATTTGTTTAAAACACGAATACCATTCAACACATGAATTTCTATTCAACGAATGAATTTCTATTCAACACACGAATATAGTTTCAACACATGAAAATAATTCAAACACATGGATATTATTCAAAATTTCGGCAGCATAACGGTAGGGTAGTTAAACCGAGGCCGTCCCTAGTACGGCTCCTCGCTCTACCTTAAAGCCTCGCAGCTTTTGACAATGGGGATTCATGCATCTAGTTAGCACGTAGGCGGCAAGTTTTATTTCCATTTCCACAATCCTATTCTAATTTGTTTTTCAACCACAAATGGGTATTTTTCAACCACAATCAATCATTCTCAACCACAAACAATTTGTAACACCCCACCTCCGTTAAGGTCACTCACAAAGGGAATGCCTTAACTTTGGTGGAGCATTTTAGTAAACAGAACAGAAACTTACAAGACAGATAAAACAGTACTTGAAAAATTTTAACTTTATTACAGCGGAAACATAAATTAATATGGTTACATCCTCTCAAATTTCAGAATTCAAGTACAAAATATCAGTCTTGTACAAAAGCCTTCAAAATGCATAGTTTAAAATCATAATCCCCATGGAACGGAAGCTATACAGAGCCAAGCCATACTTTAAGCACTTCAAGCAAAGGTAAATCCGGATCAAGCTAAAGTATTTCCCTCCTTGGATAACCTGGGGGGGAAACGGAAGAAAGGAGGCGAAAACAACAAGGGTCAGACAAAAAGTCTGGCAAGTCCAGTGACTTTCAGATTATGAACAGATAATAATAATATGATATGAACATAAAACTGGATGTGAGATAACTATAACAGGTGTAGCAGATATAACAGAAAAACAGAATGATATAAACTATTGTTTTACACTTCTCTGCACTAATACTAGTATAACAGAATTAGGTGTCACCCTAATGTCTAAATTGAAGCAGGAACGGGTACAGAATACTTTAACAGAAACAGAATGCTAATGATGGGCCTTTACTACCCGATCAGAAACAGACAGAAGAAGAAACAGATTTATCCCTATGGAAACAGAATGTGGAATTAGGTGTACACTAGTAATGGGCCTTTACCACCCGAACAGACGGTACCACACAAGAAACAGACAGGTGTTACCACCCAACAGAAACAGACGGTACCAACAGAAACAGACAGAACTAAGCGTACCCTAAAACCCTACCCCAAGCGATCGGCTCCCTAATACATAAATATCCTGTGTCGGCCCCACAGTAGGGTGTATCACTCCCTAAAGTGACAACCAATTGGCACAGACCTATTTACAGATGTCACGGCGTCTTACATCCTCAGAGGCAGACCGGGATCCATGCACGCACATGACCCGGTTGGAACGCACCATCAACACCCCTCGCCATTATCAGAATGAACCACTTATAATTAGTTCAGTAAGCGTGCCCGGACCCTACCTACTGTTGGGTCAAAGTTTTGATACCAGAAAGGGTTACTGACTAATATGGGTCCCAAACAACAGATGACACAAGTAATTCCCCTCCTAACCTTGTGTCCCCAAACTAACAGATTTCAGATTTATTTGTTTACAAGTTCAGACATACAGAATTCATATTTACTAGTTCACAAATTGAGTTAACAAGTTTTCAGACTAACGGATCAGATGTACAGATTTTTCAGATTTGTCTAACTTTGTATTGGGCCTACAGATTCATGGACGGGTTTTACTACATCTATTAATCCCTTTGGTTTAACCCTATTTTCCCCCAATACGTTTTAGACGTCATTCTTATCTTAGATTTGCATTAATTAATTATTAATGCACAGACCTCTCACATTAGGTCGGTAGCTTGTGGCCGCTGGATATGCCGGGCGGTTCCGGGCAGACTTCTGCCACAAGCCAGACCTAACCTCGTGTCTTACGCATGTTATGACTAACTTCTCACATTAGAACCTATTGTTTGCGGCCACTGGATGTGCCGGGCGGTTCCGGGCAGATTTACGTCGCAAACTCATTCTAACCTCGAGTTAGCCATATTCATCTTTGCGGCCAATTAGTTAATTATTTACCGTTTATGCGCACACCCAATATATATGCCAATTCAGATTATATCAATAACAGAATGATCACATCAACTCAACTGATATAGCAGATAACAGATTTTAGCAGATTGGGTGACTTAACAGATTTAACCGATTTAGCACTTAGCAGATTTTGGCATATAACAGTTTAGGCATCTCAACAGACAAATTTAACAGATTTGGCATTTCAATCTAATTAGTAGTCTAGGCAATATAACAAAACTAGCAGTTTAGGCAACTTAGCAAATTAGCAGATTTAGCAAACCTAATAATTCTAAAGGTTCTATTTACATGCCTTGCCTAGTCATAAATTAGGCCTAAATTCATATGCCTACATAATTTTTTCATGATTCACAACATATATTCCATGTTTGCTTAAGCGCAGAATATGGACCTAATTTGCCATATAACATATGTTCCAATATAGATTATACCAAATATAACCATTAATTTCAATGCATGTCATATATCCAAAAATCCCTATTTAGGTGTAATTACAATAATAGATATCCTAATTAATGTAAATCTTAAGTTTCCATATCTTCCTTATTTTCATGTCATGAATTATTATGCAAACTATCCCCAATAATATAAATCTTTAAACCATATCTTCTAAAAATCAGATCTTGCCTTTTTATATGCATTTTGTCCAAAGTCTCAAATCATATGTAATCTTTACAGTGGTTCCTCTTCTTCTTTTATCACAAAATATGCATAGGTCTAAAACTAGTTTATAACATATGCTATTTTTTTTTTTCTAATTAATTACAGGTCTAAATTACAACATAACTATGCATACAACATGCATAAATTATATGTTCATAGTCAAATTTATGCATCCAATCCCAAGTCATATGTCCAATATATTTTATGCCTCAGACCTAAAGTCATACATTCAATTTGGTTTTGTCAAATTTCTCATCATTCATCCCAAAACTTGCGTTCATACGTTCATCTCTTATGAGATTAGGCACAGGCTCGTGGTAGCCTGGCTATAGAAACAGAAAAGAAGAAAGGAATATAGAACAGTCACAGAAAACAGATCTAACAGAAGAGAACACAACCTCAAACTCAGATTTAAATGCATATCAAAATTATAATTAACGTTTATAGCGGAGAATAACTGTACTTGCCTTGATTGGATTAAAGAAAGAACTTCTAGTAGAATCTTTGCAGAAACTTTAATCTCTAGTTTGAATTGAGTTGCTTAGGCTGAAGTTGATTATCTTCTAGTTTTAATTCCAGCAGAGCAGAGACGCCATTTTTTTATTTTTTATTAGAAGAAGAGAGCAATGAAGGCTAGAGAATTGTGCAAGAAACCTAGGTAGAGTCTAGGGTCCTTTTTATAGAGGTTAGGAACTGATTAGGACCATTGATGTTGCTTGGATTGATCATAGCCATTCATTCGAAAGAGAGACCAATTAGAGCCTGCCACCTAGCCCTAATGACAAAGCAGACCACAGAAAATCGACTAACAGAGAATAGGCCAGCCGGGTTGGACTGGGTTCGACCTGTCTCTGGACCAGGTCGACAGCCCTGTCGACAACCCTGTCGACAACCCTGTCGACCTGGTTAGACCAGGTCGACAGCCCAGTCGACCTGGGTGCATCTGGCGGGATTTTTCCCGCCCTGGCCAATTGGGCCCGGTTTTAATTTTAAACTGTTTTATTCTGAGCTGTTCGAATTTTAAACTTAATTCAGAAACTTCCAGAGGCTATATCTTCTTCATACGGACTCCGTTTTTCGAAAACTCGGACTCTATTTCGCGTATTTTTCCGAGACGAACGCAATGGCGTATCCCGTTTCCCTTAGTTCCTTGATTTCAAATTAATTATACTTTAATTTATGACTTTCATGGTTATAGAATATACGGGGTGTTACATTCTCCCCCACTTAAAAGGATTTCGTCCCCGAAATCTTCAAGTTAAGAAGAATGTGTCCTACCATCCAATCATCCATCTACTCAATCATCAACCACAGGCATCCATTGTCCTTATAGACTTCTAATGCTTTCATGTTTAAATGCACAGTGTGTGTTCATGTCCGTATCTAATGCAAAATCAGGCGGCCCACTGATTCAGTCGACCTCCTTAATGCAAATCATGTTAGTGCCATGAGTCCAATATGTATGCAAATTTTCCTACTTGAGACATATCATTTCTATATGAGTGCACAACTGCTCATTCATATGCAACATCCATGTGCTGAATCAACCATTTTGCATCCACAAGAATTGAAAAATGCTCACCCATCCATATGCAGTATGAGAGTGTTTTCGAGCCGATCTAGTGCCTAGTGTGTGTATATGCATCCACGGGCAACCACTAGCAACCACTTGCAACCATCAAACATAACATGTCTCAAACACATGTTTACAACCATTAGTTTCTGCCTAAGGTTCAAATATTTGATCGATAGGATACAGTCGAATGATGGAAGCGAGTACAGATAGAACGAAAATTTGGTTCCCATTAGACATGGGTCCTAAGTATCGGCCCCAAAGACCGAAACCAACATCAAATTGACACCCAGAGGATTACCTTCTTTAGACAATGTCAAAACTGGAAATCCTATAAAAAGTATTTAGATATTTACAGACTACTGGTACAGATCAGGTTCCCTAATGATTCTTAGGAAGCTAAGCATGATAAAAATCATACCCCACGAAAACTCAGAATGTATGCGTCATACTTGACGCCTAACACAGATATCCCTAAAACCCCAATCTCAAACAGATGATCCATAACCCTTATGGGTCTGAGTCTATAGCGGAATTCAGAAATAATACTAGTATTAAGGTGCAGAGTATCGATTACAAAATAAAAATACCAGAATCAGAAAAAATCTTAACTCCATAATCAGATAAAGAAATTAAACCTACTGTAGAAATTTTCCTATTTCTATCCTAGCCACTAGCCTCAAGAGTGTTCGCCTGCACTCCTTGTCCTCGTCCCTTCGGGCAGTCCCTAGTGAAGTGTCCCATCTCCCCACAGTTGAAGCAAGCGCCCTTCCTTTTTCTGCAATCCTTGTTCAGATGAGTTGAGCTCCCACAAGTAAAGCACTTTTTCCCCTTCTTATCTTCAGACTTCTCATCCTTCTTTTGTGTTTCCTTTTTGGGCCCCGCTTTCTTATTCTATGGTTCTTCCTTCTTTGTCTCTTTCGGGCCCTTGTCTTCCTAGTGCAGTAGTGCCATATCCACCAATTTCTCGTAAGTTGCTCCCATGGGTACATGGGTCATGGCTAGGCTGTGCAGTGGCTCATTCAATCCTTTAACAAAGCGGAGAGCCTTTTTATGCTGAGTGTTGACTAAATCCAATCCTAACCTAGCTAGTTGGTTGAACTGGTTGACGTATTCCTTGACCGTCATACTTCCTTGCTTAAGGGATAAGAACTTTTCCAGTTGTAAACTTCGTTCAGCTTGCGAGAGGAATTTTGTCTCAAACCTTGTTCTGAAATCCATCCATGTCTCGACCGCCCTCTCGGCGTTAGTGACTTCCCACCAGTAGGAAGCTTCGTCTTTGAGCAACCATACCGCCAACTGTACCTTCTGTCTATCGTCCACCTCGAAGATAACGAATAGATCCTCAGTTTCTTTGAGCCAATTCCTCGCTTCTACAAATGATTCAGTTCCTTTGAAATCCTTTCCACCCATGGCCCTAAAATCTCTACAGATCTTTGAGAAAGCAATTGCACGAGGAGGGGGTGGGGGAGGGGGATCATTTGCTGGAGCTGCAGCAGCGGTCCTAGCCTCAAGATATTGACGAAACCAACCGGGTACATGAACACCCTCTGGTATCTCAGATGCTTCAGACATGCTGGAACGAAAAAGGAAAGGTTCAATACAAAAAGGACTGAAAGAAAGATATATGGCTCTTGGGGATCATGTTTTTCAAAATAAGCTTTATTTTTGAAAATACTTCCTTTCAAAACCTTTTTGAAAACAGTTTTCAAAAACTTTACCCAATCTGGTAACCTTCAGCTCTGATACCAAGTGTAACACCCCACCTCCGTTAAGGTCACTCACAAAGGGAATGCCTTAACTTTGGTGGAGCATTTTAGTAAACAGAACAGAAACTTACAAGACAGATAAAACAGTACTTGAAAAATTTTAACTTTATTACAGCGGAAACATAAATTAATATGGTTACATCCTCTCAAATTTCAGAATTCAAGTACAAAATATCAGTCTTGTACAAAAGCCTTCAAAATGCATAGTTTAAAATCATAATCCCCATGGAACGGAAGCTATACAGAGCCAAGCCATACTTTAAGCACTTCAAGCAAAGGGAAATCCGGATCAAGCTAAAGTATTTCCCTCCTTGGATAACCTGGGGGGGGGGGGGAACGGAAGAAAGGAGGCGAAAACAACAAGGGTCAGACAAAAAGTCTGGCAAGTCCAGTGACTTTCAGCTTATGAACAGATAATAATAATATGATATGAACATAAAACTGGATGTGAGATAACTATAACAGGTGTAGCAGATATAACAGAAAAACAGAATGATATAAACTATTGTTTTACACTTCTCTGCACTAATACTAGTATAACAGAATTAGGTGTCACCCTAATGTCTAAATTGAAGCAGGAACTTGTACAGAATACTTTAACAGAAACAGAATGCTAATGATGGGCCTTTACTACCCGATCAGAAACAGACAGAAGAAGAAACAGATTTATCCCTATGGAAACAGAATGTGGAATTAGGTGTACACTAGTAATGGGCCTTTACCACCCGAACAGACGGTACCACACAGAAACAGACAGGTGTTACCACCCAACAGAAACAGACGGTACCAACAGAAACAGACAGAACTAAGCGTACCCTAAAACCCTACCCCAAGCGATCGGCTCCCTAATACATAAATATCCTGTGTCGGCCCCACAGTAGGGTGTATCACTCCCTAAAGTGACAACCAATTGGCACAGACCTATTTACAGATGTCACGGCGTCTTACATCCTCAGAGGCAGACCGGGATCCATGCACGCACATGACCCGGTTGGAACGCACCATCAACACCCCTTGCCATTATCAGAATGAACCACTTATAATTAGTTCAGTAAGCGTGCCCGGACCCTACCTACTGTTGGGTCAAAGTTTTGATACCAGAAAGGGTTACTGACTAATATGGGTCCCAAACAACAGATGACACAAGTAATTCCCCTCCTAACCTTGTGTCCCCAAACTAACAGATTTCAGATTTATTTGTTTACAAGTTCAGACATACAGAATTCAGATTTACTAGTTCACAAATTGAGTTAACAAGTTTTCAGACTAACGGATCAGATGTACAGATTTTTCAGATTTGTCTAACTTTGTATTGGGCCTACAGATTCATGGACGGGTTTTACTACATCTATTAATCCCTTTGGTTTAACCCTATTTCCCCCAATACGTTTTAGACGTCATTCTTATCTTAGATTTGCATTAATTAATTATTAATGCACAGACCTCTCACATTAGGTCGGTAGCTTGTGGCCGCTGGATATGCCGGGCGGTTCCGGGCAGACTTCTGCCACAAGCCAGACCTAACCTCGTGTCTTACGCATGTTATGACTAACTTCTCACATTAGAACCTATTGTTTGCGGCCACTGGATGTGCCGGGCGGTTCCGGGCAGATTTACGTCGCAAACTCATTCTAACCTCGAGTTAGCCATATTCATCTTTGCGGCCAATTAGTTAATTATTTACCGTTTATGCGCACACCCAATATATATGCCAATTCAGATTATATCAATAACAGAATGATCACATCAACTCAACTGATATAGCAGATAACAGATTTTAGCAGATTGGGTGACTTAACAGATTTAACCGATTTAGCACTTAGCAGATTTTGGCATATAACAGTTTAGGCATCTCAACAGACAAATTTAACAGATTTGGCATTTCAATCTAATTAGTAGTCTAGGCAATATAACAAAACTAGCAGTTTAGGCAACTTAGCAAATTAGCAGATTTAGCAAACCTAATAATTCTAAAGGTTCTATTTACATGCCTTGCCTAGTCATAAATTAGGCCTAAATTCATATGCCTACATAATTTTTTCATGATTCACAACATATATTCCATGTTTGCTTAAGCGCAGAATATGGACCTAATTTGCCATATAACATATGTTCCAATATAGATTATACCAAATATAACCATTAATTTCAATGCATGTCATATATCCAAAAATCCCTATTTAGGTGTAATTACAATAATAGATATCCTAATTAATGTAAATCTTAAGTTTCCATATCTTCCTTATTTTCATGTCATGAATTATTATGCAAACTATCCCCAATAATATAAATCTTTAAACCATATCTTCTAAAAATCAGATCTTGCCTTTTTATATGCATTTTGTCCAAAGTCTCAAATCATATGTAATCTTTACAGTGGTTCCTCTTCTTCTTTTATCACAAAATATGCATAGGTCTAAAACTAGTTTATAACATATGCTATTTTTTTTTTCTAATTAATTACAGGTCTAAATTACAACATAACTATGCCTACAACATGCATAAATTATATGTTCATAGTCCAATTTATGCATCCAATCCCAAGTCATATGTCCAATATATTTTATGCCTCAGACCTAAAGTCATACATTCAATTTGGTATTGTCAAATTTCTCATCATTCATCCCAAAACTTGCGTTCATACGTTCATCTCTTATGAGATTAGGCACAGGCTCGTGGTAGCTTGGCTATAGAAACAGAAAAGAAGAAAGGAATATAGAACAGTCACAGAAAACAGATCTAACAGAAGAGAACACAACCTCAAACTCAGATTTAAATGCATATCAAAATTATAATTAACGTTTATAGCGGAGAATAACTGTACTTGCCTTGATTGGATTAAAGAAAGAACTTCTTGTCGAATCTTTGCAGAAACTTTAATCTCTAGTTTGAATTGAGTTGCTTAGGCTGAAGTTGATTATCTTCTAGTTTTAATTCCAGCAGAGCAGAGACGCCATTTTTTTATTTTTTATTAGAAGAAGAGAGCAATGGAGGCTAGAGAATTGTGCAAGAAACCTAGGTAGAGTCTAGGGTCCTTTTTATAGAGGTTAGGAACTGATTAGGACCATTGATGTTGCTTGGATTGATCGTAGCCATTCATTCGAAAGAGAGACCAATTAGAGCCTGCCACCTAGCCCTAATGACAAAGCAGACCACAGAAAATCGACTAACAGAGAATAGGCCAGCCGGGTTGGACTGGGTTCGACCTGTCTCTGGACCAGGTCGACAGCCCTGTCGACAACCCTGTCGACAGCCCTGTCGACCTGGTTAGACCAGGTCGACAGCCCAGTCGACCTGGGTGCATCTGGCGGGATTTTTCCCGCCCTGGCCAATTGGGCCCGGTTTTAATTTTAAACTGTTTTATTCTGAGCTGTTCGAATTTTAAACTTAATTCAGAAACTTCCAGAGGCTATATCTTCTTCATACGGACTCCGTTTTTCGAAAACTCGGACTCTATTTCGCGTATTTTTCCGAGACGAACGCAATGGCGTATCCCGTTTCCCTTAGTTCCTTGATTTCAAATTAATTATACTTTAATTTATGACTTTCACGGTTATAGAATATACGGGGTGTTACACAATTCTATCAACTATTCGCATTATTCACCAAATTTCACATCAACCAAATAATCCAAACAATATCACAACCAATAAATATTGTCCATGGTCTGTGAACGAGGGGAGTATATATATATATATGTGTGTGTATATATATATATATATATATATATATATATATATATATATATATTCGTATATAAATATATTTCAATTCACTTCAATTCATTTCAATGTCATTTCATCGCATATATAATTTTTACAACGCATATATAACTTATACATCGAACATACAACTTATACAACGCTTATACATGAAGTGTACAACGCTTATATAACTCATACATCGACTATATAATTTATACATCGTTGTTTTCCTTATCGTTTATAAATTAGAAATCTCACTTTGGGTTTTCGAAGCGCTAAAAATCGTAGATAGACTAGAAATATCCGCGGTCTCTTCTAGATGGTAGAGAGTCTCCTTGCGGTCCCAATGTTTCCTGTTTCATCAAATTTCGTTAACACACCATAAAGATATGATTTTTCAAAGTTTAAATATAATAAAGGTCTCACCTTTCAAAGTTGGTTCGAACTAGGGTTCGGATTTTTCAGAAAATCCGTGCAACTATGGAAGGATCGGTTTATAAACCGTGGAAGAGGGGAGAGAGGCGAGTCGACCGGTGGTGGAGATGGCGAACTCGGTGGTCCCTGTAGCGCACGACGGAGCTCCAAAGAAGGCGTCTTCCTCGAGGAAATTCGACGCCAAAACCCCGCTATAACTGACGAGGGTTGTATGGACTTATAGAGGAGGGAGAGATGAACGGAAAACTTAACTGGAGGGGGTGCTGAAAGTGGACGTGGCGGCGACGATTGGGTCGGGAAGATGGGAGCACTTCCGTCGTTCGCGAGGGGGGGTTAATCGGGGGTTGACCGGTCAAAACAGAAGTGAGAGAAAAGAGGGGGGGTTGACCCATACATTTTATTTTTAATTTATTTTAAATTCAAAAATATCTTCTTGTCTAAACGAACACCAATTTCAACCCAACGACTGTCGCCCCTAGCTAAATACCCCCATCCCGGACACAATGGGACATGTTTCGTTGGCCAATTTGACTGTTACAGTCAGTTTTCTTTCAAATTAAAATATAAAACATTCAATATTTAATTTGAATGTACATTTCAATTTGCCGGGGTCACATACTACTTCTAAAAATTCCCGAAAAATAAATCTAGCCATGTTTTGACGATACGGTCCCAACGAAACTAGTTTCGTCGAATTCTGAGACCGTTTGAAAAATGGCCATTTTCTGGTCGATCCAATTTAACATAAATTGATCAATCACATTTTCATTTGCCACGCTCACATACTAGCTTCAAAAATTATGAAATTTGAAACCTAGCAATAACTTCACAAACCGGATCCAACAAAAGTAGTTTCGTCGAATTCCGAGGTCGTTTGCAAAATGTCTATTTCCACGGGCGATATAATTCCTATAGCGACCTTCCTAAAAATTCATTTGGTCATAACTTTTGACTCCCGCTACGAAACTTTGATTTTTCAGATTCGTTAGAAAGATATTCGCTAACAGGTTTAAATATTTTTGGTTTCACTAAAATCCATTTTATTTTGCACCCGGTACAGTCAGTCAAAGTTTGAATTCAAAATTTGAAACTACCGCGCCATTTCAGGCCTTGTTTATAATTAGAATTAATTATATTTATTTTTAAACATCGATTCAAACTTACTTTTCATCGTTATTATTTAAAATATTTATTTTAAGTATTTTAAAATCCACTAAAATAGCCAAATTAAAATTTTCAAACTGGTTCAGATTTTCCGGGTTGTTACAATGGGTTTGAATTAAGGGAAAAGGAAATCCATAACTGAAACTCCCATTTCTTACTTTATTACCATCAATTTTGATTAACGGTCAAGGGTATTAAGATGCCATGTACAACATACGGGTTCATGTGAGCTAAGACCGGTATTCTAATGCATTTATACAAGAAAATAATAACATATTGGTAGATAAAGTAAATTATTATGGGAAATATAACTGATAGGTTATTTAATTCAATATCTTTCAAATGTCATTTTATTTATTCAATCACATTAGTAAACAAAAACCGGGTCATTACAATCTACCCCCTTCAAAGAATTTCGTCCCCGAAATTGAAGAGTAACGAGGAGATTGTAGTTATAGACTTATATTCAAAACAAGTACATAGTTCATCCCTTCATAATTACAACAAACAAGTGTCCAAAATACATAGGTTAACTGCTAAACAATTCAAGCGATCAACATACTCTATATATCTACAATAAGCTGTCAATTACAGCCATCTTCATAAATAGAAATATTTGTTATTACAGTTGGAAAACATTCCCATATCTTTAACATTCATTAGTTCCTAACCATAAATCATAAGAGAATAATTTTCTAAGTATCGACCCCGAAGATCGAAATCAACATCAGATCGATACTCAGAAAATCATTTAACTCCACTAGTCTCCAGTTAGGTTCCAATTTCTTAACTCCAGTTAAATCTCCAAACCCCAAAATCCAAATTTTCGATTTTTAATTCCAAAACAATCTGAAATCGTATAACTTGATTTCATTTAAATTCAAAACCGTTGAATTTTTCCAAACCATTTTGTTTTACTCAATAAATTTCTAGTTCATCTTATTGTATGTCTCTTTCTTGTATAAATTTAATTTTCTTATATAAAACCATTTAATCTAACAACAATCGACACATCTGTAAACAATAATAATTTCAGAAAAATATTCTTTTATATCAAATTATAATTTTAGGCAAAATTATTTCATTTACCCTGCTTTTGAAACAATACTGTGTCGAATTGTGCTGTTTTAGAGTCTAAAAAATCTTTTCAATCTAGTGTTCGACGACTGTATCGACCATAAATTTTAAATCACTCGACAAACCAATCATCATAATATAAAACAGTTTTTATACAATCTACAAATACGCGCTCATATATAACACTCAAACTCGATCTAGGGTATTACTAACCCCATCTTCATCGAGTTACTCCACAGAGCCAAGGTAACTACTCAACCTTATGCTCTGATACCACTGTAAAGACCCAAGGATTTTCGACCCCGAAAATCGACACAAATACATCTCCTATATAACATGTCAGCCATTCGAGAATTGGAAATACCGGATCATTAACAGAAAGAAGTTAGAGGGTGAGAAATAGAAAGATAGAAAATTAGAATAGAAGAGATAAGATAGAAGATTACACAGAATCAGAGCAACACGAATCTCACAGCGGAATGAACAAAATATAATATATAACATCATTTGTAAACACAAATTGGTATCAGCACTTACATATATCATCACGGTACATCACATATACAATACAGCGGAATAAAACTCTATATATATCTAACGTTGAAGCCTCCTGCTCCAAGCCCCTTCCACGATATCTGTAAAATCCTAAACTACTTGATTGCCTGTACAAATTTGGGCACCCAAGAGTTTAGGGAAAACACAGAAAGTAAACTCTGGGCCAGTCATGGGATTGGTGTGAGTAAACAATTTTAAACAGCTTGTTTAACTTGGAAAAATTCTTTTGAAAGAAAAGATAATCGTAAACCGATCCACACATAAACACGGATGGTTTTTACATTACGAGAACCCAAAACATTTTGAAACCATACTATTCTGATATTATGATAATGTCTAGGGCTTCTACAAATAAATTAGAATCTAGTGGAACGCTTGCATCTCACGCTCCACATATATAGTATACAATCAAAACCGCGGGCGCTTATTGGAGATTGGATTTTCGACTAGGACAAGGTATGGAAACATCTGCCGATAGTTTATATCCAGAAGGGAATACACAGGGTTCAACAAGAACGTCTTGCTACCCAGCCCACATATGACCGACAACTCATTTCGCTTGAGTGTATCGAATGTATATCACCAATGGTTAGGATCAACAACCGTTTCCCAAAGGGGATAGCATCGAATAGAATAAAGAAGGAAATGAAATTTCTTTAGATAGGTGATTATACACCCTAATGGGAGCGACCCACATAGCCATGCTGCCTGCCCGATTTTTGTCATTTCCCGGTTGTGAGGCTTAAGTTTAAAACTTACCTTTAGAACAATATATCTTTATTCACTTTGAATGCTACATTGTCAAACCATCAAATCACAAATTGATTTCTTCAAAACAAAGGGTAAAAAGCTAAGAGAAACGAATTCTTCCGCCACCAAACATATTCTTGAAGAGATCAATTTACGCAATCTGTTAGGTGTACTCTATCAGACATTCGGGCATATAAGTTGTCCTAGGTCTGGACAAACCGAAGACACCATTCTGTAGCTAGAACAATCCTTGCATAAACTCCATCTTCAATTATCTTCAATAATCGCTGACATGCGATGCATAAATCAAATCGAAGTGGAATATTAATTCCGGATTCTTCGAAAAGATTAGCATAATGTCTTTTACTATCAGTTGATATTTAAAAACTATTTTCAGTATTCACTTAATCTTAAACATTTCTTTAAAGAATTAGTACCAACTTAAAATGAACTGAATTAAATATAATTCAGCTTATATACTCTATATTTTACGAGCTTCAACCAAACAAAATGGTATATGTATGCATTGTTTAAATCCAGACATTTTAACTATCTTCTATAAATGAACAACTTAAGTGTGTGCGTTGCACATGGTATTCTACTTTAAAATGTCGGCTTGTTTATACGACATTTTATACCTTTGTCATACTTTGTAAATTATCTTTTTATTTCTAAATGATCATAAATAACTTAATTTATAATACTTTCTATTTTATCTCTTATTATTTCCTTTTTGTTTAATTTCTAAACTTGTCGAATTCTCTTTAAAACCTAGCTACTACGATCCACCTTTCCTCCTTATCGGCCAAAGATGTTCGGCTCCTTTCAACTTGTCCTATGCAATTTAGAAATCTCCTTTTAAATTTACTTTTCTTCTTTTATTTCATTTTTCTATTTTTATTTTAAAACTTATTTTATTTTAACTCAACCCAAATCCCTTTTGTTTGCGCATTTGCCAAAGTACTACTTTCCTATTCCAAAACTCCATGTTACGCACATAAAATCCACACCAAAACCCATGCTCCAGCTTAGTACCACCTTTAGAGTACCACACTACCAAAGTACCACTTCCATTTGCTATGCCGCTCACGCCAGATCACAGAAAATCACCATGCTCACGCCAAAGTACCACATTCCCATTTGTTAAGTGCCATACTACCAGAGTACCACTTGCCGTACACCAAAACCACAAGTCGCACACACCTGATCTACACCAAATCACATGGCCCAGCCAAGTACCAAAATATCAAAGTACCACTTCAAAACACCATGCCGCACACACATAAATCCATCTGCCCGATCCCTTGCCAAGTACCAAATTTTTATTTGCCACTTTACCAAAGTACCACCTGCCAAGTGCCAACTCCACCGTGCCAAAATACCATTTTCCAGTACCACTTCCTTCTTCTGTTTTGCTGATACTTCCATTTATTTGATTTACTGTCCAAATATTCTTTGGCTCAACTATTTTATATATTTATTTATTTATTTATTTATTTATTTTATAACCTTGTATAAATTTCCTCTTGGGTTTTCTTTTTTCTATTTTATCTCAAAACTTGCTGAAGTCTATTGAGGGCCCAAATAGTATGACCCATTCTCCCATTCTTTGTATCATTTTCTATGCTATTTATCCCGGCCCAGCCCCTTCAGCCCAACTTCTAGACAAACGTACCAGACACATTTACTTTATGCGCAACCATCCAAACAGGTATGCAACCTGTAATCTGATGTCATGTTTATTATGTATCAACACCATATTTTCATGCTATGCATTTCGGTGCAGCTCCCTAAATTTCTTCCCATGCAATGTCATTATTTCATGTTGCATGAACCCCTCCATCCACTCGCACGTCCAACATTAATTAAATGTGTAACCCACCTAACTCAATCATACCCCTCATAGTCTACCTAAAGCTTATTAGCACGAGTTCAAATTTTGCAAAGGCACTTGCTGCCAATATCAGTTTAGCAATCAAATTTAGGCCAATTTCATCAAAGGTGATGCTTTTGAAATCAATGCTCACATTTCTCAAGCTCCTGCACACTCACATCGCCCTGCTGCTTCCACTCCTTCTACACTTGTTTGTTTTGTGTCCTACTCTTCTTCTTTCCCTTATTTCCTCGGAACATGCACATGCTGTGCACACAAAGGTGTACATGTGCACATGCAGTCATGCACACCTCATTCTGTTGGCCTGCAACCGCCCTGATTGTCGCCACACATCACCTACTGCCATTAGACCCCATCGCTACCTTCCACATGCTACTCCGATCAACAATAGCGAAATTAACAGTACCAAACCAGTTTTCACTTTATATTGATCCAAAAAAATCTCTAGCCTCGCCATCCCCTTACATCGACCACCCATAAATTCTACCCGCTCGAAGATGACTTCAGACCGGGCCTTCACCCCAACAATGGCGACACTCGATGCCCCAACATAGTCCATTCAACCTTTAAATTATCCCATCCCAAGGAAGCATAAAATCAGTATTTCTGAATTACAGTAGTAGGTTCATCAGTTGATAAAGCTGCAATATTGTTTGTCTACCCCAAATATGATGTTGCCTAATGCTATTTATTTGGGTATACTGTTAACCACCTCCAGAATAACTACAGAGTAATGTATCTCTATATTTGAGGCTATCTTGTCTATGTTGCGCAGCTGGCCAATCACCTATATATCCTAAGTTTGTCCTCTTACTATATATGATTTGCTTGAATATGCAGAGTCTATGATTTGAGTTCCAGGTGGAACATCATCGAGTGACTTTGCATTGAATCGAATTGGAATAACTAGTGAATTGCAACACTCAAAGGGTATTTACTTGATTTGACTAACAGATCGGAACAGTTAAATTTAAACCAGTGGCCATGGTCATAAAATTTGTTGACCGCTAAATATCAGCGACCTAAATATCAATTTAATAAGAATCAATTGCTCCTTTAAGTTTGTTTGCATATATCAATGACATAAATATAACTATAACAAAGAGGCATAAATTTCAAACATGATACTGAATACTTTCGGCATGTATATTTCAACACCAACTAACGGTCCTTGTTCATGTTCCATAATGCAAAGATAATGACTTTATTTTACTATTTAGATTAGTGAATAAAATCCATTCAAAACCTATGTGCCTATATAACTCTGAATAACATCATATATAATTAGCAAGAATTAGTAAAACAGTGTAGTTTACTCAGTGTTTCTTTACTTATTAAATTCTGTTTTTTACTGTTTTTTTTTTGTGCTATGTATACCATCAGATCGGGGTTTATATAAGTAGGATACAATCTATACCAACATAAAATTACCTACCTACTTGTGAGCATACAAAAGCATCTTTAGAAAAGATTTTGAACAAAGTAAAAGTGAATTTACTTACAAAAATGTCCCCTCTTTATCTCCAGATTTGATCATTGTTTCTAGCTTTTCTGCTCTATCACTTGCTTCAGGGTTTTTCTTCAGTTTTAGTTTGGAATTGATGCATGAATGAATCTAGTAGGAAGGTGTGTATTTATAGTTGAAAACAATTAATAAAAAATATGGCCTAGCTTAGGCTATAACAGGGTAGATATAAGGATGCTTTGAAGGGTGTGACGGCTGCTACAACAGGTGATAAAATAGGCTACATTTCTATTGATTGAAAGTGGTGTTGTCAAGTCTAATCTCCTTCTATAGGCTATGCACAACTATTTCCTAGTGGTGTAAATTTTGTTCAAACACATGCACTTATATGTTTCCAAATACAACTTAACCCTTAATTCTTTTGGCTATCACATGTTAGTTGAAGGGAGGTTAGGGGCTATCTTTGCTTCTGATTGAGAGGATGTGTCTCGACTGTTGTAATTTGGTTTCGAAAAGAGGTGTACAGGGTATCTTTTCATTGGTAGGGTGCACGGCTGGAAAAGGAGAAACAGATATACAACCATGTGCAAATGTCTATCAGGTTTGATCTTTATGTACTTGTGCCTTTGCTTTCATCAACACAAGCCTGGCAGGTTGATTAAACAAATGTGCAAATTTCTAGGACTTTGATTGCCATTGGTTTGGATACTTATTTGATATAAATGGTAATGTATTTAAATGAAATAGTTCCTAGACATATTGTTAGCTTCCCTACCAAAATAGTGACAACATTGAGGAATATATAAGCAAAGATTTTGTATAGTTAGAATATCTAGATATCATGCTTTCATCAGTATTGCATGGCCAGGTAAAAATAAACGTGATGTTAGGTTTTGAAAGTAAATGAAGGCTTTGTAAATACATGTATCTGCCAATCACAATCCTAGGGTAACAAATTATTTATGGTATATGTATAATATTTAGAACGTTATTAAATCTTCATTCATGCAGTGACTATACCCCCTCGGTTAACATATAATTAAGAAGTTAGCTTCATTATTAACTAAATAATTATCATTCACAACTTAGCCTAAGATGAAATTTTCCAAATCAAATTTGTTTGATTGACCTTTCTAGCTTAATACCCGGTTATTATATGGAGTGCTTAAAATCCAATTATAGAACATTATTTTTTATGGGTTTGAGTTAAGGGATAAGGAAATCAATAACTGAAACTCCCATTTCTTACTTTATTACCATCAAGTTTGATTAGTGGTCAAGGGTATTAAGATGCCATGTACAACATACGGGTTCATGTGAGCTAAGACTGGTATTCTAATGTATTTATACAAGAAAATAATAACATATTGGTGGATAAAGTAAATAATTATGGGAAAGAAAACTGATATGTTATTAAATTCAATATTTTTCAAATGTAATTTTATTTATTCAATCACATTAGTAAACAAAAATTGGGTCATTACATTATCTTAGGATAACCCAAAGAAATCTTTGAAAACAATATTATTCTGATATTATAATAGTGTCTATCAATCCACAAATAAATAGAAATTTAGTAGAACACATGCATCTCACGCTCTACATATATAGTATACAATCAAAACCGTGAGCGCTTATTGGATAATGGATTTCTAACTATGACAAGGTATGGAACCACCTTCCAATAGTGTATCTCTAGAAGGGAATACACTGGGTTCAACAAGAATATCTTGCAAACCGGCCCACACATGACCGACCACTAATTTCGCTTGAGTGTATCGAAATATTGTCACCAACAGTCGGGAGCTACCCACCGTTTCCCGAAAGGGACAGCATCGAATAGAATAAAGAAGCAAATATAATTTCTCTAGATAGTTGACAATACACCCTAATGGAAACGACCCACATAGCTATGCTGCCTGCCCGATTTTTGCCATTTCCCGGTTGTGAGGCTTGAGGCTGAACTTAACTTTCAATATAACATGTCTTAATTCACTTTGAATGCCACAATGTCAGACCCACCAGTATCACAAATCGGTTTCCCCAATACTACGTGTATAAAGCTAAGAGAAATGAAATCCTCAGCCACCAACATAGTTTAAAGAGATCAATCGCATGATCTGTTAGGCATACTCTGTCAGATACTCGTCCATACAAGTTGTCCTAGGACTGGACAAACCGAAGGTACTATCCTATAAATCCATCTTGGGAAATTTCTTCCTAGGATTAACAGAATAGCCCTTGCATAAACTCCATCTTAAATGATCTTCAATAATCTCTGACTCGTAATGTATAAATCGAATCAAATTGGAATTTAGATTCTGGACTCTTTGAAATGATAACGATAATAATGGTCCAAATTTGATAGTCGGTGAATTAACTATCAAATATAAAATAAAATAAACAGATTTGTTTCCGTTGGACCTACTAAGATTCTTTTAAACATTATTTAATTATTTATATTCCAAGTATCAATGTATCTATATGATTATTTGAAATATAAGTATTATTTAACTTATAAACATTAAGTGGTAATCTCACTCTTGAATATGTGTTTCAAAGTTGAAGACGATATTTAAGTCTGCTACTCACTTCAAACACAAACTAATACTATCTATCAAAAAATCGTGAAATCGTTCAACTTGGTCTATTTTAATTACCTCTCATACCTTGATTCGAAATCATTCTTATCTTTTAGATTCATAAGAGTTTGATATCCAAAATATTCAACAAACCAAAATTTATAAATCCATATGATTTTTCAAATCTTAAATTATTTCAAAACAATGTTGTTGTTTAGAAAACATTTATCAAGTTAACTTGATTAACTTCGATATCTAAGACCAAGGAGTTTAATCAAATAAATTTACTAAATTCCTTTCTCTTTTGAAAACTAAATTACCTTTAAACCTTACTTATTTAGAGATAAATTAAGTTGAAAATATCATCTTGGATAACTTATCGCATTTCGACTGCCCTATTTAACTGTACAACTTATCTTACCAAAATCTATTAAATAAAAATATTAATTAGTTTTTAATAAAACATTTCTACATTTAATAGTTATTTCTTAGACACTATGTCCATTAAATTAATCGAAGCAAATTAATTAAATAACCCATTTCCATTTAAACCAGTTGATTTAAATCAACTTAAAGATAATCTGATTAATTGCTTACAATTAATCTTCCCTTTTAAAATTAATTAATAATACAATTAATTTAAAATAAGCATTTTTAATTATTCTTAAACAATTATTTAACTATTAACAATTTAAATAAATTTCTGGTTTACTTTAAAAAAAATAACTTAGAAGTTCCAACGGTATATGGCAGACGATATTCAAGCTGTTAACTCAATTTACACAACAACCATGTAAATACAATTCAATATTATCAAGTGATAATATCTCAACAACATATATTTACTGATAAAATATATCAACTAATATAATAGCAGAACGGTGTTTATTTCTGCTGGAAGGGTGTTCAAACCATTCAGTCAATACAGTTTATAGAGGAACGGTGTTTATTTCCACTAATAAATGTCAACATATAATATATAATTACAATTAACGTAATTAAACACAACTGAATTAATTAAATAATTTTATTGAACAAACAATTCAGGATTTCTAAATCACGGATCAATTATAATAGCTTCTGTGTTAATTTAGTTTAACAATTAAATTTACGTTTATTATATTATATATGATTGTTATAAATAACCATATTCTATTTAGTTAATAATTTAATTAAATTAAGATTTGTAAACTGTTAATACTTGACAACTACGGTGAGTCACTTACATATACGTATTATTAATTGACTTGGTTAACATTCGTACAAAAATTCATTTGAATGTATTTTCACTTATAATCACATATACTAATATATATATATATATATATATATTATATAACTTTCGTAATCTTACTTAAACTCTCTTCTTTCTCCCTTAAACGGTGATGGGCTGAGCCCACGTAGATTAGTCCATCTAACCCTTAGGTTTAGTAATTATTTTATTCTTTTTAAAGCACCTTAATATATGTATTATATATCTATATATATTATTATTTTATATAAATTAAAACTCTTTCAATTAAAATACTTTTTTTCAAACTGGGCTGAAGCCCATGGCCCAGTATCATGTACACCTCTAATTTTGCACCCGCCCACAGTATCACATACACCACTAATTTTGCACCCTCCCTTCCTTCCTTCTGGTCCTCCCGTTCCTTCATTTCTTTTCCGGTTTTCCCCTGTTGTTTCTCCTACCCCTTTTCCCTTTTTTTTTTTTCTTTTCTTTCTACATGGCCTGGTTAGCCCTTGTTCTACTATGTAATTCGATCTACCCTTCCATATTTTTTTTCCTTTTCTCTTCTCTCTTTTGCTTTATTTCTATCTCTTATGTCCTTCTGTTTCTTGGTAATGCACCTCTATGCAATGGTGCACGTGCGCGATCAATCCGTTACTATTTTGGAAAGTTACTCACTTAACATTAGTTACTATTTTGGGCTTCCAGGTTTTTGTTCAGATTTAATCCAATATGAAAACCACTCCAATACATTCATATATATTTTTTCATAATTAAATATAAGAGAAATCAAAAAAATAGATTTTTAAAAGAAAAAGGGGTCTCACTCACAAAAATGTTCACTGTGTTGGTTACTTATCTTCTAGATTTCAACTTAAGTAAGGATTGAATCCATTAAATCAAAACATGCATTACACAACATTATTAAAAAAGATTTAAAATGGGATATAAGGGAAGTTTTACACACCTACTGCTGTACTTTGTTTCGGGTTTTCTTTCCCTGATTAATTTGGTTTGTTTCAAAACCTCTGTTCTATGAATATTAGCTTTCTGGTTCCACGTTACATGCTTTGTTTTAGTCTTCTCTTTAGTTTTTAGTTCGAATGAGTTTATGCATCATTTTAGTTAGGATCTGGTTTATATTTATAAGCAAAACAAATGATTTAAAATATGGCAACACATGTGTACCTGGGAAAAAGAAATGCTTTAGAAATGGGATAGGACATAGCCATTGTGTTGATTGAAAAAAATGAGCTATGTTTTTCATAGTTCATGTATTGGTTGATTGAAGAAAACATTGCATAGGTTCTTGCTATTCTAGTTTGATTGTAAGGCTATGGGTACTAGTTGCTCTAAATTCTACTTCCACAGATGCACAACCATGTTATATTCTGTACAACCCTTGCACTAAATGAATTAAAGAGCCATATTTGGCTTCCAAGTAATTTATACTATTAAATGGTATGACTAGAAAACATAGACTGTTTTTCTCAGCTTGTCATTCATGCTAATTTTCATTTCCAATGGCCCTAGTCTATACTCAATGCGCAACTGCTCTATGACTTGCTGCCTCGGCTTGTTTACTTCAACTTTAAGTTAGTAACAGTACAAACTCTAGGCTTTTTGATTATTTCAGATCTTTTTTTATAATAATATGTTTCCTTTTGTTTCATTTTTATTATGTTAACGTATACCACTATACACATTGGACTTATATGAAATGTACATAACCATTTAAGTTCATATTTGTCTCATGTACATTTAAGTGAACTTGTATATATATATAGGATGTTATAAGTTCTAGTTTGCTAAAATATTTCAAATTCAATGTTAACTATATTTTTGCAAGAGTTTAAACAAATATAAAAATATAAAACAAAATAACAAAGCACCACTTGTTTTTTAAACATATACATATATACATACATATATATTAAAATGATCAAAATATTTTAAGTCATTAATATACATATATACTTGGACTTTCCCCTCAATTTATTATTCTAAAATTATTTAATTTAATTTAGTAATTAAATTAATCCAAAATAAATTGTATTAGAAACTTAGTCAAAAACTGGGACGTCACAATCTACCCCCCTTAAAAGAATTTCGTCCCTGAAATTAAAGGGTAACGAAGAGATTTCACTTATATTTAAAATCCTAGTCTTAAAAGAAAACAGATACATGGGTCATCCCTTAACAATCACAAAAAACTAGACATTCAAAACATACAGGTTACCTATCAAACATTTCACATAAATCAAGCATTCAATACAAACACATTCATTAGTCCCTGACAATAAATTGGTAAGAAAATAATCTCTTACATATCAACCTCGAAGACCGAAATCAACATCAGATTAATATCAGAAAGTCATTTAACTTAACCAATTTCCAGTTAGGTACCATTTTCTTAACCCTAGTTAAATTTTAAAATTCCAGAATCCAAATTTCCAATTTTTATTCCAAAGCAATTTGAAATCACATACTTTAATTCCATTCCAAATTCAAAACGTTTGAATTTTTCAAACCATCTTGTTTTCTCAAACAATTCTCCAATTGGCTTATTTGTATATATCTTTCTTATACAAAACTAAATTTGGTTCAGTTTAACCATTTCAACCCATATAATCTTGTTTGATTATAATTACAACAATCGACGCATCCATATATAAAAATAATTCCAGAAATTATTCTTTTATAATAAAATATAATTTTGGGCAAAATTATTTCATTTACCAATCTTGATACAATATTGTGTCGAATTGTTCCACTCGAGAGTTTAGAATCACCTATCGATACAATTGTACACCCTAGATTGACCAGAATTCATAAACCTCTCAACAAACCAATCCTCACAATATAAAACAGTTTTTATATCAATTAACAATATACGCGCTCATATACATACTCTCAAACTCAACCTAGGGTATTACTAACCTCATATCTATTGAATTACGTCACATGGGCAAGGTTATTACTCAACCTTTAGCTCTGATACCAAATGTAACGACCCACAAATACGTACCATTAGAGTTGACTGAATACAACTCACTCCAACCCAAATTGCACTAAAATACGAATCATTAATGGAAAGAAGTTAAAGGATCAGAAATAGAAAGATATAAAATTAGAATAGAAGAAATAGATCGAAGATCGAACTGAGCAACAACACAGAGTCTCACAATAAATGCGGAATAAAATATAATATATAACTAATCACTTTTGAAATACATACTTTATTATCACATACATGCTTTGTAATAACCCGGAAAATACGAGCCAATTTAAAAAATTTAAACTGATTATTTCAAAGCAATTTGAACCATTGAAATAGAATATTTCAATAAATTAGTGAATTAGAAATAGTAAGTCAGTTTGAAAATTTGAATTCGAACTTTGACCGACTGTGCAGGGTGGAAAATATAACGGATTTTAGTGAGACCAAAAATATTTAAATTTGTTAGTCAATACCTTTCTAACGAATCTGAAAAATCGAAGTTTCATAACGGGAATCAAAAGTTATGGCCGAATGAATTTTCAGAAGAGTCAGTATATAGAATATATAGGCCTGGAAAATTGATATTTTTCAAACGACCTCGGAATTCGACGAAACCACTTTTGTTGGGTCCGGGATGTCAAACTATTACTAGGTTTCAAATTTCATAATTTTTCGAATCAATATGTGAGCATGGCAAAAGAAAACGCGTTTGACCAGTTTCTGTTGAATTTAATCGACTGGAAATTTGCCATTTTTCAAACGGTCTCAGAATTCGACGAAACTAGTTTTGTTAGGACCGTATCGTCAATACGAAACTAGAAAATATTTTTCTGGAATTTTTCTAGTTAGTATGTGACCCCGGTAATTTGAAATGTACGTTTAAAATTCAATATAAGGATTTAAATGTAAATTCAACGGAAACTGATTGTAACGATCAAACCAGCTTACGATACATATCCCATTGTGTTCGGAATGGGGGTAAAACGCTATGGACGACAGGCGGTAGGCCTCGTTTCGAGGTCGTATGTAAAAGTCAACCTTTTTGCAAAATTAAATAATTAAATAATAGAAAACAAAAAAAAATATTATTCCCTCCCTTTTCTTCTTCTTGGCCCCCCCGATTCATTAATCAAAAAAAAAAGGGAAAACCTAAACCTATCGCCGCCGCCCCCCTCAAGACATCGCCGCCGACGAAGACATCATCGCCGCCGCCCCCCTCAGTCCAGCCTCCTCCTCCCAGCGCCCTCACCCCGAAGACCCCGCCTTCACCTCGAACCCCTCGCGACGCAAATCGAAGCAGCCCCCCTGAAGCCTCGACGCCGACACCACCGAGCACCACCACCACGAAGCCGCCGACGCCTTCTTCTTCCCTCCCCTTCGCAGGCGACAGTAAGCATTTTAGGTTATTTAATTTTTTTTTTGTTTTGTAAAAACTGATTTTTAAAAGAATTTAAAAACTGATATTTAAAGAATATAAAAACTGATTTATAAGAATTTTAAAAACTGGTTTATAAGAATTTAAAAACCGATCTAAAAATGATTTAAAAACTAATTTCTGTTTTTTTTTTAAAGATGCAAAAACTGTTTTTTTTTAAAGATGCATAAACTGATTTTTAAAGAATATAAAAACTGATTTTAATTAGATTTATAAACTGATTTTTTTAAAGAATTTAAAAACTGATTTATAAAGAATTTAAAAACTGATTTTTAAAAGAGAATAAAAACTGATTTTATTTTAAAGGTTTAAACTTTGAAATAGAAAAAGATTTAATCTTTTAAAAGGAAAAGATTTGAACTTGCAAAAATAAAGATCATATTTTTAAAAATAGAAAAGACGGAATTTTTGTTAAGTAGAAGAGATAAGATATGATTCTTATATTTTTAAAGCAATAAAAATATAATTTTTATATCATAGGAATATTAAAAATATAATCTTTGTTTTTAGAATATGATCTTTATATATTGAATAACATAGAAAAAAATTCGATTTTTACCTATGTAGAGAATACGGGCAACGAAAGCGACAAGAAGACGAAATAGACGAAGATTTCTATAAAGGAAGAGTCGTGTTATTAGATAGCTATTGGTGAGAATTTCACACTCTTAAATTTCTTTTTATATATATATATATGTGAAAATAAGAGTGAATTGCTACATAATAATATATATATATATATATATACGCCCCCTCGTCCACAAACCATGGACGATATTTATTGGTTGAAATTGTTGTGAAAATTGATTGACGGCAAATTGTTGTTTGGGATTGTTTGTGGTTGGTATTGAATTGATTGTGGTTGAAAAATACCCGTTTGTGATTGGAAAATATTTGGTTGAAACCACATAGGATTAGTTTGTGGAAATGAAATAAATATAAACATGCTGCCTGCGTGCGAATTAGATGCATGATCCCCATTGTCAAAAACCGCGAGGTTTTAAGGTAGAGCGAGGAGCCGTACTAGGGACGGTGCCGGTGTAACTACCCTGCCGTTATGCTGCCGAAATTTTGAATAATCTTTGTGTGTTAGAATTATTTTCATATGTTGAAATTATTTGCATGCATAGAAATTAAAGCCATATATTGAAACTATGTCCATGTGTGGAAATACTCATTTGTTGAGAAGTGTGTGTAGTGGAAAGGTTCATGTGTTGAATAAAAAGATTGAACGATAAAAATTACATTTTTATTGAAACTATGAAGTGTTGAAACCATACATTGGTTGAATAAATATTTTAAATGATAAAAATATCATTTTTATCATATGTGTGATATGCTAAAGATATGCAGACGTTGAAACAAATATTTGTGATAGAAATATTATTTTTAACATGCATAGGAACTAAATAAAATAGTCATGTGTTGAAATCTACTTTAGTTCGCCAAAATTATCATCTTTGAAATGTGAAGTGTTAAAAATAACCACTGGTTCGAATAAACGTGCATGAGTTGAAATATACATTAACTAGCTAATGATATGATTTTAGCCTATGCATGGGATATTAGAATGAATGGTGTTTTTAGACCAAAGCAAGTCAAATATGAAATTGAATGGAAAATGATAAATGATAGAGATTGTATATATGTGCATGCATATCTATTGAACAGGTTAAAGCAAAAGGGGCTAGAGAAGAGGAATAAAATTTTGTGCCCGACAAATAGGTACACATTTACTGTTTTGTTTGGGTGATGATTTTATGAGCCTGTTGGCTAGCCGCTTGGCCTTTTCTGTTCTTTTTAAGATTAGAAGGACCGGGAACGCTATTTGCGATTTCCCGATGCTCCCGGTGCAGGGGAGGTTATGGCGAAATTTTCCAAAATTTTAAGGTGTTAGAAAAATATTTGAAGTGAAAACGATATAGAAATTATTGAATGAACTATATTTATACAAATATATAACCATAAATAAAATTAAAACGAAATGAGGCCGTGCAGCTCGTATTTTGAAACCGTGATTTCAAACGACTAGTACGGGAAATCCGACCATTGGATTTTCCCGAAACCTCAACCGTCGGGTTCGCCTTGGAATTATCTTTCCAACGGCACCAACTTTGTGAAGATCCGACGGTTGGATTGTCTGGAATGTTTAATTCAAAATTAGTGAAAAACAGCGCCAGAAACGATTATATTTATATATATATAAATATAATTAAATTAAATCGAATAACGATGCTGCAGTTCGTAAATTGAAATCGTAACTTCAAATGGTTAGTGTGGAAGATCCGACCGTCGGATTTTCCCAAAACTGGAACCGTTGGATTCGTTTTGAAAAGACCTTCCTAATGATGTAAAATTTGTGAAGATCCAACGGTTAGATTTTCCTATATTTGTAAAACAAAATTAGTGGAAAGCAGCGCCAGTGCATCGACACGACCTGAAACGTCGTTTAATTAAATATGGCCGTTTTAAATTAAATAAAAATGGCGATATATCGTTATTAAGTGCTATAGACGATATAGAGTGAAAATAAACCAATTTTGTTGTGTTTGCTTGATATGTGATGGTTGAATGTATTTGACGTGAAAATTATAACTAAATAACTAAAAGGTGAATGTTGAATAGTTCAACCCTGTGATTAATTGGTTTGAAAATCTAAATATACGTGGGTTATTTGAAAAGGCCGAGTTTATCTCATTTCAAATAATCGATCGACGTTGAGAAGTCGAAGAGTCGAAGACGACTGAAGACCGACGATCTCCACATTGGATGGATGGGCGCTACTGATGCTCGTGATTGGAGTAGCTACCATGAAGGAATTGAAGTAGTAGCCGTCCAAACATATTGTTGATTGTACGGATATGCGAGGAATTGGTGCCTCCGGTTTCGTTCAGACCCAGAACGGACTTGTAAATGGACTGTGTGTCTGACATTGGATTTTGTTCTGTGTTGATTGATCTCTGTTAAATATATATCTGCTTGGCGGCGGAGAATTTATTCTCTTGCTTAATGCCCTTCTCTGAGACGTACGAGCTCAAAGGTTATGTATTGACAGAAATCAGTCGCATGGAGTGGATTGCCTGTGTGGCACGCCTAAGTGGCATATGATCAAGGCTTCTGTTGCAAAGCAAAGTCTTGTGGTTGATGATCCAAGCATGGTCTGTGTGACGTAGCTTGGTGTATAACGTGAATTCGTGAGCCTCACACCTCGGTATGAGTCAAAAACGGGAGACGGACCGCTGGGAGTGCACGACGTTTCTTTCTAGCTATGGTGGTGTCAGTGACCTACCAGCCCTGACATTATATATACTTTTCACCTGTGTGGTTGTTGGAATGCGAGGCGCCTCGATTATAGGTCTGTAAGGACCGGGAAACGTGTGTTCAGGAATTGCCAATCCTCAAAAGTAAGAGAGGACCGGCCCAGCCGATTCCAAGGATCATAGTGGGGTCCTGGGACATTTGCTAGAGTGTCTCGAACGGAGAGGAGCTTGCCCCTTGCCTCGACTCATGAAGGAATCCAATTTCCAATACGAAATTTGCGGATGTGATTGTATTACTAGTATGGTGACATAGTAGATGGTAGCTATGCCGCCTATGATTGATATTTATGATTGAATTTGCTTTTGAAACATATAGGAAATAGTAATAATATCAAACACTTTGTTTTATCTGTATGAAGCATCTTTGGCCATTATAAGGTAAAAACTCTATCCTCCGGCTTGCGTTGCATTGTGTGATGGGATCTGAGTCTTATAATGGCTTCATTTTATAAAAAGCATTGCGTTGATTTAATCATTTACTTTATTTCATGCACGAGCACTCATTGGAGTAAACCCGTTCCGCGAAAGTGGCGTGGTCCTTTGATTTGCCTTATTATTGTTGTTAATAAGTTGAATGGATTTCTCATACCAGTCCCATGACTGACTCGTAGTTTGTTTCACCTTGCAAACTCGGGTGCCCTTATTTTCACACGGGCAACCTAGTTACAGGTTTCTGACGCACCTTTTGGCTCATGGCGAGGCTTGACTACACCGTGCTGACTTGGATTTTCTCCGCCATTATTGTATCTATATTATGATTCCGCCACGGGCGATGTAGACTGATATTCCTTTTGTGTACTCTTTATGTATGATTCCGCCATAGGCGATGGTGACTGATTATGTATCATTATGCACTAAGTTGTATCCTGTACTGTGCTTCTCTGATGTGATGTTATCTATATGATTCCGCTGTCATATGTGTGTAAATTATTCTATTTTCTGTTTATGCTATTATCTGTGATCTGCTAATGATGATTAATGTGTTATATTCCAGTGATTATCCTTAACACCGTGTCACGGGGTTTTGGGATCGTCACAGCTGGTATCAGAGCTTTGGTTAACCTTAGTTCTGGAGTCTAACACATTAAACACTTCGTCAAAATAGAATCAGTAGTATTCTAAGGCGAGTCGCTCATTAGAGATAGGACTAGTAAAGTCCTAGAATGAGCGAAGCAGAATAGCAAAAACAATTGATCAGTCCATCGTTATCTTTCCGTAGGAATTTCTGCTTAACTATGCAATAGACTATTATTTCTGTTAACTGACTTTTTTCGTTACTTATACAGAATTTGACAAATGGCTACCAGAGGAGCCGCCACTAGAGGAGGCCGTGCCGGCCTCGGCCGAGGAAGGGGAGAAATCCCAGCTCAAGAAGGACCTTTGATACAACCTCCGGCAGCTCAATACTTCGAGCTCGATCGTGTAGCTAAGAGATATAAGAACTTAGGAGGCAAGACCTTCTCGGGAACTGGCACAGTGATAGAGGCCCTTGCATGGCTCAAAACATGCGAGAAAATTCTTGAAGGCCTAAGGCTAGGAGACGAAGACAAAGCTATTATGGGCGCCTGGCTTATGCATGAACAAGCCGAATTATGGTGGGAATCTCTTACCGCCAGGAATAGAGAAGCTGGAAGAACATGGGATGGATTCAAAGAACTCTTCAAGGAGAAATATGTCCCAGAACAAGCTCTAGAAAGAATGCACGATGACTTCGCCAATCTCCAGCAAGGGGATCTTTCCGTGCAAGATTATCTGAACAAATTTACAATGCTGTCGCCCTATGCTCCAGAACTTGTTGCTACCGCGAAATCCAAAAATAAGAGGTTTATCTTTGGACTAAGACGACAATATCATGATAGAGCCATGGCCCATGTCAAGCTGGATTTCAACGAGCTAGTGGAAATGACATGCAACTATGAAGACCTTGATCAAAGGCATCTGGATCAGGATCGCGCTAGAAGCCAAGCAGGAAACAAGCGCAAGCCTACTGTAAATCAGGGCGAGTCAAGCCAAGCAGCATCTTCAAAGCCTCAGACTGGCAAGCCGCCAAGAGGAAGTTGCTTTAATTGTGGTAAGCCGGGGCACTACTCAAACGTCTGCACAGCTCCGAAGAGGCAGAAAACAAATTCTCAAGGCTCGAGCCAAGGCTCTCAGAACCCTCGCTCGTGCTTCAACTGTCGTAAGACCGACCATCTGGTCAAAGACTGTCCTTTGCTAAAGAAAGCTACTGTAGCTCATGTCTATGACGGGTCTAGCCCGCCAGCTGCTTCCGATGGAGCAGGTAAACCCGATGTTTTGGGAGGTACCCTTACAATTAAAAATATTCCTGTTTCTGTATTATTTGACACAGGTGCATCGCGTAGTTTTATTGCTAAAAACACAGTGCACAAACTAAAGTTAAAACAGCGAAAGCTTAAAGAATCGGTTGAAGTTCATAACCCGATAGGGGGTCCTATTACTCTCGGTTCATATTGTAAAGTACCTATTTCTTTTTCTCGATACAAGTTTCCTTTTGATTTAATCGTTATGGATTTTCCCGAATTCGATATTATTCTCGGGCTAGATTGGTTAACGAAATTTGAAGCTGAAGTGAAGTGTGCGGAAAGAATCGTTAAAATTCGAACGAAGCTTGGACATATATATATATTCCCTGTCATGGTTCGAATCCGAATAGAGAAGAATTTTGGTCAGCATTAGAACTTATCCCCACTTCCATAGAAAAGATTCCGATTGTTAGCAACTATGCGGATGTGTTTGAAGAAGTTGAAAACTTACCTCCGCAAAGAGAAATAGAATTCCGAATCGATTTAATCCCTAATGCCAGACCCGTGGTACATCCAATCCGTAGAATGACTCCGAAAGAAAAAGAAGAATTAGGCGATCAAACTCGTCAACTGTTGTGGAAAGGTCTAATCAGACCGAGTTTTTCCAATTGGGGTGCAGCTGTTGTGTTTGTCCCGAAGTCAGACGGTACTCTTAGATTATGTGTTGATTACCGAGACCTCAACAAACAGACGCTTAAAAACAAATATCCACTGCCCCGCATTGATGATTTGCTAGACCAATTGAATGGGGCGAAAGTATTTTCCAGAATGGACCTAGCTACAGGTTTTCATCAATTGAGAATAGCAGAAGAGTGTGTTCCTTTGACCGCTTTCAGAGGTCCAGACATATTTTATGAATGGTTAGTAATGCCGTTTGGCCTTTGCAACGCTCCAGCATACTTTGTCGATCTAATGAATAGAGTGTTCAGGGGAGTTCTGAATAAATTTGTCCTCGTATTTATCGATGATATCTTAATCTACTCCAAATCAAAACCCGAGCATGAAAAACACTTAGAACAAGTATTGGAGATTCTAAGGAAGAACGTCTTCAAAGCCAAATTCTCTAAATGTGTCTTCTGGCAAGAAGAAGTTAAATTTCTTGGCCATGTCGTGTCAGAGAAAGGAATTTCTGTTGACCCAAGCAAAATAACAGCGATTCAAGACTGGAAACAACCCACTACTCCCACAGAAGTTAGAAGTTTTATGGGGTTGGCTAGTTATTATCGAAAGTTCATTAAGGATTTTTCGAAGATATCCGGTCCGTTAACGAAGCTCACAAAGAAACATGAGAAGTTTAAGTGGACTTCCGACTGTGAAGAAGCTTTCCAGGAATTGAAATCGAAGTTGACCACCGCTCCAGTGTTAACTATTATTGATGGCAATCAGGATTTAACGGTTTGGACAGATGCTTCTGTTAGAGGTCTTGGTGCAGTGTTAATGCAGAAAGGCCAAGTAGTCGCTTATGCAAGCCGCCAATTGAAACCGCATGAGAAGAATTATGTGACTCATGATCTTGAGTTGCTAGCCATCGTATTTGCCTTGAAAATCTGGAGGCATTACTTATCGGGCGAGAAATTTATACTGTACACAGATCACCAATGATTGAAGTATTTATATACCCAGAAAGATCTGAATCTGAGACAGCAGCGTTGGCTAGAATTTCTTGCAGCGTATGATCTTGATATCCTGTATACGCCGGGGAAAGCTAACGTAGTAGCGGATGCGCTTAGTAGAAAGACCGCAATCGTTGCCCATCTTATAATTACACCTGGATTGATTCATAGGATTTCAGCCCTTCAGAAAGTCGATGAATTCATTCAGAGAATCAGTAAGAGAATCAAGGGAGGTGAAACCACGAGTTTCCGTATTGACAATAAGGGGGTTCTCAGGTTAAATAACAGGATTTGCATCCCAAATATTCCAGGCCTTCGAAGAGAAGTGATGGACGAATGCCATAAATCCAAATTTTGCATCCATCCTGGGGTGAGTAAAATGTACAATGATATCAAACGCACTTTCTGGTGGAAGGCAATGAAAAGAGATATTTCTTTGTATGTTAGCAGATGCCCTACTTGTCAATTGGTCAAGAGTGACCAACAAAAGCTAGCTGGATTGTTGCAACCGTTGGAAGTCCCAGGTTGGAAATGGGAACAGATTTCCATGGATTTCATAGATGGTTTGCCGCGAACCAAGAAAGGTAATGACAGTATTTGGGTAATCGTAGATCGCTTCACGAAGACTACCCATTTTATACCTGTCAGGTCCAATAGAACTGCCCAAAGTCTAGCACAGATATATTTCAAAGAAATTGTTAAGCTGCATGGAATTCCCATCAGCATAGTCAGTGATAGAGATCCCCTATTTACTAGCAAATTCTGGGAGGCTTTCCAGACAGAATTGGGAACAAAACTGAATATGAGCACCGCTTATCACCCCCAAACAGATGGCCAAACTGAGCGGGTGAATAGAATTCTGGAAGATTTATTGCGGGCTTGTATAATCGATTTTGGTGGGTCATGGGAAGATCATTTGCACTTGGAAGAATTCTCATATAACAATAGCTATCAAGCAAGTTTGAGAATGTCACCATTTGAAGCCTTATATGGCAGACCCTGCAGATCTCCAGCATGTTGGGTAGAACCTGGCAACAGACTTGTACTAGGACCCGATATGATTAGGGAAGCATCTGATAAAGTGGACTTCATCAAGAAGCGATTGAAAACCGCCCAAAGCCGACAGAAAAGTTACGCAGACTCTAGGAGGAGAGATTTGACATTTGCTGTTGGTGATCATGTTTATTTAAAGGTTTCTCCGATGAGAGGAGTAATCAGATTTGGTAAGACTGGGAAGTTGGCACCGAGATTTATTGGTCCCTTTCCTATACTTGAGCGAATTGGAACTCTTGCTTATAGGGTTCAATTGCCAGACTGGTTGCCTGGAGTGCACAATGTATTTCACGTATCTCAACTTAGGAGACATGTGCATGATCCGGATCTTGTTGTAGAAGAAGCAGCGCAACAGGATGTGGAGATAACTCCAGAATTAGCACTCAAAAGAGATCCATTAAAAATTGTTGGCAAAGAAACTAGAGAACTCAGAAGCAAAAAGGTTCATTTAGTTAAAGTGCAGTGGAGCAGTGATCCTAGAGACTATACTTGGGAAACTGAGGAAAGCATTAAGCAAGCTTATCCCAAATGCAGAGTGGATATCTCTGACTAACTCCGGTGCAAGGTACCTTTACCATACTTAGCATTTACATTTTATTTCCTACTTTACTGTTGTTTCCTTTTCGAGGACGAAAAGTTTTAAGTAGGGGAGATTGTAATAACCCGGAAAATACGAGCCAATTTAAAATTTTTAAATTGATTATTTCAAAGCAATTTGAACCATTGAAATAGAATATTTCAATAAATTAGTGAATTAGAAATAGTAAGTCAGTTTGAAAATTTGAATTCGAACTTTGACTGACTGTGCAGGGTGGAAAATATAACGGATTTTAGTGAGACCAAAAATATTTAAATCTGTTAGTCAATACCTTTCTAACGAATCTGAAAAATCGAAGTTTCATAACGGGAATCAAAAGTTATGGCCGAATGAATTTTCAGAAGAGTCGGTATATAGAATATATAGGCCTGGAAAATTGATATTTTTCAAACGACCTCGGAATTCGACGAAACCACTTTTGTTGGGTCCGGGATGTCAAACTATTGCTAGGTTTCAAATTTCATAATTTTTCGAATCAATATGTGAGCGTGGCAAAAGAAAACGCGTTTGACCAGTTTCTGTTGAATTTAATCGACTGGAAATTGGCCATTTTTCAAACGGTCTCAGAATTCGACGAAACTAGTTTTGTTAGGACCGTATCGTCAAAACGTCAATACGAAACTAGAAAATATTTTTCTGGAATTTTTCTAGTTAGTATGTGACCCCGGTAATTTGAAATGTACGTTTAAAATTCAATATTAGGATTTAAATGTAAATTCAACGGAAACTGATTGTAACGATCAAACCAGCTTACGATACATATCCCATTGTGTTCGGAATGGGGGTAAAACGCTATGGACGACAGGCGGTAGGCCTCGTTTCGAGGTCGTATGTAAAAGTCAACCTTTTTGCAAAATTAAATAATTAAATAATAGAAAAAAATATATATATATTATTCCCTCCCTTTTCTTCTTCTTGGCCCACCCCCCCCCCCCCCCCCGATTCATTAATCAGAAAAAAAAGGGAAAACCTAAACCTATCGCCGCCGCCCCCCTCAAGACATCGCCGCCGACGAAGACATCATCGCCGCCGCCCCCCTCAGTCCAGCCTCCTCCTCCCAGCGCCCTCACCCCGAAGACCCCGCCTTCACCTCGAACCCCTCGCGACGCAAATCGAAGCAGCCCCCCCCTGAAGCCTCGACGCCGACACCACCGAGCACCACCACCACGAAGTCGCCGACGCCTTCTTCTTCCCTCCCCTTCGCAGGCGACGGTAAGCATTTTAGGTTATTTAATTTTTTTTTTTTTTGTAAAAACTGATTTTTAAAAGAATTTAAAAACTGATTTTTAAAGAATATAAAAACTGATTTATAATAATTATAAAAACTGATTTATAAGAATTTAAAAACCGATTTAAAAATGATTTAAAAACTAATTTCTGTTTTTTTTTAAAAGATGCAAAAACTGTTTTTTTTAAAGATGCATAAACTGATTTTTAAAGAATATAAAAACTGATTTTAATTAGATTTATAAACTGATTTTTTTAAAGAATTTAAAAACTGATTTATAAAGAATTTAAAAACTGATTTTTAAAAGAGAATAAAAACTGATTTTATTTTAAAGGTTTAAACTTTGAAATAGAAAAAGGTTTAATCTTTTAAAAGGAAAAGATTTGAACTTGCAAAAATAAAGATCATATTTTTAAAAATAGAAAAGACGGAATTTTTGTTAAGTAGAAGAGATAAGATATGATTCTTATATTTTTAAAGCAATAAAAATATAATTTTTATATCATAGGAATATTAAAAATATAATCTTTGTTTTTAGAATATGATCTTTATATACTGAATAACATAGAAAAAAATTCGATTTTTACCTATGTAGAGAATACGGGCAACGAAAGCGACAAGAAGACGAAATAGACGAAGATTTCTATAAAGGAAGAGTCGTGTTATTAGATAGCTATTGGTGAGAATTTCACACTCTTAAATTTCTTTTTATATATATATATATGTGAAAATAAGAGTGAATTGCTACATAATAATATATATATATATATATATACGCCCCCTCGTCCACAAACCATGGACGATATTTATTGGTTGAAATTGTTGTGAAAATTGATTGACGGCAAATTGTTGTTTGGGATTGTTTGTGGTTGGTATTGAATTGATTGTGGTTGAAAAATACCCGTTTGTGATTGGAAAATATTTGGTTGAAACCACATAGGATTAGTTTGTGGAAATGAAATAAATATAAACATGCTGCCTGCGTGCGAATTAGATGCATGATCCCCATTGTCAAAAACCGCGAGGTTTTAAGGTAGAGCGAGGAGCCGTACTAGGGACGGTGCCGGTGTAACTACCCTGCCGTTATGCTGCCGAAATTTTGAATAATCTTTGTGTGTTAGAATTATTTTCATATGTTGAAATTATTTGCATGCATAGAAATTAAAGCCATATATTGAAACTATGTCCATGTGTGGAAATACTCATTTGTTGAGAAGTGTGTGTAGTGGAAAGGTTCATGTGTTGAATAAAAAGATTGAACGATAAAAATTACATTTTTATTGAAACTATGAAGTGTTGAAACCATACATTGGTTGAATAAATATTTTAAATGATAAAAATATCATTTTTATCATATGTGTGATATGCTAAAGATATGCAGACGTTGAAACAAATATTTGTGATAGAAATATTATTTTTAACATGCATAGGAACTAAATAAAATAGTCATGTGTTGAAATCTACTTTAGTTCGCCAAAATTATCATCTTTGAAATGTGAAGTGTTAAAAATAACCACTGGTTCGAATAAACGTGCATGAGTTGAAATATACATTAACTAGCTAATGATATGATTTTAGCCTATGCATGGGATATTAGAATGAATGGTGTTTTTAGACCAAAGCAAGTCAAATATGAAATTGAATGGAAAATGATAAATGTTAGAGATTGTATATATGTGCATGCATATCTATTGAACAGGTTAAAGCAAAAGGGGCTAGAGAAGAGGAATAAAATTTTGTGCCCGACAAATAGGTACACATTTACTGTTTTGTTTGGGTGATGATTTTATGAGCCTGTTGGCTAGCCGCTTGGCTTTTTCTTTTTCTTTTTCTTTTTGAGATTAGAAGGACCGGGAACGCTATTTGCGATTTCCCGATGCTCCCGGTGCAGGGGAGGTTATGGCGAAATTTTCCAAAATTTTAAGGTGTTAGAAAAATATTTGAAGTGAAAACGATATAGAAATTATTGAATGAACTATATTTATATAAATATATAACTATAAATAAAATTAAAACGAAACGAGGCCGTGCAGTTCGTATTTTGAAACCGTGATTTCAAACGACTAGTACGGGAAATCCGACCATTGGATTTTCCCGAAACCTCAACCGTCGGGTTCGCCTTGGAATTATCTTTCCAACGGCACCAACTTTGTGAAGATCCGACGGTTGGATTGTCTGGAATGTTTAATTCAAAATTAGTGAAAAACAATGCCAGAAACGATTATATTTATATATATAAATATAATTAAATTAAATCGAATAACGACGCTGCAGTTCGTAAATTGAAATCGTAACTTCAAATGGTTAGTGTGGAAGATCCGACCGTCGGATTTTCCCAAAACTGGAACCGTTGGATTCGTTTTGAAAAGACCTTCCTAATGATGTAAAATTTGTGAAGATCCAACGGTTAGATTTTCCTATATGTGTAAAACAAAATTAGTGGAAAGCAGCGCCAGTGCATCGACACGACCTGAAACGTCATTTAATTAAATATGGCCGTTTTAAATTAAATAAAAATGGCGATATATCGTTATTAAGTGCTATAGACGATATAGAGTGAAAATAAACCAATTTTGTTGTGTTTGCTTGATATGTGATGGTTGAATGTATTTGACGTGAAAATTATAACTAAATAACTGAAAGGTGAATGTTGAATAGTTCAACCCTGTGATTAATTGGTTTGCAAATCTAAATATACGTGGGTTATTTGAAAAGGCCGAGTTGATCTCATTTCAAATAATCGATCGACGTTGAGAAGTCGAAGAGTCGAAGACGACTGAAGACCGACGATCTCCACATTGGATGGATGGGCGCTACTGATGCTCGCGATTGGAGTAGCTACCATGAAGGAATTGAAGTAGTAGCCGTCCAAACATATTGTTGATTGTACGGATATGCGAGGAATTGATGCCTCCGGTTTCGTTCAGACCCAGAACGGACTTGTAAATGGACTGTGTGTCTGACATTGGATTTTGTTCTGTGTTGATTGATCTCTGTTAAATATATATCTGCTTGGCGGCGGAGAATTTATTCTCTTGCTTAACGCCCTTCTCTGAGACGTACGAGCTCAGAGGTTATGTATTGACAGAAATCAGTCGCATGGAGTGGATTGCCTGTGTGGCACGCCTAAGTGGCATATGATCAAGGCTTCTGTTGCAAAGCAAAGTCTTGTGGTTGATGATCCAAGCATGGTCTGTGTGACGTAGCTTGGTGTATAACGTGAATTCGTGAGCCTCACACCTCGGTATGAGTCAAAAACGGGAGACGGACCGCTGGGAGTGCACGACGTTTCTTTCTAGCTATGGTGGTGTCAGTGACCTACCAGCCCTGACATTATATATACTTTTCACCTGTGTGGTTGTTGGAATGCGAGGCGCCTCGATTATAGGTCTGTAAGGACCGGGAAACGTGTGTTCAGGAATTGCCAATCCTCAAAAGTAAGAGAGGACCGGCCCAGCCGATTCCAAGGATCATAGTGGGGTCCTGGGACATTTGCTAGAGTGTCTCGAACGGAGAGGAGCTTGCCCCTTGCCTCGACTCATGAAGGAATCCAATTTCCAATACGAAATTTGCGGATGTGATTGTATTACTAGTATGGTGACATAGTAGATGGTAGCTATGCCGCCTATGATTGATATTTATGATTGAATTTGCTTTTGAAACATATAGGCACTAGTAATAATATCAAACACTTTGTTTTATCCGTATGAAGCATCTTTGGCCATTATAAGGTGAAAACTCTATCCTCCGGCTTGCGTTGCATTGTGTGATGGGACCTGAGTCTTATAATGGCTTCATTTTATAAAAAGCATTGCGTTGATTTAATCATTTACTTTATTTCATGCACGAGCACTCATTGGAGTAAACCCGTTCCGCGAAAGTGGCGTGGTCCTTTGATTTGCCTTATTATTGTTGTTAATAAGTTGAATGGATTTCTCATACCAGTCCCATGACTGACTCGTAGTTTGTTTCACCTTGCAAACTCGGGTGCCCTTATTTTCACACGGGCAGCCTAGTTACAGGTTTCTGACGCACCTTTTGGCTCATGGCGAGGCTTGACTACACCGTGCTGACTTGGATTTTCTCCGCCATTATTGTATCTATATTATGATTCCGCCACGGGCGATGTAGACTGATATTCCTTTTGTGTACTCTTTATGTATGATTCCGCCACAGGCGATGGTGACTGATTATGTATCATTATGCACTAAGTTGTATCCTGTACTGTGCTTCTCTGATGTGATGTTATCTATATGATTCCGCTGTCATATGTGTGTAAATTATTCTATTTTCTGTTTATGCTATTATCTGTGATCTGCTAATGATGATTAATGTGTTATATTCCAATGATTATCCTTAACACCGTGTCACGGGGTTTTGGGATCGTCACATGCTTCATCTGAGTACATCACATATACATTACAGCGGAAATAAATTCTAAATATCTAATGTTGAAGTCTCCTGCTCTAAGCTCCTCTTGATAAATCTATAATATCCTGAACTATTGGACCCATACAAATTTGGGCACCCAAGAGTTCGGGAAAAACATAGAAAATAAACTCAGGGTTAGTCATGGGATTGGTGTGAGTAAACGATTTTTAAAACAACTTGATTTTCCCTTTCAAAGACCTTTTGAAAGAAAAGATAATCGTAAGATCGATCCACACATAAACACAAATGGTTTTTACCTGTAAAGAACCAAGGATTTTCGACCACAAAAATCGACACAAATACGTCTCTGGTATAACATGTCGGCCATTCTAGAATCGGAAATACCGGATCATTAATAGAAAGAAGTTAGAGGGTGAGAAATAGAAAGATAGAAAATTAGAACAGAAGAGATAAGACAGAAAATTATACAGAATCAGAGCAACACGAATCTCACTGCGAAATGAAAAAAATATAATATATAGCATCATTTGTAAACACAAATTGGTATCAGTACTTACATATATCATCAGGGTACACCACATATACAATACATCGGAATAAAACTCTATACATCTAACATCGAAGCCTCATGCTCCAAGCTCCTTCCACGATATCTGTAAAATCCTGAACTACTTGACTGCCGGTACAAATTTGGCACCCAAGAGTTTAGGGAAAACACAGAAAAGTAAGCTCTGGGTCAGTCATGGGACTGGTGTGAGTAAACGATTTTAAACAGCTTATTTAATATGGAAAAATTCTTTTAAAAGAAAAGATAATCGTAAGACCGATCCACACATAAACACGGATGCTTTTTACCTTATGATAACCCAAAACATTTTGAAACCACATTATTCTGATATTATGATAATGATTAGGTGTAATAACTTGGAAAATCCGAACCAATTTAAAATTTTTATTTTGGCAATTTTAATGAATTTTGAATATTTAAAATGAATTAATTTAAATAATAACGACGAGAAATTTATTTTGAATAGAATTAGAATGTATATATTTATTTGAATCGACGTAGAATATAAATATTTTGTTTTAAAATATAAAAGGGATTGAAAATGGCGCGGCAGCTCGAAAATTCGATTTCAAATTCAAATTTCAAATGAATGTACAAGATTCAAAATAAACCGGATTTTAGCGAAACAATAAATATTAGAATCTATTTGAGAATATCTTTCCAACGAATCCAAAAAATTGAAATTTCATAGCGGGGATAAAAATTATGCTTAGTTGAAAATTCAGAATAGTCGTTATTGAGTTTTGGCCCTTAAAAATGGAAATTTTGCAAATGACCTCCGTTTTTGACGAAACCACTTTTGTTGGATCCAGGATGTCTTTTTATTGCTAGATTCCAAAAATTCATAATTTTTGAAATCAATATGTGAGCATGGAAAAGGAAAACGTGTTTTGACAGTTTCAATCAATTTGGATCGACCAGAAAATGGCCATTTTTCAAACGATCTCCAAATTTGATGGAATTAGTTTTATTAGGACCGTAGCGTCAATACGAAGCTAGAAAATGTTTTTCAGGTACTTTTAGAGTCTGTATGTGACCCCAGAAAATTGAAATGTGCGTTCAAATTCAATATATAGATTTATAATTTGATTTTGATGGAAATCGATCGAAACAACCAAACTGGGTTATGAAACACATCCCATAGTGTTCAGAATAGGGGTATTATGCTAGGGACAACAGTCGGTGGGTCTCGTTTGGAGGTCGAAATAAAAAATTACTTTTTGGAATAAAATATAAATTAAATAAATATTTATATACACTTGGTCAACTACCTCACCCCTCTTTCTCTCTCCATTATCGATCGGAAGAAGAAAAAAAGAAAAAAAAACCAACGCAAATCCCGTCGCACCCTACCCCCGCCACTGTCGAAGTCGCGACGCCCACCCATGTCGTTGTTGATCGGAAACGCCCCCTTCCCCTCTTTCACCCAATTCGAGTTCCCCCAAGGCGCCTTCCCCCTTTGAAACTAGCCCCGCAGCCTCCTCCGGCCGAAACCGCCACTGCCGTGGGCCCCAACGCCCCATCACCGGCTCCATACCCCGCTGCACCATCTCAAACCCGGCGAGAGCCCCTCCTCTCTCCCCAAATTTCACCATAAGTATTCTTTCCTTTTTTTCTATGTAAATTCATGCGACAAAAATTAGGTTTTAATGTTAATAAAAATTAGGTCTTTAATGTAGATAAAGATTAGAATTTTATAAACAAAAAGATTTAATTTTTATAAATGAAAAGCTATGATTTTAGTTTAGAAAGAGTATGATTTTTAGCTACCTAAAGATTAGTTTTTTAGCTACATAAAGTTATCATTTTTATGAACCTAAAAATGTGATTTTTATGAGAATAAAAAGGTACGATTTTTAGTTATGTAAAAATATGATCTTTGTTTGTTTAAAAATATGATTCTTGCAAATATGGTTTTGTTATAAAAATTAGATTTTTATATATGAAGTAGCGAAGTAAAGATTAGAGTTTTATCTTTGTAAAGGTTAGATTTTTATGTAAGTAGAAATTAGATTTTTAAAACTTTAAAGAATACTTTTTGGTTTAGAAAGATTATATTATTAATATGAAAAATATTTGATTTTTTTAACATAAAAAGATTAGATTTTTAGTTATGTAAAAATAGGATTTTTATCGTATAAAGGAAATATTTTTAGTAAGTTAAGAATATGATTTTTAACTAGAGTACGACATGAAAATATTTTTAGAAAGATAAAAATAGGATTTTTAGCCTAAGTATACTATTAATAAAATAGTCATGTTATGGAATAACTTTTAATTCGATAAAAATATGATTTTCAGATGATATATGCGGAAAAAAAAACACGGCAAAGATTTTCTATATATGAATAGTCACGAGGGGGCAAGGGGTCGCGGTGCTCAATAGAAGAGGAGGAAGTTGCGGATGAGGTGAGGATGGAAGAAGGAGGGAGGCGGCGGCAAAAAAGGGGGGGGGGGGCTGTCTCGCGCGGCGGTCGGCTAGGCGGAGGGGGGGTGCGAACAGGGGGAAGTGGCGGTTGCTGATGAGGGCGCGAGAAGGGGGTCCCACGCCTGAGGCGGCGCGGTGGGTGACGCGCCCTCCTGGAGGCGTGGTGATGCCCCAAGGCGGCGTCGCGATGACGATTGGGGGGGGGGGTGGCGTCGCGATGTTTTTTTTTCCTTCTGAAAATTATTGGATCAAAAAATAAGGGGGGGAAGAGTATAAGGGAAAGGAGAGAGGAGTATTATATTTTTTTGTATTTAATTAATTATTTAATCCCAAAAGGTTGACTTTTACATACGACCTCTAAACGATGCCCACCGCCTGTCATCCATAGCGTTTTACCCCCATTCCGAACACAATGGGATATGTATCGTAGGCTGATTTGATCGTTTCGATCAGTTTTCGTCAAAATCAACATATAACTCTATATATTGAATTTGAACGCGCATTTCAATTTACCAGGGTCGCATACTAACTTGAAAAATTCCATAAAAATATTTTTTGGCTTCGTATTGACGATACGGTCCTAAAAAAACTAGTTTCATCGAATTCTGAGACCGTTAGAAAAATGGCCAATTTCCAGTCGATTAAAATCAACTAAAACTGGTCAAATGCGTTTTCCTTTGCCACACTCACATATTGATTCGAAAAATTATGAAATTTGGAATCTAGCAATAATTTGACATCACAGATCCAACAAAAGTGGTTTCGTCGAAATCCGAGGTCGTTTGCAAAATTCCCATTTTTAAGGGCCTGAATTTCATAGCGACTATTCAGAATTTTCAACTGGACATATCTTTTGATTGCCGCTATGAAATTTCGATTTTTCAGATTCGTTGGAAAGATATTCCCAATTAGATCCTATTATTTTTTGTTTCACTAAAATCCGGATTGTTTTGCACCCAGTACATTCAATTGAAGTTTGAAATCGAATTATCGAACTACCGCGCCATTTTCAATTCTATTTATAATTATATATAATTATTTATATTCTAACGACGACGTATATAATATATACGTTCTAAATATATTCAAAATAAATTTCTCGTCGATATTATTTAAAATAATCTATTTTAAATATTCAAAATTCACTAAAATTGCCAAAATAAAATTTTTAAACTGACCCAGATTTTCCGGGTAATTACAATCTCCCCCACTTAAAACTTTTCGTCCCCGAAAAGGAACAAAGTCGAAAGTGGTTTGATTAATCAACTCTACATTCGATCTGGCTTCCATTCTCCAACTTTTCAGTTTCTGAGAATTTTCAAATTTTCAAAAATTTGGCTAACACCCTAAATTTTCGAAAAATTTCGCCATAACCTCCCCTGCACCGGGAGCCACGGAAAAATCCCGAAATTGCGATACAGGCCTTCTGATCTCAAAAAGAAAAAGAAAAAGCCAAGCGGCTAGCCAATAGGCACATAAAATCATCATCACCCAAACAAAACAGTAAATTATAGTAAACATGTACCTATTTGTCGGGCAAACAAATTTTATTCTCCGGCTCTAGCCTCCTTGCTATGACCTGTTCAATGTAAGTATATGTATATGCAAGCAAATGCAACCAATTTTCAATACAATTTAATATTCGGTTCAATTAGGCTAAATGTTTCAAAATTGTCAAACAAATAAACAAACAACACAAACATCAATCAATTAGTGAATTAACGTTTCAAATTCATAATTTTTGATATATATACAAAAATCACATTTTTGATGCCAATTCACAACAAAGTGTTCTAGCTATATTAGTTTTGGTTCTCACACCAGTCTAATGGAAATATATAGATATAACACCTTCGAAACATGAACACAAATATTGATGATGCCATGGTCATTATCAACATCATCTCCGGGCGACTAGAGTGTGATTCTATATCTACCTAACATATTAAAACTTCGAATATACGTTCATGACGCGTATATGCAAAACCTTTATATACTAGATTGTCCAAATTCAAAGTAAATAAATATTCAAATACGTATAAAAAAATTTAAATTTTCAAAACAAAATTGTTTTCATTTGAGAAATATACTCTTCACACTCATTCTAGGATACTACTGATCCTATCTCTAACGAGTCTTTCTAATTGGATATTACTAATCCAATATCTGATGAATTCTTTCGTATGGTTCTAATGTGTCTTGTTCTCGAGCTCTGTAAACCAAAGCCTGATACCAAATGTGACGGCCGGGAATTCCGCTCGATCTGAATCAGTCGTTAAACCGATCTAGACCGTTCGAAACCCCTGATCGTTTTGAGAACAGGACAAATCAGAACTCACACAGAAGAACATTTCATTGCTATTACAACAATTCCATCAGAATACAAGAATATACAGAGTATAAATGAATAAATTTCATTCGATAAATATCAGAGATTACAATAAATTACATAGCAGCGGAAAATAATACAAAGCACAACTGAAGGTGATATACGGATACAGAGCTTTCCGGATATCATTCCAGCTGTAAACCAGGATCCTGTGAATATAAATCTACAAAACCAAAACTACTATATGCCCGTGCGGAAAATAGGGGCACCCAGAGTTTAGGTTAAAACAATAAACTCCAGGTCAATCATGTGACTGGTATGAGAACTAAAACAGTTATTTAAAGCTTTACTTTAAAAGAGAGTAATTCAAGGGACCGCGCCGTATAACAGGAACGGGTTTCCTCCCAAGAATACCAGTGCATAGAAAAGACAACGCAATGCTTTTTCGAAAAATGAAGCTATTATAAGACCCAGGTCCCATCACACAATGCAACGCAAGCCGGAGGATAGGGTTTTCCCTTATAATAGCCAAACATGCTTGGTACGTTTAAAACAAATCATTTGATACTATAATAAGTGTATAGTGTCAAAACAATTTCAATCATAAATATCAATCATAGGCGGCATGGGTACCATATATCATGTCGCCATACTAGTTCTACAATTAAAACCGCAATACACGTATTGGAAATTGGATTTCCGTCATGAGTCGAGGCAAGGGGCAAGCTCCTCTCCGCGCTCGAGACACTCTAGGAAATGTCTCAGGACTACACACCCTAGGCAATCCTGGATCTTCAGGGCCGGTCCTCACTTACGTTAGAGGATTAGTATTCCTGAACACACGTTTCCCGGTCCTTACAGACCTATAATCGAGGCGCCTCGCATTCCAACAACCACATAGGTGAAAAGTATATAATTGTCAGGGCTGGTAAGTCACTGACACCACCAAAGCTAGAAAGAAACGTCGTGCTCTCCCTGCAGTCCGTATCCCGTTTTTGACTCATACCGAGGTGTGAGGCTCGCGAATTCACGTTATACACAAAGCTACGCCACAAAGGTCGTGCTTTGATCATCAACCACAAGACTTTGCTTCTCAACAGAAGACTTGATCCTTGCAACTCAGCATGTCACACAGGCAATTCATGCCATGCGATTGATATCTATCGATATATAACCTCTAAGCTCGTACGTCTCAGAGAAGGGCGTTAAGTAAGAGAATAAATTCTCCGCCGCCAAACAGATATATATTTAATAGAAATCAATCAACACAGAATAAAATCCAATGTCAGACACACAATCCATTTACAAGTTCGTTCTGGGTCAGAACGAAACCGGAGGCACTTTCCTCGCATATCCATCCATCTCCAAGTACGTCTGGACGACCACCAACTATTTCCATCCTCTTGGGTGTACAGCCCAATCAGGATCATCAGTAATTACCCAAACGATGTGAAGACTTCCGGCCTTCGACCACCGTCTTCATCTTCGACATATCGTCGAATCGGTTATTCAGAATGGGTATAAACCCGGCCTTTCCGAACAACCCGCGTATATTAAAAACAGTGCTAGAAAACACAACATACGCCTCATTCCAATTCATATTCTCAGGGAAAGGTTCCCATTAATTTTAACCAAGATAAATTCTTTAAAATCTATCCTTTGATCTTCCTTTGGATGTCATTTCAAACCAAATTATGGTTTTCTAAACTAGTCGAGATTAGCGAACCACACCGAAGTAATTATTTATTTTATTTACCAATCCCAACCTATTCATCCCATGAAGCAAAACTGGTAATACTCCATATCTAACACCACAGTGTTATCGGTAAAATTAATTACCATTTCACGTTCAAATCTAATTAAAGATTTAACTATCGCTTTGGAGCAAAACTGGTAATACTCCATTCTCGCTCATTTTCTATATTTGATAATTTAATTTATCAATTCATAATTCAATCTAATGGCAGATTCATTAAAACTCCTTTTTTTGGGTTAAAGAACTAATGTCTTTTAAAACACAGTTTACGACAAACCCAAATCACATTCTATTTATTATCGGGTTAAAGAACTGGTGTTATTTAAAACACCGTTCACGATAAACCCACAAATCCATTTTATTTAAACCCATTTCAAATCCAATTTATTTATTTAAAAATAAATGGGTTTTAATTCCAGTTCAAAACTAGTTCATTTCGATAAAAATCTATTTTTATCTTTTCAAATATGGAGTTTTTCATCCCAATTTTTCCCAAATCATTTCTTATGATTTTACACAAATTATTGATATTTTTAATAATTTTATCAAGGCCCGTACAGTCGATTTCCAACAACGGCCATCGAACTGCACCTATAGCGACCTTTTTCGAATTTGATTTGGACGTATCTCCAAATCCAACCGTTAGATTTCAAATTTCTAATATTCGTTAGAAAGCTCTTTTCGATACGAACCCAACAGTTCCGGTTTTAGGAGAATCCGACGGTCGGATCTCCCGTAATGTCCGTTTGAAATAAATGGTCGAAATTCACGAACTGCCGCGGCGCGGCGCATTCTATTCAGGCCATTATATTATATATATAATATATATATTATATATTTCGGCGATTACTATTCAAAACGAATTTTATAAATAGTTTTGAATTCGTTTCAAAAACAATTTCAACCTTTATTTCAAATTCAAATCAAAAATTGAATTTTCTATTATAAATCCTTTTTACTTTCATTTCTATTTGATTTCAATTCAAATTGATTTTAATTCGATTCGAATTCATTTCGTTTTCAATTCAATTTAAATTCAATTTCTATTCCATTCGAATTCATTTCGTTTTCTATTCCATTCGAATTCATTTCGTTTTCTATTCAGTTCGAATTCATTTCGTTTTCTATTCCATTCGAATTCAATTTCTTTTCAAATCAAATCAAATTCAATTTAAATCAAATTCATTTTCTATTCAAATCCAACTCATTATATATTCAATTCAATTCGAATTCATTTTATATTCGATTTATTTCGAAACCGTTTTATATTCAATTCATTTCGAAATCGCTTTCAATTCATTTCGAAATCGTTTTATATTCAATTCGTTTCGAAATCGTTTTATATTCAATTCATTTCGAAATCGTTTTATATTCAATTCATTTCGAAATCGTTTTATATTCAATTCATTTCGAAATCGTTTTATATTCAATTCATTTCGAAATCGCTTTCAATTCATTTCGAAATCGTTTTATATTCAACTCATTTCGAAATCATTTTATATTCAATTCATTTCGAAATCGTTTTATATTCAATTCATTTCGAAATCGTTTTATATTCAATTCATTTCGAAATCGTTTTATATTCAATTCATTTCGAAATCGCTTTCAATTTATTTCGAAATCGTTTTATATTCAATTCATTTCGAAATCGTTTTATATTCAATTCAAATTGGTTTTATATTCAAATCAAATCAAATTCGAATATACTCGATATAAATATCGTTCGCATCGAAATAACGCATCTCTAATCAACAATGCTTTATATTCAACAAATGGATCTATATTTCTTTCAATACACGACTCTATATCTTTGTCAACACACGACTAATCTCAACGAATGAGTACTGTCCACGTGTGACTATTTTTTTTATTTAATATATTTTATAAAAATTATGGTATCTATCGTTTGATTTAAAATCAGACTCCAACCGTAAATTAGTGAGAGAAGATTCCCCAAATATTAACCCCGAAGGCCGAAACCAACATCAGATTAATATCCAGGAGACCACTCATCTTATCTATTTTCCAGTTAGTTTCAAATTTTATATATGATAAAGACGTAAATTTTATTGTTAAAATCTTTCGTTCAACACATGACTAATCTCAATGGATGAGTATAGTCAACACATGAACCTTTACTTTATAATATTCTTTATTTTCCCGATTGGAATGAGGCCCAATCAATTACCATATAGCGTTAACTATATGGATTCCATACAACACATGTATATAATAGCAACGATAAATAATCAACCATCATCCAAAGTGCACTACACTGTATAAGCATCAAATATAGATATCTAACGCTTATAACAGCCTGTCAATCGATCGATCGACAAACAATTAATTTTAGGGATTAGTGTATGTCATATATTATCCCAATACCCGCGTGGGGTTTTAAATCAACAAACACATATTTTTATTTGTGCAGTTGGGCGATGTGTAAAATTTATCGTCCCAATCAATGTCAGTCATATCAGCGTATATAAACAAATCGGCCGATTTGTTTATAAATATTTATTTTATTCACTTTCACGTCAAAAATTATATTTTTAACGATAATATATTTTATTTTAACACATGAATTTCTATTCAGTTCATTTATTCAATAAAATGATATTTTTATTTCTCTAACATATTTTAGAAAATTTCGGCGGCATAACGGTACGATACTAGAAACGGGACGAGGCCTAGCCTTATCCCCGGTCTAGTGAAGGCCCACGCCATTCACACATCAATCAAATCAATTTTAATACACCAAACAATTCAATTCAAACCAAATAATCTAACCAACTACACAACCAAACAAACAAGTCCATGGTCTGTGGACGATTGTGTCGGGTGCTACTAAACACCGTCTGCATCCTAGTATATATATATATATATATATATATATATCTAGAAAAAGAAATTGAAGAGTGAGAAGTTCTCACCTATAGCTATCCAACTCCACGTCACTTCATTTATAGAAATCTTCATCGTTCTCGCCTTTTTGTCACCTTCGTTGGCCGTATTCTCTACATATGTAAAAATCGAATTTTTACTTCGCTATTCAATATATAAAAATCGAATTTTTACTTCGCTATTCAATATATAAAAATCGAATTTTTATACCGCTATTCAATATATAAAAATCGAATTTTTACTTCGCTATTCAATATATAAAAATCGAATTTTTACTTCGCTGTTCAATATATAAAAATCGAATTTTTACTTCGCTATTCAATATATAAAAATCGAATTTTTACTTCGCTATTCAATATATAAAAATCGAATTTTTATTTCTCTATTCAATATATAAAAATCGAATTTTTATGTGACGATCCCAAAACCCCGTGACACGGTGTTAAGGATAATCATTGGAATATAACACATCAATCATCATTAGCAGATCACAGATAATAGCATAAACAGAAAATAGAATAATTTACACACATATGACAGCGGAATCATATAGATATCATCACATCAGAGTGGCGCAGCGGAAGCGTGGTGGGCCCATAACCCACAGGTCCCAGGATCGAAACCTGGCTCTGATACCAGCTGTGACGATCCCAAAACCCCATGACACGGTGTTAAGGATAATCATTGGAATATAACACATCAATCATCATTAGCAGATCACAGATAATAGCATAAACAGAAAATAGAATAATTTACACACATATGACAGCGGAATCATATAGATATCATCACATCAGAGAAGCACATTACAGGATACAACTTAGTGCATAATGATACATAATCAGTCTCCATCGCCAGAGGCGGAATCATACATAAAGAGTACTCAAAATAAATATCAGTCTACATCGCCAATGGCGGAATCATAATATATATACAATAATGGCGGAGAAAATCCAAGTCAGCACAGTGTAGTCAAGCCTCGCCATGAGCCAAAAGGTGCGTCTGAAACCTGTAACTAGGCTGCCCGTGTGAAAATGAGGGCACCCGAGTTTGCAAGGTGAAACAAACTACGAGTCAGTCATGGGACTGGTATGAGAAATCTACTCAATTCATTAACAACAATAATAAGGCAAATCAAAGGACCACGCCACTTTCGCGGAACGGGTTTACTCCAATGAGTGCTAGTGCATGAAATAAAGTAAATGATTAAATCAACGCAATGCTTTTTATAAAATGAAGCCATTATAAGACTCAGGTCCCATCACACAATGCAACGCAAGCCGGAGGATAGAGTTTTTACCTTATAATGGCCAAAGATGCTTCATACGAATAAAACAAAAGTGCTTGATATTATTACTAGTGCATATATGTTTCAAAAGCGATTTCAATCATAAATATCAATCATAGGCGGCATAAATGACCCATACCACTATGTCGCCATACTAGTAATACAATCACAACCGCATATTTCGTATTGGAAATTGGATTCCTTCATGAGTCGAGGCAAGGGGCAAGCTCCTCTCCGATTCGAGACACTCTAGCAAATGTCCCAAGACCCCACTATGATCCTTGGATCTTCAGGGCCGGTCCTCGCTTACTTTTGAGGATTAATTATTCCTGAACACACGTTTCCCGGTCCTTACAGACCTATATCGAGGCGCCTCGCATTCCAACAACCACACAGGTGAAAAGTATATATAATGTCAGGGCTGGTAGGTCACTGACACCACCTTAGCTAGAAAGAAACGTCGTGCTCTCCCTGCAGTCACTCTCCAGTTTTTGACTCATACCGAGGTGTGAGGCTCACGAATTCACGTTATACACAAAGCTGCGTCACACAGACCATGCTTTGATCATCAACCACAAGACTTTGCTTTGCAACAGAAGCCTTGATCATATGCCACTTAGGCGTGCCACACAGGCAATCCACTCCATGCGACTGATTTCTGTCAATACATAACCTCTGAGCTCGTACGTCTCAGAGAAGGGCGTTAAGCAAGAGAATAAATTCTCCGCCGCCAAACAGATATATATTTAACAGAGATCAATCAACACAGAACAAAATCCAATGTCAGACACACAGTCCATTTACAAGTCCGTTCTGGGTCTGAACGAAACCGGAGGCACCAATTCCTCGCATATCCGTACAATCAACAATATGTTTGGACGGCTACTACTTCAATTCCTTCATGGTGGCTACTCCAATCATGAGCATCAGTAGCGCCCATCCATCCAATGTGGAGATCGTCGGTCTTCAGTCGTCTTCGACTCTTCGACTTCTCAACGTCGATCGATTATTTGAAATGAGATAAACTCGGCCTTTTCAAATAACCCACATATATTTAGATTTTCAAATCAATTATTCACATGGTTGGACTATTCGACATTCACATTTCAGTTATTTAGTTATAATTTTCATGTCAAATACATTCAACCATCACATATCAAGCAACCACAACAAAATTGGTTTATTTTCACTCTATATCGTCTATAGCACTTAATAATGATATATCGCCATTTTTATTTAATTTAAAACGGCCATATTTAATTAAACGACGTTTCAGGTCGTGTCGATGCACTGGCGCTAAATTTTTACCAATTTTGTTTTACACATATCTGAAAATCTAACCGTTGGATCTTCACAAATTTTACATCATTAGGAAGGTCTTTTCAAAACGAATCCAACGGTTCCAGTTTTGGGAAAATCCGACGGTCGGATCTTCCATACTAACCATTTGAAGTTACGATTTCAATTTACGAACTGCAGCGTCGTTATTCGATTTAATTTAATTATATATATATATATATATATATAAATAAATATAATCGTTTCTGGCGCTGTTTTTCACTAATTTTGACTTAAACATTCAAGACAATCCAACCGTCGGATCTTCACAAAGTTGGTGCCGTTGGAAAGATATTTCCAAGGCGAACCCAACGGTTGAGGTTTCGGGAAAATCCAATGGTCGGATCTTCCGCACTAGTCGTTTGAAATCAAGGTTTCAAAACACGAACTGCACGGCCACGTTTCGTTTTAATTCTATTTATATTTATATAAATATAGCTCATTCAAAAATTCCTATATCGTTTCCACTTCAATTATTTCACTAACGCCTTAAATTTTTGGAAAATTTCGCCATAACCTCCTTTGTACGGGAGGGTCTGGGAAAATTCCCAAATAGCCACACGGGCGTCTCATATCAAAAAGAAAAAGAAAAAGCCAAGCGGCTAGCCAACAGGCTCATAAAATCATCACCCAAACAAAGCGGTAAATGTGTACCTATTTGTCGGGCACAAAATTCTATTTCTCTTCTCTAGCCCCTTTTGCTTTAACCTGTTCAATAGATATGCATGTACATATATACAATTTCTAACATTTATCATTTCCCATTCAATTGCATATTTGCCTTGCTTTGGTTTAAAAACACCATTCATTCTAATATCGCATGCATAGGCTAAAATCATATCATTAGCTAGTTAATGTATATTTCAACTCATGCACGTTTATTTGAACAAGTGGCTATTTCTAACACTTCACATTTCAAAGATGATAATTTTGGCGAACTAAAATAGATTTCAACACATGACTATTTTATTTAGTTCCTATGCATGTTAAAAATAATATTTCTATCACAAATATTTATCTCAACGTCCGCATATCTTTAGCATATCACACATATGATAAGAATGATATTTTTATCGTTCAAAATATTTATTCAACCAATGTATTGTTTCAACACTTCATAGTTTCAATAAAAATGCAATTTTTATTGTTCAATCTTTTTATTCAACACATGAATATTTCCACTACACACACTTCTCAACAAATGAGCATTTCCACACATGGACATTTTATTTATGTTGTTCATATTAGAAAGATGAAATTTTGATTGTTGAAACTATTTATATAAGGCGAATATTTTTGATACTTCATATATATATAAAAATATGATTTTTATTGTTCAAGCACTTCATTCATTCACAAATGAATTTAATTTTCACACAACACTTTTCAACCCATGAACAATTTCCACACATGGATATAGTTTCAATATATGACTTTAATTTCTATGCATGAAAATAATTTCAACATATGAAAATAATTCTAACACACAAAGATTATTCAAAATTTCGGCAGCATAACGGCAGGGTAGTTAAAACCGGCACCGTCCCTAGTACGGCTCCTCGCTCTACCTTAAAACCTCGCGGTTTTTGACAATGGGGATTCATGCATCTAATTCGCACGCAGGCGGCATGTTTATTTTTATTTCCACAAATATTTCCAATTCATTTCAATCACCAATGGGTATTTTTCAACCACAACCAAACAATATCAACCACAAACAATTATTCAACCATTCGTATTTTTCACCCAATATTTCACACCAATTCACCACAATAAATATCGTCCATGGTTTGTGGACGAGGGGAGTATATATATATATATATATAATATAATATATATTTGCTATATTTCACTTGCATTTCAACACATATATCAATTATTCTATGCATGTAAAAATTCATACTTCGCTCATATAGCTTACACTACGCATGTACATGAGGTATACAACACGTATGTAATTTATATTTTGCTTGCATAAATTATACACGACATTTTCCATTCAATTTCACGTTAATTTAGATTTCTCACCTTGGTTTTCTGAGCGCTAAAAATCGATACGATGTCATAAAAATCCGCAGCTTCTTCTATTGGGTAGAGAGCTTCCTTGCGGTCTCGATGTTTCCTGTTTCATCGAATTTCGTCAACCCACCAAAAAGATACGATTTTTCAAAGTTTTGCAACGGTTTTAAAGTGTCGTAAAACAATTTAATTAAACAGGCCGTTACCTCGGCTGAAGGTTTCAAAACTAGGTCAGAGATTTTTGATCAAACCGGGTAGCGGTTGGATGATCGGCCAGTGCAGGGTTGTAGGCGGAGGAGAGGCGCACGTGCGGACCCCACGGCGTTGAACTCGGCGGCCTCTGGGCGGCGAAATCGACCTCCGAACGGTTGAACTTTGGAGGAGCGGATCCGGCGAAATACTCGACGATGCTGGGCGAGGTTGGTATGGATTTGAAGCTCGTCTCGAGCTCTACGAAAAACTCCAAAGGGCCCTGGTGTTTTGATGAGAGGATGTGGAGATTTGGAGGAGAGAAGGCGGGGAAGGAAGCCGCCGTTCGATCTGGGGGGAGTCGGGGTTTTCCGCGTTTTTTTTTATTTTTAAATTTATGAAAGAAAAAATATGATTGGCCGAGACTATATTAAAATTTTTAAATAGTGTTTTCTTAAACGAACTCCTTTTTAAACCCAACGACTGTCGCCCCTAGCTAAATACCCCCATTCCGGACACAATGGGATATGTTTCGTAGGCCAATTCGACTGTTACAGTCAGTTATTTTTCAAATTGAAATATAAAACATTTAATTTTTAACTCTGAACGCACATTTCAATTTGCCAGGGCCACAAACTGATTCGAAAAATTCCAGAAAAATAAATCTAGCTATGTTTTGACGCTCCGGTCCCAACAAAACTAGTTTCGTCGAATTCTGAGGTCATTTGAAAAATGGCCATTTTCTGGTCGATCCAATTTAACAAAAATCGACCAAACACATTTTCTTTTGCCACGCTCACATACTAGCTTCAAAAATTATGAAATTTGAAACCTAGCAATAGTTTGACATCCCGGACCCAACAAAAGTGGTTTCGTCGAATTCCGAGGTCGTATGCAAAATATCAATTTTCCAGGCCTATATTATATATACCGACTCTTCTGAAAATTCATTCGGCCATAACTTTTGATTCCCGTTATGAAACTTCGATTTTTCAGATTCGTTAGAAAGGTATTGAATAACAGATTTAAATATTTTTGGTTTCACTAAAATCCGTTATATTTTCCACCCTGCACAGTCAGTCAAAGTTTGAATTCAAATTTTCAAATTGACTCACTATTTCTAATTCACTATTTTATTGAAATATTCTATTCCAATTGTTCAAATTCCTTTGAAATAATCAATTTAAAATTTTTAAATTGGCTCGTATTTTCCGGGTTATTACATTTTACTTCGCTATTCAATATATAAAAATCGAATTTTTACTTCGTTATCCTCTACATAAAGATTTCGCGTTTCAAAATATAAGGATTTCGCCTTTCCAAATATAAAGATTTCGCCTTTCATATCATAAAAATATCGTCTTTTCTATTATAAAGATTTAACCTTTTCAATTTCATCACTATAAAAATCACATTTTTATTTTGCTACATATATAAAGATGATATTTTTACTATCCCTATCATGTAAAAATTATATATTTAATTCTCTACATAAACAAAAATCATATTTCTACACCTTCTACATAATAAAGATTATATTTTTAATACTTTAAAAATATAAAAATCATATCTTTTCTATTTGCTGAAATATGTATTAAAATCAGATTTTATAAATTATCTAACTAAAAAAACTGAAATTAAATAAAAATAAATAAGGGAGCTTACTGTTTTCGCAGGAGGAGGGTTTTCACGTCGGAGGATCGTTGGTGGTGCGGAGCAGTGGAGCGGCGGTGCTGTGGGTGGCTGGTGGCGCGGTCAACGAGGGGGCAAGTGGTCGCGGTGCTCAATAGAAGAGGAGGAAGAAGCGGATGAGGTGAGGATGGAAGAAGGAGGGAGGCGGCGGCAAAAGGGGGGGCTGTCTCGCGCGGCGGTCGTCTAGGCGGAGGGGGGGGTGCGAACAGGGGGAAGTGGCGGTTGCTGATGAGGGCGCGAGAAGGGGGCCCCACGCCTGAGGCGGCGCGGTGGGCGACGCGCCCTCCTGGAGGCGCGGTGATGCCCCAAGGGGGCGTCGCGATGTCGATTGGGGGGGGGGGGCGTCGCGATGTTTTTTTTTCCTTCTGAAAATGATTGGATCAAAAAATAAGGGGGAGGCCCAGAGTATAAGGGAAAGGAGAGAGGAGTATTATATTTTTTTTGTATTTAATTAATTATTTAATCCCAAAAGGTTGACTTTTACATACGACCTCTAAACGAGGCCCACCGCCTGTCGTCCATAGCGTTTTACCCCCATTCCGAACACAATGGGATATGTATCATAGGCTGATTTGATCGTTTCGATTAGTTTTCATCAAAATCAACATATAACTCTATATATTGAATTTGAACGCGCATTTCAATTTACCGGGGTCGCATACTAACTTGAAAAATTCCAGAAAAATATTTTCTGGCTTCGTATTGATGATACTGTCCTAACAAAACTAGTTTCATCGAATTCTGAGACCGTTAGAAAAATGGCCAATTTCCAGTCGATTAAAATCAACTAAAACTGGTCAAACGCGTTTTCCTTTGCCACGCTCACATATTGATTCGAAAAATTATGAAATTTGGAATCTAGCAATAATTTTACATCACGGATCCAACAAAAGTGGTTTCGTCGAAATCCGAGGTCTTTTGCAAAATTCCCATTTTTAAGGGCCTGAATTTCATAGCGACTATTCAGAATTTTCAACTGGACATATCTTTTGATTCCCGCTATGAAATTTCGATTTTTCAGATTCGTTGGAAAGATATTCCCAATTAGATCCTATTATTTTTGGTTTCACTAAAATCCGGATTGTTTTGCACCCGGTACATTCAATTGAAGTTTGAAATCGAATTATCGAACTACCGCGCCATTTTCAATTCTATTTATAATTATATATAATTATTTATATTCTAACGACGACGTATATAATATATACGTTCTAAATAGATTCAAAATAAATTTCTCGTCGATATTATTTAAAATAATCTATTTTAAATATTCAAAATTCGCTAAAATTGCCAAAATAAAATTTTTAAACTGACCCAGATTTTCCGGGTTATTACAATCTCCCCCACTTAAAACTTTTCGTCCCCGAAAAGGAACAAAGTCGAAAGTGGTTTGATTAATCAACTCTACATTCGATCTGGCTTCCATTCTCCAACTTTTCAGTTTCTGAGAATTTTCAAATTTTCAAAAATTTGGCTAACATCATAAATTTTCGAAAAATTTCGCCATAACCTCCCCTGCACCGGGAGCCACGGGAAAATCCCGAAATTGCCATACAGGCCTTCTGATCTCAAAAAGAAAAAGCCAAGCGGCTAGCCAATAGGCTCATAAAATCATCATCACCCAAACAAAACAGTAAATTATAGCAAACATGTACCTATTTGTCGGGCAAACAAATTTTATTCTCCGGCTCTAGACTCCTTGCTATGACCTGTTCAATGTAAGTATATGTATATGCAAGCAAACGCAACCAATTTTCAATACAATTCAATATTCGGTTCAATTAGGCTAAATGTTTCAAAATTGTCAAACAAATAAACAAACAACACAAACATCAATCAATTAGTGAATTAACGTTTCAAATTCATAATTTTTGATATATATACAAAAATCACATTTTTGATGCCAATTCACAACAAAGTGTTCTAGCTATATTAGTTTTGGTTCTCACACCAGTCTAATGGAAATATATAGATATCACACCTTCGAAACATGAACATAAATATTGATGATGCCATGGTCATTATCAACATCATCTCCGGGCGACTAGAGTGTGATTCTATATCTACCTAATATATTAAAACTTCGAATATACGTTCATGACGCTTATATGCAAAACCTTTATATACTAGATTATCCAAATTCAAAGTAAATAAATATTCAAATACGTATAAAACGATTTAAATTTTCAAAACAAAATTGTTTTCATTTGAGAAATATACTCTTCACACTCGTTCTAGGATACTACTGATCCTATCTCTAACGAGTCATTCTAATTGGATATTACTAATCCAATATCTGATGAATTCTTTCGTATGGTTCTAATTGTCTTGTTCTCGAGCTCTGTAAACCAAAGCTCTGATACCAAATGTGACGGTCGGGAATTCCGCTCGATCTGAATCAGTCGTTTAACCGATCTAGACCATTCGAAACCCCTGATCGTTTTGAGAACAGGACAAATCAGAACTCACACAGAAGAACATTTCATTGCTATTACAACAATTCCATCAGAATACAAGAATATACAGAGTATAAATGAATAAATTTCATTCGATAAATATCAGAGATTACAATAAATTACATAGCAGCGGAAAATAATACAAAGCACAACTGAAGGTGATATACGGATACAGAGCTTTCCGGATATCATTCCAGCTGTAAACCAGGATCCTGTGAATATAAATCTGCAAAACCAAAACTACTAGTTGCCCGTGCGGAAAATAGGGGCACCCAGAGTTTAGGTTAAAACAATAAACTCCAGGTCAGTCATGTGACTGGTGTGAGAACTAAAACAGTTATTTGAAGCTTTACTTTGAAAGAGAGTAATTCAAGGGACCACGTCGTATAACACGGAACGGGTTTCCTCCCAAGAATACCAGTGCATAGAAAAGACAACGCAATGCTTTTTCGAAAAATGAAGCTATTATAAGACCCAGGTCCCATTACACAATGCAACGCAAGCCGGAGGATAGGGTTTTCCCTTATAATAGCCAAACATGCTTGGTACGTTTAAAACAAATCATTTGATACTATAATAAGTGTATAGTGTCAAAACAATTTCAATCATAAATATCAATCATAGGCGGCTTGGGTACCATATGTCATGTCGCCATACTAGTTCTACAATTAAAACCGCAATACACGTATTGGAAATTGGATTTCCGTCATGAGTCGAGGCAAGGGGCAAGCTCCTCTCCGCGCTCGAGACACTCTAGCAAATGTCTCAGGACTACACACTCTGGGCAATCCTGGATCTTCAGGGTCGGTCCTCACTTACGTTAGAGGATTAGTATTCCTGAACACACGTTTCTCGGTCCTTACAGACCTATAATCGAGGCACCTCGCATTACAACAACCACATAGGTGAAAAGTATATAAATGTCAGGGCTGGTAAGTCACTGACACCACCAAAGCTAGAAAGAAACGTCGTGCTCTCCCTGCAGTCCGTATCCTGTTTTTGACTCATACCGAGGTGTGAGGCTCGCGAATTCACGTTATACACAAAGCTATGCCACAAAGGTCGTGCTTTGATCATCAACCACAAGACTTTGCTTTTCAACAGAAGCCTTGATCCTTGCAACTCAGCATGTCACACAGGCAATTCATGCCATGCGATTGATATCTATCGATATATAACCTCTAAGCTCGTACGTCTCAGAGAAGGGCGTTAAGTAAGAGAATAAATTCTCCGCCGCCAAACAGATATATATTTAATAGAAATCAATCAACACAGAATAAAATCCAATGTCAGACACACAATCCATTTACAAGTTCGTTCTGGGTCTAAACGAAACCGGAGGCACTTTCCTCGCATATCCATCCATCTCCAAGTACGTCTGGACGACCACCAACTATTTCCATCCTCTTGGGTGTACAGCCCAATCAGGATCGTCAGTAATTACCCAAACGATGTGAAGACTTCCGGCCTTCGACCACCGTCTTCATCTTCGACATATCGTCGAATCGGTTATTCAGAATGGGTATAAACCCGGCCTTTCCGAACAACCCGCGTATATTAAAAACAGTGCTAGAAAACACAACATACGCCTCATTCCAATTCATATTCTCAGGGAAAGGTTCCCATTAATTTATCCAAGATGAATTCTTTAAAATCTATCCTTTAATCTTCCTTTGGATGTCATTTCAAACCAAATTATGGTTTTCTAAACTAGTCGAGATTAGCGAACCACATCGAAGTAATTATTTATTTTATTTACCAATCCCAACCTATTCATCCCATGAAGCAAAACTGGTAATACTCCATATCTAACACCACGGTGTTATCGGTAAAATTAATTACCATTTCACGTTCAAATCTAATTAAAGATTTAACTATCGCTTTGGAGCAAAACTGGTAATACTCCATTCTCGCTCATTTTCTATATTTGATAATTTAATTTATCAATGCATATTTCAATCTAATGGAAGATTCGTTAAAACTCCTTTTTTTGGGTTAAAGAACTAATGTCTTTTAAAACACAGTTTACGACAAACCCAAATCACATTCTATTTATTATCGGGTTAAAGAACTGGTGTTATTTAAAACACCGTTCACGATAAACCCACAAATCCATTTTATTTAAACCCATTTAAAATCCAATTTATTTATTTAAAAATAAATGGGTTTTAATTCCAGTTCAAAACTAGTTCATTTCGATAAAAATCTATTTTTATCTTTTCAAATATGGAGTTTTTCATCCCAATTTTTCCCAAATCATTTCTTATGATTTTACACAAATTATTGATATTTTTAATAATTTTATCAAGGCCCGTACAGTCGATTTCCAACAACGACCATCGAACTGCACCTATAGCGACCTTTTTCGAATTTGATTTGGACGTATCTCCAAATCCAACCGTTAGATTTCAAATTTCTAATATTCGTTAGAAAGCTCTTTTCAATACGAACCCAACGGTTCCGGTTTTAGGAGAATCCGACGGTCGGATCTCCCGTAATGTCCGTTTGAAATAAATGGTCGAAATTCACGAACTGCCGCGGCGCGGCGCATTCTATTCAGGCCATTATATTATATATATAATATATATATTATATATTTCGTCGATTACTATTCAAAACGAATTTTATAAATAGTTTCGAATTCGTTTCAAAAACAATTTCAACCTTTATTTCAAATTCAAATCAAAAATTGAATTTTCTATTATAAATCCTTTTTACTTTCATTTCTATTTGATTTCAATTCAAATTGATTTTAATTCGATTCGAATTCATTTCATTTTCAATTCAATTTAAATTCAATTTCTATTCCATTCAAATTCATTTCGTTTTCTATTCCATTCGAATTCATTTCGTTTTCTATTCAGTTCGAATTCATTTCGTTTTCTATTCCATTCGAATTCAATTTCTTTACAAATCAAATCAAATTCAATTTAAATCAAATTCATTTTCTATTCAAATCCAACTCATTATATATTCAATTCAATTCGAATTCGTTTTATATTCGATTTATTTCGAAATCGTTTTATATTCAATTCATTTCGAAATCGCTTTCAATTCATTTCGAAATCGTTTTATATTCAATTCATTTCGAAATCGTTTTATATTCAATTCATTTCTAAATCGTTTTATATTCAATTCATTTCGAAATCGTTTTATATTCAATTCATTTCGAAATCGCTTTCAATTCATTTCGAAATCGTTTTATATTCAATTCATTTCGAAATCGTTTTATATTCAATTCATTTCGAAATCGTTTTATATTCAATTCATTTCGAAATCGTTTTATATTCAATTCATTTCGAAATCGCTTTCAATTCATTTCGAAATCGTTTTATATTCAATTCATTTCGAAATCGTTTTATATTCAATTCATTTCGAAATCGCTTTATATTCAATTCAAATTGGTTTTCTATTCAAATAAAATCAAATTCGAATATACTCGATATAAATATCGCTCGCGTCGAAATAGCGCATCTCTAATCAACACGGCTTTATATTCAACAAATGAATCTATATTTCTTTCAATACATGACTCTATATCTTTGTCAACACACGACTAATCTCAACGAATGAGTACTGTCCACGTGTGACTATTTTTGTTATTTAATATATTTTATAAAAATTATGGTATCTATCGTTTGATTTAAAATCAGACTCCAACCGTAAATTAGTGAGAGAACGATTCCCCAAATATTAACCTCGAGGGCCGAAACCAACATCAGATTAATATCCAGGAGACCACTCATCTTATCTATTTTCCAGTTAGTTTCAAATTTTATATATGATAAAGACGTAAATTTTATTGTTAAAATCTTTCGTTCAACACATGACTAATCTCAATGGATGAGTATAGTCAACACATGAACCTTTACTTTATAATATTCTTTATTTTCCCGATTGGAATGAGGCCCAATCAGTTACCATATAGCGTTAACTATATGGATTCCATACAACACATGTATATAATAGCAACGATAAATAATCAACCATCATCCAAAGTGCACTACACTGTATAAGCATCAAATATAGATATCTAACGCTTATAACAGCCTGTCAATCGATCGATCGACAAACAACTAATTATTGGGATTAGTGTATGTCATATATTATCCCAATACCCGTGTGGGGTTTTAAATCAACAAACACATATTTTTATTTGTGCAGTTGGGCGATGTGTAAAATTTATCGTCCCAATCAATGTCAGTCAAATCAATGTATATAAACAAATCGGCCGATTTGTTTATAAATATTTATTTTATTCACTTTCACGTCAAAAATTATATTTTTAACGATATTTTATTTTATTTTAACACATGAATTTCTATTCAGTTCATTTATTCAATAAAATGATATTTTTATTTCTCTAACATATTTTAGAAAATTTCGGCGGCATAACGGCACGATACTAGAAACGGGACGAGGCCTAGCCTTATCCCCGGTCTAGTTAAGGCCCACGCCATTCACACATCAATCAAATCAATTTTAATACACCAAACAATTCAATTCAAACCAAATAATCTATCCAACTACACAACCAAACAAACAAGTCCATGGTCTGTGGACGATTGTGTCAGGTGCTACTAAACACCGTCTGCATCCTGGTATATATATATATATATATATATATATCTAGAAAAAGAAATTGAAGAGTGAGAAGTTCTCACCGATAGCTATCCAACTCCACGTCACTTCATTTATAGAAATCTTCATCGTTCTCGCCTTTTTGTCACCTTCGTTGCCCGTATTCTCTACATATATAAAAATCGAATTTTTACTTCGCTATTCAATATATAAAAATCGAATTTTTACTTCGCTATTCAATATATAAAAATCGAATTTTTATACCGCTATTCAATATATAAAAATCGAATTTTTACTTCGCTATTCAATATATTAAAATCGAATTTTTACTTCGCTATTCAATATATAAAAATCGAATTTTTACTTCGCTATTCAATATATAAAAATCGAATTTTTACTTCGCTATTCAATATATAAAAATCGAATTTTTATTTCGCTATTCAATATATAAAAATCGAATTTTTACTTCGCTATTCAATATATAAAAATCGAATTTTTATTTCGCTATTCAATATATAAAAATCGAATTTTTACTTCGTTATCCTCTACATAAAGATTTCGCCTTTCAAAATATAAGGATTTCGCCTTTCCAAATATAAAGATTTCGCCTTTCATATCATAAAAATATCGTCTTTTCTATTATAAAGATTTAACCTTTTCAATTTCATCACTATAAAAATCACAATTTTATTTTGCTACATATATAAAGATGATATTTTTACTATCCCTATCATGTAAAAATTATATTTTTAATTCTCTACATAAACAAAAATCATATTTCTACACCTTCTACATAATAAAGATTATATTTTTAATACTTTAAAAATATAAAAATCATATTTTTAATACTTTAAAAATATAAAAATCATATCTTTTCTATTTGCTGAAATATGTATTAAAATCAGATTTTATAAATTATCTAACTAAAAAAACTGAAATTAAATAAAAATAAATAAGGGAGCTTACTGTTTTCGGAGGAGGAGGGTTTTCACGTCGGAGGATCGTTGGTGGTGCGGAGCAGTGGAGCGGCGATGCTGTGGGTGGCTGGTGGCGCGGTCAACGAGGGGGCAAGGGGTCGCGGTGCTCAATAGAAGAGGAGGAAGAAGCGGATGAGGTGAGGATGGAAGAAGGAGGGAGGCGGCGGCAAAAGGGGAGGGGGGCGGCTGTCTCGCGCGGCGGTCGGCTAGGCGGAGGGGAGGTGCGAACAGGGGGAAGTGGCGGTTGCTGATGAGGGCGCGAGAAGGGGGGCCCACGCCTGAGGCGGCGCGGTGGGCGACGCGCCCTCCTGGAGGCGCGGTGATGCCCCAAGGCGGCGTCGCGATGTCGATTGGGGGGGGGGAGGCGGCGTTGCGATGTTTTTTTTTCCTTCTGAAAATGATTGGATCAAAAAATAAGGGGAGGGGCCAGAGTATAAGGGAAAGGAGAGAGGAGTATTATATTTTTTTGTAATTAATTAATTATTTAATCCCAAAAGGTTGACTTTTACATACGACCTCTAAACGAGGCCCACTGCCTATCGTCCATAGCGTTTTACCCCCATTCCGAACACAATGGAATATGTATCGTAGGCTGATTTGATCGTTTCGATCAGTTTTCGTCAAAATCAACATATAACTCTATATATTGAATTTGAACGCGCATTTCAATTTACCGGGGTCGCATACTAACTTTAAAAATTCCAGAAAAATATTTACTGGCTTCGTATTGACGATACGGTCCTAACAAAACTAGTTTCATCGAATTCTGAGACCGTTAGAAAAATGGCCAAATTCCAGTCGATTAAAATCAACTAAAACTGGTCAAACGCGTTTTCCTTTGCCACGCTCACATATTGATTAGAAAAATTATGAAATTTGGAATCTAGCAATAATTTGACATCACGGATCCAACAAAAGTGGTTTCGTCGAAATCCGAGGTCATTTGCAAAATTCCCATTTTTAAGGGCCTGAATTCCATAGCGACTATTCAGAATTTTCAACTGGACATATCTTTTGATTCCCGCTATGAAATTTCGATTTTTCAGATTCGTTGGAAAGATATTCCCAATTAGATCCTATTATTTTTGGTTTCACTAAAATCCGGATTGTTTTGCACCCGGTACATTCAATTGAAGTTTGAAATCGAATTATCGAACTACCGCACCATTTTCAATTCTATTTATAATTATATATAATTATTTATATTCTAACGACGACGTATATAATATATACGTTCTAAATAGATTCAAAATAAATTTCTCGTCGATATTATTTAAAATAATCTATTTTAAATATTCAAAATTCGCTAAAATTGCCAAAATAAAAATTTTAAACTGACCCAGATTTTCCGGGTTATTACAATCTCCCCCACTTAAAACTTTTCGTCCCCGAAAAGGAACAAAGTCGAAAGTGGTTTGATTAATCAACTCTACATTCGATCTGGCTTCCATTCTCCAACTTTTCAGTTTCTGAGAATTTTCAAATTTTCAAAAATTTGGCTAACATCCTAAATTTTCGAAAATTTTTGCCATAACCTCCCCTGCACCGGGAGCCACGGGAAAATCCAGAAATTGCCATACAGGCCTTCTGATCTCAAAAAGAAAAAGCCAAGCGGCTAGCCAATAGGCTCATAAAATCATCATCACCCAAACAAAACAGTAAATTATAGCAAACATGTACCTATTTGTCGGGCAAACAAATTTTATTCTCCGGCTCTAGCCTTCTTGCTATGACCTTTTCAATGTAAGTATATGTATATGCAAGCAAACGCAACCAATTTTCAATACAATTCAATATTCGGTTCAATTAGGCTAAATGTTTCAAAATTGTCAAACAAATAAACAAATAAACAAACAACACAAACATCAATCAATTAGTGAATTAACGTTTCAAATTCATAATTTTTGATATATATACAAAAATCACATTTTCGATGCCAATTCACAACAAAGTGTTCTAGCTATATTAGTTTTGGTTCTCACACCAGTCTAATGGAAATATATAGATATCACACCTTCGAAACACGAACATAAATATTGATGATGCCATGGTCATTATCAACATCATCTCCGTCGACTAGAGTGTGATTCTATATCTACCTAATATATTAAAACTTCGAATATACGTTCATGACGCATATATGCAAAACCTTTATATACTAGATTGTCCAAATTCAAAGTAAATAAATATTCAAATACGTATAAAACGATTTAAATTTTCAAAACAAAATTGTTTTCATTTGAGAAATATACTCTTCACACTCGTTCTAGGATACTACTGATCCTATCTCTAACGAGTCATTCTAATTGGATATTACTAATCCAATATCTGATGAATTCTTTCGTATGGTTCTAATGTGTCTTGTTCTTGAGCTCTGTAAACCAAAGCTCTGATACCAAATGTGACGGCCGGGAATTCCGCTCGATCTGAATCAGTTGTTAAACCGATCTAGACCGTTCGAAACCCCTGATCGTTTTGAGAACAGGACAAATCAGAACTCACACAGAAGAACATTTCATTGCTATTACAACAATTCCATCAGAATACAAGAATATACAGAGTATAAATGAATAAATTTCATTCGATAAATATCAGAGATTACAATAAATTACATAGCAGCGGAAAATAATACAAAGCACAACTGAAGGTGATATACGGATACAGAGCTTTCCGGATATCATTCCAGCTGTAAACCAGGATCCTATGAATATAAATCTGCAAAACCAAAACTACTAGCTGCCCGTCCGGAAAATAGGGGCACCCAAAGTTTAGGTTAAAACAATAAACTCCAGGTCAGTCATGTGACTGGTGTGAGAACTAAAACAGTTATTTAAAGCTTTACTTTAAAAAAGAGTAATTCAAGGGACCACGCCGTATAACACGGAACGGGTTTCCTCCCAAGAATACCAGTGCATAGAAAAGACAACGCAATGCTTTTTCGAAAAATGAAGCTATTATAAGACCCAGGTCCCATCACACAATGCAACGCAAGGCGGAGGATAGGGTTTTCCCTTATAATAGCCAAATATGCTTGGTACGTTTAAAACAAATCATTTGATACTATAATAAGTGTATAGTGTCAAAACAATATCAATCATAGGCGGCATGGGTACCATATATCATGTCGCCATACTAGTTCTACAATTAAAACCGCAACACACGTATTGGAAATTGGATTTCCGTCATGAGTCGAGGCAAGGGGCAAGCTCCTCTCCGCGCTCGAGACACTCTTGCAAATGTCTCAGGACTACACACTCTGGGCAATCCTGGATCTTCAGGGCCGGTTCTCACTTACGTTAGAGGATTAGTATTCCTGAACACATGTTTCCCGGTCCTTACAGACCTATAATCGAGGCGCCTCGCATTCCAACAACCACATAGGTGAAAAGTATATAAATGTCAGGGCTGGTAAGTCACTGACACCACCAAAGCTAGAAAGAAACGTCGTGCTCTCCCTGCAGTCCGTATCCCGTTTTTGACTCATACCGAGGTGTGAGGCTCGCGAATTCACGTTATACACAAAGCTACGCCACAAAGGTCGTGCTTTGATCATCAACCACAAGACTTTGTTTTTCAACAGAAGCCTTGATCCTTGCAACTCAGCATGTCACACAGGCAATTCATGCCATGCGATTGATATCTATCGATATATAACCTCTAAGCTCGTACGTCTCAGAGAAGGGCGTTAAGTAAGAGAATAAATTCTCCGCCGCCAAACAGATATATATTTAATAGAAATCAATCAACACAGAATAAAATCCAATGTCAGACACACAATCCATTTACAAGTTCGTTCTGGGTCTGAACGAAACCGGAGGCACTTTCCTCGCATATCCATCCATCTCCAAGTACGTCTGGACGACCACCAACTATTTCCATCCTCTTGGGTGTACAGCCCAATCAGGATCGTCAGTAATTACCCAAACGATGTGAAGACTTTCGGCCTTCGACCACCGTCTTCATCTTCGACATATCGTCGAATCGGTTATTCAGAATGGGTATAAACCCGGCCTTTCCGAACAACCCGCGTATATTAAAAACAGTGCTAGAAAACACAACATACGCCTCATTCCAATTCATATTCTCAGGGAAAGGTTCCCATTAATTTTATCCAAGATAAATTCTTTAAAATCTATCCTTTAATCTTTTTTTGGATGTCATTTCAAACCAAATTATGGTTTTCTAAACTAGTCGAGATTAGCGAACCACATCGAAGTAATTATTTATTTTATTTACCAATCCCAACCTATTCATCCCATGAAGCAAAACTGGTAATACTCCATATCTAACACCACAGTGTTATCGGTAAAATTAATTACCATTTCACGTTCAAATCTAATTAAAGATTTAACTATCGCTTTGGAGCAAAACTGGTAATACTCTATTCTCGCTCATTTTCTATATTTGATAATTTAATTTATCAATTCATATTTCAATCTAATGGCAGATTCGTTAAAACTCCTTTTTTGGGTTAAAGAACTAATGTCTTTTAAAACACAGTTTACGACAAACCCAAATCACATTCTATTTATTATCGGGTTAAAGAACTGGTGTTATTTAAAACACCGTTAACGATAAACCCACAAATCCATTTTATTTAAACCCATTTCAAATCCAATTTATTTATTTAAAAATAAATGGGTTTTAATTCCAGTTCAGAACTAGTTCATTTCGATAAAAATCTATTTTTATCTTTTCAAATATGGAGTTTTTCATCCCAATTTTCCCCAAATCATTTCTTATGATTTTACACAAATTATTGATATTTTTAATAATTTTATCAAGGCCCGTACAGTCGATTTCCAACAACGGCCATCAAACTGCACCTATAGCGACCTTTTTCGAATTTGATTTGGACGTATCTCCAAATCCAACCGTTAGATTTCAAATTTCTAATATTCGTTAGAAAGCTCTTTTCGATACGAACCCAACGGTTCCGGTTTTTGGAGAATCCGATGGTCGGATCTCCCGTAATGTCCGTTTGAAATAATTGGTCGAAATTCACGAACTGCCACGGCGCGGCGCGTTCTATTCAGGCCATTATATTATATATATAATATATATATTATATATTTCGTCGATTACTATTCAAAACGAATTTTATAAATAGTTTTGAATTCGTTTCAAAAACAATTTCAACCTTTATTTCAAATTCAAATCAAAAATTGAATTTTCTATTATAAATCCTTTTTACTTTCATTTCTATTTGATTTCAATTCAAATTGATTTTAATTCGATTCGAATTCATTTCATTTTCAATTCAATTTAAATTCAATTTCTATTCCATTCGAATTCATTTCGTTTTCTATTCCATTCGAATTCATTTCGTTTTCTATTCAGTTCAAATTCATTTCGTTTTCTATTCCATTCGAATTCAATTTCTTTTCAAATCAAATCAAATTCAATTTAAATCAAATTCATTTTCTATTCAAATCCAACTCATTATATATTCAATTCAATTCGAATTCGTTTTATATTCGATTTATTTTGAAATCGTTTTATATTCAATTCATTTCGAAATCGCTTTCAATTCATTTCGAAATCGTTTTATATTCAATTCATTTCGAAATCGTTTTATATTCAATTCATTTCGAAATCATTTTATATTCAATTCATTTCGAAATCGTTTTATATTCAATTCATTTCGAAATCGTTTTATATTCGATTCATTTCGTAATCGTTTTATATTCAATTCATTTCGAAATCGCTTTCAATTCATTTCGAAATCGTTTTATATTCAATTCATTTCGAAATCGTTTTATATTCAATTCATTTTGAAATCGTTTTATATTCAATTCATTTCGAAATCGTTTTATATTCAATTCATTTCGAAATCGTTTTATATTCAATTCATTTTGAAATCGCTTTCAATTCATTTCGAAATCGTTTTATATTCAATTCATTTCGAAATCGTTTTATATTCAATTCATTTCGAAATCGTTTTATATTCAATTCAAATTGGTTTTCTATTCAAATCAAATCAAATTCGAATATACTCGATATAAATATCGCTCGCGTCGAAATAGCGCATCTCTAATCAACACGGCTTTATATTCAACAAATGGATCTATATTTCTTTCAATACACGACTCTATATCTTTGTCAACACACGACTAATCTCAACGAATGAGTACTGTCCACGTGTGACTATTTTTGTTATTTAATATATTTTATAAAAATTGGTATCTATCATTTGATTTAAAATCAGACTCCAACCGTAAATTAGTGAGAGAACGATTCCCCAAATATTAACCCCGAAGGCCGAAACCAACATCAGATTAATATCCAGGAGACCATTCATCTTATCTATTTTCCAGTTAGTTTCAAATTTTATATATGATAAAGACGTAAATTTTATTGTTAAAATCTTTCGTTCAACACATGACTAATCTCAATGGATGAGTATAGTCAACACATGAACCTTTACTTGATAATATTCTTTATTTTCCCGATTGGAATGAGGCCCAATCAATTACCATATAGCGTTAACTATATGGATTCCATACAACACATGTATATAATAGCAACGATAAATAATCAACCATCATCCAAAGTGCACTACACTGTATAAGCATCAAATATAGATATCTAACGCTTATAACAGCCTGTCAATCGATCGATCGACAAACAACTAATTATTGGGATTAGTGTATGTCATATATTATCCCAATACCCGTGTGGGGTTTTAAATCAACAAACACATATTTTTATTTGTGCAGTTGGGCGATGTGTAAAATTTATCGTCCCAATCAATGTCAGTCAAATCAGTGTATATAAACAAATCGGCCGATTTGTTTATAAATATTTATTTTATTCACTTTCACGTCAAAAGTTATATTTTTAACGATAATATATTTTATTTTAACACATGAATTTCTATTCAGTTCATTTATTCAATAAAATGATATTTTTATTTCTCTAACATATTTTAGAAAATTTCGGCGGCATAACGGCACGATACTAGAAACGGGACGAGGCCTAGCCTTATCCCCGGTCTAGTGAAGGCCCACGCCATTCACACATCAATCAAATCAATTTTAATGCACCAAACAATTCAATTCAAACCAAATAATCTAACCAACTACACAACCAAACAAACAAGTCCATGGTCTGTGGACGATTGTGTCGGGTGCTACTAAACACCGTCTGCATCCTAGTATATATATATATATCTACAAAAAGAAATTGAAGAGTGAGAAGTTCTCACCGATAGCTATCCAACTCCACGTCACTTCATTTATAGAAATCTTCATCGTTCTCGCCTTTTTTTCACCTTCGTTGCCCGTATTCTCTACATATGTAAAAATCGAATTTTTACTTCGCTATTCAATATATAAAAATCGAATTTTTACTTCGCTATTCAATATATAAAAATCGAATTTTTATACCGCTATTCAATATATAAAAATCGAATTTTTACTTCGCTATTCAATATATAAAAATCGAATTTTTACTTCGCTATTCAATATATAAAAATCGAAATTTTACTTCGTTATTCAATATATAAAAATCGAATTTTTACTTCCCTATTCAATACATAAAAATCGAATTTTTACTTCGCTATTCAATATATAAAAATCGAATTTTTATTTCGCTATTCAATATATAAAAATCGAATTTTTACTTCGCTATTCAATATATAAAAATCGAATTTTTATTTCGCTATTCAATATATAAAAATCGAATTTTTACTTCGTTATCCTCTACATAAAGATTTCGCCTTTCCAAATATAAGGATTTCGCCTTTCCAAATATAAAGATTTCGCCTTTCATATCATAAAAATATCGTCTTTTCTATTATAAAGATTTAACCCTTTCAATTTCATCACTATAAAAATCACAATTTTATTTTGCTACATATATAAAGATGATATTTTTACTATCCCTATCATGTAAAAATTATATTTTTAATTCTCTACATAAACAAAAATCATATTTCTACACCTTCTACATAATAAAGATTATATTTTTAATACTTTAAAAATATAAAAATCATATTTTTAATACTTTAAAAATATAAAAATCATATCTTTTCTATTTGCTGAAATATGTATTAAAATCAGATTTTATAAATTATCTAACTAAAAAAACTGAAATTAAATAAAAATAAATAAGGGAGCTTACTGTTTTCGGAGGAGGAGGGTTTTCACGTCGGAGGATCGTTGGTGGTGCGGAGCAGTGGAGCGGCATTGCTATGGGTGGCTGGTGGCGCGGTCAACGAGGGGGCAAGGGGTCGCGGTGCTCAATAGAAGAGGAGGAAGAAGCGGATGAGGTGAGGATGGAAGAAGGAGGGAGGCGGCGACAAAAGGGGAGAGGGGGCGGCTGTCTCGCGCGGCGGTCGGCTAGGCGGAGGGGGGGGGGTGCGAACAGGGGGAAGTGGCGGTTGCTGATGAGGGCGCGAGAAGGGGGCCCACGCCTGAGGCGACGTAGTGGGCGACGCGCCCTCCTGGAGGCGCGGTGATGCCCCAAGGCGGCGTCGCGATGTCGATTGGGGGGGGGGGGGCGTCGCGATGTTTTTTTTTCCTTCTGAAAATGATTGGATCAAAAAATAAGGGGAGGGGCCAGAGTATAAGGGAAAGGAGAGAGGAGTATTATATTTTTTGTATTTAATTAATTATTTAATCCCAAAAGGTTGACTTTTACATACGACCTCTAAACGAGGCCCACCGCCTGTCGTCCATAGCGTTTTACCCCCATTTCGAACACAATGGGATATGTATCGTAGGCTGATTTGATCGTTTCGATCAGTTTTCGTCAAAATCAACATATAACTCTATATATTGAATTTGAACGCGCATTTCAATTTACCGGGGTCGCAAACTAACTTTAAAAATTCCAGAAAAATATTTTCTGGCTTCGTATTGACGATACGGTCCTAACAAAACTAGTTTCATCGAATTCTGAGACCGTTAGGAAAATGACCAATTTCCAGTCTATTAAAATCAACTAAAACTGGTCAAACGCGTTTTCCTTTGCCACGCTCACATATTGATTCGAAAAATTATGAAATTTGGAATCTAGCAATAATTTGACATCACGGATCCAACAAAAGTGGTTTCGTCGAAATCCGAGGTCGTTTACAAAATTCCCATTTTTAAGGGCCTGAATTCCATAGCGACTATTCAGAATTTTCAACTGGACATATCTTTTGATTTCCGCTATGAAATTTCGATTTTTCAAATTCGTTGGAAAGATATTCCCAATTATATCCTATTATTTTTGGTTTCACTAAAATCCGGATTGTTTTGCACCCAGTACATTCAATTGAAGTTTGAAATCGAATTATCGAACTACCGCGCCATTTTCAATTCTATTTATAATTATATATAATTATTTATATTCTAACGACGACGTATATAATATATACGTTCTAAATAGATTCAAAATAAATTTCTCGTCGATATTATATAAAATAATCTATTTTAAATATTCAAAATTCGCTAAAATTGCCAAAATAAAAATTTAAAACTGACCCAGATTTTCCGGGTTATTACAATCTCCCCCACTTAAAACTTTTCGTTCCCGAAAAGGAACAAAGTCGAAAGTGGTTTGATTAATCAACTCTACATTCGATCTGGCTTCCATTCTCCAACTTTTCAGTTTCTGAGTATTTTCAAATTTTCAAAAATTTGGCTAACATCCTAAATTTTCAAAAAATTTCGCCATAACCTCCCCTGCACCGGGAGCCACGGGAAAATCCCGAAATTGCCATACAGGCCTTCTGATCTCAAAAAGAAAAAGCCAATAGGCTCATAAAATCATCATCACCCAAACAAAACAGTAAATTATAGCAAACATGTACCTATTTGTCGGGCAAACAAATTTTATTCTCCGGCTCTAGCCTCCTTGCTATGACCTGTTCAATATAAGTATATGTATATGCAAGCAAACGCAACCAATTTTCAATACAATTCAATATTCGGTTCAATTAGGCTAAATGTTTCAAAATTGTCAAACAAATAAACAAACAACACAAACATCAATTAATTAGTGAATTAACGTTTCAAATTCATAATTTTTGATATATATACAAAAATCACATTTTTGATGCCAATTCACAACAAAGTGTTCTAGCTATATTAGTTTTGGTTCTCACACCAGTCTAATGGAAATATATAGATATCACACCTTCGAAACACGAACATAAATATTGATGATGCCATGGTCATTATCATAATCATCTCCGGGCGACTAGAGTGTGATTCTATATCTACCTAATATATTAAAACTTCGAATATACGTTCATGACGCATATATGCAAAACCTTTATATACTAGATTGTCCAAATTCAAAGTAAATAAATATTCAAATACGTATAAAACGATTTAAATTTTCAAAACAAAATTGTTTTCGTTTGAGAAATATACTCTTCACACTCGTTCTAGGATACTACTGATCCTATCTCTAACGAGTCATTCTAATTGGATATTACTAATCCAATATCTGATGAATTCTTTCGTATGGTTCTAATGTGTCTTGTTCTCGAGCTCTGTAAACCAAAGCTCTGATACCAAATGTGACGGCCGGGAATTCCGCTCGATCTGAATCAGTCGTTAAACCGATCTAGACCATTCGAAACCCCTGATCGTTTTGAGAACATGACAATTCAGAACTCACACAGAAGAACATTTCATTGCTATTACAACAATTCCATCAGAATACAAGAATATACAGAGTATAAATGAATAAATTTCATTCGATAAATATCAGAGATTACAATAAATTACATAGCAGCGGAAAATAATACAAAGCACAACTGAAGGTGATATACGGATACAGAGCTTTCCGGATATCATTCCAGCTGTAAACCAGGATCCTGTGAATATAAATCTGCAAAACCAAAACTACTAGCTGCCCATCCGGAAAATAGGGGCACCCAAAGTTTAGGTTAAAACAATAAACTCCAGGTCAGTCATGTGACTGGTGTGAGAACTAAAACAGTTATTTAAAGCTTTACTTTAAAAGAGAGTAATTCAAGGGACCACGCCGTATAACACGGAACGGGTTTCCTCCCAAGAATACCAGTGCATAGAAAAGACAACGCAATGCTTTTTCGAAAAATGAAGCTATTATAAGACCCAGGTCCCATCACACAATGCAACGCAAGCCGGAGGATAGGGGTTTCCCTTATAATAGCCAAACATGCTTGGTACGTTTAAAACAAATCATTTGATACTATAATAAGTGTATAGTGTCAAAACAATTTCAATCATAAATATCAATCATAGGCGGCATAGGTACCATATATCATGTCGCCATACTAGTTCTACAATTAAAACCGCAACACACGTATTGGAAATTGGATTTCCGTCATGAATCAAGGCAAGGGGCAAGCTCCTCTCTGCGCTTGAGACACTCTAGCAAATGTCTCAGGACTACACACTCTGGGCAATCCTGGACCTTCAGGGTCGGTCCTCACTTACGTTAGAGGATTAGTATTCCTGAACACACGTTTCCCGGTCCTTACAGACCTATAATCGAGGCGCCTCGCATTCCAACAACCACATAGGTGAAAAGTATATAAATGTTAGGGCTGGTAAGTCACTAACACCACCAAAGCTAGAAAGAAACGTCGTGCTCTCCCTGCAGTCCGTATCCCGTTTTTGACTCATACCGAGGTGTGAGGCTCGCGAATTCACATTATACACAAAGCTACCACACAAAGGTCGTGCTTTGATCATCAACCACAAGACTTTGCTTTTCAACAGAAGCCTTGATCCTTGCAACTCAGCATGTCACACAGGCAATTCATGCCATGCGATTGATATCTATCGATATATAACCTCTAAGCCCGTACATCTCCGAGAAGGGCGTTAAGTAAGAGAATAAATTCTCCGCCGCCAAACAGATATATATTTAATAGAAATCAATCAACACAGAATAAAATCCAATGTCAGACACATAATCCATTTACAAGTTCGTTCTGGGTCTGAACGAAACCGGAGGCACTTTCCTCGCATATCCATCCATCTCCAAGTACGTCTGGACGACCACCAACTATTTCCATCCTCTTGGGTGTACAGCCCAATCAGGATCCTCAGTAATTACCCAAACGATGTGAAGACTTCCGGCCTTCGACCACCGTCTTCATCTTCGACATATCGTCGAATCGGTTATTCAGAATGGGTATAAACCCAGCCTTTCCGAACAACCCGCGTATATTAAAAACAGTGCTAGAAAACACAACATACGCCTCATTCCAATTCATATTCTCAGGGAAAGGTTCCCATTAATTTTATCCAAGATAAATTCTTTAAAATCTATCCATTAATCTTCCTTTGGATGTCATTTCAAACCAAATTATGGTTTTCTAAACTAGTCAAGATTAGCGAACCACACCGAAGTAATTATTTATTTTATTTACCAATCCCAACCTATTCATCCCATGAAGCAAAACTGGTAATACTCCATATCTAACACCACGGTGTTATCGGTAAAATTAATTACCATTTCACGTTCAAATCTAATTAAAGATTTAACTATCGCTTTGGAGCAAAACTGGTAATACTCTATTCTCGCTCATTTTCTATATTTGATAATTTAATTTATCAATTCATATTTCAATCTAATGGCAGACTCGTTAAAACTCCTTTTTTGGGTTAAAGAACTAATGTCTTTTAAAACACAGTTTACGACAAACCCAAATCACATTCTATTTATTATCGGGTTAAAGAACTGGTGTTATTTAAAACACTGTTCACGATAAACCCACAAATCCATTTTATTTAAACCCATTTCAAATCCAATTTATTTATTTAAAAATAAATGGGTTTTAATTCCAGTTCAAAACTAGTTCATTTCGATAAAAATCTATTTTTATCTTTTCAAATATGGAGTTTTTCATCCTAATTTTCCCCAAATCATTTCTTATGATTTTACACAAATTATTGATATTTTTAATAATTTTATCAAGGCCCGTACAGTCGATTTCCAACAACGGCCATCAAACTGCACCTATAGCGACCTTTTTCGAATTTGATTTGGACGTATCTCCAAATCCAACCGTTAGATTTCAAATTTCTAATATTCGTTAGAAAGCTCTTTTCGATACGAACCCAACGGTTCTGGTTTTAGGAGAATCCGATGGTCGGATCTCCCGTAATGTCCGTTTGAAATAAATGGTCGAAATTCACGAACTGCCGCGGCGCGGCGCGTTCTATTCAGGCCATTATATTATATATATATATAATATATATATTATATATTTCGTCGATTACTATTCAAAACGAATTTTATAAATAGTTTTGAATTCGTTTCAAAAACAATTTCAACCTTTATTTCAAATTCAAATCAAAAATTGAATTTTCTATTATAAATCCTTTTTACTTTCATTTCTATTTGATTTCAATTCAAATTGATTTTAATTCGATTCGAATTCATTTCATTTTCAATTCAATTTAAATTCAATTTCTATTCCATTCGAATTCATTTCGTTTTCTATTCAGTTCGAATTCATTTCGTTTTCTATTCCATTCGAATTCAATTTCTTTTCAAATCAAATCAAATTCAATTTAAATCAAATTCATTTTCTATTCAAATACAACTCATTATATATTCAATTCAATTCGAATTCGTTTTATATTCGATTTATTTCGAAATCGTTTTATATTCAATTCATTTCGAAATCACTTTCAATTCATTTCGAAATCGTTTTATATTCAATTCATTTCGAAATCGTTTTATATTCAATTCATTTCTAAATCGTTTTATATTCAATTCATTTCGAAATCGTTTTATATTCAATTCATTTCGAAATCGCTTTCAATTCATTTCGAAATCGTTTTATACTCAATTCATTTCGAAATCGTTTTATATTCAATTCATTTCGAAATCGTTTTATATTCAATTCATTTCGAAATCGTTTTATATTCAATTCATTTCGAAATCGTTTTATATTCAATTCATTTTGAAATCGCTTTCAATTCATTTCGAAATCGTTTTATATTCAATTCATTTCGAAATCGTTTTATATTCAATTCAAATTGGTTTTCTATTCAAATCAAATCAAATTCGAATATACTCGATATAAATATCGCTCGCGTCGAAATAGCGCATCTTTAATCAACACGGCTTTATATTCAACAAATGGATCTATATTTCTTTCAATACACGACTCTATATCTTTGTCAACACATGACTAATCTCAACGAATGAGTACTGTCCACGTGTGACTATTTTTGTTATTTAATATATTTTATAAAAATTATGGTATCTATCGTTTGATTTAAAATCAGACTCCAACCGTAAATTAGTGAGAGAACGATTCCCCAAATATTAACCCCGAAGGCCGAAACCAACATCAGATTAATATCCAGGAGACCACTTATCTTATCTATTTTCCAGTTAGATTCAATTTTTATATATGATAAAGACGTAAATTTTATTGTTAAAATCTTTCGTTCAACACATGACTAATCTCAATGGATGAGTATAGTCAACACATGAACCTTTACTTTATAATATTCTTTATTTTCCCGATTGGAATGAGGCCCAATCAATTACCATATAGCGTTAACTATATGGATTCCATACAACACATGTATATAATAGCAACGATAAATAATCAACCATCATCCAAAGTGCACTACACTGTATAAGCATCAAATATAGATATCTAACGCTTATAACAGCCTGTCAATCGATCGATCGACAAACAACTAATTATTGGGATTAGTGTATGTCATATATTATCCCAATACCCGTGTGGGGTTTTAAATCAACAAACACATTTTTTTTGTGTGCAGTTGGGCGATGTGTAAAATTTATCGTCCCAATCAATGTCAGTCAAATCAGTGTATATAAACAAATCAGCCGATTTGTTTATAAATATTTATTTTATTCACTTTCACGTCAAAAATTATATTTTTAACGATAATATATTTTATTTTAACACATGAATTTCTATTCAGTTCATTTATTCAATAAAATGATATTTTTATTTCTCTAACATATTTTAGAAAATTTCGGCGTCATAACGACATGATACTAGAAACGGGACGAGGCCTAGCCTTATCCCCGGTCTAGTGAAGGCCCACGCCATTCACACATCAATCAAATCAATTTTAATACACCAAACAATTCAATTCAAACAAAATAATCTAACCAACTACACAATCAAACAAACAAGTCCATGGTCTGTGGATGATTGTGTCGGGTGCTACTAAACACCGTCTGCATCCTAGTATATATATATATATATATATATCTAGAAAAAGAAATTGAAGAGTGAGAAGTTCTCACCGATAGCTATCCAACTCCACGTCACTTCATTTACAGAAATCTTCATCGTTCTCGCCTTTTTGTCACCTTCGTTGCCCGTATTCTCTACATATGTAAAAATCGAATTTTTACTTCGCTATTCAATATATAAAAATCGAATTTTTACTTCGCTATTCAATATATAAAAATCGAATTTTTATACCGCTATTCAATATATAAAAATCGAATTTTTACTTCGCTATTCAATTTATAAAAATCGAATTTTTACTTCGCTATTCAATATATAAAAATCGAATTTTTACTTCGTTATTCAATATATAAAAATCGAATTTTTACTTCGCTATTCAATATATAAAAATCGAATTTTTACTTCGCTATTCAATATATAAAAATCGAATTTTTATTTCGCTATTCAATATATAAAAATCGAATTTTTACTTCGCTATTCAATATATAAAAATCGAATTTTTATTTCGCTATTCAATATATAAAAATCGAATTTTTACTTCGTTATCCTCTACATAAAGATTTCGCCTTTCAAAATATAAGGATTTCGCCTTTCCAAATATAAAGATTTCGCCTTTCATATCATAAAAATATCGTCTTTTCTATTATAAAGATTTAACCTTTTCAATTTCATCACTATAAAAATCACAATTTTATTTTGCTACATATATAAAGATGATATTTTTACTATCCCTATCATGTAAAAATTATATTTTTAATTCTCTACATAAACAAAAATCATATTTATACACCTTCTACATAATAAAGATTATATTTTTAATACTTTAAAAATATAAAAATCATATTTTTAATACTTTAAAAATATAAAATCATATCTTTTCTATTTGCTGAAATATGTATTAAAATCAGATTTTATAAATTATCTAACTAAAAAAACTGAAATTAAATAAAAATAAATATGGGAGCTTACTGTTTTCGAAGGAGGAGGGTTTTCACGTCGGAGGATCGTTGGTGGTGCAGAGCAGTGGAGCGGTGGTGCTGTGGGTGGCTGGTGGCGCGGTCAATGAGGGGGCAAGGGGTCGCGGTGCTCAATAGAAGAGGAGGAAGAAGCGGATGAGGTGAGGATGGAAGAAGGAGGGAGGCGACGGCAAAAGGGGGGGGGGGCGGCTGTCTTGCGCGGCGGTCGGCTAGGCGGAGGGGGGGTGCGAACGGGGGGAAGTGGCGGTTGCTGATGTGGGCGCGAGAAGGGGGGCCCACGCCTGAGGCGGCGCGGTGGGCGACGCGCCCTCCTGGAGGCGCGGTGATGCCCCAAGGCGGCGTCGCGATGTCGATTGGGGGGGGGCGTCGCGATGTTTTTTTCCCCTTCTGAAAATGATTGGATCAAAAAATAAGGGGGGGGGGAGTATAAGGGAAAGGAGAGAGGAGTATTATATTTTTTTTTGTATTTAATTAATTATTTAATCCCAAAAGGTTGACTTTTACATACGACCTCTAAACGAGGCCCACCGCCTGTCGTCCATAGCGTTTTACCCCCATTCCGAACACAATGGAATATGTATCGTAGGCTGATTTGATCGTTTCGATCAGTTTTTGTCAAAATCAACATATAACTCTATATATTGAATTTGAACGCGCATTTCAATTTACCGGGGTCGCATACTAACTTGAAAAATTCCAGAAAAATATTTTCTGGCTTCGTATTGACGATACTGTCCTAACAAAACTAGTTTCATCGAATTCTGAGACCGTTAGAAAAATGGCCAATTTCCAGTCGATTAAAATCAACTAAAACTGGTCAAACGCGTTTTCCTTTGCCACGCTCACATATTGATTCGAAAAATTATGAAATTTGGAATCTAGCAATAATTTGACATCACGGATCCAACAAAAGTGGTTTCGTCGAAATCCGAGGTCGTTTGCAAAATTCCCATTTTTAAGGGCCTGAATTCCATAGCGACTATTCAGAATTTTCAACTGGACATATCTTTTGATTCCCGCTATGAAATTTCGATTTTTCAGATTTGTTGGAAAGATATTCCCAATTAGATCCTATTATTTTTGGTTTCACTAAAATCCGGATTGTTTTGCACCCGGTACATTCAATTGAAGTTTGAAATCGAATTATCGAACTACCGCGCCATTTTCAATTCTATTTATAATTATATATAATTATTTATATTCTAACGACGACGTATATAATATATACGTTCTAAATATATTCAAAATAAATTTCTCGTCGATATTATTTAAAATAATCTATTTTAAATATTCAAAATTTGCTAAAATTGCCAAAATAAAAAATTTAAACCGACCCAGATTTTCCGGGTTATTACAGGCATTGTCGTTATTCCATTTATATTATTGGTCGGATATGGAAATTGATATCGATTATATATGATTTGTTTTTTTGTGAATATTCCATAATTAATGGAATGTGACTTGGGTTGTCGTGAATGGTATCTTTAATAATACTATCCTTAGACCCAATGGAGTTAAGGAAATCAGAAACTAACTGGAGATTAGTTAAGTTGAATGGTTTCTTGGGTATTGATCTGATGTAGGTGATATGCACGTAATTGTGTATGTTTTATCCGCTTATTTATCTTATTTTATATTTAAAATAATTGATACTGTGTATTTATAGTTGTGTTTTCAGATTATTTATGATGAATGGATTAATGCACTTAATTGTTGAAAAGCTTGAAGAATTGGTGTATAAAGAGTGTTGATTTTGAGAGTTAGATTAAAGCTTGAAGAAATGTTGCTGTTCAACCGCCTTCTATCACATATTTTAATAATCCAATGCTTTTTCATAAAGATAGCTTGTTGCAGATGTTATGGAGTTCCTACTTATGCACAAAACAATAAGAAATTGATGTAATTTGATGCCCGCAAGCTATGCCAATTGCAAATCCATTTACACTGCATTCATATTGGCTCACTTACAAAGCCTCTCACTCTACAGCTGCGTTCACACTGGCTTCTATGTTATTTGGGCGAAATTTTTAGTCCTACATTGTGTAATTAGCTACTAAGTCTTGGCCAAAGCAACTATAAATACATTGTATCTCCTTCATGTAAAAACACACTTAGTTTTATTTTGTAATTCTCATCTTGGAATAAAACTCTTCTTCTCCCTTTCTCTCAGTTGTTATTTTATTTTATTTATGTTATTTAGTTTATGTTTCTCTTCTTCTTTAGCTATGTCTAGCTAATCCCCTTTGATTGGGGGTGATGACGCTATTAGATATGATTCAACACGAATCACATAGCCAATAGATGAGGACTTTATACATGTAGATGTGGATCTGAATCAAGGGTTAGATCTAAACCTTCATATTCTGTGTCGTTTAAGAGCTATGCTCCTTCACTGGGTATATTCGTGTTCGATCTAACAATTAATAGATTTAGATCTAATTTTAGGGTTTTAGAAATTAATTAGTGAATCTATCCTGATTGTCTATGGTTGTTTAAGAGCTCAGCTCCTGCATAGGCTATGCTTGTCGTTATTTACTTATATTGTTTCTAAGAACCTAATTATTGTTGGTTCATGGGTGTGACAGAGACATGAGTTAGATCTATATTTATTTGTTGGCTAGTGATGAGTGTGAATCCAATCTATGTCATTATCCCCTAATTGCTTTATCTTATTATATAAATCTCTCTTTTTATTTAATTGTTGTTATTTTCTGTGTTTTCAAACAATCAAAATCCTGGAATAACTTAATTGGACTTATTAATTAAAATATTTTTGGTCCTAGAGTTCGATACCCTCTACAACAATCCTTGTTGTTTAGGAAAGCCAAACGGATTTTATAGTTATTTTCAAATGTTTAATTTGTTCGCAAACAATAGGTTTCGGCCTTCAGGGTTAATACTTAGGGAATTGTTCACTTGCTAATTTACGGTTAAAGGCTGATGGAATGGAATATGATTTTGGGATTATCGTGAACCGTGTTTTAAATGACATTGGTTCTTTAACTCAGTTAAAGACAGGATATGGTTTCCCAAGTTAAACAATCATTAATATTGATTTTTGGGAAGATTAAAACCAAGTGGAGTTTTAATACATCTTTAATTAGATTGAAGTGATTTCCAAAGGAAGATTAAAGAATAAATTTAAAGAATTTATCTTTGATAAAATTTATGGGAACCTTTCCCAAAGTATAAGAATATTTGAATAAAGGAATATTCTGGATTGGAATGAGGCGTGTGTTGTGTTTTTATAGCACTTGTTTATTATAAACGCGAGTTATTCAGAAAGACCGGGTTTATCCCATTCTGAATAACTAATTCGACGATATGTCGAGGATGAAGATGGTGGCTGAAGATCGGAGGTCTTCACGTCATTTGGATGATCACTGATGTCTTTATTGGGTTGTACACCCAAGGCGAGGTAATAAGTGGTGATCGTCCAGACTTACTTGGAGATCGACGGATACGCGAGGGCCTCTCCCCTGTATTGGACTTATAGGGGAGGAATAAGGTGCCTCCGGTTTCGTTCAGACCCAGAATGAACTTGTAAATGGATGTGTGTCTGACATTGGATTTCATTCTGTGTAATTGATAGACATCGGTTGCATAGCATGAATTTCCTATGTAGCATGCTAAGATGCAAATGATCAAGGCTTCTGTTGAAAAGCAGAGTCTTGTGGTTGATGATCAAAGCAGGGCTTTAATATAGCGTAGCTTTGTGTAGTGTTAATTCGCGAGTCTCACAGCCCGGTGTGAACCAGAAACGGGAGAGAACCTCAAGGAGGGCATGCATTTCCTTCAAGCTAGGAGTGGTGTCAGCATTTTGCATGCCCTGGCATTTTACTTATATGGATGATGGATAACGAGGCACCTCGGTTATATCGGTCAATCCGGGACCGATGGAGTCATTTGGCTCACTGACGCCCCATAGGGCGGGGATACGCAGTGTTCAGGCATTTTAATCCACATTGAGTGGACTGGCACTGACGATCCAAGGCTTGTCTGCGCGCTTGCCTAAGACACGGGCTAGAGCATCTCGAAGCGGTAAGGACGATCCCTTGCCTTGGTTCATAGATGGAAATCCAACTTCCAATACGACATTTTACGGTTTTAATTGTAAACCTATATATGGCGACATAGTGGTATGGGGCACTTATACCGTCTATGATTGATACTTATGATTGAAATTGTTTTTGACACTATACACTTATAGTAATAATAAAACATGAAATTTTACGTACCAAGCATTCTTGGCTATTATAAGGTAAAAATTCTATCCTCCGGCTTGCGTTGCATTGTGTGATGGGACCTGAGTCTTACATTAGCTTCATTGTTCTTTATTTAGCATTGCGTTGTTTGTTTTATGCACTGGTATTCTGGGTGGTAAAGCCATTCCGTGTTATACGGCATGGTCCGTTGATTTACCTTACTTTAAAATGAAATTAATAACTGAGTTAGTTCTCACACCAGTCACATGACTGACCTGGAGTTTATTGTTTTAACCTAAACTCTGGATGCCCCTATTTTCTGCACGGGCAGCTAGTGGTTTTGGTTTTGCAGATTTATATTCACAGGATCCTGGTTTATAGCTGAAGCGATATTCAGAAAGCTCTGTATCCGTGTATTACTTTCAGTTGTGTTTTGTATTGTTTCCGCTGATATGAAATGTATTTTAAATCTCTGATATTTACCGAATGTATAATATTTGTTCATACTCTGTATATTCTTGTACTATGATGTAAATTGTTGTAATAAGCAATGAAATGTTCTTTTGTTTGTGTCCCGATGTGGCTTGTTCTCAAAGCAATCCATTCTTTCTCTTCTCTTCGGAGACCGGGGAAGTTCGGGTCGTGTCAGTTTGGTTTCAGAGCTTTGGTTTGCAGAGCTCGGAGAACAAGGCACATTAGAACCAAACGAAAGAATTCAACAGAGATTGGATTAGTAAAATCCAATGAGAATGACTCATTAGAGATAGGATCAATAGTATCGTAGAACGAGTGTGAAGAGTAGTGTTTTTAAAACAAATTTTGTTCAAAAATTTAAATCATATAATATGTATTTGAATACGTTATTTATATTGATTTGGACAATCGAGTATATGGAGATTTTGAATATACGCGTAATTAACGTGTATTCGAAACCTTAAATATACTGGATAGATATAGAGTCACACTCTAGTCGCCCGGAGCTGGTTCTGATGATTGAAGCTTCATCACCAGAATTTGTATTCGAGTTTCGAAGGTGTGATATTTATATATTTCCAATTGACCGGTGTGAGAACCAAAAACTAGATAGGGCTTATTGATGTGATTTGGCATGAAAAAACTGATTTTTGGACCATATATCAAAATTATGAATTTGAAACGTTAATTCGTTAATTGATTGATGGTTGTGTTGTATGATTATTCATTTAAACCATTATGTGAAAGGATGGTGCATATAACCAAATTGTGTCAAATATTGAACTGAATCGAAAATTGTTTGAATTTGAATACATGTACATGTATATACATTGAACAAGTCATAGCAAGGAGGCTAAAGCGGAGGAATAAAATTGATTGTCCGACAAATAGGTACATGTTTATTGTATATTTTGGGGTTTTTGATGATTTTATGAGACGCTTGGCTGTTTTTTTTTCTTTTTGGATTGGAGAGGCATGTTGGTGATTTCGGGATTTTCCGGTGCTCCCGTACAGTGGAGGTTATGGCGAAATGTTTCAAAAATTTCGGGTGGTAGCCAAATTTTTGAAAAATTTGAAAAGTTCATAGAAACTGAAAAGTTGAAGAACTTAAGCCATAATGAAAATAATGAAAGTTGAGTTGGTTTGTAAAACAATTTTCAGCTCCGTTCTTTTCCGGGGACGAAAATAATTTAAGTGGGGGAGATTGTAATAACCCGGAAAATTTGAACCAATTTAAATTTTTTATTTTGGCAATTTTTATGAATTTTGAATATTTAAAATGAAGTATTTTAAATAATAACGACGAGAAATTTATTTTGAATAGAACTAGAACGTATACATTTATTTGAATCGACGTTAGAATATAAATATTTTATTTCAAATTATAAAAGGAATTGAAAATGGCGCGGTAGTACGAAAATTCGATTTCAAATTTCAAATGAATGTACAGGATTCAAAATAAACCAGATTTTAGCGAAACCAAAAATATTATAATCTATTTGAGAATATCTTTCCAACTAATCCATAAAATTGAAATTTCATAGCAGGGATAAAAAGTTATGCCCAGTTGAAAATTCAGAATAGTCGCTACAGAATTTTGGCCCTTAAAAATGGAAATTTTGCAAACGACCTCCATTTTCAATGAATCTACTTTTTTTGGATCGGGGATGTCGAATTATTGCTAGATTCCAAAAATTCATAATTTTTGAAATCAATATGTGAGCGTGCCAAAGGATAACGTGTTTTGACAGTTTCAGTCAATTTGGATCGACTAGAAAATGGTCATTTTTCAAACGATCTCCAAATTTGATGGAATTAGTTTTATTAGGACCGTAGCGTCAATACGAAGCTAGAAAATGTTTTTCGGGAATTTTTAGAGTCCGTATGTGACCCCAAAAAATTGAAATGTGCGTTCAAATTCAATATATAGATTTATATATTGATTTTGACGGAAACCGATCGAAACAACCAAACTAGGTTACGAAACATATCCCATTGTGTTCGGAATAGGGGTATTATGCTAGGGGCGAAAGTCGGTGGGTCTCGTTTGGAGGTCGAAATAAAAAGTTACTTTTTGGAATAAAATATAAATTAAATAAATATTTATATATACTTGGTCAACTACGTCACCCCTCTTTCTCTCTCCATTATCGATTGGTAGAAGAAAAAAAGAAAAAAAAACCAACGCAAATCCAGTCGCACCCTACCCCCGCCACCGTCGAAGTCGCGACCCCCACCCATGCCGTTGTTGATCGGAGATGCCCCCCTTCCCCTCCTCCACCCAATTCGAGTTCCCCCAAAGCGCCTTCCCCCTTTGAAACTAGCCCCGCAGCCTCCTCCGGCGGAAACCGCCACTGCCATGGGCTCCAGCGCCCCATCACCGGCTCCATACCCGGCTGCACCACCTCAAACCCGGCGAGAGCCCCTCCTCTCTCCCCAAATTCCACCGTAAGTCTTCTTTCCTTTTTCCTATGTAAACTCATGTGACAAAAATTAGGTTTTAATGTTAAAAAAAATTAGAATTTTATAAACAAAAAGATTTAATTTTTATAAATGAAAAGCTATGATTTTAGTTTAGAAAGAGTATGATTTTTAGCTACCTAAAGATTAGATTTTTAGCTACATAAAATTATCATTTTTATGAACCTAAAAATGTGATTTTTATGAGAATAAAAAGGTACGATTTTTAGTTAAGTAAAAATATGATCTTTGTTTGTTTAAAAATATGATTCTTGCAAATATGGTTTTGTTATAAAAATTAGATTTTTGTATATGAAGTAGCGAAGTAAAGATTAGATTTTTATCTTGCTAAAGGTTAGATTTTTAACACTTTAAAGAATATTTTTTATTTGAGAAAGATTATATTATTAATATGAAAAAGATTTGATTTTTTATAACATAAAAAGATTAGATTTTTAGTTATGTAAAAATAGGATTTTTATCGTATAAAAGAAATATATTTAGTAAGTTAAGATTATGATTTTTAACTAGAGTACGACATGAAAATATTTTTAGAAAGATAAAAATAGGATTTTTAGCCTAAGTATACTATTAATAAAGTAGTCATGTTATGGAATAACTTTTAATTCGTTAAAAATATGATTTTCAGATGATATATGCGAAAAATAAAACACGGCAAAGATTTTCTACATATGAAGAGTCACGGCGGTTGGTTTAGCTTCTAGGTGAGAACTTCTCACTTTAAATTTATTTTCTAGTTAAAATATATACTAGGATGCAGACTGTGCTTAGCAGCACCCGACATCCGTCATCCACGGACCATGGATGACTTGTTTGTTTGATTGATATGCTGTGAAAATTTGATGGTGTGATGTTGAATGGAATAAAATCTTTTATAGTTAAAAAATTACTTTTAACGTGTATATGAATAAAATAAATATTCATAAACAAATTGGACGACTTGTTTATGTACACGCATTTGACTGATATTGATTGGGACGATAAAATTTTACACATCGCCCAACTACACAAATAAAATTCATTATTTGTTGATTGAAATCCCACACGGGTATTGGGATGAAATTGGACATACACTAATCCCAATATTTAGTTGTATGTCGATTGATTGATTGACAGACTGTTATAAGCGTTGAATATTTATATTTGATGCTTATACAGTGTAGAATGCACTCTGGATGATGGTTGACTGTGTTTGATTGTTGTTGTATACATGTGTGTATGAAATCCATATAAATCAAATTATATGGTGATTGACTGTGTCTAATTCCAGTTCAGAAAGAATAAATATTTTGAAATAACGATTATTTTAAAATAACAAATATTTTCAAATAATATTCAGAAAAGAATCAGAATATGATTTTGGATGGACACGAATATATTTAAATATATAAAGCTGTGTTAATTAGATTAATGCCATTTTGACGTGAATGATATTTATATCGATTTTATTCATTTTTATAATGAATATCGAAAAGGAATTGATTTCAAAATCTAATGTTTTAAAAATATTATCATTTATATATTGATGATTCCATAATCAATTTTGATTAGAAATTGAATATGACGTTGAAATCGTTTTGAAAACGAATTTAAAACGATTTATAAAATACGTTTCGAATGGAAATCGACGAAATATATATAAAATATATTATATATAATGGTCTGAATAGAATGCGCCGCGCTGCGGTAGTTCACGAATTTCGACCATTGACTTCGAATGGACATTACAGGAGATCCGACCGTCGGATTATCCTAAAATCAGAACCGTTGGGTTTGTATCAAAAAGAGGTTTCTAACGAATATTAGAGATTTGAAATCTTACAGTTGGATTTGGAATTATGTCCAAATCAAATTTGGAAAAGGTCTTTGTAAGTGCAGTTCAATGGCCGTTTATGGAAATCGACTGTATGGGCCTTGATAAAATTATTAAACATATAAATAATTTGTGTGAAATCATAAGAAATGATTTGGGAAGAATTGGGTTGAAAAATCCCAAATTTGAAAAAATAAAAATAGATTTTAATCGAAATGAACTAGTTATGAACTAGATTTATAATCCCAATATTTTTAAAATAAATAATTTGGATTTGAAATGGTTTTAAAAATAACCAGAATTTCCAATATATAAATTGGAAATGGATTTGAACCAAAATTGTCTTTGGAATATTTCGATGTTGGATTTCATGACTATACAGATATTGTTATGGAAATTTGAAAGATATGTATATATATATATATATATATATATCGTTATTTCCGATACGATATTTGTTGATTTCTGAATTTGATATTGAATATAAGCCGGTATAATTTCTATTCAGAGCCTTGTATTTAATATCAAATTGGATTTTGGGTTCATCGTGAATGGTATCGTTAATAATATTGTTCTTGAACCGAATGGAGTTAGGAAAATTAGAAACTGACTGGAGATTAGTTAAGTTGAATGGTTCCCTGTGTATTGATCGTATGTTGATTTCGGCTTTCGTGTTTAATACTTAGGGGATTGTTCTCTTACTAATTTACGGTTAGAGGCTAATGTGAATTGGGTTTATTGTGAACTGTGCTTTTAATGACATTCGTTCTTTAACCCGATTTACAGTGAAATGTGATTTGGGATTTATAAATCTTTTTATTTAGATTTAACGGGAGTTTTACAAGGTAGCGTTTTCCAATTTAATATATTAAATTGGAATTGAATGGAATTCGATTTGATAATAATCGAAGTGAACTTTTGTGGAGGAAGACTGTTAATACATATGGAATTTAAGAGGCGTTGCCGTTATTCTATTTATATTATTGGTCGGATATGGAAATTGATATCGATTACAAATTGATTTGTTTTTCCGTAAAGATTCCATAATTAATGGAATGTGATTTGGGTTGTCGTGAATGGTATCTTTAATAATACTATCCTTAAACCCAATGGAGTTATGGTAATCAGAAACTAACTGGATATTAGTTAAGTTGAATGGTTTCTTGGGTATTGATCTGATGTTGGTTTCGGCCTTCGGGGATAATACTTAGGGAATTGTTCACTTGCTAATTTACGGTTATAGGCTGATGGTATGGAATATGATTCTGGGATTATCGTGAATCGTGTTTTAAATGACATTGGTTCTTTAACCCAGTTAAAGACAGGATATGGTTTCCCAAGTTAAACAATCGTTAATATTGATTTTTGGGAAGATTAAAACCAAGTGGAGTTTTAATGCATCTTTAATTAGATTGAAATGATATCCAAAGGAAGATCAAAGAATAAATTTAAAGAATTTATCTTTGATAAAATTTATGGGAACCTTTCCCAAAGTATAAGAATATTTGAATAAAGGAATATTCTAGATTGGAATAAGGCGTATGTTGTGTTTTTATAGCACTTTTTTTATTATATCGCGAGTTATTCAAAAGACCGGGTTTATCCCATTCTGAATAACTGATTCGACGATATGTCAAGGATGAAGACAGTGGTTGAAGACCGGAGGTCTTCACATCATTTGAAAGATCACTGATGATCTTGATTGGGCTGTACACCCAAGGCGAGGTAATAAGTGGTGATCGTCCAGGCATACTTGGAGATCGACGGATATGCGAGGGCCTCTCCCCTGTATTGGACATATGGGGAGGAATAAGGTGCCTTCGGTTTCGTTCAGACCCAGAATGAACTTGTAAATGGATGTGTGTCTGACATCGGATTTCATTCTGTGTGATTGATAGACATCGGTTGCATAGAATGAATTGCCTTTGTGGCTTGTTAAGATGCAAATGATCAAGGCTTCTGTTGAAAAGCAGAGTCTTGTGGTTGATGATAAAAGCATGGCTTTAATATAGCGTAGCTTTGTGTTGCATTAATTCGCGAGCCTCACAGCCCGGTGTGAACCAGAAACGAGGGACGACCTCAGGAAGGGCATGCGTTTCCTTCTAGCTAGGAGTGGTGTCCGCATTTTGCATGCCCTGGCATTTTACTTATGTGGATGATGGATAGCGAGGCGCCTCGGTTATATCGGTCGATCCGGGACCGATGGAGTCATTTGGCTCATTGACGCCCATAGAGCGAGGAAACGCAGTGTTCAGGCATTTTAATCCACATCGAGTGGACCGACACTGATGATCTAAGGCTTGTCTATGCGCTTGCCTGAGACATGGGCTAGAGCGTCTCGAAGCGGTAAGGACGATCCCTTGCCTTGGTTCACAGATGGAAATCTAACTTCCAATACGACATTTTGCGGTTGTAATTGTAAATCTATATATGGCGACATAGTGGTATGTGGCACTTATGCCGTCTATGGTTGATACTTATGATTGAAATTGTTTTTGACACTATACACCAATAGTAATAATAAAACATGAAATTTTATGTACCAAGCATTCTTGGCTATTATAAGGTAAAAACTCTATCCTCCAACTTGCGTTGCATTGTGTGATGGGACCTGAGTCTTATAATAGCTTCATTGTTCTATATTTAGCATTGCGCTGTTTGTTTTATGCACGGGTATTCTTGGCGGTAAACCCGTTGCATGTTATACGGCGTGGTCCCTTGATTTACCTAACTCTAAAATCAAATTAATAACTGTTTTAGTTCTCACACCAATCACATGACTGACCTGGATTTTATTGTTTTAATCTAAACTCTGGGTGCCCCTATTTTCCGCACGGTCAGCTAGTAGTTTTGGTTTTGCAGATTTATATTCACAGGATCCTGATTTACAGCTGAAGCGATATTCGGAAATCTCTGTATCTGTGTATTACTCTCAGTTGTGTTTTGTATTGTTTTCCGCTGCTATGTAATGTGTTTCAAATCTCTGATATTTATCGAATGTATAATATTTGCTCATACTCTGTATATTCTTGTACTCTGATATAAATTGTTGTAATAAGCAATGAAATGTTCTTCTGTTTGTGTCCCGATGTGGCTTGTTCTCAAAGTAATCCGTTCTTTCTCTTCTCTTCGGAGACCGGGGAAGTTCGGGTCATGTCACTGGGGTTTTTACAAATAAATTAGAATCTAGCGCAACACTTGTATCTCACGCTCCACATATATAGTATACAAACAAAACTGCAGGCGCTTATTGGAGATTGGATTTCCGTTTATGATAAGGTATGGACCCACCTGCCAATAATGTATCTCTAGAGGGGAATACACTGGGTTCAATTGGAACGTCTTGTAACCCGGTCCACACATGATCGACCACTCATTTCGCTTGAGTGTATCGAATGTATATCACCAACGGTTGGGATCAGCAACCGTTTCCCGAAGGGGACAACATCGATTAGAATAAAGAAGGAAACGAAATTTCTTTAGATAGGTGATTATGCACCCTAATGGGAGCGACCCACATAGCCATGTTTCCTGGCCGAATTTTGTCATTTCCCGGTTGTGAGGCTTGAGGTTAAAACTTACCTTTAGAACAACGTATCTTTATTCACTTTGAATGCCACATTGTCAAATCCATCAAATCACAAATTGATTTCTTCAAAAAAAGGGTAAAAAGCTAAGAGTAACAAATTCCTCCGCCACCAAACATAGTTTTGAAGAGATCAACTTACGTGATCTGTTAGGTGTACTCTATCAGACATTCGGCCATATAAGTTGTCCTGGGTCTGGACAAACAGAAGGAACCATTCTATAACTAGAACAGTCCTTTCATAAACTCCATCTTCAATTATCTTCAATAATCGCTGACACGCGACGTATAAATCAATTCGAAGTGGAATATTAATTCCAGATTCTTCGAAAAGATTAGCGTAATGTCTTTTACTATCAGTTGACATTTAAAAACTATTTTCAATACTCACTTGATCTTAAACATTTCTTTAAAGAATTAGTTATCAGCTTAAAATAAACTGGATTAAATATAATTCAGTCTATATACTCTTTATTTTACGAGCTTCAACCAAAAAGAATGGTATGCGTCTGCATTGTTTAAATCCATACATTTTAACTATCTTCTATAAATGAACAATTTAAGTGTGTGCATCGCGCACGGTATTCTACTTTAAAATGTCGGCTTGTTTATACGACATTTTATACCTTTGTCATACTTTGTAAATTATCTTTTTAGTTCTAAATGATCAAAAATAACTTAATTTATACTTCTTTCTATTTTATCTCTTATTATCTCATTTTTGCTTAATTTCTAAACTTGTCGAATTCTCTTCAAAACCTAGCTACTATGATCCATCTTTCCTCCGCATCGGCCCAAGACGTTCAGCTCCTTTCAACTTGTCCTATGCAATTTAGAAATCTCCTTTTAAATTTACTTTTCTTCTTTTATTTCAATTTTCTATTTTTATTTTAAAACTTAATTTATTTGAACTTAGTAGAAAATCCCTTTTGTTTGCGCATTTGCCAAAGTACCATTTTCCCATTCCAAAACTCCATGTTGCGCACGTAAAATCCACTCCAAAACCCATGCTCCAGCTCAGTACCACGTTCAGAGTACCACACTACCAAAGTACCACTTCCATTTACTATATCGCTCACGCCAGATCACAGAAAACCACCATGCTCGCGCCGAAGTACCACATTCCCATTTTTCAAGTACCATACTACCAGAGTACCACTTGCCATACACCAAAACCACATGTCGCACACACCTGATCTACACCAAATCACACTCCCCAGCCAAGTACCAAAATACAAAAGTGCCACTTCAAAACTCCATGCTGCACACACATAAATCCATCTGCCCGATCCCTTGCCAAGTACCAAATTTTTATTTGCAACTTTACCGAAGTACCACCTGCCAAGTGCCAACTCCACCTTGCCAAAATACCATTTTCCAGTACCACTTCCTTCTTCTGTTTTGCTGATACTTCCATTTATTTGATTTATTGTCCAAATATTCTTTGGCTCAACTATTTTTTTTTATATTTTTATTTTGTCACCTTGTATAAATTTCCTCTTGGGTTTTCTTTTTATTAATTTATCTCAAAACTTGCTGAAGTCTATTGAGGGCCCAAACAGTACGACCCATTCTCCCATTTTTTGTATCTTTTTCTATCCTATTTATCTCGGCCCAGCCCCTTCAGCCCAGCTTCTAGACAAACATCCCAGGAACATTTACTTTATGCGCAATCATCCAAACAAGTATGTTGCATGTAATCTGATGTCATGTTTATTATGTATCAACGCCATATTTTCATGCTATGCATTTCGGTGCAGCTCCCTAAATTTCTTCCCACGCAATGTCATTATTTCATGTTGTGTGAACCCCTCCATCCATTCACATGTCCACCATTAATTAACTATATAACCCAGCCAACTCAATCACACCCCTCACAGTCTACCTTAAGCTTACTGACACGAGTTCAACTTTTGTGAAGGCACTAGCTGCCAATATCAGTTTGGCAATTGAATTTAGACCAACTTCATCAAAGTTGATACTTTTGAAATCAATGCTCACATTTCTCAAGCTCCTGCACACACAAATCGCCCTGCTACTGCTTCCGCTCCTTCTACACTTGTTTGTTTTGTGTCCTACTCTTCTTATTTCCTTATTTCCCGGAAATATACACATACAGTGCAGACAAAGGTGTACATGTGCACATGCAGTCATGCACACATCATCCCGTTGGCCTGCAACCGCCCTAACTATCGCTACACATCACTTACTGCCATTAGACCCCATCTCCACCTTCCACATGCTACTCCAATCAACAGTAGCAAAATTAACAGTGCCAACCCAGTTTTCACTTTATATTGATCCAAAAAAATCTCTCGCCTCGCTATCCCCTTACACCGACCACCCATAAATTCTACCCGTCTCGAAGATGACTTCAGATCGGGCCATCACCTCAACAATGGCAACACTTGATGCCCCAGCATAGACTGTTCAACCTTTAAATTATCCCATCCCAGGAAAGCCTAAAACCAATATTTCTGAATTACAGTAGCAGGTTCATCAGCTGATAAAGCTGCCAGTATTGTTTGTCTACCCCAAATATGATGTTTCCTAATGCTACTTATTTGGGTATACTGTTAACCACCTCCAGAATAACTACAGAATAATGTATCTCTATATTTGAGGCTATCTTGTCTACGTTGCGCAGCTGGTCGATCACCTATCTATCCTAAGTTTGTCCTCTTACTATATATGGTTTGTTTGAATATGCAGAGTCTATGATTTGAGTTCCAAGTGGAACAACATCGAGCAACTTTGCATTGAATCGAACTGAAATCACTAGTGAATTGAAACACTCATAGGGTATTTGCGTGATTTGACTAATAGATCGGAACAGTTAAATTTAAACCGGTGGCCATGGTCGTAAAATTTGTTGACTACTAAATATCAGCGACATAAATATCAATTTAATAAGAATCAATTGCTCCTTTAAGTTTGTTTGCTTATATCAATGACATAAATATCACTATAGCAGAGAGACGTTAATTTCAGACATGATACTGAATACTTTTGGCATGTACATTTCAACACCAACTGACAGTCCTTGTTCATGTTTCATAATGCAAAGATAATGACTTTATTTTACCATTCAAATTAGTGAATACAATCCATTCTAAACCTATATGCCTATATAACTTTGAATAACATCATATAAAATTAGTGAGAATTAGTAAAACAGTGTAGTTTACTCACTGTTTCTTTACTTATTAAACTCTGTTCTTTACTAGGTTTTTCTGTGCCACGTATACCATCAGATCGGGGTTTATATAAGTAGTATACAATCTATACCAACATAAAATTACCTACCTACTTAAGAGCATACAAAAGCATCTTTAGAAAAGATTTTAAACAAAGTAAAAGTCTGTTTACTCACAAAATTTTCCCCTGTTTATCTACAGATTTGATCACTATTTCCATCTTTTCTGCTCCATCACTTGCTTCAGGGTTTTTCTTCTGTTTTAGTTTCGAATTGATGTATGAATGAATCTAGTAGGAAGGTGTGTATTTATAGTTGAAAACAATTGATAAAAATATGGCCTAGCTTAGGCTATAATAGGGTAGATATAGGGATGCTTTGAAGGGTATGATGGCTGCTGCAACAGGTGATAGAGTAGGCTACATTTCTATTGATTGAAAGTGGTGTTGTCAAGTCTAATCTCCTTCTATAGGCTATGCACAGCTATTTCCTGGTGGTGTACATTTTTACAAACACATGCACTTATATGTTTCCAAAAACAACTTAACCCTTAAGTCTTTTGGCTATCACATGTTAGTTGAAGGGAAGTTAGGGGCTGTCTTTGCTTTTGATTGAGAGGATGTGTCTCGACTATTGTAATTTGGTTTCGAAAAGAGGTGTTCAGGGTATCTTTTCATTTGTAAGGTGCACGGCTGGCAAAGGAGAAATAGATGTACAACCATGTGCAAATGTCTATCAGGTTTGATCTTTAAGTACTTGTGCCTTTGCTTTCATCAGCACAAGCCAGGCGGGTTGATTAAACAAATGTGCAAGTTTCTAAGACATTGATTGCCACTGGTTTGGATGCTTGTTTGATATAAATGGTAATGTATTTAAATGAAATTGTTCCTAGATATATGGTTAGCTTCCCTACCAAATAGTGATGGCACGGAGGAATATATAGGAAAAGATTTTGTACAGTTAGAATATCTAGATATCATGCTTTCATTAGTATTGCATGGTCAGGTGAAAATAAATGTGATGCCAGGTTTTGAAAGTAAATGAAAGCTTTGTAAATACATGTATCTTCCAATCGCAATCCTAGTGTAACGGATTAGTTATGGTATATGTATAATATTTAGAATGTTATTAAATCTTCATTCGTGCGGTGACTATACCCCCTCGGTTAACATATAATTAAGTAGTTAGCTTCATTATTTACTAAATAATTATCGTTCACAACATAGCCTAAGATGAAAATTTCCAAATCAAATTTGTGAGATTGACTTATCTAGCTTAATACCCCGTTATTATATGGAATGCTTAAAATCCAATTATAGAACATTATTTTTATATGGGTTTGAATTAAGGGATAAGGAAACCCATAACTGAAACTCCCATTTCTTACTTTATTACCGTCAAGTTTGATTAGCGGTCAAGGGTATTAAGATGCCATGTGCAACATACGGGTTCATGTGAGCTAAGACCGATATTCTAATGTATTTATACAAGAAAATAATAACATGTTGGTGGATAAAGTAAATTATTATGGGAAAGAAAATTGATATGTTATTAAATTCAATATCTTTCAAATGTCATTTTATTTATTCAATCACATTAGTAAATAAAAACTGGGTCATTACAATCTATCCCCTTAAAGGAATTTCATCCCCGAAATTAAAGAGTAACGAGGAGATTATTGTTATAGACTTATATTCAAAACAAATACATAGTTCATCCCCTCATAATTACAACAAACAAAGTGTCCAAAATACGCAGGTTAACTGCCAAACAATTCAAGCAATCAAGATATTCAGTATATCCACAATAAGCTGTCAATTACAACCATCTTCATAATTAGAAATATTTGTTATTACAGTTGGAAAACATTTCCATTTCTTTAACATTCATCTGTTCTTGATCGTAAATCATAAGAGAATAATTTTCTAAGTATCGACCCCGAAGACCGAAATCAACATCAGATCGATACTCAGAAAATCATTTAACTCCACCTGTCTCCAGTTAGGTTCCAATTTCTTAACTCCAGTTAAATCTCCAAACTCCAGAATCCAAATTTTCATTTTTTAATTCCAAAACAATCTGAAATCATATAACTTGATTTCATTTAAATTCAAAACCGTTGAATTCTTCCAAACCATTTTGTTTTACTCAATAAATTTCTAGTTCGTCTTATTGTATATCGCTTTCTTATATAAAACCAATCATCACAATATAAAACTATTTTGTTACAATCTACAAATACGTACTCATATATATACACTCAAACTCAATCTACGGTATTACTAACCCCATCTTTATTGAGTTACGCCACAGAGCCAAGGTTACTACTCAACCTTATGCTCTGATACCACTGTAAATATCCAAGGATTTTTGACCCCGAAAATCAACACAATTACGTCTCCTTTATAACATGTCGGCCATTCAAGAATTAGAAATACCGGATGATTAATAGAAAGAATTTAGAGGGTGAGAAATAGAAAGATAGAAAATTAGAATAGAAGAGATAAGATAGAAGAATACATGAAATTAGAGCAACACGAATCCCACAGCAGAATGAACAAAATATAATATATAACATAATTTGTAAACACAAATTGATATCTGCACTTACATATATCATCCGGGTACATAACATATACAATACGGCGGAATAAATCTTTATATATCAAACGTTGAAGCCTCCTGCTCCAAGCTCCTTCCATGCTATCTGTAAAATCCTGAACTACTTGACTGCCCGTACAAATTTGGGCACCCAAGAGTTTAGGGAAAACATAGAAAAGTAAACTTTGGGTAAATAATGGGACTGGTGTGAGTAAATGATTTTAAACAGCTTGTTTAACTTAGAAAAATTCTTTTGAAAGAAAAGATAATCGTAAGACCGATCCACACATAAACACGGATGGTTTTTACCTTACGATAACCAATTTTTTTTTGAAACCAAATTGTTCTGATATTATGATAATATCTAGGGTTTCTACAAATAAATTAGAATCTAGCGGAATGCTTACATCTCACGCTCCACATATATAGTATACAAACAAAATCGCGGGTGCTTATTAGAGATTGGATTTCCGACTATGACAAGGTATGGAACCACCTGCCGATAGTGTATCTCTAGAGGGGAATACATTGAGTTCAACAAGAACGTCTTGCAACCCAGCCCACACATGACCGACCACTCATTTCGCTTGAGTGTATCGAATGTATATCACCAACGGTTGGGATCAGCAACCGTTTCCCGAAGGGGACAACATCGAATAGAATAAAGAAGGAAAGGAAATTTCTCTAGATAGGTGATTATACACCCTAATGGGAGCGAACCACGTAGCCATGCTGACTGCCCGATTTTTGTCATTTCCCGGTTGTGAGGCTTGAGGTTAAAATTTACCTTTAGAACGACATATCTTTATTCACTTTGAATGCTATATTGTCAAACCCGTCAAATCACAAATTGATTTCTTCCAAACAACGGGTAAAAAGCTAAGAGAAACAAATTCCTCTGCCACCAAACATAGTTTTGAAGAGATTAATTTACGCGATCTGTTAGGTGTACTCTATCAGACATTCAACCATATAAGTTGTCCTGGGTCTGGAAAAACCGAAGGCACCATTCTGTAACCAGAACAGTCCTTGCATAAACTCCGTCTTCAATTATCTTCAATAATCGCTGACACGCCACGTATAAATCTAATCGAAGTGGAATATTAATTTCGGATTCTTTGAAAAGATTAGCATAATGTCTTTTACAATCAGTTGATATTTAAAAACTATTTTCAATATTCACTTGATCTTAAACATTTCTTTAAAGAATTAGTTACCAACTTAAAATGAACTGGATTAAATATAATTCAGTTTATATACTCTTTATTTTACGAACTTCAACCAAACAGAATGGTATATGTTTGCATTGCTTAAATCCAAACATTTTAACTATCGTCTATAAATGAACAACTTAAGTGTGTGTGTCACACACGATATTCTACTTTAAAATGTTGGCTTGTTTATACGACATTTTATACCTTTGTCATACTTTGTAAATTATCTTTTTATTTCTAAATGATCATAAATAACTTAATTTATGCTACTTTCTATTTTATCTCTTATTATTTCCTTTTCTCTTAATTTCTAAACTTGTCGAATTCTCTTTAAAACCTAGATACTACAATCCACCTTTCCTCCTTATCGGCCCAAGAAGTTCGGCTCCTTTCAACTTGTCCTATGCAATTTAGATATCTCCTTTTAAATTTACTTTTCTTCTTTTATTTCATTTTTATATTTTTATTTTAAAACTTATTTTATTTGAACTCATCCCATGATCATTTTTGTTTGTGCATTTGCCAAAGTACCACTTTCCCATTCCAAAACTTCATGTTGTGCACGTAAAATCCACTCCCAAACCCATGCTTTAGCTCATTACAACCTTCATTGTACCACATACCAAAGTACCACTTCCATTTACTATGCCGCTCACACCAGATCACAGAAAAGTACCATGCTCGTGCCAAAGTACCACATTCCCATTTGCCAAGTACCATACTACCAGAGTACCACTTGCCACACACCAAAACCACAAGCCGCGCACACCTGATCTACACCAAATCACATGCCTCAGCCAAGTACCAAAATACCAAAGTACCAATTCAAAACTCCATGCCGCACACACAAAAATCCATCTGCCCGATGCCTTGCCAAGTACCAATTTTTATTTGCCACTTTACCAAAGTACCACCTGCCAAGTGCCAACTCCACCATGCCAAAATACCATTTTCCAGTACCACTTCCTTCTTCTGTTTTGCTGATACTTCCATTTATTTGATTTACTGTCCAAATATTCTTTAGCTCAACAATTATATATATATATATTTTTATTTTATAACCTTGTATGTAACACCCCACCTCCGCCAGCGTGGCTCTTGCAAGCACTCTGACTTTGGAGGGGCGTTTGAATCAGGTAAACATGCATAATGATATATCAAGGCAGAACAAGAACATATGTATATATGTAAACAGAGTAAATAAGATAAGTAAAACAGCGGAAGATTTCAAACTATTTCAAAACAAGTCTGGTACAACATAATGTTAACTGTCCAAATACACAAGTCTAGATAAAAACAATATCACTGAAAAACTGAAATACATAAGTACTATCCCCAAAATAAGTGATAACCATATCTAGCTTCATGTCAAGAACGTACATGAGCTAAAATGCCACAAGCAAGCGATCAGAAATCCAAGCTAAGCTCCAATATTCCCACCCTGAGAACCTGGGGGGGGGGGGGGGGAACGGAAGAAAAGAGGCGAAAGGAAAACAGGTCAGTCAAAAAGACTGAGTAAGCCCTACTACAACCAATGTAAACTGGTATAGTTATGTGACGACCTGGAATTTCGCTCGATCTGAATCAGTCGTTAAACCGATCTAGACCGTTCGAAATCCCTGAACGTTGAGAACAGGACAAATCAGAACACAAACAGAAGAACATTTCATTGTATATTACAACAACGCATCAGATTACAAGAATATACAGAGTATAAATGAATAAATATTACACAGAAATATCAGAGATTTAGATTACATTTAAATACATAGCAGCGGAAAAATAATATAAAGCACAACTGAAGGTGATATACGGATACAGAGCTTTCCGGATATCATTCCAGCTGTAAACCAGGATCCTGTGAATATAAATCTGCAAAACCAAAACTACTAGCTGCCCGTGCGGAAAATAGGGGCACCCAGAGTTTAGGTTAAAAACAATAAACTCCAGGTCAGTCATGTGACTGGTGTGAGAACTAAAACAGTTATTTAAAACTTTACTTTTTAAAAGAGAGTAATTCAAGGGACCACGCCGTATAACACGGAACGGGTTTTCTCCCAAGAATACCAGTGCATAGAATAAACAGCGCAATGCTTTTTTGAAAAATGAAGCTATTATAAGACCCAGGTCCCATCACACAATGCAACGCAAGCCGGAGGATAGGGTTTTCCCTTATAATAGCCAAACATGCTTGGTACGTTCAAACAAATCATTTGATACTATAATATGTGTATAGTGTCAAAACATTTCAATCATAAATATAAATCATAGACGGCATAGTATCCCATGCTACTATGTCGCCATACTAGGCTCTACAAATAAAGCCGCAATACACGTATTGGAAATTGGATTCCGTCATGAGTCGAGGCAAGGGGCAAGCTCCTCTCCGCATTCGAGACACTCTAGCAAATGTCCCCGGGATTACGCACACTGGGTAACCCCTGGATCGGTTGGGCCGGTCCTCACTTACGTTAGAGGATTGGCAATTCCTGAACACACGTTTCCCGGTCCTTACAGACCTATATCGAGGCGCCTCATTCCAACAACCACAAAGGTGAAAAGTATATAAATGTCAGGGCTGGTAAGTCACTGACACCACCAAAGCTAGAAAGAAACGTGCGCTCTCCCAACGGCCCGTATCCCGTTTTTAACTCATACCGAGGTGTGAGGCTCGCGAATACACGCTATACACAAAGCTACCACGTAGGTTATGCTTTGATCATCAACCACAAGACTTTGCTTTTCAACAGAAGCCTTGATCCATGCAACTCCGCATGCCACACAGGCAATTCATGCCATGCGATTGATATCTATCGATATATAACCTCTAAGCTCGTACGTCTCAGAGAAGGGCGTTAAGCAAGAGAATAAATTCTCCGCCGCCAAGCAGATATATATTTAATAGAAATCAATCAACACAGAATAAAATCCAATGTCAGACACACAATCCATTTACAAGTCCGTTCTGGGTCTGAACGAAACCGGAGGCACTTTCCTCGCATATCCATCCATCCCCAAGTACGTCTGGACAACCCCCAACTATTTCCATCCTCTTGGGTGTACTGCCCAATCAGGATCGTCAGTAATTATCCAAACGATGTGAAGACTTCCGGTCTTCGACCACCGTCTTCATCTTCGACCTATCGTCGAATCGGTTATTCAGAATGGGTGTAAACCCGGACTTTCCGAACAACCCGCGTATATTAAAAACAAATGTTTACACAAACACAACATACGCCTCATTCCAATTCATTAGTCACTAACCGCAGATTAGCAAGAGAATAATTTCCCAAACATTGACCCCGAAGGCCGAAACCAACATCAGATCAATAACCAGGAAACCACTCTTCTTAGCCAACCTACAACTAGTTTCTAAATTTCACATTCTTAGGGAAAGGTTCCCATTAATTTTATCCAAGATAAATTCTTTAAAATTTATCCTGAAATCTTCCTTTGGATGACATTTAAAACCAAATTATGGTTTTTCCAACTAGTCGAGATTAGCGAACCGTAACGAAGTAGTTATTTATTTTATTTCCCAATCCCAACCTATTCATCCCATGAAGCAAAACTGGTAATACTCCATATCTAACACCACTGTGTTATCGGTAAAACTAATTACCATTTCACGTTCAAATCTAATTAAAGATTTAACTATCGCTTTGGAGCAAAACTGGTAATACTCCATTCTCGCTCATTTTCTAAATTCGGTAATTTAGATTACGAATCCACATTTCAATCTAATTGCAAATTCGTTAAAACTCCTTTTACTGGGTTAAAGAACTAGGTGTTATTTAAAACACAGTTCACGATAAACCCATTTCAAACTCAATCAAATATATTAGAAATTCGATTATTTAAAACCCCTTTTTAAATCTTGTTCATTTATTTAAAAATAGATTGGTTTTAAATTTAGTTCAAAACCAGTTCATTTCGATAAAAATCTATTTTTATCCTTTCAAATGTGGAGTTTTTCATCCCAAATTTTCCCAAATCATTTCTTATGATTTTACATAAATTATTACTATTTTTAATAATTTTATCAAGGTCCGTACAGTCGATTTCCAACAATGGCCATCGAACTGCACTTATAGCGACCTTTTTCGAATTTGATTTGGACGTATCTCCAAATCCAACCGTTAGATTTTGAATTTCTAATATTCTTTAGAAAGCTCTTTTCGATACGAACCCAACGGTTCCGGTTTTAGGAGAATCCGACGGTCGGATCTCCCGTAATGTCCGTTTGAAATAAATGGTCGAAATTCACGAACTGCCGCGGCGCGGCGCGTTCTATTCAGGCCATTATATTATATATATAATATATATAATATATATTTCGTCGATTTCTATTTAAAACGAATTATATAAATAGTTTTGAATTCGTTTCAAAAGCAAAGTCAACTTCTATTTCAATTCAAATCAAAATTGAATTCTTCTTTATAAATTCGTTTTGAAACTCATTTCTATTCAATTCAAATTTCAATTTAATTTGAATTCATTTCACTTCATTTTAAATTCAATTCGAATTCGTTTCTCAATTCAATTCAATTCAAATTGGTTTTCTATTCGATTCAAGTTCATTTTCTATTCAAATTAAATTCGTTTCGTTTTCTATTTGAATCAAGTTCAATATATATTCAATTTGAAATCAAATTGGTTTTCTATTCCATTAAATTCGAAATCGTTTTATATTCAATTCAAATCGAAATCGTTATATGTTCAATTCATTTCGAAACCTTTATGTATTCAATTCATTTCGAAAACTTTGTATATTCAATTCATTTCGAAAACTTTATATATTCAATTTATTTCGAAAACTTTATATATTCAATTCATTTCGAAAACTTTATATATTCAATTCATTTCGAAAACTTTATATATTCAATTTATTTCGAAAACTTTGTATATTCAATTCATTTCGAAAACTTTATATATTCAATTCATTTCGAAAACTTTATATATTCAATTTATTTCGAAAACTTTATATATTCAATTTATTTCGAAAACTTTATAATCGATATTCATATCGTTCGCGTCAAAATGGCGCATCACTATTTAACACGGCTTTATATATTCTATTTCAAATATTTCTTTTTGTCAACACCCGACTAATCTCAACGAATGAGTACCGTCCATGTGTGACTATTTTTGTTAAATTATTTCGTTCAACACATGACTAATCTCAACGAATGAGTACCGTCAACACATGAACCTTTATTTTATATTGATAAAGATGTAAATTTTATTATAAAAATAATTCGTTCAACACATGACTAATCTCAACGAATGAGTACCGTCAACACATGAACCTTTATTTTATATTGATAAAGATGTAAATTTTATTATAAAAATAATTCGTTCAACACATGACTAATATCAACGGATGAATATAGTCAACACATGAACCTTTATTTTATATTGATAAAGATGTAAATTTTATTATAAAAATAATTCGTTCAACACATGACTAATATCAACGGATGAATATAGTCAACACATGAACCTTTATTTTATATTGATAAAGATGTAAATTTTATTATAAAAATAATTCGTTCAACACATGACTAATATCAACGGATGAATATAGTCAACACATGAACCTTTATTTTATATTGATAAAGATGTAAATTTTATTATAAAAATAATTCGTTCAACACATGACTAATATCAACGGATGAATATAGTCAACACATGAACCTTTATTTTATATATTCTTTATTTTTCAAATTGGAATGAGGCCCAATCAATCACCATATAAAATTAATTATATGGATTTTCATACAACACATGTATATAATAGCATTGAAAAATAATCAACCATCAACCAAAGTGCACTACACTGTATAAGCATCAAATATAGATATCTAACGCTTATAACAGCCTGTCAATCTATCGATCGACATATTTAATCGATTAGGATGAGTGAACTTCATATTTCATCCCAACACCCGTGTAGGGTTTCAAACAATCAAACACAGATTTTATTTGTGCAGTTGGGCGATGTGTAAAATTTATCGACCCAATCAATATCAGTCAAATAGGTGTACATAAACAAACCGTCTGGTTTGTAAATGAATATTTATTTATTCACATTCACGTTAAAAATTATATTTTTAACGATAAAACATTTTATTTCAACCTATGAATTTCTATTCAATTCATTCTTTAAATAAAATGATCTTTTTTTTTTATTTTTCTAACATATTTTAGAAAATTTCGGCGGCATAACGGCACGATACTAGAAACGGGACGAGGCATAGCCTTATCCCCGGTCTAGTGAAGGCCCACGCCATTCACACATCAATCAAATTCACTTTCGTTATGCAAACCACAAAATTTGGAGTAAGGGTCTAACCTAGCCTTACTCCTTCGCCTTATAACGGCGCACGTCTAATCCTAATCAATTTATCGATTCGATTTTTCACACCACAAACCACATTCAAATCAATATCTCAATCAATTACCAAATAGCCAAACAAACAAGTCCATGGTCTGTGGACGATTGTGTCGGGTGCTACTAAGCACCGTCTGCATCCTAGTATATATATATATAAATATAACTAGAAAAAGAAATTGAAAGGTGAGAAGTTCTCACATATAGCTATCCTAGCTCCACGGCTCTTCATTGATAGAAATCTTCATCGCCATCGCATCTTCGTCGCCCGTATACGCTGTATATATAAAAATCCCATTTCAAATTCTCCATTATATAAAAATCATATTTTTATCGCTAACTTCATATTGTGAAAATAGAATTTTCCCTTCGTTATACTTTAAGAAAATTCAGTTTTTATCTCTTTAAAAACAAAACAGTTTTTATTTGCTTTCAAAAATCCAGTTTTTATTTTCTTTTAAAAATCCAGGTTTTATTTTCGTATAAATCAGTTTTTTAAACAACTTTTATAAAATTGCAGTTTTTATCTTTTTTCTAAATTCTGTTTTAAAAACTAAAGAAAATTCAGTTTTAAATATAAATAAATAAAACAGTTTTTAAACTAAAATTAAAAAATCAGTTTTATAAATTAAGATAGATCAGTTTTATAAATTAAGATAAAAGTAAAAATAAATAAAATAAAATAAAAAAAAATACCGGGGGGGGGGGCGCTGTCGGCTTTGTCGAGGGGGGGGGCTTCGCTTCGTCGCTGGAGGTGGAGCTCGCGGTGCGGTGGGGCTATTGCGGTGACTGGGGGGCTCGGGGTCCTCAGATCCATCGATGGGGGAAAGGGCGCGTCGGCTAAGTGAGGAGGAGGGGGTGCGGTCTAGGGAGGGGAGGGGCCGGAGGGAAGGGGGGTGGCGTGCGATCGTCGGCGGCGAGGGGAGCCAGGGCACAGCGGCGGCGGCTTTCTTCTTTTCTTTTTTTTTTTATTTTTTTATTTCTGTTCGATTTTGAACTGGAAAAGCATAGGGGGGGGGGGTTTATAGAAAATTATATATATTAATTAATTTATTTAACTCCCAAAATTCTTGTTTATTAATACGAACACCAATACGCACCCAACGACTATCGTCCCTAGCTAAATACCCCCATTCCGAACACAATGGGATACGTACTGCAAGCTGAATCGACCGTTTCGATCAGTTTCCATTGCATTTACATTCTAAATCATTATATTGAATTTTAAACGTACTTTTCGAATTATCGGGGTCGCATACGAACTCGAAAAATTACAGAAAAATATTTTCTAGCTTCGTATTGACGATACGGTCCTAACAAAACTAGTTTCGTCGAATTCTGAGACCGTTAGAAAAATGGCCAATTTCCAGTCGATTAAAATCAACTGAAATGGTCAAAACACGTTTTCCTTTGCCACGCTCACATATTGATTCGAAAAATTATGAACTTTGGAATCTAGCAATAACTTGACACTGCGGACCCAACAAAAGTGGTTTCGTCGAAATCCGAGGTCATTTGCAAAATGTCCATTTTTAAGGGCCTGAATTCCATAGCGACTATTCAGAATTTTCAACTGGACATATCTTTCGATTCTCGCTATGAAATCTTGATTTCTCGGATTCGTTGGAAAGATATTCACTATTAGATTCCATTATTTTTGGTTTCACTAAAATCCGGATTGTTTTGCACCCGGTACATTCAATTGAAGTTTGAAATCGAATTATCGAACTACCGCGCCATTTTCAATTCTATTTATAATTATATATAATTATTTATATTCTAACGACGACGCGTATAATATATACGTTCGAATTATATTCAAAATAAATTTCTCGTCGATATTATTTAAAATAATTCATATTAAATAATCAGAATTCGCTAAAATTGCCAAAATAAAAATTTCAAACTGGCTCGCATTTTACGGGTTGTTACAATCTCCCCCACTTAAAACTTTTCGTCCCCGAAAAGGAACAAAGTCGAAAGTGGTTTGATTATTCAATTCTATGTTCGATCTGGCTTCCATTCTCCAACTCTTTAGTTTCTGAGAATTTTCAAAACTTCAAAAATTTGGCTAACACCCTAAATTTTCGAAAAATTTCGCCATAACCTCCCCTGCACCGGGAGCATCGGGGAATTTCAAATAGCTTCCCCGGTCCTTCAGATCTCAAAAAGAAAAAGAAAAAGCCAAGCGGCTAGCCAATAGGCTCACAAAATCATCATCACCCAAACAAAACAGGAAATTATGTAGTAAACATGTACCTATTTGTCGGGCAAACAAATTTTATTCTCTGGCTCTAGCCTCCTTGCTATGACCTGTTCAATGTAAGTATATGTATATGGAAGCAAATGCGACCAATTTCAATATAATTCAATTATTAGTTTACTTAGGCATAAATGGTTAAAATTAGCAAACAAATAAACAAACAACCCAAACATCAATCAATTAGTGAATTAGAGTTTTCAAATCCATAAAATTTGATATATATACAGAAAATCTTGTTTTTGATGCCAATTCACAACAAAGTGTTCTATCTATATTAGTTTTGGTTCTCACACCAGTCTAATGGAAATATATAGATATCACACCTTCGTAACACGAAACTAATTACTAATGATGACGCGTCAATCATCAGAATCAGGTCCGGGCGACTAGAGTATGATTCTATATCTATCCAGTATATTAAAACTTCGAATATACGTTCATGACGCGTATATACAAAACCTTTATATACTCGATTGTCCATATTCAAAATAAATAAATATTCAAATACGTATAGAATGATTTAAATTTTCAAAACTAAATTTGTTTTCATTTGAAAAATATATTCTTCACACTCGTTCTAGGATACTACTGATCCTATCTCTAACGAGTCATTCTAATTGGATATTACTAATCCAATATCTGATGAATTCTTTCGTATGGTTCTAATGTGTCTTGTTCTCGAGCTCTGTAAACCAAAGCTCCGATACCAAATGTGACGACCTGGAATTTCGCTCGATCTGAATCAGTCGTTAAACCGATCTAGACCGTTCGAAATCCCTGAACGTTGAGAACAGGACAAATCAGAACACAAACAGAAGAACATTTCATTGTATATTACAACAACGCATCAGATTACAAGAATATACAGAGTATAAATGAATAAATATTACACAGAAATATCAGAGATTTAGATTACATTTAAATACATAGCAGCGGAAAAATAATATAAAGCACAACTGAAGGTGATATACGGATACAGAGCTTTCCGGATATCATTCCAGCTGTAAACCAGGATCCTGTGAATATAAATCTGCAAAACCAAAACTACTAGCTGCCCGTGCGGAAAATAGGGGCACCCAGAGTTTAGGTTAAAAACAATAAACTCCAGGTCAGTCATGTGACTGGTGTGAGAACTAAAACAGTTATTTAAAACTTTACTTTTTAAAAGAGAGTAATTCAAGGGACCACGCCGTATAACACGGAACGGGTTTTCTCCCAAGAATACCAGTGCATAGAATAAACAGCGCAATGCTTTTTTGAAAAATGAAGCTATTATAAGACCCAGGTCCCATCACACAATGCAACGCAAGCCGGAGGATAGGGTTTTCCCTTATAATAGCCAAACATGCTTGGTACGTTCAAACAAATCATTTGATACTATAATATGTGTATAGTGTCAAAACATTTCAATCATAAATATAAATCATAGACGGCATAGTATCCCATGCTACTATGTCGCCATACTAGGCTCTACAAATAAAGCCGCAATACACGTATTGGAAATTGGATTCCGTCATGAGTCGAGGCAAGGGGCAAGCTCCTCTCCGCATTCGAGACACTCTAGCAAATGTCCCCGGGATTACGCACACTGGGTAACCCCTGGATCGGTTGGGCCGGTCCTCACTTACGTTAGAGGATTGGCAATTCCTGAACACACGTTTCCCGGTCCTTACAGACCTATATCGAGGCGCCTCATTCCAACAACCACAAAGGTGAAAAGTATATAAATGTCAGGGCTGGTAAGTCACTGACACCACCAAAGCTAGAAAGAAACGTGCGCTCTCCCAACGGCCCGTATCCCGTTTTTAACTCATACCGAGGTGTGAGGCTCGCGAATACACGCTATACACAAAGCTACCACGTAGGTTATGCTTTGATCATCAACCACAAGACTTTGCTTTTCAACAGAAGCCTTGATCCATGCAACTCCGCATGCCACACAGGCAATTCATGCCATGCGATTGATATCTATCGATATATAACCTCTAAGCTCGTACGTCTCAGAGAAGGGCGTTAAGCAAGAGAATAAATTCTCCGCCGCCAAGCAGATATATATTTAATAGAAATCAATCAACACAGAATAAAATCCAATGTCAGACACACAATCCATTTACAAGTCCGTTCTGGGTCTGAACGAAACCGGAGGCACTTTCCTCGCATATCCATCCATCCCCAAGTACGTCTGGACAACCCCCAACTATTTCCATCCTCTTGGGTGTACTGCCCAATCAGGATCGTCAGTAATTATCCAAACGATGTGAAGACTTCCGGTCTTCGACCACCGTCTTCATCTTCGACCTATCGTCGAATCGGTTATTCAGAATGGGTGTAAACCCGGACTTTCCGAACAACCCGCGTATATTAAAAACAAATGTTTACACAAACACAACATACGCCTCATTCCAATTCATTAGTCACTAACCGCAGATTAGCAAGAGAATAATTTCCCAAACATTGACCCCGAAGGCCGAAACCAACATCAGATCAATAACCAGGAAACCACTCTTCTTAGCCAACCTACAACTAGTTTCTAAATTTCACATTCTTAGGGAAAGGTTCCCATTAATTTTATCCAAGATAAATTCTTTAAAATTTATCCTGAAATCTTCCTTTGGATGACATTTAAAACCAAATTATGGTTTTTCCAACTAGTCGAGATTAGCGAACCGTAACGAAGTAGTTATTTATTTTATTTCCCAATCCCAACCTATTCATCCCATGAAGCAAAACTGGTAATACTCCATATCTAACACCACTGTGTTATCGGTAAAACTAATTACCATTTCACGTTCAAATCTAATTAAAGATTTAACTATCGCTTTGGAGCAAAACTGGTAATACTCCATTCTCGCTCATTTTCTAAATTCGGTAATTTAGATTACGAATCCACATTTCAATCTAATTGCAAATTCGTTAAAACTCCTTTTACTGGGTTAAAGAACTAGGTGTTATTTAAAACACAGTTCACGATAAACCCATTTCAAACTCAATCAAATATATTAGAAATTCGATTATTTAAAACCCCTTTTTAAATCTTGTTCATTTATTTAAAAATAGATTGGTTTTAAATTTAGTTCAAAACCAGTTCATTTCGATAAAAATCTATTTTTATCCTTTCAAATGTGGAGTTTTTCATCCCAAATTTTCCCAAATCATTTCTTATGATTTTACATAAATTATTACTATTTTTAATAATTTTATCAAGGTCCGTACAGTCGATTTCCAACAATGGCCATCGAACTGCACTTATAGCGACCTTTTTCGAATTTGATTTGGACGTATCTCCAAATCCAACCGTTAGATTTTGAATTTCTAATATTCTTTAGAAAGCTCTTTTCGATACGAACCCAACGGTTCCGGTTTTAGGAGAATCCGACGGTCGGATCTCCCGTAATGTCCGTTTGAAATAAATGGTCGAAATTCACGAACTGCCGCGGCGCGGCGCGTTCTATTCAGGCCATTATATTATATATATAATATATATAATATATATTTCGTCGATTTCTATTTAAAACGAATTATATAAATAGTTTTGAATTCGTTTCAAAAGCAAAGTCAACTTCTATTTCAATTCAAATCAAAATTGAATTCTTCTTTATAAATTCGTTTTGAAACTCATTTCTATTCAATTCAAATTTCAATTTAATTTGAATTCATTTCACTTCATTTTAAATTCAATTCGAATTCGTTTCTCAATTCAATTCAATTCAAATTGGTTTTCTATTCGATTCAAGTTCATTTTCTATTCAAATTAAATTCGTTTCGTTTTCTATTTGAATCAAGTTCAATATATATTCAATTTGAAATCAAATTGGTTTTCTATTCCATTAAATTCGAAATCGTTTTATATTCAATTCAAATCGAAATCGTTATATGTTCAATTCATTTCGAAACCTTTATGTATTCAATTCATTTCGAAAACTTTGTATATTCAATTCATTTCGAAAACTTTATATATTCAATTTATTTCGAAAACTTTATATATTCAATTCATTTCGAAAACTTTATATATTCAATTCATTTCGAAAACTTTATATATTCAATTTATTTCGAAAACTTTGTATATTCAATTCATTTCGAAAACTTTATATATTCAATTCATTTCGAAAACTTTATATATTCAATTTATTTCGAAAACTTTATATATTCAATTTATTTCGAAAACTTTATAATCGATATTCATATCGTTCGCGTCAAAATGGCGCATCACTATTTAACACGGCTTTATATATTCTATTTCAAATATTTCTTTTTGTCAACACCCGACTAATCTCAACGAATGAGTACCGTCCATGTGTGACTATTTTTGTTAAATTATTTCGTTCAACACATGACTAATCTCAACGAATGAGTACCGTCAACACATGAACCTTTATTTTATATTGATAAAGATGTAAATTTTATTATAAAAATAATTCGTTCAACACATGACTAATCTCAACGAATGAGTACCGTCAACACATGAACCTTTATTTTATATTGATAAAGATGTAAATTTTATTATAAAAATAATTCGTTCAACACATGACTAATATCAACGGATGAATATAGTCAACACATGAACCTTTATTTTATATTGATAAAGATGTAAATTTTATTATAAAAATAATTCGTTCAACACATGACTAATATCAACGGATGAATATAGTCAACACATGAACCTTTATTTTATATTGATAAAGATGTAAATTTTATTATAAAAATAATTCGTTCAACACATGACTAATATCAACGGATGAATATAGTCAACACATGAACCTTTATTTTATATTGATAAAGATGTAAATTTTATTATAAAAATAATTCGTTCAACACATGACTAATATCAACGGATGAATATAGTCAACACATGAACCTTTATTTTATATATTCTTTATTTTTCAAATTGGAATGAGGCCCAATCAATCACCATATAAAATTAATTATATGGATTTTCATACAACACATGTATATAATAGCATTGAAAAATAATCAACCATCAACCAAAGTGCACTACACTGTATAAGCATCAAATATAGATATCTAACGCTTATAACAGCCTGTCAATCTATCGATCGACATATTTAATCGATTAGGATGAGTGAACTTCATATTTCATCCCAACACCCGTGTAGGGTTTCAAACAATCAAACACAGATTTTATTTGTGCAGTTGGGCGATGTGTAAAATTTATCGACCCAATCAATATCAGTCAAATAGGTGTACATAAACAAACCGTCTGGTTTGTAAATGAATATTTATTTATTCACATTCACGTTAAAAATTATATTTTTAACGATAAAACATTTTATTTCAACCTATGAATTTCTATTCAATTCATTCTTTAAATAAAATGATCTTTTTTTTTTTTATTTTTCTAACATATTTTAGAAAATTTCGGCGGCATAACGGCACGATACTAGAAACGGGACGAGGCATAGCCTTATCCCCGGTCTAGTGAAGGCCCACGCCATTCGTTTTCGAAATGAATTGAATATATAAAGTTTTCGAAATGAATTGAATATATAAAGTTTTCGAAATAAATTGAATATATAAAGTTTTCGAAATGAATTGAATATACAAAGTTTTCGAAATGAATTGAATACATAAAGGTTTCGAAATGAATTGAACATATAACGATTTCGATTTGAATTGAATATAAAACGATTTCGAATTTAATGGAATAGAAAACCAATTTGATTTCAAATTGAATATATATTGAACTTGATTCAAATAGAAAACGAAACGAATTTAATTTGAATAGAAAATGAACTTGAATCGAATAGAAAACCAATTTGAATTGAATTGAATTGAGAAACGAATTCGAATTGAATTTAAAATGAAGTGAAATGAATTCAAATTAAATTGAAATTTGAATTGAATAGAAATGAGTTTCAAAACGAATTTATAAAGAAGAATTCAATTTTGATTTGAATTGAAATAGAAGTTGACTTTGCTTTTGAAACGAATTCAAAACTATTTATATAATTCGTTTTAAATAGAAATCGACGAAATATATATTATATATATTATATATATAATATAATGGCCTGAATAGAACGCGCCGCGCCGCGGCAGTTCGTGAATTTCGACCATTTATTTCAAACGGACATTACGGGAGATCCGACCGTCGGATTCTCCTAAAACCGGAACCGTTGGGTTCGTATCGAAAAGAGCTTTCTAAAGAATATTAGAAATTCAAAATCTAACGGTTGGATTTGGAGATACGTCCAAATCAAATTCGAAAAAGGTCGCTATAAGTGCAGTTCGATGGCCATTGTTGGAAATCGACTGTACGGACCTTGATAAAATTATTAAAAATAGTAATAATTTATGTAAAATCATAAGAAATGATTTGGGAAAATTTGGGATGAAAAACTCCACATTTGAAAGGATAAAAATAGATTTTTATCGAAATGAACTGGTTTTGAACTAAATTTAAAACCAATCTATTTTTAAATAAATGAACAAGATTTAAAAAGGGGTTTTAAATAATCGAATTTCTAATATATTTGATTGAGTTTGAAATGGGTTTATCGTGAACTGTGTTTTAAATAACACCTAGTTCTTTAACCCAGTAAAAGGAGTTTTAACGAATTTGCAATTAGATTGAAATGTGGATTCGTAATCTAAATTACCGAATTTAGAAAATGAGCGAGAATGGAGTATTACCAGTTTTGCTCCAAAGCGATAGTTAAATCTTTAATTAGATTTGAACGTGAAATGGTAATTAGTTTTACCGATAACACAGTGGTGTTAGATATGGAGTATTACCAGTTTTGCTTCATGGGATGAATAGGTTGGGATTGGGAAATAAAATAAATAACTACTTCGTTACGGTTCGCTAATCTCGACTAGTTGGAAAAACCATAATTTGGTTTTAAATGTCATCCAAAGGAAGATTTCAGGATAAATTTTAAAGAATTTATCTTGGATAAAATTAATGGGAACCTTTCCCTAAGAATGTGAAATTTAGAAACTAGTTGTAGGTTGGCTAAGAAGAGTGGTTTCCTGGTTATTGATCTGATGTTGGTTTCGGCCTTCGGGGTCAATGTTTGGGAAATTATTCTCTTGCTAATCTGCGGTTAGTGACTAATGAATTGGAATGAGGCGTATGTTGTGTTTGTGTAAACATTTGTTTTTAATATACGCGGGTTGTTCGGAAAGTCCGGGTTTACACCCATTCTGAATAACCGATTCGACGATAGGTCGAAGATGAAGACGGTGGTCGAAGACCGGAAGTCTTCACATCGTTTGGATAATTACTGACGATCCTGATTGGGCAGTACACCCAAGAGGATGGAAATAGTTGGGGGTTGTCCAGACGTACTTGGGGATGGATGGATATGCGAGGAAAGTGCCTCCGGTTTCGTTCAGACCCAGAACGGACTTGTAAATGGATTGTGTGTCTGACATTGGATTTTATTCTGTGTTGATTGATTTCTATTAAATATATATCTGCTTGGCGGCGGAGAATTTATTCTCTTGCTTAACGCCCTTCTCTGAGACGTACGAGCTTAGAGGTTATATATCGATAGATATCAATCGCATGGCATGAATTGCCTGTGTGGCATGCGGAGTTGCATGGATCAAGGCTTCTGTTGAAAAGCAAAGTCTTGTGGTTGATGATCAAAGCATAACCTACGTGGTAGCTTTGTGTATAGCGTGTATTCGCGAGCCTCACACCTCGGTATGAGTTAAAAACGGGATACGGGCCGTTGGGAGAGCGCACGTTTCTTTCTAGCTTTGGTGGTGTCAGTGACTTACCAGCCCTGACATTTATATACTTTTCACCTTTGTGGTTGTTGGAATGAGGCGCCTCGATATAGGTCTGTAAGGACCGGGAAACGTGTGTTCAGGAATTGCCAATCCTCTAACGTAAGTGAGGACCGGCCCAACCGATCCAGGGGTTACCCAGTGTGCGTAATCCCGGGGACATTTGCTAGAGTGTCTCGAATGCGGAGAGGAGCTTGCCCCTTGCCTCGACTCATGACGGAATCCAATTTCCAATACGTGTATTGCGGCTTTATTTGTAGAGCCTAGTATGGCGACATAGTAGCATGGGATACTATGCCGTCTATGATTTATATTTATGATTGAAATGTTTTGACACTATACACATATTATAGTATCAAATGATTTGTTTGAACGTACCAAGCATGTTTGGCTATTATAAGGGAAAACCCTATCCTCCGGCTTGCGTTGCATTGTGTGATGGGACCTGGGTCTTATAATAGCTTCATTTTTCAAAAAAGCATTGCGCTGTTTATTCTATGCACTGGTATTCTTGGGAGAAAACCCGTTCCGTGTTATACGGCGTGGTCCCTTGAATTACTCTCTTTTAAAAAGTAAAGTTTTAAATAACTGTTTTAGTTCTCACACCAGTCACATGACTGACCTGGAGTTTATTGTTTTTAACCTAAACTCTGGGTGCCCCTATTTTCCGCACGGGCAGCTAGTAGTTTTGGTTTTGCAGATTTATATTCACAGGATCCTGGTTTACAGCTGGAATGATATCCGGAAAGCTCTGTATCCGTATATCACCTTCAGTTGTGCTTTATATTATTTTTCCGCTGCTATGTATTTAAATGTAATCTAAATCTCTGATATTTCTGTGTAATATTTATTCATTTATACTCTGTATATTCTTGTAATCTGATGCGTTGTTGTAATATACAATGAAATGTTCTTCTGTTTGTGTTCTGATTTGTCCTGTTCTCAACGTTCAGGGATTTCGAACGGTCTAGATCGGTTTAACGACTGATTCAGATCGAGCGAAATTCCAGGTCGTCACAAGTTAACTGTCATGATGAAAGCTGAGATGAACATAAGGATAACTACATACTAGCATGATGATTAACTAACAAGGTAGATAAAGGTGTCATCGCATAATCAGGTTTAAGGTTTTTGCACCACAAGTGTACTAGCAAACTAACATGACTTGAATAAACAAGTATTGATCCCTTGGCCCAAGCTTTGGCCCAATAACATGAAGTGACCCAAATACGCGGTCCAACCAAACGGTCTAGTCGATCGGCTCCCTATAAGCCTAATTCGTCACGTGTTGGTGTCAATGCGGCCCAAACATAATTGTAGTCAGACTGTGCAGGGTCTCCCGTCGGGTGTATCAAGCCCTAGGGTGTCAACCCCTGGACACCATAAACATAAGTGCACGGTCTCGATCTACTAGTACCCGTGCATATTTTCCCCGGTTTCGGACTATGTGCACGACCAAAAGTCCGCCCGGAACTACACCGGCGTACCACTCTGCCGTCGCTTTTGGTCTCTTACCTCAAGTCCAGTAATTGTGCCCCCCACCCTAGCCTAGACCCTAGGGTCTTAATGATACGAACTTGGGATTACTGCTGGAGTGGACCCCCATTGCTAGGATTTTCTAGTGGGTTAAGTACGGTTTAACCCTTTTACTAATCATGGATTAACTTGGTTAAGTGTAACGATGAGTTCACGACTTAACCCTGATTAACCTACCAAGCCCAAATTGGTTAAGTATTAAGTGGACCATGACTTAACCCTAATCATGAGGCATTAATTAATTTAATGTGCCTTAACCTCTCACATTAGACCTTGTTGTGGTTACTAGTTAAGCCGGGCGGGTCCGGGTAGCTTTACACCCCAACTTGGTCTAACCTCGGGTTCAAGGTACAACACGACCAACTTCTCACATTGGGTCCTATTGTTTGTAGCAACTAGTTAAGCCGGTCGGTTCCGGGTAGGTTTACGCTACAAACTCAACCCAACCTCGAGTTGTTCACACTTATATTTTCTAAGTGTCATGTCCATCATGTTTCCAAAACACATTACAAGTTTTCAAGCATTTGGGTAGACCTAACTTAATAGGTAAATTCCCAATGGGTAGACCTAACTTAATAGGTAAATTCCCAATCTTATGTTTTTATGTCTTTTAAGTTTACCCCACCCCAAACGCAATCCCATCGCTTACATATCGCAATAGCGCATAAAGGATAGAAAGAGGGAACTTGGCATAATCATGACATAAAGGTGTTGAAGCCACAAGTTTAACATGGTGGCATATGAAATGTACATATGTTCATATACTTGCATATTACATTTTTAGGCCTCAAAAGCATGCATAAAACCAAACTTAGCATATAAGTGATACATGGTGATAAATGACATGTAGAAGTTGCCATAAGTTCGCATTTAGCCTCACATGCAAGTTATCATAAGGGGTATGATAACTTACATGTTGCCAAAATGCAACCTTTAGCATAAAGCTTGAAGCTTTATGTAACACCCCACACCCGCTACGGTCACTCATTAAGGGAATGCCATAACATCGGTGGAGTATTTTTAAGTGAATATAGAACAGAAAAATTACAACAAGACAGATATAAGTAATACTTGAGAATTTAAAACATCATTTCATTCCAGCGGAAAGTAAAACATGTTTGGTTACACCAAAACCATAAATAAGAGTCAAGTACATAATATCCATCCTGATAAAAACAAAAGTACATAATCCCACTACATATCCTAATAGCCATAATAGAAAAGATAAACTGAGCTTTACATCCACGGTCCAAGCTCCAAGGATAGATAAAGCAGTCTGATCAAAGACCACTAGTGCTAGGCCCACTCTGAAAACCTGAGGGTTGGAAAAAAAATAAAGAAACAACGGGGTCAGACATAAGTCTGAGTGAGTCCTATAACCCTAACAATACAATCATTAAAGTAATTAGGGTATGATATAAACAAGGTACGGTACCTCTGGGGATAATGACTACACTAAGTAGCCAACTAAACACAGGATGTACTAAGATAACCGAAAAGACGCATTTATCCACCCAAGGATAATTACTAGGTTGCACCACCCCAGATCTACCTACCCAAGGGTAATTCCTACACTGCACCACACCAGTTCTACCCACCCAAGGGTAATTCCTACTTAAAGGTTGATCCCACTAAGTGTACTTAGTAATTTTACCCAGTAGTTTCGTGTACCCCTAGCTGACTACATAGGTGCCGTCTGCCCCTATCTCCACTAGGTGTACCCACTACCCCCAAGCGTTCGGCTCCCTACCGTAGATACCCGTGCTGGCCCCACAGTGGGGTGTATCACTCCCCAAAGTGGCAACCCGATAATCAATGGTGCACGGCTTATACCTACACGATGCAACAACGTCTTACCCACCAGCCCGGGTCCACACACGCATATGAAACCCGTTGGACTCGCGTTGCCACCGCTACCCCGTTTTGGCCTCTTATAGTCAAGCCCAATATGCGTGTCCCGTCCTCGACTTGGGTCGAGCCCACAAAGATACGTTTGGGATATTGGTTGAAATGGGCCCCCACAAGCTACTTCTTAAGCTTGTCATTTTATCTAGTGCATCCCACTTAACCCCTTTTATAATCATACCCACTTACATGTTCAGGTTTGGTTAAGTCATCTAATCATATTTCAACTGCCACTCAAGGCCCCCACAAGCTACTACTTAAGCTTGTCATTTAATTATATTTCAATTGCCACTTAAGGCCCCCACAAGCTACTACTTAAGCTTGTCATTTAATCATATTTCAATTGCCACTGAAGGCACCCACTAGATTTCTGCATGCCACCCAAGGCACTTACTTGATTCCCACATGCCACCCAAGGCACTTACTTAACCCTTTAATCATGTTTAATTACATGTTCCACTTTGGTTAAGTATTCTAATCGTATTTTCTATTGCCACCCAAGGCAACCCACTAGTTTCCTCATGCCACCCAAGGCACCCACTTAACCCCTCATGCCCCTCTACATGCTAATTCGGTTAAGTGTTTCTTAATTAATTAAGATTGTAACCTTTGTAAAGACCTCTCACATTAGACTATCTTTAATGGCAGCTGGATATGCCGGTTGGTTCCGGGCAGCCTTACACCATAACAGAGTCTAACCTCGTGTCTTTACACTTGTCACGTATTTAGTTTATGACTAAGACCTCTCACATTGGGCCAATCATTTGTAGCCGCTGGATTTGCCGGTCGGTTCCGGGCAGTCTTATGCTACAAAAGGGTCCAACCTCGTGTCTTAGTAGATTAATTACACCTAATTAATCATCCCCATAATTTGTATTAATTATCCCTAATTAATTACAAATATTTAAGAATATGGGTAGACCTAACTCAATAGGTAAATTCCCAATTCCATAATATGGGTAGACCTAACTTAATAGGTAAATTCCCAATTATGTCCATCCACTTTACGGTATGTTTAATCATACCCACTTCACACAAAATTTTATGTGTTCATTAATTTTTACCCCATCGTCCCCACGTAAATACGTTAACATGACATACTTCAAAAGAGAAGATTCATCATACACACAATGGGTTCAACTTAGCATATCATTAGCATTATCATGGGTTTAAAAGGTGTCAACTTGTATATATGACCATAAACCCAACTTGCATAAATAACCAACCCAAACTTGCATGAATCACAAATGTCATAAAGATGGTAACTTGCTTAAATGTTCATGTCATAGACCTATCATAAAGGTGTCAACTTGCATACATGTCATAGGTCTAAAAGGGATGAACTTGCACATGTACTTATGTCATACATAGAGGCAAATTTGCATATGAACTTGCATCATAACTTGCATATGAACTTGCATCATAACTTGCATACGAACTTGCATCATAACTTGCATATGAACTTGCATAACATGCCATACTTAGAGGCAAACTTGCATATGAACTTGCATCATAACTTGCATATGAACTTGCATCATAACTTGCATATGAACATGTATCATAACTTGCATATGAACTTGCATAACATGCCATACCTAGAGGCAAACTTGCATATATTATGCATATCATAAAAAGAGACAAACTTGCATATGAACTTGCATCATAACTTTCATATGAACTTGCATCATAACTTGCATAAAACCAAACACTTAGCATGCATAAAACCAAATACTTAGCATGCATAAAACCAAATACATAGCATGCATAAAACCAAATACTTAGCATGCATAAAACCAAATACATAACTTGCATAACATGTTACATATAGACTTGCATATAATTTCCCATATAGCTTGCATAACATGTTACATATGAATCAATGTTCAACATAGTGTTTTGCATCATAAAACATAGCACTAAACTTGCATATAGCACACAACATACACTATACTAAACTTGCATAAACACATTGATTCCACAAACATAGCCATATCTTATCATATCCTATCATAATCAATTTAACAATTGATTGTTAAGTCTATAGAAACTCACCAAAACCAAGATTAGCAAACTTATGAAGTAGAACTAGTTGCAATATTTGAAGAAGATGATGATTAGAGGTTGATTAGCTTGCAATTTTCTTCATAAACTAGTGGAGGCTCCTCCTAAGTTTGATTTTGGCGGCATGATGGCATCAATTCTATTTTTAGTATGGATTAGGCTTGCATTAGGGTGTATTTATAGGATTAGGGTGTGGTTTAGGCCCTTAGATTAACCCTAGAAGCCATCAGGTCCGTCCAGCACATCAAAAATCGTCACAAGCCACCAAAACACAGCCCAACAGCCAAAACAGTGCACCCAGGCCAAACTGGCTCGACATGGGCGCACTTCCCAAGTGCGCCAGTGTATTTTTGTGCTGGCGCACTTCACAGGTGCGCCAGTGCATTTCTGGCCTGTTTCCGGTTTTTCTGCCTAACTTCGTTCGTCCATATCTCCTTCATACGGACTCCGATTTTCGAAAACTCTGACTCTATTTCGCGTATTTTTCCGAGACGAACGCAATGGAGCAACCCGTTTCCTATCATTCAGATTTTAAAATTTAATTCTGCCTTGATTTATGTTATAACAAGTTATTCAAAATACGGGTTGTTACACTTTAAGCTCATAAACCCAAGATAAGCTTGCATAACATGATAACATGAGTAAAATGATTCACCCAAACTTGCATAACATACATGGCAAACTTGCATATCATAACATAGCAAACTTGCATAACATAACATGGCAAACTTGCATATAAACTTGCATATCATAACATGATAAACTTGCATATCATAACATGGCAAACTTGCATAACATAACATGATTAACTTGCATATCATAACATGGCAAACTTGCATAGCATAACATGGTAAACTTGCATATCATAACATGATAAACTTGCATATAAACTTGCATATCATAACATGATAAACTTGCGTATCATAACATGGCAAACTTGCATAACATAACATGATAGACTTGCATAACACATCATAGTAAACTTGCATATCATAATGATCAAACACAACTTGCATCATTCATTAACTTTAGAGTTTAAATATGAAAGTAGAAAAGGGCTTACAATGCTTATGAAGACACAAAAATATGACAAAGCCCTTATGCAATCAAATAGACCCAAAATGCAAGCTTTAATAGAAAAACCCTTGAGCCAAAATGATCAAAACCCTTGCTTTATGATGTAAATATGGAAACTTGACTTGAATGCAAGCTAATGACACTCATACAAGCTTGAAAACACTTGTATGCATGGAAAATCTCTCATAGAAATGACTTAGGAATTTTATGAAGAGAGTGGAGGCCATGAGAGGATTGATTTTGCCATAGTTTAGTTACTTGAATGAATGATGATGATTTAGGGTTAGGTTAGGGGCTTATTTATAGAGATTAGGATTAGTTCTAGCCTTAGGATTAAACCCTAGTTCCAATCTCAGCCCTCAAAACCGAATCTGGCCCCCAAACTCAACACAATCCCAAAATGGTGCACCAGGCGAAACTGCCCGGCTGAGCCAAGTTGACAGCCAAGTCGACAGGGCTGTCGACTTGGGTCCAACCAAGTCGACTCCCAAGTCGACAGGGCTGTCGACTTGGGTGCTCTGGCGGGAATTTTCCCGCCTGGCCCAATCTGCCCTAATTTTCCAAATTCAAACTTGAATTTGAAATCTGTTTTTACTTTGAATTTTTCTGAAAACTTCGTTGGGCCTTAATCGGGTCATACGGACTCCGATTTTCGAAAACTCGGACTCTATTTCGCGTATTTTTCCGAGACGAACGCAATGGCATAGCCCGTTTCCCTTGATTCAGATTTATAAATTAAATTCTGCCTCGATTTACGTTATAACAGGTTTATTGAAAATACGGGTCGTTACATTCTCCCCTCCTTAAAGGATTTCGTCCCCGAAATCTTCAAGTTAGGAAGAACGTATCCTACCATCCAACATCCATCTACTCAAAACATCATCCACGAGCAATCATTGTCCTTACAAGATTCTAAATGTTGTATGAACATATGCAAAGGTGTGTGTATATGTACTTATCTAATGCAAATATCATCAATGCAAATTATGTTAGTGAAATGAATCCATATGTATGCAATTCCTAACATAATGTATAACATCTATATGTGTGCACATAACATACATCCATATGCAACATCCATGTGATAACACAAAAATTTTCATTCATGAATAAGCATAAACACTCATGCATATGCAATATGAGGAGTGTGTGAGCCGATCTAGTGCCTAACGTGTATAATGCATCCACGAGTAACCACTTGCAAACACTTGCAACCACTTGCAAACATCAAGCATAACATGTTTCAAACACATGTTTCATCCAAAGGGTTTCTACCTAAGGTTCTCATGACAATATTAACATGATAAACTAGATAATCAAGACAAACATGGATAGCAAAAGATATGCTACAAAGAGATCGGGAAGATAAGCAGGATATACCCCTTTCAGATTACAAGAAATCCCTTCCTAACCCAACCCATATTCTATAAAAGGCCAAAAGGTTTAGTCAACCTAACGGACCCCTTCAAACCTTGACATGTATTACTAGCCAATAAGTCATACCTCCCGACAGAAATAGGACCGAGAATGGGACCGAGAGGATATACGTAAAAAGATAACATGCGAGTAAGTTCCACAGGAAAACAAGGATCAAGGATATGCTCTTAAAAAGAGATATGATGCGCGTATCCAGCCTTCAATCTTCTAAGTCACGTTTCCTTGAGTTTAACTCCACTGTGCTTTGACCGTCTTTTACCTCATGATTTCTTAGCTTCTAAATTCTTATTTCCAAATATGAGTTGGAACCCATTTCATTGTCGCCTCTCGTCTTCCTCTTTCACTTACTCTTCTATCATTCTTGGCTTAAACATAACTATGACCTCATGGTTTCATGCAAGCTCTCCAAAATTCACCAGTGAATCCTGGATCTCGTTTACTTACTATAAAGTATTCCACGCAGCAGAACTTTTCTTGAAAATACCAATCCACGTTGCCAATTGCTCTTACTAACATGATTTTCTATAACTCATGCTTGAACGAAATGAACCATCCGCCTGCGAATGATAGGCCGTACTTAGATTCAGTCGCTTGCCCATGACTTCCCGTAAAACTGGGTGGTGAAGATTGAGTCATGGTTACTAACTATACTTTAGGGAACCTCGTGCAACTGCTTTATTTCTTGAAAGTAAACTGTCGCTAGTTATGATGCAGTCCTTTCGCTCTTTACCGGAGTGAAATGAGCACTCTTCGTGAGTCTACCTACTATGACCCACATGCTCTTATTCCCTTTCTTGATCTAGGCAGTCCATCCACGAAATCCTTCGTGACGCTTTTCCCTCTTCCATTGCGGGGACCTCCAATGGATATAATAGCCCACCGGGCTTCTATGACTCGGCCTTTAACCTGTTGGCACAACATGCACCTTGGGACAAACTCGGCCACCTCCTCGGGTGATGTGCACCTTCAAGAACCTTCTTTCTCTCATCGCGTCTTAGCCATCCCTTGTCATCTATAGCGAGGTGACTTACCATCTCGCCTCGAATCAACTTGTCCATGACCTCGACTAACTGCGGGTCTTCTTTCTGTGAAGTCCCTACTTGATCCATAAGGGTAGGTCTAAGCTCAAGGGACGCTAACTAACTAATTAAACTGAGAGAACTTCTTACTTCAATTGTCCTCGTTGGAGCTTTTCGGTTTTGAACCGCGACCACTTTAGCAGGATCCACCACTAAGCCTTGCTTAGAAACTATGTGCCAAAGAAATCTAACTTCTTTTTCTCCAAAATAACATTTGGAGGACTTGGCTTTCAACTGATGCGCTCTAAGCGTATCCATCACCTCCTTGAGATGTCTAGGATGTTCTTCCTCGTTCTTTAAGAAAGTCAGGATATCGTCTACAAAGACCACGACAAACTTGTTTAAGAACTCTCTGAACACCCTACTCATCAAGTCCACGAAGTAGGCGGGTGCATTAGTCAAACCGAATGGCATGACCAGCCATTCTAAGAATCCATCTGGAGTTCTGAACGCAGTTTTGCCTATACTATCCTCAGCTACTCTGAGCTGATGGAATCCAGTAGCAAGATCAAGAGAAAACAGATGTTCCTACAAGCTGATCAAACAAATCATCGATCCTCGGCAATGGTTGTCTATTCTCTTTGTTTAACTCACAATAATCAACACAAAGTCGAAGAGAACCATCTGCCTTGGTAGTAAATACTACAGGCGCTCCCCATTCAGATATACTTCATATAATGAAGTTCTTCTCAAGCAACTCCTTGACTTGCTTTCTTAACTCTCATCTTGCGGGGCCATGTGCCTAACCGGCCACGAAACTATCTTGGCATTATCAACCAGATAAATGCGGAAATCTATCTCTCGTTTAGGGGTAACCCCCTTCACTTCACCCAAGATATCAGGATATTCTCGGACCACCCTCACCGATTGCAAACTATCAATAAACGAGTTGAGGGATTCAAGATAACACAACATGACGGGACTCATAGGGTTACTAGAAATTTTTAGGGTATTACCGAGGCGAGTCATGAGCCTCACAACCCTATGCTCAAAAATCAAGGATGGCTCCAAAACTGGACAACCCATCCATGCCCAAAAATCAACCCATTCCCCATGAAACCGAGAATATAAGCATCACACGAGAACTCTACACTCAAGATAGAGATTTTCAAATCCACGTAGATAATAGACAAATGGGCGGAAACCCCAATTGGATTTGAAACACACACGGGATCATTAGCTAGACTAGTACTTAGGTGCAAACTATCAACAAGATCAGATGAGATAAAGCTATGCGATGCACCAGAATCAAACAAGGTACGAACTGGAAAATCAGAAATACATACAAGGCTCTCAACAGAAATACTACCTCGATCGGGAACTGGAGCGGCATTGAGAGCATGAACTTGCCCTCCTGAAGGTCCAGCACGCTGAGTCTAACCCTGGCCTTGCCCTTGCTTCTTCGGGCAATCCTTACTGAAATGTCCAGTCTCACCGCAGAAAAAGCATTCACCATTCTTCCTTTTCCTCTTCTTACAATCCTTAATAAGATGCCCAACTGAACCGCAATAATGGCACTTCCCCTTGTTGTTCTTGCCCTTGTTGTTGCCTTGACTCTTGTTCTTGTTCTTGTTCTGATTGCCTTGACTGCTCTGACCACTTGGATTTCCCTGATTTCCTTTCCACTGGGAATCAGTCTTCTTGGCTTGAGTATAATTCATCTTGACCTCTTTCTTGACATCTCCCTGAAGTAACGCCGTATCAACCAAGCTCTCAAACGTGGCCCCATGGGGAATATGTGACATAGCCAATCCCTGCAACGGCTCATTCAATCCTCTAGCAAAACGAAGAGCCTTCTTCTGAGGAGTATTCACCATATCCAAGCCAAAACGAGCTAACTGATTGAACTTGTTCACATATTCTTTGACAGACATATCTCCTTGTTTCAAAGTTATGAACCTCTCCATTTACAGATTCTCCTCAGCAGAAGATAGAAACTTAAGCACGAACCTTGCCCTGAAATCGGCCCAAGTCTCAACAGGCCTAGTACCATTGGTGACTTCCCACCAATAAGCGGCTTCATACTTCATAAGCCAAACCGCCAACAAGATCTTCCTCTGATCGTCTAACCCAAAGATAGCAAATAAATCCTCGGTCTCTTTCAACCAATTTCTGGCCTCTACAAAAGTCTCAGTGCCTTGAAAGTTCTTGCCACCCATTGCTTTGAAATCTTTGCAAGTCTTTGCGAAGTCAGCTTGAGGATGCTGAGGGGGAGGAGGAACCTCAGCGACAGGAGGAGGAACATTAGCGACAGGAGGAGGAGGAACATTAACTACTGGGGGAGGAGGAGTAACATTTACGGGGCCGGCTTCAGTCGCCCTAGCCTCCAAAAGTCTCCTATACCAAACAGGTACGTGTACTCCCTCCGGAATAGCGAAGTTATCGGCCATACTGAAAACGAAGAAAAAAGACAGATTCAGAATGGAGAGAAACGAAGGAATTTTGCTAATGGCTTTTTGGGGAATAGCCTTTAAAATAAACTAGACTTTTCTTTGGAAAATACTTTATACTTGGTTTTGAAAATAGTTTTCCAAAAGTTTTCTAAAAACCTTTTTGTTCCTTCTCGTAAACCATATGCTCTGATACCAAATGTAACACCCCACCTCCGCCAGGGTGGCTCTTGCAAGCACTCTGACTTTGGAGGGGCGTTTGAATCAGGTAAACATGCATAATGATATATCAAGGCAGAACAAGAACATATGTATATATGTAAACAGAGTAAATAAGATAAGTAAAACAGCGGAAGATTTCAAACTATTTCAAAACAAGTCTGGTACAACATAATGTTAACTTTCCAAATACACAAGTCTAGATAAAAACAATATCACTGAAAAACTGAAATACATAAGTACTATCCCCAAAATAAGTGATAACCATAGCTAGCTTCATGTCAAGACCGTACATGAGCTAAAATCCCACAAGCAAGCGATCAGAAATCCAAGCTAAGCTCCAATATTCCCACCCTGAGAACCTGGGGGGGGGGGGGGAACGGAAGAAAAGAGGCGAAAGGAAAACATGTCAGTCAAAAAGACTGATTAAGCCCTAGTACAATCAATGTAAACTGGTAAAGTTAACTGTCATGATGAAAGCTGAGATGAACATAAGGATAACTACATACTAGCATGATGATTAACTAACAAGGTAGATAAAGGTGTCAGCGCATAATCAGGTTTAAGGTTTTTGCACCACAAGTGTACTAGCAAACTAACATGACTTGAATAAACAAGTATTGATCCCTTGGCCCAAGCTTTGGCCCAATAACATGAAGTGACCCTAATACGCGATCCAACCAAACGGTCTAGTCGATCGGCTCCCTAGAAGCCTAACTTGTCACGTGTTGGTGTCAATGCGGCCCAAACATAATTGTAGTCAGACTGTGCAGGGTCTCCCGTCGGGTGTATCAAGCCCTTGGCTGTCAACCCCTGGACACCATAAACATAAGTGCACAGTCTCGATCTACCAGTACCCGTGCATGTTTTCCCCGGCTTCGGATTATGTGCACGACCAAAAGTCCGCCCGGAACTACACCGGCGTACCACTCTGCCGTCGCTTTTGGTCTCTTACCTCAAGTCCAGTAATTGTGCCCCCCACCCTAGCCTAGACCCTAGGGTCTTAATGATACGAACTTGGGATTACTGCTGGAGTGGACCCCCATTGCTAGGATTTTCTAGTGGGTTAAGTACGGTTTAACCCTTTTACTAATCATGGATTAACTTGGTTAAGTGTAACGATGAGTTCACGACTTAACCCTGATTAACCTACCAAGCCCAAATTGGTTAAGTATTAAGTGGACCATGACTTAACCATAATCATGAGGCATTAATTAATTTAATGTGCCTTAACCTCTCACATTAGACCTTGTTGTGGTTACTAGTTAAGCCGGGTGGGTCCGGGTAGCTTTACACCCCAACTTGGTCTAACCTCGGGTTCAAGGTACAACATGACCAACTTCTCACATTGGGTCCTATTGTTTGTAGCAACTAGTTAAGCCGGTCGGTTCCGGGTAGGTTTACGCTACAAACTCAACCCAACCTCGAGTTGTTCACACTTATATTTTCTAAGTGTCATGTCCATCATGTTTCCAAAACACATTACAAGTTTTCAAGCATTTGGGTAGACCTAACTTAATAGGTAAATTCCCAATGGGTAGACCTAACTTAATAGGTAAATTCCCAATCTTATGTTTTTATGTCTTTTAAGTTTACCCAACCCCAAACGCAATCCCATCGCTTACATATCGCAATAGCGCATAAAGGATAGAAAGAGGGAACTTGGCATAATCATGACATAAAGGTGTTGAAGCCACAAGTTTAACATGGTGGCATATGAAATGTACATATGTTCATATACTTGCATATTACATTTTTAGGCCTCAAAAGCATGCATAAAACCAAACTTAGCATATAAGTGATACATGGTGATAAATGACATGTAGAAGTTGCCATAAGTTCGCATTTAGCCTCACATGCAAGTTATCATAAGGGGTATGATAACTAACATGTTGCCAAAATGCAACCTTTAGCATAAAGCTTGAAGCTTTAAGCTCATAAACTCAAGATAAGCTTGCATAACATGATAACATGAGTAAAATGATTCACCCAAACTTGCATAACATACATGGCAAACTTGCATATCATAACATAGCAAACTTGCATAACATAACATGGCAAACTTGCATATAAACTTGCATATCATAACATGATAAACTTGCATATCATAACATGGCAAACTTGCATAACATAACATGATTAACTTGCATATCATAACATGGCAAACTTGCATAGCATAACATGGTAAACTTGCATATCATAACATGATAAACTTGCACATAAACTTGCACATCATAACATGATAAACTTGCATATCATAACATGGCAAACTTGCATAACATAACATGATAGACTTGCATAACACATCATAGTAAACTTGCATATCATAATGATCAAACACAACTTGCATCATTCATTAACTTTAGAGTTTAAATATGAAAGTAGAAAAGGGCTTACAATGCTTATGAAGACACAAAAATATGACAAAGCCCTTATGCAATCAAATAGACCCAAAATGCAAGCTTTAATAGAAAAACCCTTGAGCCAAAATGATCAAAACCCTTGCTTTATGATGTAAATATGGAAACTTGACTTGAATGCAAGCTAATGACACTCATACAAGCTTGAAAACACTTGTATGCATGGAAAATCTCTCATAGAAATGACTTAGGAATTTTATGAAGAGAGTAGAGGCCATGAGAGGATTGATTTTTCCATAGTTTAGTTACTTGAATGAATGATGATGATTTAGGTTTAGGTTAGGGGCTTATTTATAGAGATTAGGATTAGTTCTAGCCTTAGGATTAAACCCTAGTTCCAATCTCAGCCCTCAAAACCGAATCTGGCCCCCAAACTCAACACAAGCCCAAAATGGTGCACCAGGCAAAACTGCCCGGCTGAGCCAAGTCGACAGCCAAGTCGACAGGGCTGTCGACTTGGGTCCAACCAAGTCGACTCCCAAGTCGACAGGGCTGTCGACTTGGGTGCTCTGGCGGGAATTTTCCCGCCTGGCCCAATCTGCCCTAATTTTCCAAATTCAAACTTGAATTTGAAATCTGTTTTTTACTTTGAATTTTTCTGAAAACTTCGTTGGGCCTTAATCGGGTCATACGGACTCCGATTTTCGAAAACTCGGACTCTATTTCGCGTATTTTTCCGAGACCAACGCAATGGCATAGACCGTTTCCCTTGATTCAGATTTATAAATTAAATTCTTCCTCGATTTACGTTATAACAGGTTTATTGAAAATACGGGTTGTTACATTGTATAAATTTCCTCTTGGGTTTTCTTTTTTCTAATTTATCTCAAAACTTGCTGAAGTCTATTGAGGGCCCAACAGCACGGCCCATTCTCCCACTCTTTGCATCTTTTTCCATCCTATTTATCTTGGCCTAGCCCCTTCAGTCCAACTTCTAGGCAAATGTCCCAAGCACATTTACTTTATGCGCAACCACCCAAACAGGTATGTTACCTGTAATCTGATGTCATGTTTATTATGTATCAACACCATATTTTCATGCTATGCATTTCGGTGCAACCCCCTAAATTTCTTCCCATGCAATGTCACTATTTCATGTTGCATAAACCCCTCCATCCATTGCATGTCCACCATTAATTAACTATATAACCCACCTAACTCAATCACACCCCTCATGGTCTACCTTAAGCTTACTGGCACGAGTTCTAATTTTGTGAAGGCACAAGCTGCCAATATCAGTTTGGCAATCGGATTTAGGCCAAGTTCATCAACGGTGATACTTTGGAAATCAATGCTCACATTTCTCAAGCTCCTGCACACTCACATCTCCCTGCTGCCACATCCACTCCTTCTATACTTGTTTGTTTTGTGTCCTACTCTTCTTCTTTCCCTTATTTCCTGGGAACATACACATACAGTGCACACAAAGGTGTACATGTGCACATGCAGTCGTGCACACGTCATCCCATTGGCCTGCAACCGCCCTGACTGTCGTCACACATCACCTACTGCCATTAGACCCCATCGCCACCTTCCACATGCTACTCCGATCAACAGTAGCGAAAATAACAGTGCCAACCCAGTTTTCACTTTATATTGATCCAAAAAAATCTCTCGCCCCGCCATCCCCTTACACCGACCACCCATAAATTCTACCCGCTCGAAGATGACTTCAGACCAGGCCTTCACCCCAACAATGGCGACACTCAATGCCCCAGCACAGGCCATTCAACCTTTAAATTATCCCAACCCAGGAAAGCCTAAAATCAGTATTTCTAAGTTATAGTAGCAGGTTCATTAGTTGATAAAGCTGCCAGTATTGTTTGTCTACCCCAAATATGATGTTGCCTAATGCTACTTATTTTGGTACACTGTTAACTACCTCCAGAATAACTACAGAATAATGTATCTCTATATTTGAGGCTATCTTGTCTGCGTTGCGTAGCTGGCCGATCACCTATCTATCATAAGTTTGTCCTCTTACTATATATGATTTATTTCAATATGCAGAGTCTATGATTTGAGTTCTAGGTGGAACATCATCAAGAGACTTTGCATTGAATCGAACTGGAATCACTAGTGAATTGAAACACTCGACGAGTATTTACTTGATTTCACTAACAGATCGGAACAGTTAAATTTAAACCAGTGGCCATGGTCATAAAATTTGTTGGCTGCTAAATATCAGCGACATAAATATCAATTTAATAAGAATCAATTGCTCCTTTAAGTTTGTTTGCATATATCAATGACATAAATATCACTATAGCAGAGAGACATTAATTTCAAACATGACACTGAATACTTTCGGCACGTATATTTCAACACCAACTGACGGTCCTTGTTCATGTTTCATAATGCAAAGATAATGACTTTATTTTACTGTTTGGATTAGTGAATAAAATCAATTCAAAACCTATGTGCCTATATAACTATGAATAACATCATATAAAATTAGTGAGAATTAGTAAAACAGCGTAGTTTACTCACTGTTTCTTTACTTATTAAACTATGTTCTTTACTGGGTTTTTCTATGCCATGTATACCACCAGATCGGGGTTTATATAAGTAGTATACAATCTATACCAACATAAAATTACCTACCTACTTATGAGCATACAAAAGCATCTTTAGAAAAGATTTTAAACAAAGTAAAAGTGAGTTAACTCACAAAAATGTCCCCTCTTTATCTCCAGATTTGATCACTGTTTCCATCTTTTCTACTCTATCACTTGCTTCATGGTTTTTCTTTAGTTTAGTTTCAAATTGATGTATGAATGAATCCAATAGGAAGTGTGTATTTATAGTTGGAAACAATTGATAAAAATATGGCCTAGCCTAAGCTATAACAGGGTAGATATAGGGATGCTTTGAAGCGTGTGACGGCTACTACAACAGGTGATAGAGTAGGCTACATTTCTATTGACTGAAAGTGGTGTTGTCAAGTCTAATATCCTTCTGTAGGCTATGCACAGCTATTTCCGGGTGGTGTACATTATGTACAAACACATGCACTTATATGTTTCCAAATACAACTTAACCCTTAAGTCTTTTGGCTATCACATGTTAATTGAAGGGAGGTTAGGGGCTGTCTTTGCTTTTGATTGAGAGGATGTGTCTTGACTGTTGCAATTTGGTTTCGAAATGAGGTGTACAGGGTATCTTTTCATTGGTAAGGTGCAGGGCTGGCAAATGAGAAATAGATGTACAACCATGTGCAAATATCTGTCAGGTTTGATCTTTAAGTACTTGTGCCTTCGCTTTCATCAGCACAAGCCAAGCAGGTTGATTAAACAAATGTGCAAGTTTCTAAGACTTTGATTGCCACTGGTTTGGATGCTTGTTTGATATAAATGGTAATGTATTTAAATGAAATAGTTCCTAGATAAATTGTTAGCTTCCCTACCAAATAGTGACGGCACTGAGGAATATATAGGCAAAGAATTTTTACAGTTCGAATATCTAGATATCATGCTTTCATCGGTATTGCATGGCCAGGTAAAAATAAATGTGATGCCAGGTTTTGAAAGTAAATGAAGGCTTTGTAAATACATGTATCTTCCAATCACAATCCTAGGGTAACGGATTATTTATGGTATATGTATAATATTTAGAATGTTATTAAATCTTCATTCATGCGGTGAATATACCCCATCGGTTAACATATAATTAAGTAGTTAGCTTCATTATTAACTAAATAATTATCGTTCACAACTTAGCCTAAGATGAAATTTTCTAAATCAAATTTATGAGATTGACCTGTCTAGCTTAATGCCCCGTTATTATATGGAGTGCTTAAAAACCAATTATAGAACATTATTTTTATATGGGTTTGAATTAAGGGATAAGGAAATCCATAAATGAAACTCCCATTTCTTACTTTATTACCGTCAAGTTTGATTAGCGGCCAAGGGTATTAAGATGCCATGTACAACATACGGGTTCACGTGAGCTAAGACCGGTATTCTAATGTATTTATACAAGAAAATAATAACATATTGGTGGATAAAGTAAATTATTATGGGAAAGAAAAATGATATGTTATTAAATTCAATATCTTTCAAATGTCATTTTATTTATTCAATCACATTAGTAAACAAAAAACGAGTCATTACATTACCTTACGATAACCAAAAGAAATCTTTGAAAATAATATTATTCTGATATTATAATAGTGTCTATCAATCCACAAATAAATAGAAATCTAGTAGAACACTTGCATCTCACGGTCTATATATATAATATACAATCAAAATCGCGAGCACTTATTGGATAATGGATTTCTAACTATGACAAGGTATGGAACCACCTTCTGATAGTGTATCTCTAGAGGGGAATACATTGGGTTCAACAAGAACGTCTTGCAACCTGGCCCACACATGACCGACCACTTATTTCGCTTGAGTGTATCGAAATATTATCACCAACGGTCAGAAGCTACCCACCGTTTCCCGAAAGGGACAACATCGAATAAAATAAAGAAGCAAATAGAATTTCTTTAAATAGGTGACTATACACCCTAATGAAAGCGACCTACATAACCATGATGCCTGCCTGATTTTTGTCATTTCCCGGTTGTGAGGCTTGAGGCTGAACTTACCTTTCAATATAACTTGTCTTAATTCACTTTGAATGCCACATTGCCAAACCCGCTAGTATCACAAATTGGTTTCCCCAATACTACGTGTATAAAGCTAAGAGAAACGAATTCCTCCGCCATGAACATAGTTTAAAGAGATCAATCGCATGATCTGTTAGGCATACTCTGTCAGACATTCGTCCATACAAGTTGTCCTGGGACTGGAAAAACCGAAGGTCCTATCCTGTAAATCCGTCTTAGGCAATTTCTTCCGAGGATTAATAGCATAGCCCTTGCATAAACTCCATCTTCAATGATCTTCAGTGATCTCTGACTCGCAATGTATAAATCAAATCGAAGTGGAATTTAGATTTCAGACTCTTTGAAATGATAACGATAATAATGGTCCAAATTTGATGGTCGGTGGTTTAACTATCAAATATATAATAAAATAAACAGATTTGTTTCTATTGGACCCGCTAAGCTTCTTTTAAATATCATTTAATTATTTAGATTCCAAGTATCAACGTATCCATACACTTATTTGAAATATAAGTATTACTCAACTTATAAACATTAAGTGGTAATCTCGCTCTTGAATATGCGTTTCAAAGTTGAAGACGATATTCAATTCTAATACTCACTTCAAACACAAACTAATACTATCTATCAAAAAATCGTGAAATCGTTCAAGTTGGGGTATTTTAATTACCTCTCATACCTTGATTCGAAATCATTCTTATCGTTTAGATTCGTAAGAGTTTGATATCCAAAATATTAGACAAACCAAAATTTATAAATCTTTATGATTTTTCAAATCTTAAATTATTTCAAAACAATGTTGTTGTTTAGAAAACATTTATCAAGTTAACTTGATTAACTTCGATATCTAAGACCAAGGAGTTTAATCAAATAAATTGACTAAATTCCTTTCTCTTTTGATAACTAAATTACCTTTAAACCTTACCTATTTAGAGATAAATTAAGTTGAAAATATCATCTTGGATAACTTATCGCATTTCAACTGCCCTGTTTAACTGTACAACTTATCTTGCCAAAATCTGTTAATTAAAATATAAATTTTCTTTTAATAAAACATTTCTACGTTTAATAGTTATTTCTTAGATACTATTTCCATTAAATTAATCGAAGTAGATTAATTAAATAACCCATTTCCATTTAAATCAGTTGATTTAAATTAACTCAAACATAATCTGATTAATTGCTTATAATTAATCTTCCCTTTTAAAATTAATTAATATTACAATTATTTTAAAATAAGCATTTTTAACTATTCTTAAACAACTATTTAACTATTAACAACTAAAATAATTTTTTTGTTTACTTAAAAAAAAATATAACTTAGAAGTTCCAACGGTATATGGCAAACGATATTCAAGCTGTTAACTCAATTTACACAACAGCCATGTAAATACAATTCAATATTATCAAGTGATAATATCTCAACAACGTATGTTTACTAATAAAATATATCAACTAATATAATAGCAGAGCGGTGTTTATTTCTGCTGGCAGGGTGTTCAAACCATTCAATCAATACAGTTTATAGAAGAACAATGTTTATTTCCACTAATAAATGTCAACATATAATATATAATTACGATTAACATAATTAAACACAACTGAATTAATTAAATAATTTTATTGAACAAACAATTCAGGATTTCTAAATCAAAGATCAATTATAATAGCTTCTATGTTAATTTAGCTTAACAATTAAATTTACGTTTATTATATTATATACAATTGTTATAAATAACCCTATTCTATTTAGTTAATAATTTAATTAAATTACGATTTGTAAACTATTAAAACTTGACAACTACGGTGAGTCGCTTACATACACTTATTATTAATTGATTTGATTAATATACGTACAAAAATTCATTCGAATGTATTTTCACTTATAAACACATATACTAATATATATATATTATAACTTTCGTAATCTTACTTAAACTCTCTTCTTTCTACCTTAAACATTGATGGGCCGAGCCCACGTAGATCAGCCCATCTAACCCTTAGGTTTAGCCATTATTTTATTCTTTTTAAAGCACCCTAATATATGTATTATATATATATAAATTATTATCTTTATATAAATTAAAACTCTTTCAATTTAAATACTTTTTTTTCAAACTGGGCTGAAGCCTATGGCCCAGTATCACGTACACCACTAATTTTGCTCCCGCCCTCCCTTCCTTCTGCTCCTCCCATTCCTTCATTTCTTTACCGGTTTTCCCCTGTTGTTTCTCCTACCCCTTTTCCCTTTTTTCTTTCTTTCTTTTCTTTCTACCTAGCCTGGTTAACCTTTGTTCGCTATGCAATTCGATCTACCCTTCCGTATTTTTTTTCCTTTTCTCTTCTCTCTTTTGCTTTATTTCTATCTCTTATGTTCTTTTGTTTCTTTGCAATACACCACTGTGCAATGGTGCACGATCAATCCGTTTGCCAACACTCCCCTCTGACCCGTTTCTCGAACGCCGCTCCACCACCTATGGCCGACCTCATCATCATATTTTAGCCAAACTTGCTAAATCAAATTGCACTGCTCTAGACTTAAAGTCCACCAACACTGCCTCCACCAAAACAATTTCGCAACGCCACCTCGTTCCTTCAGTCATCACTGAATTCCGATCAGAACTCGTCGACATATCCACCTTCTGTTTCCCCCATGTGCGATCAGCTAGTTAATCGTGTAGATGGAGCAGTTCTGCCCCTAATGAACCCTCAAATTTTTTTACCCAGTTTTCTTATTTTGGCCTTGTTCTTGAAATCTAGCAAACTAAAATTTTTGTTACTATTTTTCCTTGATCCTATGATATACTATGATCATTTATACCAAGCGCCAAGACCCATTACCTTCTATGTCATCGGAATTCGACTGAAACACAATTTCTTATAATTCCAGAAATTATCTTCATATACACCACTAAAAATCATAAGACTTCCACTAAAAATCATGATTTCCATTAACAAACATAATTATATACCTGAATTTCAAAATCATGATGGTAGGAAATTTGAGGTTTAAGAGCTCCTTATTGTGTATTGTCTATGTTTTAAATTGTAAATCATTGTTTAACCTGAAAATATTTTTAGAAGACACTACAGCCATAAAAAAGCAATCCTTATGTTGACTTCAGGTCTTAAAATTCACTAGGCTTTGAGTTTTTAATTATTATTTTTTTGATTCAATTTATTAGTTTGCTCAGACAAATAGAGTTTTAGTTTTAGTTGACATTCTCAGGCTTTGATATAAAAGTATAATGATACAATTCACATCCACCAGTATATTCATCTATGTGTATAACTACATATACATAACAAATGGAAAGTTACTCACTTAACATTAGTTACTGTTTTGGGGTTCCATGTTTCTGTTTAGATTTAATCCAATATGAAAACCACTCCAATACATTCATATATACACCATATATATTTGCAAAATTGATTATAAGAGGAAATCAAAAAATAGATTTTTAAAAGAAAAAGGGGGTTCACTCACAAAAATGTTCACTATGTTGGTTGCTTATCTTCCAAATTTCAACTTAAGTAAGGAATGAATCCATTAAATCAAAACATGAATTATACAACATTATTAAAAAGAATTAAAATGGGATATAAGGGATGTTTTACTCACCTACTGTGTTTTGGGTTTTCTTTCCCTGATTCATTTGGTTTGTTTCAAAACCTCTGTTCTATGAATATTAGTTTTCTAGTTCCAGGTTACTTGCTTTGTTTTAGTTTACTCTTGATTTTTTAGTTCGAATGAGTTTGTGCATCATTTTAGTAAGGAACCGGTTTATATTTATTAGTAAAACAAAATGATTTAAAATATGGCAACACATATTCACGTCAGAAAAAGAAATGCTTTACAAATGGGAAAGGACATAGCCGTTGTGTTGACTTAAAAGAGACAAGCTGTGTTTTTCATAGCTGTGCATGCATTGGTTGATTGAAGAGAACATTACATAGGTTCTAGCTATTCTAGTTTTGATTGTAAGGGCTTTGGGTACTAGTTTCTCTAAATTTTACTTCCACAGATGCCCAACCATGTTATATTCTGTACAAACCTTGTACTAAATGAATTAAAGAGCCATACTTGGATTCCAAGTAATTTATACTATTAAACGGTATGACTAAAAAACATAGACTATTTTTCTCAGCTTGTCATTCATGCTTGTTTTCCTTTCCACTGGCCCTAGTCTATACTCAATGCACAGCTGCTCTATGACTTGCTGCCTTGACTTGTTTACTTCGGTTTTAAGTTAATAACAGTACAAACTCTAGGCTTTTTGATTATTTCAGATCTTTTTTTATAATATGTTGCCCTTTGTTTCATTTTTATTTTGTTAACGTATACCACTATACATATTGGACTTATATGAAATGTACATAACCATTTAAGTTCATATTTGTCTCATGTACATTTAAGTGAACTTGTATATATATAGGATGTTATAAGTTCTAGTTTGCTAAAATATTTCAAATTCAATGTTAACTATATTTTTGCAAGAGTTTAAACAAATATAAAAATATAAAACAAAATAACAAAGCATCAATTACTTGTTTTATAAACATATACATATATACATACATATATATTAAAATGATCAAAATATTTTAAGTCATTAATATACATATATACTTGGAATTTCCCTTCAATTTAGTATACTAAATTTATTTAATTTAATTCAGTAATTAAATTAATCCAATGTAAACTAAATTGGAAACTTAGTCAAAAACTGAGACATTACAATCCGTGTCATTTTTTTTTCTGCATTTATTTTCTCTGCTGAAATCTGTGCTATGATATTTTAACATCTCGTAAAACTCCAATAAACCCTATTTACCCCCTCTAGGGTTAATCTAGATCCTACATCCTCAACCCTCCATGTACCCTCCCGAACCAACATACTAACGAATCCTTTTGCATACGTATCTCCACTATAGAAATATTCTGTAATGACCCGAAAATCTCTGTCCTCTGAATCGACCGCAAGCCCGATCCGAAAGTCGAAAATCATCGGTTCACTAACTTTGGGCGCACAACACATTAGAATAAATAACAAAAGAATTTTATTACATCATAATAACATAACATCATAGTACAAATATATAAGAGTACATCGAAAAACAATTCTACAGCGGAAGATTAATTTAGAATAAATTTGATACAATTCATCGGAACCAATAAACTAATACAGCGGAAGACTATCAATGCTCTAGACACAACTTTAAACTATGATCCAGAATCCTGCTCAATAAATAAATATCTGCAAAACAAGTCACTCGACTGCCCGTGTGGAAAATACGGGCACCTGAGTTTGCAAGTGAAACAAATTACGAGTCAGTCATGGGACTGGTATGAGAAATCTTACTTAACTTATCTAATAATAAGGCTAATCACATGACCACGCCACTAACGCAGAATGGGTTTACTCCATTGGATTTCCAGTGCATGAAATAAAGTAAATCGTTTAAACAACACAATGCTTTTTTAGGAAAATGAAACCATTATAAGACTCAGGTCCCATCACACAATTCAACGCAAGCCGGAGGATAGAGTTTTACCTTATAATGGTCAAAAATGCTTGATACATATAAAACTTGATATTATTATAAGTGACTAGTCAGTTTAAAACATTTTCAAAGTAAATGTATAAATCCTAGACGGCATAGTACCCCATCCTACTTTGTCGCCATATATAGGTTTACAATCAAATCTGTGATGTCATATTGGAAATTGGGTTTCCATCATGAGTCAAGTCTAGGGATGGTCTCCTTACCGATTCGAGACACTCTAGCAAATGTCTCAGGGCTCGGACGCTGGCGAACCCTTGGATCCCGCAGGGCCGATCCACAAATACTTTAGTGGATTGGCAATTCCTGAACACACGTTTCCCGGTCCTATCGGACCTATCATTTGGCCAGTAGCGACCAATATCCAAGGCGCCTCATTCCACAATCCACATAAGTAAAAATGTCTAGGCTCTATATCATGACACCACTTCTAGCAAGAAAGAAATGTCGTGCACTCCCTGTGTTCCCTTATCCCGTTTTTGACTCTTACCGGGGTGAGAGGCTAGCGAAGTAACGCAATACACAAAGCTATGCTAAATAAAGTTGTGCTTTGATCATCAACCACAAGACTCTTCTTTTCAACAAAAGCCTTGATAATTTGCATCTTGGCATGCCACATTGACAATCCACACCATGCGACTGATATCTATCAATATATAACCTCTAAGCTCATACGCCTCAGTGAAGGGTGTTAAGCAAGAGAATAAATTCTCCGCCACCAAACAGATATATATTTAATAAAAATCAATTCACATAGAACAAAATTCAATGTCAGACACACATCCATTTTCAAGTCCGTTCTGGGTCTAAACGAAACCGGAGACACCTTATTCCTCGTCCCGTATGTCCAATACGGAAGAGAGGTTCTCACATATCAGGACAATCAACAAGTACGTCTGGACAACTACCACTGTGACCCTTTATTGGTAGCTACCCAATGTCGGGCATCAGTAGTCGTCCATTCGATGTGAAAGATCACCGGTCTTCAATTACCGTCTTCAATGTTTTCGATTTAAATCATCGTATAATTATTTGAAATGAGATTGAACTCGGTCTTTTCAAATAATTCTCGAATATATATAATTTAAATCATTTCATATCGTTAATATTATTTTATAACAATTCATCGCTATTTTTATTTATATAAAAGTAACCCAATTTAATTTAACGATGCTTCAGGTCATTACGCGGCATTGGCGCCGTTTTTATCCAAATTTGAATTACACGTTTATCAAAATCTAACCGTTGGATTTTAACAAATTTTATATCGTTGGAAAGATCTTCCCAAAGTAAACCTAACAGTTTTAGTTTTGGGAAAATCCGACGGTCGGACCTTTCGGTATAAGCGTTTAAAGTTACGATTCCGAAATGCGAACTACCGCGTGCGATTCTTTTAATTTTACTTTATATTTAAATATATAAATACAAATCGTTCAACAATTTCACTAACATATTAAAAATGATGTTTTCAACAAACAAAGCATATACTAGTATTTAAACATTTTCCTATTTTACTAACATGTAAAATGTAACATTTTTAATTACAAATCCTATTTTAACCTATAGCCCCTTTTTATCTTAATGTACATATAAAATATAACACTTTTAGTGAAACTAAATAAACATTAAAATGTCCTTTTTAATCTCTAAACAATTTCCAATGTACATGTTATTTTTTATTAATGAATCATTTTATACATTAAAAATGTTTCTTTTTAATGTTTACATAATTTTGACAATAAACATGTCACTTTAAATAATGAAACGTTTTATATATTAAAAATGTTTCTTTTTAATGTTTTCCATTTTTGACAATAAAAAGGTTACTCTAAATAATGAATCATTTCAATATGCACACAATAAAAAGGATGTTTTATTGTTTAACAAATTCTACATTAACATGTATATAATAAAAAGGATGTTCTATTGTTTAACAAATTCTACATTAACATGTATACAATAAAATGGTTGTTCTATTGTTTAACAAATTCTACATTAACATATATACAATTAAAAGGATGTTCTATTGTTTAACCAATTCTACATTAACATGTATACAATAAAAAGAATAATTTATTGCTTACACATCCAAGGTTTCATATGTATAAAAATAAAAAGAATATTTTATTTTCTACACATCCTATGTTTAATATGACAAGTAAAAATAAGAATTTTTATTTGTATACAATTCTTATGTTCACCATGACAAATAAAAAGAAGAATTTTATTTGCATAACAATTTCAATGTTTCTACTGACAAAAGAAAAGAATATTTTATTTGCATAACAATTTCAATGTTTCTAATGACAAATAAAAAAGAATATTTTATTTGCATAACAATTTCAATGTTTCTAATGACAAATAAAAAGAATATTTTATTTGCATAACAATTTCAATGTTTCTAATGACCAAAAAAAATTTATTCGTAAAACAATTTCTATATTTTAATGACAAAAAAAGAACTTTATTCGCATAACAATTTCAATGTTTCTAATGACAAATAAAAAAGAATTTTATTCGCATAACAATTTCTATGTTAACATGTTACCATAAAAAAAAGAATATTTCAATTGTATTAGCAATTTCTATCATTTACATGTTACAAATAAAAGAATGTTTTAATTGTAATAGCAAATTCTATCTTAACATGTTACAAATAAAAGAATGTTTTAATTGTAATAGCAAATTCTATCTTAACATGTTACAAATAAAAGAATATTTTAATTGTTTAACAATTCTATCTTAACATGTTACAAATAAAAGAGTGTTTTAATTGTAATAGAAAATTCTATCTTAACATGTTACAAATAAAAGAATATTTTAATTGTGTAACAATTCTATCCTAACATGTTACAAATAAAAAATGTTTTAATTGTAATAGCAAATTCTATCTTAACATGTTACAAATAAAAGAATGTTTTAATTGTAATAGCTAATTCTATCTTAACATGTTACAAATAAAAGAATGTTTTAATTGTAATAGCAAATTCTATCTTAACATGTTACAAATAAAAGAATGTTTTAATTGTGTAACAATTCTATCTTAACATGTTACAAATAAAAGAATGTTTTAATTGTAATAGCAAATTCTATCTTAACATGTTACAAATAAAAGAATGTTTTGATTGTAATAGTAAATTCTATCCAGATATGTTAGAAATAAAAGAATGTTTTAATCTATCTTAACAAGTTACAAATAAAAGAATGTTTTAATTGTAATAGCAAATTCTATCTTAACATGTTACAAATAAAAGAATGTTTTAATTGTAATAGCAAATTCTATCTTAACATGTTACAAATAAAAGAATGTTTTAATTGTATAACAATTCTATCTTAACATGTTACAAGTAAAAGAATGTTTTAATTGTAATAGTAAATTCTATCTTTAACATGTTACAAATAAAAGAATGTTTTAATTGTAATATCAAATTCTACCTTTACATGTTACAAATAAAAGAATGTTTTAATTGTAAAAGCAAATTCTATCTTAACATGTTACAAATTAAAGAATGTTTTAATTATTTGTATAACAATTTCTATATTTAACATGACAAATAAAAAGGAATTTTTATTTGTATACAAAACATGACAAATAAAAAAAGAATATTTTTATTTGCATAAAAAAATTTATTTTCAACATGACAAACAAAAAAAAGAATATTTTTATTTGTATACAATTTCTATTTTCAACATGACAAATAAAAAGAATGTTTTTATTTGTATACAATTCCTATATTAAACATGACAAGTAAAAAAGAATATTTTTATTTGTATACAATTTCTATGTTCAACATGGAAAATAAAAAGAACATTTTTATTTATACACAAATTTCTATATATTACATGACAAATAAAAAGAGATTTTTATTTGTACACAAATTTCTATATATTACATGATAAACAAAAAGAGATTTTTATTTGTACACAAATTTCTACATATAACATGACAAATAAAAATGAATTTTTATTTGTATCAATTTTCAACAATTCCATTATATTCGATTAAATCAAACAGATCACCACAAACCACATTAGCCAATTCAAATCACGTACCACAAACAATATGAATCTTAACAGCGAATAAATAAAGATTTCCAACGCATAACAATTTATTATAGTTTTAATTTTAAATAAGAAATCGCACCTTGATCGGTTTCAGAAATTGATAAAATGATTATTTTTAATAAAATTAAACATATGTTTAATTTTATTAAAAATCCATATGGCCTCCGTTTCATTTTTGATCTGCTCCACGTTGTAGTGTTTACTTTCACGATTCCAATGCAATTTGAATTACTCTATTCTAATATTATATGAAAGAATTACGATCACTTAAACATTGGATAATTAATACGACAATTAATTAATTATTTAGTTAAGATTCCTTTCACCTAAATTAGAATATTAATCCTCCTTCCTTCTGTAGTACTTGCCGCATTCTTCCTCTTTACATCGTACCCATCATCGACTCAATCTTCCACCGTCGCACCTCCTACAACCACCACGTCACCGATCAGCGTTCACCATCAGAAAGCCTCCACTGTTGAAGTTGTTCATCTCCATTTTCTCTTCATTTTTTCCTTTGAAAGCCTTTGATTTTATAGTGTGGATGGGAAGTTATGTGGGAAGGAAGGAGGGAGCGTCTCAGCCATTAAATTTGAAGGGTGGCGGCTGTTTGTTTTGAGAATTAGGGTTAGGGCTAATTGGACGGTTCATATATAATTATATTTAATTCAATTCTTTAATTCAGAAAAGGCCCGCTAATCCATAGGTTATATGTTACAAAAGATTTAAATTAATTGATAGGGATGAGGTGTTAATTTATTTGAGATAAAGATCTATATATAATAATGATATATTAAATAGTATTTAATTTAATAATTTGTCTATCTTATTTTTTTTATCTTGTATTTATAAAACGTATAAAACATGGCATATATGTATATGAAAGGAAGAGAGCGAACTTAAAAGAATTGAAGGATATAAATGAAACGCATGCGGCAATTATTGTCATTATGCTTTTTTTTCTTCTTGCCATGAATGACACACTTCTGATTTCCATTGGATATAATTTCAAATTTTATTTGTTTATTTTATAAAGGAGGCGACTTTCCCTTTTTTTTATTATGATTTTATATTTCACTAATATGATAATGGCGATGCTTTTGTCTAACAAAATATATTTTTAACTAACTAACGAATAATTTATTTCATGACCATTTTATATATCGTATATATGTATGTACATATATGTATATTTTCATACAACGCCTATACATATTTTCATATAATGTCTATATATATTTGGTTATATACTTTATTTCATTCCTCACTTGAGTCTCTACATATGTAGTAGGTTACAAATGAATAAATTAGTTGACTAGACATGACATGTTAATCTAATCAACATTTATTAACATTTATTTCTTATTTAAAATTCAAAAGAAAATTACATAAAGAAAGAGAATAATGGAAGGTAACAAATGCATAATTTATTGTTTAATAATGACTATAAGAAAGTTATATGACTTTTTTAATTTTCAAAACACATAATATTAAATAACATAATTTAGGGGACATATTCAATTGGACTAATAAGAATAATCATAGAAATATGCATATAGTTTTGTTGGCTCTTATTTTATTTTGTTTTATTTTGAGATTTGAAGACTGTAGGTATAAAGAGAAGGGATGAAGAAAAGGAGAAATAAAGGGAATAGCTTTGTTTCTAAATGAATTTGAATGACAGATAAAAGAGTTGAAAGAAGGGAGAATAAATACATGAGATATTTTCCTGAGATGTCTCTTTGTATCATCCAAATTACAAATAAAATAAATGTGAATGACTAAGGCTGAGGTGGCAAAATTTATTTCTCATTCAAAATTCAAAAGTAAACCATAGAGGGAAAGAAATTAAATAGGAAGAAACGAATGCATATTAATGAAGAAAGGAGGACATTTAAAACAAATGTAGCTATTCACAATTTAAAATAAATTAATTAATGTTACACTTTGGGTAGACAAGGAATGTATTAAAGTGAATGGATAAAGATATACACATGTATGTTGTCATAATTTATTTCATTTAGAATCTACATATTATTTTAAATCAACCTATCAGCATATGTTTATAAATCTCATTAAATACATCCTAATTTTATTTAAAAATTCTTTTTTTATATTTTTTCCAATAATTTAAATTAATAATGGAATTTTTAAATTCTAACACATTTTCTAGCAAAATTTTCCTTAAAATAAAATTTTAAATTGGTTCTGATTTTCCGGTTTGTTAGATATTCTAAGACTGTATTCGTACTCCGTCTGAAGACTTCTGGTCGGGAATGTTGGAAATGCGGATTATAGATCTTAAGGCCTCACTTAACACTAGAGCGGGAGGGGGTGAATAAAGTTTAATGAAAAGTATGAACTTTATAATATCTGTTTTGAATATAACAAAATCAAATGCAAATCAAAGATATGAAACAATCACATAATCAAAAATATGCAAATAATATCCAAAAGCAGTAAAGCAAAGAACACACTAGGATTTTATACAAGATCTTAATTACCCTGCATCAAGTCCCACACGACTTAGGATTGTGCAGATTTCTTTTCAATTAAATGTCGATATTACAATTCTAGATTTCAAGGTTACGAGGTACACACTCAACTTCTTCTGAGTACATGAAACTGTCTTGATTTTACCAAGCTATAAGATCACATAATTAATTTGCGGGGTTTAAGAAGTCCACAACCACACCTTTTTAGTAATAGTTTGATAGAGAGACTCGATAGGACTTTTATCATTCGAACTTTGATTAAAAATGCTCCTATAACTCTAAATAACTGTAATAACCCGGAAATCTGAGCTAATTTAAAAATTTTATTTTGGCAATTTCAGGGAATTTGAATATTTAAAATGAATTATTTTAAATAATAACGACTAAAAATTTATTTTGAATAGAGTTAGAATATATATATTTATATAGATCTTCATTAGAATATAAATATTTATTTTTAATTTTAAAAGGAATTGAAAATGGCGCGGTAGTTTAAAAATTCGATTTCAAATGAATGTACAGGATTCAAAATAAATCGGATTTTAGCAAAAACGAAAATATTGGTATCTATTTGAGAATATCTTTCCAACGAATTCGAAAAATTGAAATTTCATAGCGGGAATAAAAAGTTATGCCCAGTTGAAAATTCAGAATAGTCGCTATGGAATCTTTGCCCCTTAAAAATGGAAATTTTGCAAACGACCTCTATTTTCGACGAAACCATTTTGTTGGATCCGGGATGACAAGTTATTTCTAGATTCCAAAATTTGTAATTTTCTGAATCAATATGTGAACGTGGTGAAGTAAAACGTGTTTTGACAGTTTCAATCAATTTCGATCGACCAGAAAACGGACACTTTTCAAACCGTCTCGGAATTTGACTAAACTAGTTTTGTTAGAACCGTATCGTCAATACGAAGCTAGAAAATATTTTTCGAGAATTTTTAGATTTCGTATGTGGCCCCGGTAAATTGAAATGTGTGTTCAAATTCAATATATTGATTTATATTTTTATTTTGATGGAAACTGATCAAAACGATCGAATCAGCTCACAATACATATCCCATTGTGTTCGGAATGGGGGTACTTAGTTAGGAACGACGGTCGGTGGGTTTCGTTTGGATTTAAAGTATAAAAAGTCAACTTTAAGTGAATAATAAAATAAATATATATAAAATAAATATAACCCCCTCACTTCAGTACTCTCTCTCCCGTCGTTTTAAATAAATAAAAAAAGGGGCAGAAGCTCTCGTCGATGTCGCTCTCGCAGCCGCCCACCACCGCCGCCACTTTACGTCGCGAGCCACCCCCGCCTGCGCATTGTCGCGCCGCTCCACCTGGCCTCGCGGCCACCTTCCACTCCTCCACTTCCCTCCGTTCGACGCTGAAGGCCCCCGAAACCCTAGAAACCGCCGCCACAGACCCTGAGCGCCACCGTGAAGCACTTGACCCCCTCCAGCCGAGACCCCCTGACGCCTGCGCCGTTGCCAAACACCTGCACCGCCGCTTGTTCAAGCCGCCAATGCCCACTTCGATTTGGCGCCTGCTGGTGAGCTGCAGGGTGAAGATTCTTGCACGAGCTGATGGAGTCTTGGCTCTAGAAAGGATATCGAAGAGGAAGAAAAACTGAAAAGGGTTAAAACATGAAATGTGAGTTTTTATTTATGCTTTTACTTATTTATAAAAATAAAAACATGATCTTTATATGTATAAATTATAATAAAAATATGATTCTTATATTATAGAGAGAATAAAAATATGATTTTTATATTATAGAGAGAATAAAAATATGATTTTTATGTTATAAAAAGAATAAAAATATGATTTTTATATTATAGAAAGAATAAAAATATGATTTTATATTGGTAGAGCATTAAAAATATGATTTTTAATGTATAGAACATCATATTAAAAATGTGATTTTATTATGAACAGCGTGGTAAGGACTGCATTGGAATTTCAAACAAATCGAAACGGTTCAGAAGTTAAACTGGCGGAGTGGAACCCAAAGGTGAGAACTCCTCACTTTTAATTTGTTTTCTAGTTGAAATATATACTAGGATGTAGACGATGTGTAACGAAAAGGAATTTCGCTCGATCCGAATCAGTCGCTAAACCGACCCAGACCGTTCGAAACGCCTGATTGTTTTGAGAACACGACAAGACAGAATGCACACGGGAGAACATTTCATTGTATATTACAACAATTCCATCAGAATACAAGAATATACAGAGTATAAATGAATATTACACAGAAATATCAGAGATTTAAATTACATTTAAATACATAGCAGCGAAAAATAATACAATACACAACTGAAGGAGATATATGGATACAAAGCTTTCTGGATATCATTCCAGCTGTAAACCAGGATCCTGTGAATATAAATCTGCAAAACCAAAACTACTAGCTGCCCGTGTCAAAATAAGGGCACCCAGAGTTTAGGTTAAAACAATAAACTCCAGGTCAGTCATAGGACTGGTGTGAGAACTAAAACAGTTATTAATCTTTATTTTAAAGTTAGGTAAATCAAGGGACCACGCCGTATAACACAGAACGGGTTTCCTCCCAAGAATACCAGTGCATAAAACAAACAGCGCAATGCTAAATAAAGAAAAATGAAGCTATTATAAGACCCGGTTCCCATCACACAATGCAACGCAAGCCGGAGGATAGGGTTTTTACCTTATAATAGCCAAGAATGCTTGATACGTTTAAAACAAATCATTTGATACTATTATAAGTGCATAGTGTATAAAACAACTTCAAATCATAAGTATCAATCATAGGCGGCATGAATGCCCCATACCACTATGTCGCCATATATAGATTATACAATCAAAATCGCAAAGTCACGTATTTGGAAATTGGGTTTCCATCTGTGAACCGAGGCAAAAGATAGTCCTCTACCGAATTCGAGACTCTCTAGCCCGAGCCTCAGGCAAGTACTCTGTTAAGCCTTAGGAGCCACAGGGCCGGTCCACCGATGTGGATTAAAATGCCTGAACACTACGTCTCCCCGCCCTTTGGGGCGTAAATGAGTCCAATGATCCCATCGGTCCCGGATCGACCAATATATCTGAGGCGCCTCGCAACAGCAACAACCACACAGGTGAAAAGTATATAAATGTCAGGGCTGGTAGGTCACTGACACCACCCTAGCTAGAAAGAAACGCATGCCCTCCCTGGATCCTTCTCCCGTTTTTGGTTCACAACCGGGGAGTGAGGCTCGCGAATCAACGTTACACAAAGCTATGCCACACATGCCTTGCTTTGATCATCTCCACAAGACTTTGCTTTTCAACAGAAGCCTTGATCAATTGCCACTTAGGCATGCCACACAGGCAATTCACTTCATGCGATTGATATCCATCAATACATAACCCATGAGCTCGTACGTCTCAGAGAAGGGCGTTAAGCAAGAGAATAAATTCTCCACCACCAAACAGATATATATTTAATAGAAATCAATCACACAGACTAAAATCCAATGTCAGACACACAGTCCATTTACAAGTTCGTTCTGGGTCTGAACGAAACCGGAGGCACCTAGTACCCCGCATATCCATCGATCTCCAAATACGTCTGGACGATCACTAACTGATTCTCTCCTCTTAGGTGTACAACCCAATCAAGATCATCAGTAATCACCCAAACGACGTGAAGACCTCCAGTCTTCAACCACCGTCTTCATCTTCGACACCACGTCGAATTAGTTATTCAGAATGGGATAAACCCGGTCTTTCTGAATAACCCGCGTATATAATAAACAAGTGTTACACAACACAACATATGCCTCATTCCAATTCAGAATATTCTTTTATTCAAATATTCTTATACTTTGGGAAAGGTTTCCATTAATTTTATCAAAGATAAATTCTTTAAATTTATTCTTTAATCTTCTTTGAATATCAATTCAAACTAGTCGGGATTAGCGAACCACACCGAAGTAATTATTTATTTTATTTCCCAATCCCAAGCTATTCATCCCATGAAGTAAAACTAGTCATACTTCATATCTAACACCATGGTGTTATCGGTAAATTCAATTACCATTTCACGTTTAAATCTAATTAAAGTTTTAACTATCGCCTGGAGCAAAAATGGTGATACTCCATTCTCGATCATTTCAATCTAATTAAAGATTCATTAAAACTCCACTTGGTTTTAATCGTTAACTGGGCTAAAGAATCTGTGTCATTTAAAACACGGTTCACGATATACCCAAAATCACATTCCATTAATTATCGGGTTAAAGAACGAGTGTTATTTAAAACTCTGTCCACGATAAACCCAAAAATCAAAATCAATTCAATTCCAATTAAATATTATTTAATTGGTACACTTCATTAAATCTAAATAAAAAGATTTGATATTTTCTAAACTGGGCTTCAGAACAGTGTTAATGAAGACACCATTCACGACAAACCTAAATCACATTTGATATTAAATACAAGGCTCTGAATAGAAAATATACCGGCTTATATTCAATATCAATTCTACGACCAACAAATATCGTATTGGAAATAACGATATATATATCTTTCAAATTCCCATAACAATATCTGTATCATCACAAAATCCAACATCGAAATATTCCGAAGACAATTTTGATTCAAATCCCTTCCAATGCAATCATTGGAAATTCTGGTTATTTTCAAAACCTTTAAAATCCAATTTATTTATTTAAAAATAAATAGAATTATTATTCTAGTTCAAAACTAGTTCAGTTCGATAAAAATCTATTTTTATCTTTTCAAATATGGAGTTTTTCATCCCAGTTCTTCACAAATCATTTCTTATGATTTTACACAAATTATTACTATTTTTAATAATTTTATCAAGGCCCGTACAGTCGATTTCCATCAACGGCCATCGAACTGCACTTATAGCGACCTTTTCCAAATTTGATTTGGACATAATTCCAAATCCAACCGTTATATTTCTAATTTCTAAAATTTGTTAGAAAGCTCTTTTCGATACGAACCCAACGGTTCCGGTTTTAGGAGAATCCGACGGTCGGATCTCCCATAATATCCGTTCGAAGTCAATGGTCGAAATTCGCGAACTGCCGCAGCGCAGCGCGTTCTATTCAGGCCATTATATTATATATATAATATATACTTCGTCGATTTCAATTCAAAACGTGCTTTATACATCGTTTTAAATTCATTTTCAAAACGGTTTCAACTTCATATTCAATTTCAAATCAAAATTGAATATTCCAATATAAATTCGTTTTAAATTCATTTCAAATCGATTTTCAATTCAATTTCAATTCAATTTCATTTCTAATCAATTTCAATTCAAATTCAATTTTATTCAATTTCAATTCGGATTCACTTCTATTCAATTTCAATTCGGATTCACTTCTATTCAATTTCAATTCGGATTCACTTCTATTCAATTTCCATTCGAATTCACTTCTATTCAATTTCAATTCGAATTCATTCAAACGATTTCAATTCTATTTTAATTTAATTCGAATTTCAATTCTATTTCAATTTAATTCGAATTTCAATTTAATTCGAATTTATTTCTATTCAAAATATCAGATTTTGAAATCACTTTTGATGTTCATTATAAAATGAATAAAATCGATATAAATATCGTTCACGTCAAAAGGGCGTAAATCTAGTCAACACGGCTTCATATATTTCTATTTTCAAATATTCTATTTCAAATATTTCCTTTTTCAAATATTTCTTTTTCAAATATTTCTATTTCAAATATTTCTATTTCAAAACTGGAATGAGGCCCAATCAATTACCATATAATGTTAATTATATGGACTTTCTACAACACATGTATACAATAACAACGATGAATAATCAACCATCATCCAAAGTGCATTCTACACTATATAAGCAACGAATATAAATATTTAACGCTTATAACAGTCTGTCAATCAATCGATCGACATACAACTAAACAATCGGGATTAGTGTACGTCAAATATCATCCCAATACCCGTGTGGGGTTTCAAACAATCAAACACAGATTTTATTTGTGCTGTTGGGCGATGTGTAAAATTTATCGTCCCAATCAATATCAGTCAAATGTGTGTAGATAAACAAATCGTTCGATTTGTTTATATTAATTTATTTCATTTTCATGTTAAAAATTATATTTTCAACTATAAAATATTTTTAACTACATAAATATTTTATTCCATTTCACTTCACATCACACAATCAACTACATATCAAAATCAAAAAAACAAGCATACAAGCCGTCCATAGTCTGTGGACGACGGGTGTCGGGTGCTACTAAACACCGTCTGCATCCTAGTATATATTTTAACTAGAAAATTAAATTAAAAGGTGAGAAGTTCTCACAGAATTGCTAATCCAACGCCACGACTCTTCTTATGTAGAAATCTTCACCGTTCTTGCCTCTTGTCACTTTCTTTGCCCGTATTCTCTACATATGTAAAAATCACATTTTTACTTTGCTATTCAATACAGAAAAATCAAATTTTTACTTCGCTATTCAATATATAAAAATCGAATTTTTACTCCGTTATTCAATATATAAAAATCGAATTTTTACTTCGTTATTCAATATATAAAAATCGAATTTTTACTTCGCTATTCAATATATAAAAATCGAATTTTTACTTCGCTATTCAATATATAAAAATCGAATTTTTACTTCGCTATTCAATATATAAAAATCGAATTTTTACTTCGCTATTCAATATATAAAAATCGAATTTTTACTTCGCTACTCAATATATAAAAATTGAATTTTTACTTCGCTATTCATATAAAAATCTAATCTTTATCTTCACTACTTCATGATAAAAATAAAGTTCATATTTCTATTTCGCTTCATATACCGTAAAGATTATATTTTTATTACTCTACATGAATAAAGATTATATTTTTAATAGGCCACTAATATAAAAATTATATTTTAACCCTCTACTTTATATGTAAACATCCCATCTTTATTCACTACTTAGATTTTTAAAAATCGCTTCTTTTCTCTAGCTAAACATTTTGTTTAAAGAAAATCACACCTTTGTTTATAGAAAAATAAAAATCCAATCTTTGAATAAGTAGTTACTTTAAATAAGTAAAACAAATAAAAATATATATAAGAAAAGGAGGTAATAATAAATAAATAAAGAAACTTACATTACAACGAGATTCTTCCAGAGGGGGGGTGGTTTACTGGCGCGCGTCGACGCAGGCGGAAGGTCGGGGGAAGTGGTAGGCGGCGGCGGAGGGCGGTGTAGGTGGCGCGGAGGTGGCGGCAGGGCGTTGGCTGCATTGGGGGTTGGAGCATCTTCGATTTGGGGGTCTCGCGGGTTGGGCTCGTGGGGTTCGACCAGGGAAGAGAGAGGAGGATAGGGGAGTGAGGAGGCGGAGAAGAGGGGAGGAGGTGACTGGCGGCGCTCCGCCTAGAGGCGCGGTGGCGGATCGATCGGAGGAGCGACCGCTCCTCCTTTTTTTTTTTTTTTTTTTTGATTTCTGATTTGAAGAAACGGGGGGGGGGGGGGGGCAGAAGTTAAAAGGAAGAGAGAAAGGGGGAATTTTATATTTATTTATTTATTTATTTTAATTTCAAAAAAGTTGACTTTTTATTTCGACCTCGAAACGAGGCCCACCGCCTGTCGTCCATAGCTAATTACCCCCATTCCGAACACAATGGGATATGTATCATAAGCTGATTCGATCGTTTCGATCAGTTTCCATTAAAATCAACATATACTCTATATATTGAATTTGAATGCGCATTTCAATTTACCGGGGTCACATACTAACCCGAAAAATTCCCAAAAAATATTTTCTAGCTTCGTATTGACGATACGGTCCTAAAAAAACTAGTTTCGTCAAATTCCGAGACCATTGGAAAAATGGCCATTTTCCAGTCGATTAAAATCAACTGAAACTGGTCAAACGCGTTTTCCTTTGCCACGCTCACATATTGATTCGAAAAATTATGAAATTTGAAACCTAGCAATAACTTGACATCACGGATCCAACAAAAGTGGTTTCGTCGAAATCCGAGGTCGTTTGCAAAATTCCCATTTTTAAGGGCCTGAATTTCATAGCGACTATTCAGAAATTTCAACTGGACATATCTTTTGATTCCCGCTATGAAATTTTGATTTTTCGGATTCGTTGGAAAGATATTCACAATTAGATTCCATTATTTTTGGTTTCACTAAAGTCCGGTTTATTTTGAATCCTGCACATCCATTTGAAGTTTGAAATCGAATTATAGAACTACCGCGCCATTTTCAATTCCTTTTATAAATATAAATAAATATTTATATTCTATCGTCGATTCAAACGAATATATACGTTCGAATTATATTCAAAATAAATTTCTCGTCATTTTTTATTTAAAATAATTCATTTTAAATAATCAAAATTCGCTAAAATTGCCAAAAAATAAAAATTTTAAATTGGCCCAAATTTCCGGGTTATTACAATCTCCCCCACTTAAAACTTTTCGTCCCCGAAAAGGAACAAAGCCGAAAGTTGTTTTACAAATCTACTCAACTTCCTATATTTTCACTACGGCTTAAGTTCTTCAACTTTTCAGTTTCTAAGAAATTTTCAAATTTTTCAAAAATTTGGCTAACACCCTAAATTTTCGAAAAATTTCGCCATAACCTCCCCTGCATCGGGAGCACGGGAAAATCCCTAAATTGCCATACAGGCCTTCTAATCTCAGAAAGAAAAAGAAAAAGCCAAGCGGCTAGCCAGTCGGCTCAGAAAATCATCATCACCCAAACAAAACAGTAAATTATGGTAAACATGTACCTATTTGTCGGGCAAACAATTTTATTCTTCTGCTCTAGCCTCTTTGCTATGACCTGTTCAATGTAAGTACATGTATATGCAAGCAAATGCGACCAAATTTCAATACAATTCAATATTTGATCCAATTTGGCTATATTGTTCAACATTTAATTATTCAAACAATAATCAAACAACACAACCATCAATTAATTAGTTGATTAGATTTTCAAATTCATAACTTTTATATATAGTCAAAAATCGGATTTTTGATGCCAAATCACAACAATAAGCCCTATCTAGTTTCGGTTCTCACACCAGTCAATTGGAAATTTATAGAAATCTCACTTTCGAAACTCAAAAATAAATACTGGCTATGGTGCCCCGTCACCAGAATTATCCCCGGGCACTAGAGTATGATTCTATAACTATCCAGTATGTTAAAACTTCGAATACATGTTTGCAAGACGCATATGCAAAATCTTTATATATTGGATTGTCCAAATCAATATATAATAAATGATCAAATACGAATAAGTGATTTAAATTTCAAAACAAAACTTGTTTTTACTTTTTTAATATACTCTTCACACTTGTTCTAGGATACTGCTGATCCCATCTCTAACGAGTCATTCCCATTGCATATTACTAATCCAATATCTGATGAATTCTTTCGTATGGTTCTAATGTGTCTTGTTCTCTGAGCTTTGTAAACCAAAGCTCCGATACCAACTGTAATGAAAAGGAATTTCGCTCGATCCGAATCAGTCGCTAAACTGACCCAAACCGTTCGAAACGCCTGATTGTTTTGAGAACACGACAAGACAAAACGCACATGGGAGAACATTTCATTGTATATTACAACAATTCCATCAGAATACAAGAATATACAGAGTATAAATGAATATTACACAGAAATATCAGAGATTTAAATTACATTTAAATACATAGCAGCGGAAAATAATACAATACACAACTGAAGGAGATGTACGGATACAAAGCTTTTTGGATATCATTCCAGCTGTAAACCAGGATCCTGTGAATATAAATCTGCAAAACCAAAACTACTAGCTGCCCATGTCAAAATAAGGGCACCCAGAGTTTAGGTTAAAACAATAAACTCCAGGTCAGTCATAGGACTGGTGTGAGAACTAAAACAGTTATTAATCTTTATTTTAAAGTTAGGTAAATCAAGGGACCACGCCGTATAACACGGAATGGGTTTCCTCCCAAGAATACCAGTGCATAAAACAAACAGCGCAATGCTAAATAAAGAAAAATGAAGCTATTATAAGACCCAGTTCCCATCACACAATGCAACGCAAGCCGGAGGATAGGGTTTTTACCTTATAATAGCCAAGAATGCTTGATACGTTTAAAACAAATCATTTGATACTATTATAAGTGCATAGTGTATAAAACAACTTCAAATCATAAGTATCAATCATAGGCGGCATGAATGCCCCATACCACTATGTCGCCATATATAGGTTATACAATCAAACTCGCAAAGTCACGTATTTGGAAATTAGGTTTCCATCTGTGAACCGAGGCAAAAGATAGTCCTCTACCGAATTCGAGACTCTCTAGCCCAAGCCTCAGGCAAATACTCTGTCAAGCCTTAGGAGCCACAGGGCCGGTCCACCGATGTGGATTAAAATGCCTGAACACTACGTCTCCCCGCCCTTTGGGGCGTAAATGAGTCCAATGACCCCATCGGTCCCGGATCGACCGATATATCCGAGGCGCCTCGCAACAGCAACAACCACACAGGTGAAAAGTATATAAATGTCAGGGCTGGTAGGTCACTGACACCACCCTAGATAGAAAGAAACGCATGCCCTGCCTGGATCCTTCTTCTGTTTTTGGTTCACAACCGGGGTGTGAGGCTCGTGAATCAACGTTACACAAAGCTATGCCACACATGCCTTGCTTTGATCATCTCCACAAGACTTTGCTTTTCAACAGAAGCCTTGATCAATTGCCACTTAGGCATACCACACAGGCAATTCACTCCGTGCGATTGATATCCATCAATACATAACCCCTGAGCTCGTACGTCTCAGAGAAGGGCGTTAAGCAAGAGAATAAATTCTCCACCGCCAAACAGATATATATTTAATAGAAATCAATCACACAGACTAAAATCCAATGTCAGACACACAGTCCATTTACAAGTTCGTTCTGGGTCTGAACGAAACCAGAGGCACCTAGTACCCCGCATATCCATCGATCTCCAAATACGTCTGGACGATCACTAACTGATTCCCTCCTCTTGGGTGTACAACCCAATCAAGATCATCAATAATCACCCAAACGACGTGAAGACCTCCGGTCTTCAACCACCGTCTTCATCTTCGACACCACGTCGAATTAGTTATTCAGAATGGGATAAACCTGGTCTTTCTGAATAACCCGCGTATATAATAAACAAGTGTTACACAACACAACATACGCCTCATTCCAATTCAGAATATTCTTTTATTCAAATATTCTTATACTTTGGGAAATGTTTCCATTAATTTTATCAAAGATAAATTCTTTAAATTTATTCTTTAATCTTCTTTGAATATCAATTCAAACTAGTCGGGATTAGCGAACCACACCGAAGTAATCATTTATTTTATTTCCCAATCCCAACCTATTCTCCCCATGAAGTAAAATTGGTCATACTTCATATCTAACACCACAGTGTTATCGGTAAATTCAATTACCATTTCACGTTCAAATCTAATTAAAGATTTAACTATCGCCTGGAGCAAAACTGGTGATACTCCATTCTCGGTCATTTCAATCTAATTAAAGATTCATTAAAACTCCACTTAGTTTTAATCGTTAACTGGGATAAAGAATCTGTGTCATTTAAAACACGGTTCACGATAAACCCAAAATCACATTCCATTAATTGTCGGGTTAAAGAACGAGTGTTATTGAAAACACTGTCCACGACAAACCCAAAAATCAATATCAATTCAATTCCAATTAAATAATATTTAATTGGTACACTTCATTAAATCTAAATAAAAAGATTTAATCTTTTGTCAACTGGGCTTCAGAACAGTGTTAATGAAGACACCATTCACGACAAACCTAAATCACATTTGATATTAAATACAAGGCTCTGAATAGAAAATATACCGGCTTATATTCAATATCAATTCTACGACCAACAAATATCGTAAAGGAAATAACGATATATATATATCTTTCAAATTCCCATAACAATATCTGTATCATAACAAAATCCAACATCGAAATATTCCGAAGACAATTTCGATTCAAATCCCTTCCAATGTAATCATTGGAAATTCTGGTTATTTTCAAAACCTTTAAAATCCAATATTTTTATTTAAAAATAAATAAAATTATTATTCTAGTTCAAAACTAGTTCATTTCGATAAAAATCTATTTTTATCTTTTCAAATATGGAGTTTTTCATCCCAATTCTTCACAAATCATTTCTTATGATTTTACAAAAATTATTACTATTTTTAATAATTTTATCAAGGCCCGTACAGTCGATTTCCATCAACGGCCATCGAACTGCACTTATAACGACCTTTTCCAAATTTGATTTGGACATAATTTCAAATCCAACCGTTAGATTTATAATTTCTAATATTCGTTAGAAAGCTCTTTTTGATACGAACCCAACGGTTCCTGTTTTAGGAGAATCCGACGGTCGGATCTCCCGTAATATCCGTTCGAAGTCAATGGTCGAAATTCGCGAACTGCCGCAGCGCGGCGCGTTCTATTCAGACCATTATATTATATATATATATAAAAATATAATATATACTTTGTCGATTTCAATTCAAAATGTGCTTTGTACATCGTTTTAAATTCATTTTTAAAACGGTTTCAACTTCATATTGAATTTCAAATCAAAATTGAATATTCTAATATAAATTCGTTTTAAATTCATTTCAAATCGATTTTCAATTCAATTTCAATTCAATTTCATTTCTATTCAATTTCAATTCGGATTCAATTCTATTCAATTTCAATTCGGATTCACTTCTATTCAATTTCAATTCGGATTCACTTCTATTCAATTTCAATTCGGATTCACTTCTATTCAATTTCTATTCGAATTCACTTCTATTCAATTTCAATTCGAATTCATTCAAACGATTTCAATTCTATTTTAATTTAATTCGAATTTCAATTCTATTTCAATTTAATTTGAATTTTAATTCTATTTCAATTTAATTCGAATTTATTTCTATTCAAAATATCAGATTTTGAAATCACTTTCGATGTTCATTATAAAATGAATAAAATCGATATAAATATCGTTCACGTCAAAATGGCGTAAATCTAGTCAACACGGCTTCATATATTTCTATTTTCAAACATTCTATTTCAAATATTTCCTTTTTCAAATATTTCTTTTTCAAATATTTCTATTTCAAATATTTCTATTTCAAAACTGGAATGAGGCCCAATCAATTACCATATAATGTTAATTATATGGACTTTCTACAACACATGTATACAATAACAACGATGAATAATCAACCATCATCCAAAGTGCATTCTACACTGTATAAGCATCAAATATAAATATTTAACGCTTATAACAGTCTGTTAATCAATCGATCGACATACAACTAAACAATCGGGATTAGTGTACGTCAAATATCATCCCAATACCCGTGTGGGGTTTCAAACAATCAAACACAGATTTTATTTGTGCTGTTGGGCGATGTGTAAAATTTATCGTCCCAATCAATATCAGTCAAATGTGTGTAGATAAAAAAATCGTTCGATTTGTTTATATTAATTTATTTCATTTTCATGTTAAAAATTATATTTTCAACTATAAAATATTTTTAACTACATAAATATTTTATTCCATTTCACTTCACATCACACAATCAACTACACATCAAAATCAAACAAACAAGCATACAAGCCGTCCATGGTCTGTGGACGACGGGTGTCGGGTGCTACTAAACACCGTCTGCATCCTAGTATATATTTTAACTAGAAAATTAAATTAAAAGGTGAGAAGTTCTCACAGAATTGCTAATCCAACGTCACGACTCTTCTTATGTAGAAATCTTTGCCGTTCTTGCCTTTTGTCACTTTCTTTGCCCGTATTCTCTACATATGTAAAAATCACATTTTTACTTTGCTATTCAATACAGAAAAATCGAATTTTTACTTCGCTATTCAATATATAAAAATCGAATTTTTACTTCGTTATTCAATATATAAAAGTCGAATTTTTACTTCACTATTCAATATATAAAAATCGAATTTTTACTTCGCTATTCAATATATAAAAATCGAATTTTTACTTCGCTATTCAATATATAAAAATTGAATTTTTACTTCATTATTCAATATATAAAAATTGAATTTTTACTTCGCTATTCATATAAAAATCTAATCTTTATCTTCACTACTTCATGATAAAAATAAAGTTCATATTTCTATTTCGCTTCATATACCGTAAAGATTATATTTTTATTACTCTACATGAATAAAGATTATATTTTTAATAGGCCACTAATATAAAAATTATATTTTAACCCTCTACTTTATATGTAAACATCCCATCTTTATTCGCTACTTAGATTTTTAAAAATCGCTTCTTTTCTCTATCTAAACATTTTGTTTATAGAAAATCACACCTTTGTTTATAGAAAAATAAAAATCCAATCTTTGAATAAGTAGTTACTTTAAATAAGTAAAACAAATAAAAATATATATAAAAAAAGAGGTAATAATAAATAAATAAATAAACTTACAGTACAACGAGATTCTTCCAGGGGGGGGGGGGGTTTACTGGCGCGCGTCGACGCAGGCGGAAGGTCGGGGGAAGTGGTAGGCGGCGGCGGAGGGCGGTGTAGGTGGCGCGGAGGAGGTGGCAGGGCGTTGGCTGCATTGGGGGTTGGAGCGTCTTCGATTTGGGGGTCTCGCGGGTTGGGCTCGTGGGGTTCGAGCAGGGAAGAGAGAGGAGGATAGGGGAGTGAGGAGGCGGAGAAGAGGGGGAGAGGTGACTGGCGGCGCGGTGGCGGCTCGATCGGAGGACCGACGGCTCCTCCCTTTTCTTTTTTTTATTTCTGATTTCTGATTTGAAGAAACGGGGGGGGGGGGGGGGGAGGGGGAGGGGGGGCAGAAGTTAAAAGGAAGAGAGAAAGGGGGAATTTTATATTTTTTATTTATTTATTTTAATTTCAAAAAAGTTGACTTTTTATTTCGACCTCGAAACGAGGCCCACCGCCTGTCGTCCATAGCTAATTACCCCCATTCCGAACACAATGGGATATGTATCGTAAGCTGATTCGATCGTTTCGATCAGTTTCCGTTAAAATCAACATATACTCTATATATTGAATTTGAACGCGCATTTCAATTTACCAGGGTCACATACTAACCCGAAAAATTCCCGAAAAATATTTTCTAGCTTCGTATTGACGATACGGTCCTAACAAAACTAGTTTCGTCGAATTCCAAAACTAGCTTTGTATCGTCGAATTCCCATTTTTAAGGGCCTGAATTTCATAGCGACTATTCAGAAATTTCAACTGGACATATCTTTTGATTCCCGCTATGAAATTTTGATTTTTCGGATTCGTTGGAAATATATTCACAATTGGATTCCATTATTTTTGGTTTCACTAAAATCCGGTTTATTTTTAATCCTGCACATCCATTTGAAGTTTGAAATCGAATTATAGAACTACCGCGCCATTTTCAATTCCTTTTATAAATATAAATAAATATTTATATCCTATCGTCGATTCAAACGAATATATACGTTCGAATTATATTCAAAATAAATTTCTCATCATTTTTTATTTAAAATAATTCATTTTAAATAATCAAAATTCGCTAAAATTGCCAAAAATAAAAATTTTAAACTGGCCCAGATTTCCGGGTTATTACACGGTGCTTAGCAACACCCGACACCCGTTGTCCACAGACCATGGACGACTTATTTGTTTGTTGTTTGCGGTGTGATTATTGATTGTGTAATGTGGAATGAAACAAAATATTTTATAGTTAAAAATATAATTTTTAACATGTATATAAAATAAATATTTATAAGCAAATCGGACGGTTTGTTTATGTACACCCATTTGACTGATATTGATTGGGACGGTAAATTTTACACATCGCCCAACTGCACAAATAAAAATCTGTGTTTGTTGATTTGAAACCCCACACGGGTGTTGGGATGATATTTGGCGTACACTAGTCCCAAATAATTATTTGTATGTCGATCGATTGATTGACAGGCTGTTATAAGCGTTAAATATTTATATTTGATACTTATGCAGTGTAGAATGCACTCTGGATGATGGTTGATTATTTATCGTTGCTATTATATATATATATGTGTTGTATGGAATCCATATAATTAACATTATATGGTAATTGATTTGGCCTTATTACAAGTTGGAAAATAAAGAATATTCATGTGTTGAATAAAATACATATTCATGTGTTGAATAAAAGAAGAAAATTCATGTGTTGAATAAAATATATGTTCATGTGTTGAATAAAAGAAAATTCAAGTGTTGAATAAAATATATATTCGTGTGTTGAATAAAAGAAAATTCATGTGTTGAATAAATATATATATTCATGTGTTGAATAAAAGAAAATTCATGTGTTGAATAAAATATATATTCATGTGTTGAATAAAAGAAAATTCATGTGTTGAAGAAAATATTCATTTGTTGAATAGAATAACGAAGTTATTGAAATATATAAAGCCGTGTTGATTAGATATGCGCCATTTTGACGTGAATGATATTTATATCGATTTTATTCATTTTTATAATGAATATCGAAAAGGAATTGATTTAAAAGTATAATATTTTGAAAATACTATCATTTATATATCGATGATATGGAATATTCAATTTTGATTTGAAATTGAATATGAAGTTGAAATCGTTTTGAAAACGAATATAAAACGATTTATAAAATACGTTTTAAAAGGAAATCGATGAAATATATATAATATGTATATTATATATATATATATATATATATATATATATATAATGGCCTGAATAGAACGCGCCGCGCTGCAGCAGTTCGCGAATTTCGACCATTGACTTCGAATGGACATTACGGGAGATCCGACCGTCGGATTCTCCTAAAACTGGAATCATTGGGTTCGTATCGAAAAGAGATTTCTAACGAATATTATAGATTTGAAATCTAACAGATGGATTTGGAATTATGTCCAAATCGAATTTGGAAAAGGTCGTTGTAAGTGCAGTTCGATGGCCGTTGATGAAAATCGACTGTACGGGCCTTGATAAATTTATTAAAAATAGTAATAATTTGTGTAAAATCATAAGAAATGATTTGGAAAGAATTGGGATGAAAAATTCTATATTTGAAAAGATAAAAATAGATTTTTATCGAAATGAACTAGTTTTGAACTAGAATTATAATTCAATTATTTTTAAAATAAATAAATTAGATTTAAAAGGGTTTTAAAAGTAACCAGAATTTCCAATAATTGAATTGGAACGGATTTGAATTGAAATTGTCTTTGGAATATTTCGATGTTGGATTTCGTGATTAAACAAATATTGTTATGAAATTTGAAAGATATATTTATATTGTTATTTCCAATATGATATCTGTTGGTCGTAGAATTTGATATTGAATATAACCCGATATATTTTCTATTTAGAGCCTTGTATTTAATATCAAATGGGATTTGGGTTTGTCATGAATGGTGTCTTCATTAACACTGTTCTTAAACCCAGTTGAGAAAAAGATTAAATCTTTTTATTTAGATTTAATGAAGTATACCAATTAAATGGTATTTAATTGGAATTGAATTTGAATTGATTTTTGGGTTTATCGTGAACGGTGTTTTAAATAACACTTGTTCTTTAACCCGATAATTAAAGGAATCTGAATTGGGTTTATCATGAATTGTGTTTTAACGACATTCGTTCTTTAACCCGATTTACAGTGAAATGTGATTTGGAATTTATAAATCTTTTGTTAAGATTTAAAGGAGATTTTCCAAAGTAAAGTTTTCAATTTAATAAAATAAATTGGAATGGAATGGAATTCAATTTGGTAATAATCAAAGTGAATTTCTGTGGAGGAAGACAACTAATATATCTAGAATTTAAAAGACTTTGCCATTATTTCATTTATATTATTAGTCGGATATGGAAGTTTATATCGATTATATATATTGATTTGTTTTCCATGAAGATTCCATTGTAAATGGAATGTGATTTTGGGTTGTCGTGAACGGTATCTTTAATAATACTGTTCTTAGATCAAACGAAGTTAAGAAAATCGAGAATGGAGTATCACCAGTTTTGCTCCAGGCGATAGTTAAATCTTTAATTAGATTTGAACGTGAAATGGTCATTGAATTTACCGATAACACCGTGGTGCTAGATATGAAGTATGACCAGTTTTACTTCATCGGATGAATAGGTTGGGGCTGGGAAATTTAATAAGTGATTACTTCGGTAAGGTTCGCTAATCCCGACTAGTTTGGATAAACCATAATTTGGTTTGAATTGATATTCAAAAGAAGATTAAAGAATAAATTTAAAGAATTTATCTTTGATAAAATTAATGGGAACCTCTCCCAAAGTATAAGAAGAATGAGGCTTATGTTGTGTTTGTGTAACACTTGTTGATTATATATGCGAGTTATTCAGAAAGACCAGGTTTATCCCATTCTGAATAACTGATTCGACGATGTGTCGAGGATGAAGACGGTGGTCGAAGACCGGAGGTCTTCACATCGTTTGGATAATTACTGATGATCTTGATTGGGCTGTACACCCAAGAGGAGGGAATCAGTTGGTGATCGTCCAGACGTACATAGAGATCGATGGATATGCGAGGTACAAGGTGCCTCCGGTTTTGTTCAGACCCAGAACGGACTTGTAAATGGACTGTGAGTCTGACATTGGATATCATTATGTGTGATTGATTGATATCGATTGCATGGAGTGGTTTGCCTGTGTGGCATGATAAGATGCAAGTGATCAAGGCTTCTGTTGAAAAGCAGAGTCTTGTGGTTGATGATCAAAGCACGGCCTTTGTGGCATAGCTTTGTGTAGCGTTAATTCGCGAGCCTCACACCCCGGTTGTGAACCAGAAACGGGAGAGGACATCAGGGAGGGCATGCGTTTCCTTATAGCTAGGGTGGTGTCAGTGACCTACCAGCCCTGACATTTATATTATTTTCACCTGTGTGGTTGTTGGATTGCGAGGCACCTCGGATATATAGGTGACTATGTGGAGCCGATGGAGTCATTTGGCTCATTGACGCCCCAAAGGGCGGGGAAACGCAGTGTTCAGGCATTATAATCCACATCGAGTGGACCAGCCTTGACGATCCAAAGGGCAGTTGCAGTTGTTCCTAAGAGGCGGGCTAGAGCGTCTTGAAGCGGTAAGGACGATCCTTTGCCTTGGTTCACAGATGGAAATCCAACTTCCAATACGTGACATTTGCGGTTTTGATTGTAGAGCCTAGTATTGCCGACATGATATATGGTACCCATGCCGTCTAGGATTGATACATTTATATTTGAAGTTGTTTTATACACTATGCACTTATAATAGCATCAGATGATTTGTTTTAACGTACCAAGCATGTTTGGCTATTATAAGGGAAAACCCTATCCCCCGGCTTGTGTTGCATTGTGTCATGGGACCTGGGTCTTATAATGGCTTCATTTTTCCAAAAAGCATTGCGTTGTTTTGTTATATGCACTGGTATTCTTGGGAGGAAACTCGTTCCGTGTTATACGGCGTGGTCCCTTGATATATCTGATTTAAAGTAAAGTTTTAAATAACTGTTCTAGTTCTCACACCAATCACATGACTGACCTAGAGTTTATTGTTTTAACCTAAACTCTGGGTGCCCTTATTTCCACATGGGCAGCTAGTAGTTTTGGTTTTGCAGATTTATATCCACAGGATCCTGGTTTACAGCTGGAGTGATATTAGGAAAGCTCTGCTTCTGTATATTCCTTTCAGTTGTGTTTTGTATTATTTTCCGCGGCTATGTAATTTATAGTAATCTCTAATATTTTATGATGTGTAATATTTATTCATACTCTGAATATTCTTGTATTCTGATGGAATTGTTGTAATAAGCAATGAAATGTTCTTCTGTTTGTGTTCCGATGTGTGTTATTCTCAAGGCAATCCGTGCTTTCCTTACCGGGGAAGTTCGGGTCGTTTTAATAACACTTAGATCTTTGAGAGAGAGTGGTAGAGAATTAAACTAGAGATGATCTAGTTTGATTCTCTTTGAATTTCGGTAGAGCTTGGTTAAGGATTCTTGAAATTTAGAAAGAAAATGGAGTGGAGGAGTGAACAAACAATGAAATTAATTGTTAAAAATTCGTTTCGACTTAGGTATTTATAGGTAAACTACAGCCATGTCCATTCACAAAGAGATTTGAACAAACAGACACTTATTTTGGAATTTGAAATATTAAATTTAACGGCCACCAATATGTCGACATGGGTCATCTTATGATGTCGACATGCCCTTTGAAAAAAACAAAAATTGAATTTTGAAAAAATAACGAAAATGATGTATAAGTAGATCGAAGTAATTCTGAAATTTAAGCAAACTATTTTCCCATATTATTATAAGGTAGTATAATAGGGTAAGAATATAAATCTAGAAACATATATTTATAATATATAAAAGTGATATATTAAAACATAAGTATAAATTATAATTTTGAGATTTAAGTCTAAAATATTCAAATCAAAAGTTAGTTTAAAATCAAAAGATGTTTTAAAATAAATTGTTAAGTAAGTTTAAAAACCAGGAGGTGATTTGAAATATTTGAAAACAAAAGAAAAGGAGAGTTTTAAGGTTAAAACACTTTTAGATAAAATCCTTATATATACATATATATAAGGAAATTTTAAAAACTATTTTGAAGTAGTTTTGTGAGTTCCAACTTGCAAAGTATTTCATCATGCCAAGCATCGATTCTCGCCAAAACTGGAATTGTTTGTGGGTTCCATCCCACAATTAAAAAAATAAATCTAAATAAAGATGTTTGTGCTATTATGAAGTTTTGACATAAATCTAGACTCTATTACTTATCTTGATATCTTGAATCTTAAAATTCTTGAACTCTTGATACTTATGAGTCTTTAATCTTGAATTCTCCATCTTTGTATTCTTCAATCTTGAATCTCTTCATTCTTAATACATGTCTACAAATATCCTGCATATACATATATAACTCAAAATAAAATGTTTGTATACATATTTTATAATAAGTTAGTATACATATTTTATAATAAGTCATAAGGTTGTTGTCATCAAAACCATCATCTTAGAACTAAAAATCCCATTTTTTGATGATGACAACCTTTTATTAAAATATACTTACTGATACCTAGATTCTTCAATTACCCCCCTTACTCCAACAACTTCTCTAACTCACCCCTCATTCTAGTCCTATTCTAATCTATTTTATAATTCTCCCCCTTTGTCATCAACAACTACCAAGCTTAGACTAATATGACTTTAATACTCTCCCTTAAACTATGGTACACTTATGTTGATTAAGAACATAAAGAATTATTTTATTTTTTTGGCAAAGTCAACCGGTTTTTAAAGTGACCGCAAACACTTTTATTATAACCAATAATAAATACAAATATTATAAGAGGTTGGCAGTTACCAATCTACTATGTTTGGTTTTTAAGGTGGATCATCCACCATTTCGGTTTTTAAGGTGATCCGTCCCCCGTATACTCCACGTAGGGAGGATTACATATTACATGACTTATTTCATAAAAAGTGCAATTACAATATAGGATACAAAATACACTACAAGACATAAAACTAATTTTTTGAGTCACATAGTGTTACATTAGGCACATATAACAATAAAGGAATGACTTGGAGAGGTCACAAGCAGCAAGCCACTACTGACAAAAGTAAACTAGATCGACACACATCAGATAGCCTGGGTGATTATGACAAAATTTCTTAATCACCACACCAAGGCATGACATTCCAGTTGAAAAACATCACAGCAAGGATAGCCCTACTGAGCACGTTCGAGAATATGACAAGAGAAACTTTCCATACAATAACAGCAAGAAAAATAGATCAAAATAGAGACTAGCCATCACTATACTACCATTGTTGCATAGAATACCTTCACGAGAACGTTTCCAAAACTCCACATCCCCATATATAAGCACTGAAGAATGAGTATTCCATTAAGAACTGAAGGACATGAAGAAGTAACATTATCTTAGAACCGCAGAAGGGCATTCCTCCGTAAAACTAGGTAGAAATTATCACTTGAATATAACATACAAAAACTGCGATATAAAGTGGAGAGCATACAGAACAAGCAAACCCAAGACCACCGAATCCAGGGCTTTCGCTATGGACTAGGAAAGTACTGAACTTCCCATCGAAGAATAACATATCACCAGGCCCTTGACATTGCATTTGAAAAATTGATATATGTACAGCCACAAAATCACAGTGACAACCAAGGGAAAAATAACTCCAATAAAATCAGTGACTAGGGCTTTTTTGTATAAAACAAACGATGTCAAGATTAAACGAAAGTAATGTTAAAAATAAGTCCACATCAAATCATTATGTTTTCACACACAATCAATTCAAACTTAAAACACGCCAAATTCTAATGAAACACATCAAATACAAATAAAATCAAACAGTACTTGAAATTTCTACCTGTCCTTCTTCACCATAGATAGGATCAACCTTAATAGCATCCCAGACTTCATTATCTTTAGTAAGAGTTCCATTCGGGTTGTTGTTGTCTTCTTCTTTCTTATGCAGAAATCATTTATCGGATGGTATCAAAATGCCTCTCTTATTATTTAATCATCCGTGTTTGACTCAATTCTAAGTGTAGTTGATTGCGGAGAATGAAAGTAAAAATATTTTTCAAAGAACTGAGACTTTCTTCAAGATTTTCACTCAAATTATGAATTAGAGAAGCCATGATTTCAATAGAATGAGTAGCTAATACATGGAAACTAAAGAGTAATGAAAAAGTTACATTCTCTAGAAGAAATAGGTATTTATAGGCATATGAATTCATTAGAAATGAATAGACACTAGTTGATTAAGGCAATTTTAAATTCAAAACTGGAATCATGAAAATGATTTTATGTGTTGTTGACGTCAAAAGTTGCTCTAGTGATAGTCAACCCCCAAAGTGCGTAAACTACACACATTCACAATCATATAGTGCAAGAAAAAGAAAGCGAACACAGGAGACACAATATTTTTATAGTGGTTCAGCTTCAACCAAGCCTATGTCCACTTTATAATCTCTGTTTATACTGTCGATTACAAGTTACAGTTGTTTTAATTGAAAGAAAGTACAGAAAGAAGTGGTTTATGCACAAAATCCTTGTGTTATATTTGAAGTGTGCGACATACTTTTTTTGGAGTGTCGAACGAGTGCTTTTTGTGTGTAGAGAATCCCTGATTTTCTTCCATGCTTTCTGTTTCTGGTAAGGAGGTATTTATAGGTGAAAAGGTAGGCCGAGTTGGGTGCAACATGGCATGCATATTTTTCGGGGCCGACCATGCGTAACTCGATCCCAAAAAGTAGTTATAGGCGGCAGGACCCGGTCCCTCGTTGAAGAATAGTTCTCCTCAAGAATTGCATCATACAGGGAGCTTGAGATCTGGTGCATGAAAAGTAGTGCAGGTCAAAGCTGACTGATTCTGTAGCCTTTGGATTAGGACTTCATCTAGTAGCATATAACCTGGTCTGATATTTTGATTTGGATTACAGGCTCGATATGATCTTCCATGGGTCAATTGATCGATCCGTTGGTTTTGACTTCGGAAGTGTACGCCAATTCTAGGGGAGGATACTTTGCCTGGTGAGAGATTGATCCATGTCGATCAGTCCACAATGAAGGTCGGTATCCGAGAATGAGTCCCGACCTTGAGTTGTGACGGCTTTTACCAAAAAGCTGGTCAAAACTTTCCCCCTAGAACATATCTTTTTGGTAAAGCAAAATGTTTTCTGGATCTTCAAGAGAATGAAGAATAGAAATCCGATGTATTGAAATCCAGAACGCCCTGGTTACACCGAACCATATTATAAAGAAGGCCAGAAAACCGACAATCACTGATGATTGTATTAAGGCTAGAAACTGGCGATCACTTAGGATCGTATTAAGGCCGAAAAACCGACAATCGCCAATGATCGTATTAAGGCCGAAAATCCAAGAATGCTAGAAAAACAATCGACCATACCAGATCAACTTTGATGAAGAGCAGAAGGACCGGGGTCTCGCCGAGTTAATTAATGCCTGTAGAGGGCTTAAGGTAGGCATGTCAAATCCTAATGAGGTCATTCGATATTATCAAGCACAAGCCATGCTTGGGTGTTTGTTGGGAGTATAAACCATACTCAGGTTGTAATCGGGTTTTCTTGCCAAATTCAGACAAGATAGTTTTTATTTCTTCAGGTATAAGCCATACATGGAAGTTTAAAGAGAGGTATAAACCGTACCAAGAAAGCCAAGGAGGGGTATAAGCCATACCCAGAGTTTTAGAGAGGGTTACCAACCATACCCTAGAGTTGAGCATAAACCATACTCAAGGGTTAATGGAGGTTTTTTTAATAGGTATAATCCATACCTGCGGGTCAAGTATAAACCATACTCAAGACTCAATAGTACTTACTTGTCCATTCCGGATAAGGTTTGGTTCGAGTATTATCCATACTCTTATTGGGATAAGGATAAATTTGTCATACCCTGACAAGTAGAATTTTAGCTCTGGTATCAGCTATTCCTTAAGGATGAGCATAAGCCATACTCGGTTGTGGATAAAGGACTTTGCCATATCCTGGCAAAGGACTTATATTCATCAAACATAATCCATCCTTGAGAAATTAGACTTTATTTATACCTAAACTACTACAAAATCAAAAAGACAAATCTCGATCGATCCATGGTTGAAACCAGAGCACGCCTAGGGATTACATCTTAACCCCGTACGTGTGTATTTCAACCCAATCATTTTATTTATAGAGTAGTTGGGCTACCATTGAAAGACAAGAATTTAAACAGTGGTGGATCTCTTATATCCTAAGTGATGCAGTAGAGCGATCTAATCCAGATCAGTTGATGATGATGCCACGAGTGCTTATCTCTGGATTCTTCCCATTCGGAGGAGTATGGGAACCATTCTGAGGAGCATTAGAGGGTAGTGGGGTTGGTGCTAATGCCGCATATTTTTTGACATACCCGGGTAGCTTTCCGCGTCGAACCCGTACTTCGATGAGATCACGCAAGTGCCTACAGTTATACTGCCATAACCTGCCATATCATGATACATGCATTGCTTTCCCGACTTACGTTTTCTTTGGGTCGACTCCTCTTGGAAGGCTTGGGAAAAGGTAGAGATCCCCGTACATCGAGGTATGTATCTAGTAAGGAGGAGTTGAGCTCGGTGTATTGATCGTATTTGGGTTCTATTTGGGACCAAACATTCTTTTCGCTCTTTTCCGAGGCTTTCCCCTTTCCTTTGCTCTATCCAGCGGTGGATGGCCCTCCATCCTTTGTAGCAAGTACCTCGAGATTTTCCATCTTGATATTAGCATCCTCTTGCCGGGGGAATCTGTCTGCTTCGGCATAGAAATCTCCAATATCTCTAGGAGGATCCCTCTGGAGGGAGATCTTGAAATCAGTTCGGTCTAGAACTCCGGCCATGGCGGCCATAAGCACCATTGATGATTCAGGTCAATCGACTGATGCTACAACCGCGTTGAATCTTTCTAGGAAGGAGTTAGGTCTTGTCGGACCGTTGCATGATGGATGTGAGGAACATGATGCTCTTCGCTTGAGAGATGTGAACTCTGAACTGTTCGATGGAGTTGGTGACCAACATATTCCAGTTGTTGATCGATTCAGTTATTAGCTATCAAAACAATATACTAGCTATATCGGTTAGAAAGAGAGGAAAGCACTTGGCCATAACATTGACCGATGCTAATAATACTTCCATGTGATGCATGTATCACATAAGATGTATGGTTGGGTCAGTCCTTTCGTTGTAGGGCTCCAGGACTGGAAGCTTGAAGTCAGGTGGGTTCCAAGAATTCCTGATTTCCCATGTGAACGGACAGTGATGGACATCGACCACGTCTTGTTGAAAAGAGGAGTGTAATAACCCGTATTTTAAATAACATGTTATAACATAAATCAAGGCAGAATTAAATGATGAAATCTGAATCAAGGGAAACAGGCTATGCCATTGCGTTCGTCTCAGAAAAATACGCGAAATAGAGTCCGAGTTTTCGAAAATCGGAGTCCGTATGACCAAGTTATGGCCCATAGAAGTTTTCAAAAAAAAATTCAAGTTCAAAAACAGTTCAAAATTTGAATTCAGAATTCAAATTCAGCCAAGCAGGACAGGCGGGAAAAATTCCCGCCACCCCCAAGTCGACTGGGGAGTCGACTTGGGAGTCGACACACCCCAGGTGGTGTCGACTGCCCAGTCGACACCCTTGTCGACTTGGGTGGTCGGCCAGTTTGGCCTGGGTGCACCTGACTTGTTCCTCAAGACATGTTTTAAGGCTTGTGATGGATTTTAAAGGCTCAGATCTGAATTAGGGTTAATCCTATGGCCTAAACTAACCTAAACTTCTATAAAAGGACCCTAATACCTAGCCTAAACCATCATAAATCAATCCTACAACTAGATTATGCCAAAATGTTTAATCATGGCCTCCACCCTCTTGTCATAGTCTACATCTTCATTCATATGAGAGTTCCTAAGCTTGTTTGAGAGTTTCTAAGTTTGATTCAAGGCCAAAGTTCAATCTTTCTTCATCAAAGTAAGGATCTTCTTCTTGTTTCTCAAGGGTTTTCATTGGAGCTTATTACTTGGGGGGTTTTAGAGTTGCTAGTGGCTTCGTCTCAATCTTATTTTATTTTATAAGTCTTCATAGCATTGTAAGCCCTATTCTACTCTTAGATTCTAACTATGAAGTTAAATATGACATGTTGCAAGTTTGAGTTTGGGCCTAAGTATGATTTGTGCTTTGATTCTATCATGTTATGCATGGATTTATTCTATGCATGTTTGGAAAGCTATCACCTTGACGTTGTGCACAGAAAGCTATGAGCTTTGATTTGAAATGTTGCATAAAGCAACATAGAAACTCTCATAACCCTTATGTTATCTTGCATATGATGTTATATGCGAATCACTAGCTATCATCCTATGTCATTTATGACCATGTTTCATCTATTTTGCTAAAGTTGATATCATGCATGTTTTGAGGCCTATAATGTAATATGCAAGTTTATGAACACATTTGCCTCATATGCCACCATGTTTAACTTGTGGCCAAACCTTATTAATTATGTCATGCTTCTAAGTTCCCTCTTTGAGATCTATTTGCGTTTATGCGAACTTACATGCGATGGGGTTACGTTATGGGTAAACTAAAATGACATAAAAACATGACTTGAAAAGATGACATGAAATATGGCATGTGATTATGCTTGAAACATGAACATGAATCTTGGACATGACTTCTAGAAAACATGAGGATGGCCAACTCGAGGTTGGGTTGAGTTTGTAGCATAAATCTACCCGGAACCGACCGGCTTAACTAGTGGCTACAAGCAATAGGACCCAATGTGAGTAGTTGGTCATGTCGCACTTGAAACCCGAGGTTAGACTAAGTTGTGGTGTAAAGCTACCCGGACCCGCCCGACTTAACTAGTAACCACAAGAAGGTCTAATGTGAGAGGTTGGGTGCATTAAATTAATTAATGCCACATGATAGGGTTAAGTCATGGACCACTTGAATACTTAACCAATTAAACACGATGGGTTGATAGGGTTAAGTCATGAACCTTGGGTACACTTAACCAACTTGATACTTGATCGGATAGGGTTAACCACGCTTAACCCGTTGGAAACCCTAGTTACGTGGTCCCTTTCACCAGTAACCCTCTTGGTTGTATCATGATACCCTAGGGACTAGGCTAGGGTAGGGCACGATTACTGGGCTGACATGTAAGCGACCAAAACGACGGCTGAGTAGGTGCGCCGGTGTAGGTTCAGGCGGACTATGGTCGTGCACATAGTCCGGAGTTGAAAAAGCAGACACGGGCACCAGTAGGTTTAGACTGTGCGTGCTTGATGTGTGTCCGTAGTTGGCACCCCAGGGCTTGATACACCCTAGGGTGGACCTAGCACAGTTTAACTACATTTCGTGGTTGGGCCGTATGACACCGACACTTGACGAGTTAGGCTTTTAGGGAGCCGATCGACTAGACCGTGTTGTTGGACCTTGATTTAGGTTATCTCGTGATATTGGGCCAAGATTGGGCCAAGGGATCACTTCTTGCTTATACTTGACATGGGTTGGAATACTAGTACACTTGGTGCAAAAACTTAACCTTGTATATGTGATGCCACACTTGATCTATCTTGTTAACTTTTCACCATGCCAGTTATCATCCTATGTTCCATCTCTGTTTTACATGTCCAGTTAACTTTATTAGTTTTTATACTAATAGTAGGTAGGACTTACCAGTCTTTTGACTGACCCATTTTCTTTCGCCTCTTTTCTTTCGTTCCCCCCCCCCCCCAGGTTTACAGGGTGGGAACACTAGCACCTATCTTAGATCTTTAGCTGCTTTTCTGGATAGCTCATGTACGGTTTGGACTTGAGCTTGCTATGGCTTTATTCCACTTTGGGGATAGTTTACTTTATGTTATTTCCAGTTTTCAGTTTATGTTTTCTAGACTTTTTTTTGTGGGAAAATAATGACTCAGTACTTTGATGTAACTTGACTATGGTTTTGAAATGTTAGTTTTTATCCGCTGCTTTATTTACTCTATTTTTACTTATATGTTCTGTCTTGTGATATCTGCATGCATGTTTACCTTGTTTAACGCCCCTCCAAAGCTAGTGTGCTTGCAAGAGTGGCATTGGCAGAGGTGGGGTGTTACATTTGGTATCAGAGCATAAGGTTTTACTAGACCGGATAAAAGTTTCAAAACCCTTTTGAAAATCTATTTTCAAAACCAATTAAGTATTTTCCAAGAAAAGTCTAGTTTATTTTAAAAAGGCTATTCCCCAAAAGCCATTAGCACTATCCTTTGTTTCCTCGTTCTAAATCTATCTTTTCCTTTTTTAGCATGGCCGATCTTAACCTTCCTGAGGGCGTAACCATTCCCGGATGGTTCCAGAGGTACTTGGAAGGTAGGGCCAACGATGTGGGCCCAACAAACACTCCCACCGTAACTGAGGTTCCTCCTCCTCCTCCTTCTCCTCCTCAGCATCCACAAGCAGATTTCCAAAGGTTTGCAATGACTTTAAGGCAATGGGTGGCAAGAATTTTATTGGGACGGAGACTTTTGTTGAGGCGAGAAATTGGTTGAAAGAAACTGAAGATCTCTTCGCCATCTTTGATGTGGAAGACCATAGGAAGGTTCTGTTGGTAGTATGGCTATTGAAAGAAGAAGCTGCTTATTGGTGGGAGGTCACCAACGCTACTAGGCCTATAGAGACTTGGGCCGACTTTAGGACGATGTTTGGGCTTAAGTTTCTATCATCTGCTGAGGCGAATCTGCAATTGGAGAAGTTTATATCTTTGAAGCAAGGGGACATGACAGTGAGGGAGTATGTGAATAAGTTTAACCAGCTTGCTCGATTCGGTTTGGACATGGTCAACACTCCCCAGAAGAAGGCTCTACGCTTTGCACGAGGGTTGAATGAGCCATTACAAGGTTTAGCCATGTCACATATATCCATGGGGGGCACTTTTGAAAGCCTAGTGGACATGGCATTGCTTCAGGGAGACGATAAGAATGGCAAGAAAGAAGTCAAGCCTAATGAGACTCAAACCAAGAAGGCGGACTCCAAGTGGGGAGGAAATCAGAGCAATCAGAGCAATCAGAACAACAAGAACAACAAGAACAACAAGGGTAATAAGGCCAACAACAACAAGGAAAAGGACCCAAGAAAGTGAAACTTCTGTGGGATTGTTGGGCACATAGCCAAAGATTGTAGGAAGAAGAAGAGAAAGTTGGGCGAATGCTTTCATTGTGGAGAGACTGGACACTTTAGCAAGGATTGCCCCAAGAAGCAAGGATAAGGGCAGGCTCAGCGTGCAGGACCTTATGGAGGGCAAGTGCATGCTCTCAACACTGCTCCAGTTCAGGACCGAGGTAGTATTTCTGTAGAAAGCCTTGTTAATATTTCTGATTTTCCTGTTCGCACTTTATTTGATTCTGGCGCATCGCATACCTTTATTTCTTCTGACATTGTTGAAAGTTTGCACCTAAGTACTAGTCTAGTTGAGGATCCCATTAGTGTTTCAAATCCAATTGGGGGTTCCGCCCATCTATCCATGATTTGTATGGATTTGAGGATTTCTATCTTGACCGTAGAATTCACATGTAATGCTTATGTTCTCGGGTTCACGGGATACGGGTTGATTTTGGGCATGGATTGGTTGTCCAGTTATGGAGCCATTCTCGATTGTGAGCATAGGGTGGTGAGGCTCCTGACTCTCCTCAGTAATACCCTAGAGATTTCTTGCAACCCGCTGGATCCCGTCATGTTATGTTATCTTGAATCTCTTGACTCGTCCATCGATGATCTGCAATCTGTAAGGGTGGTCCGAGACTATCCTGATGTCTTTGAAGAGGTTAAGGGGTTGCCTGCTAAACGAGAGATAGATTTCCGCATTTATCTTGTTGATAATGCCAAACCAGTTTCATTGCCCGTTAGGCACATGGCCCCACGAGAAAGAAGAGATCTCAGTAAGCAAATCAAGGAGCTGCTTGAGAAGAATTTTATTAGGCGAAGCATTTCTGAATGGGGTGCTCCTGTGGTGTTCGCTACTAAGGCGGATGGTTCGCTTCGTCTATGTGTTGATTATCGAGAGTTGAACAAGCTGACAAAGAAGAATAGGCACCCGTTACCGAGGATTGATGACCTCTTTGACCAGCTTGTTGGTGCTTCTGTTTTCTCTCAGCTCGATCTAGCCACCGGATTCCATCAGCTTAGAGTGGCTGAGGATAGTATTGATAAGACTGCGTTTAGGACTCCAGATGGATTCTTTGAATGGCTTGTCATGCCATTCGGTTTGACTAATGCACCCGCCTACTTCGTGGATTTGATGAGTAGGGTGTTCAGGGAGTTCCTTAACAAGTTTGTGGTTGTCTTCGTGGATGATATTCTGATCTTCTCAAAGGATGAGGAAGAACATGCTAGACATCTCAAGGAAGTGATGGATACGCTTAGAGCTCATCAGTTGAAAGCCAAGTTCTCCAAATGCCATTTTTGGAGAAGGGAAGTTCGGTTTCTTGGATATATATAGTTTCTAGGCAAGGCATAGCTGTGGATCCCGCGAAAGTGGTTGCGGTTCAAGACTCCTAGGAATGCAACCGAAGTAAGAAGCTTTCTCGGTCTGGCAGGCTACTATAGGAAGTTCATTAGGGACTTCGCTAAGATTTCAGCCCCTCTTACTAAGTTTACGAAGAAGAACTTAGTCTTTGCATGGGACTTAGAGTGTGAGCTTGCTTTTCAAAGGCTCAAGAGGGCCCTTACCACAGCTCCAGTTTTGGCATTACCCGATGGCGGTAAGATGTTTTTCGTGTACACCGATGCATGTGGCACGGGGTTAGGTGTTGTTCTGATGCAGGAAGGAAGAGTGATATGTTATGGGGGTAGGCAACTTAAAGTTCATGAGAAGAACTATCCCACTCATGATTTGGAGTTGGCGGCGATCGTCTTTGCACTCAAATCCTGGCGCCACTATCTTCTAGGCGAAAGGTTTGAGTTATATACTGATCACAAGTCGCTCAAGTACCTCTTCTCGCAGAAAGATCTGAATCTAAGACACCAAAGGTGGATGGAATTCTTGGCATCATATGACTTCGAGATAGCTTATACCCCTGGCAAGGGTAATGTTGTGGCAGATGCACTAAGCAGAAGAAGGTTGACTTTGAGTCCCTTGTTTGTTGAGATGAAGAGCCTAGAGTTCTTGGAAACCTTTGATTTCACAACGGCTGTTGAGTCGATGACGGGTTCGTTAGCATCTCTTGAGCTTAGACCTACACTTCTTGATCAAGTAGGGACTTCGCAGAAGGAAGACCCGCAGATAGTCGAGATCATGGACAAGTTGATTCGTGGTGAGACGTCCAGTCACCTTGATAGATATACTATTGATGACAAGGGTTGGCTAAGGCGTGATGGAAGGCTATGCGTTCCACAAGTAGGAGACTTGGTGCATAAAGTTCTCAAAGAAGCGCATCACTCGAAGATGACTATACATCCTGGAGGAGATAAGACGTATAGGGATATGAAGCGCATTTTCTTTTGGGCTGGAATGAAGAAGGATGTGGCAGAGTGTGTTTCAAAGTGCATGGTGTGCCAACAAGTGAAAGCCGAGTCGAAGAAACCCGGTGGGCTATTACATCCATTGGAGGTCCCGCAATGGAAGTGGGAAAGTATCTCTATGGATTTTGTGGACGGATTGCCTAGATCAAGGAAAGGGAATACGAGCATATGGGTCATAGTTGATAGACTTACGAAGAGTGCTCATTTCATTCCAGTGAAGAGCAAGAGGACCGCATCAGGGCTAGCATCTGTTTATCTTCGAGAGATAGTGCGATTGCATGGAGTTCCTTCTAGCATAGTTAGCCATCGTGACCCAATCTTCACTAGCCAGTTCTGGAATAGTTTGCAAGAAGCGATGGGTACGCGATTGAATCTAAGTACAGCCTATCACCCCCAGACGGATGGCCAAACCGAAAGGGTGAATAGAGTGCTAGAAGATCTTTTGAGGCTTTGTGTTCTTGACTTTGGTGGTACTTGGGAAGACCACCTTCCTCTTGTAGAGTTTGCTTATAATAATAGTTATCAAGCTAGCATAGGGATGGCACCATTTGAAGCTTTGTATGGGAGGCCGTGTAGGTCACCATCTTGTTGGTGGGAGACAACGGATAGGCTTATACTTGGGTCTGATATGATACGGGACACATCCGAGAAAGTTGAATTGGTGAGAAGACGAATGAAAACGGCCCAAGACAGACAGAAATCCTATGCTGACAAGCGAAGGACAGATTTGGAATTCGAAGTTGGAGATATGGTTTTCGTGAAGGTTTCTCCTTTGCGTAATGTGGTTCATTTTGGAGCAGTCGGAAAGCTGGCAACAAGGTTCGTAGGACCCTTCCCTATCATAGAGAGAATTGGGAAGATGGCTTATAAGGTGGAATTGCCCGAGAAGCTGGCCGGAGTGCATAATGTCTTTCATGTCTTGCATCTCCAAAAGTGCCTACATGAGTCCGCTGAGGTGGTTGAACCTAGCATTCTTGAAGACGTGGAGGTAGAGAAAGAGGCGACCTTGAGGAGAGCTTCGATTCGTATCTTGGGAACGGAGATCAAGAAGCTAAGAAATCGAGAAGTCAAATTGGTGAAGGTTCAGTGGAGTGAGGCCGAAGAAGATGCAACTTGGGAAACCGAGGAGAAGATGCGTGGGCTTTATCCATTTCTTTTTTAGGGTACATTCTCAATCTCTTTTCCTAGTTAGCATATCTTTCTTTTGCTATCCATGTTTATCTTGTTATCTCGTTAACCTTGTCATGAGAACCTTAGGTAGAAACCCTTTGGATGAAACATGTATTTGAAACATGTTATGCTTGATCTTTGCAAGTTGTTGCAAGTGTTTGCAAGTGGATACCCGTGGATGCATGATACACATTGGACACTAAGATCGGCTCACACACTTTCATATTGCATATGCATGAGTGCTTATACTTATTCATGGCTGAAACTTGTTATTCTATCACGTGGACGTTGCATATGGATGAATGTTCTGTGCACTCATGTAGAGATTATAAATTATGTTAGGAATTTGCATACATATGGACTCATTTCACTAACATACTTTGCATTAAGGAGGTTTACTGAATCAGTAACCGCCTGATTTTCGCATTAGATAAGTACATATACACACACCTTTCGCATATGATCATACAACATTTAGAATCTTTTAAGGACAATGACTGCTCGTGGATGATGCTTTGAGTAGATGGATGATGGATGGTAGGATACGTTCTTCCTAACTTGAAGATTTCGGGGACGAAATCCTTTAAGGAGGGGAGAATGTAATAACCCGTATTTTAAATAACATGTTATAACATAAATCAAGGCAGAATTAAATGATAAAATCTGAATCAATGGAAAAGGGCTGTGCCATTTCGTTCGTCTCGGAAAAATACGCGAAATAGAGTCCGAGTTTTCGAAAATCGGAGTCCGTATGACCAAGTTATGGCCCATAGAAGTTTTTAGAAAAAAATTCAAGTTCAAAAACAGTTCAAAATTTGAATTCGGAATTCAAATTCAGCCAAGCAGGACAGGCGGGAAAAATTCCCGCCACCCCCAAGTCGACTGGGGAGTCGACTTGGGAGTCGACACACCCCAGGTGGTGTCGACTGCCTAGTCGACACCCCTATCGATTTGGGTGGTCGGCCGGTTTGGCCTGGGTGCACCTGACTTGTTCCTCAAGACATGTTTTAAGGCTTGTGACGGATTTTAAAGGCTCAGATCTGAATTAGGGTTAATCCTATGGCCTAAACTAACCTAAACTTCTATAAAAGGACCCTAATACCTAGCCTAAACCATCATAAATCAATCCTACAACTAGATTATGCCAAAATGTTTAATCATGGCCTCCACCCTCTTGTCATAGTCTCCATCTTCATTCATATGAGAGTTCCTAAGCTTGTTTGAGAGTTTCTAAGTTTGATTCAAGGCCAAAGCTCAATCTTTCTTCATCAAAGCAAGGATCTTCTTCCTGTTTCTCAAGGGTTTTCATTGGAGCTTATTACTTGGGGGTTTTTAGAGTTGCTAGTGGCTTCGTCTCAATCTTATTTTATTTTATAAGTCTTCATAGCATTGTAAGCCCTATTCTACTCTTATATTCTAACTATGAAGTTAAATATGACATGTTGCAAGTTTGAGTTTGGGCCTAAGTATGATTTGTGCTTTGATTCTATCATGTTATGCATGGATTTATTCTATGCATGTTTGGAAAGCTATCACCTTGACTTTGTGCATAGAAAGCTATGAGCTTTGATTTGAAATGTTGCATAAAGCAACATAGAAACTCTCATAACCCTTATGTTATCTTGCATATGATGTTATATGCGAATCACTAGCTATCATCCTATGTCATTTATGACCATGTTTCATCTATTTTGCTAAAGTTGATATCATGCATGTTTTGAGGCCTATAATGTAATATGCAAGTTTATGAAAACATTTGCCTCATATGCCACCATGTTTAACTTGTGGCCAAACCTTATTAATTATGTCATGCTTCTAAGTTCCCTCTTTGAGATCTATTTGCGTTTATGCGAACTTACATGCGATGGGGTTACGTTATGGGTAAACTAAAATGACATAAAAACATGACTTGAAAAGATGACATGAAATATGACATGTGATTATGCTTGAAACATGAACATGAATCTTGGACATGACTTCTAGAAAACATGAGGATGGCCAACTCGAGGTTGGGTTGAGTTGTAGCATAAATCTACCCGGAACCGACCGGCTTAACTAGTGGCTACAAGCAATAGGACCCAATGTGAGTAGTTGGTCATGTCGCACTTGAAACCCGAGGTTAGACTAAGTTGTGGTGTAAACCTACCCGGACCTGCCCGGCTTAACTAGTAACACAAGAAGGTCTAATGTGAGAGGTTGGGTGCATTAAATTAATTAATGCCACATGATAGGGTTAAGTCATGGACCACTTGAATACTTAACCAATTAAACACGATGGGTTGATAGGGTTAAGTCATGAACCTTGGGTACACTTAACCAACTTGATACTTGATCGGATAGGGTTAACCACGCTTAACCCGTTAGAAACCCTAGTTACGTGGTCCCTTTCACCAGTAACCCTCTTGGTTGTATCATGATACCCTAGGGACTAGGCTAGGGTGGGGCACGATTACTGGGCTGACATGTAAGCGACCAAAACGACGGCTGAGTAGGTGCGCCGGTGTAGGTTCAGGTGTAGGTTTAGACTGTGCGTGCTTGATGTGTGTCCGTGGTTGGCACCCTAGGGTGGACCTAGCACAGTTTAACTACACTTCGTGGTTGGGCCGTATGACACCGACACTTGACGAGTTAGGCTTTTAGGGAGCCGATCGACTAGACCGTGTTGTTGGACCTTGATTTAGGTCATCTCGTGATATTGGGCCAAGATTGGGCCAAGGGATCACTTCTTGCTTATACTTGACATGGGTTGGAATACTTGTACACTTGGTGCAAAAACTTAACCTTGTATATGCGATGCCACACTTGATCTATCTTGTTAACTTTTCACCATGCCAGTTATCATCCTATGTTCCATCTCTGTTTTACATGTCCAGTTAACTTTATTAGTTTTTATACTAATAGTAGGTAGGACTTACCAGTCTTTTGACTGACCCATTTTCTTTCGTTCCCCCCCCCCCTAGGTTTACAGGGTGGGAACACTAGCACCTATCTTGGATCTTTAGCTGCTTTTCTGGATAGCTCATGTACGGTTTGGACTTGAGCTTGCTATGGCTTTATTCCACTTTGGGGATAGTTTACTTTATGTTATTTCCAGTTTTCAGTTTATGTTTTCTAGAATTTGTTTTGTGGGAAAATAATGACTCAGTACTTTGATGTAACTTGACTATGGTTTTGAAATGTTAGTTTTTATTCGCTGGTTTATTTACTCTGGCTTTACTTATATGTTATGTCTTGTGATATCTGCATGCATGTTTATCTTGTTTAACGCCCGTCCAAAGCTAGTGTGCTTGCAAGAGTGGCATTGGCGGAGGTAGGGTGTTACAAGGAGCCTTACAACGAGTGATGGATGTTGCCAAGAATCTAATTTTATGCAGTGGACATTGGTGAGAATCCCTCTACGGGGTGGAAGCATGCCATGAGCTCTTGGGGTCAGTTCCGTACAACCTACGAGTGATGGATGTAGGTGGTACCCAACCTCAGATGCTGGTTCGGGATTGACTAGAGCCGCTTAGGTGGAATGCGTTCTGGGCTGAACCATATCCGTGCCAGTAGGATTGGACTGGTCTAGGAAAGCGTTATCAGTTCGGGGTTCGTCACAGCCCCCGTTCATGGCGATATAATGGTGATTTTTAGTAGTGTTTTCTTCCGTCCATCTAGGAACTGGTATAGTAGAGTGGTCTTTATGAGATGGAGGGTTGCTGTCCCCAGCCTTGCTTGGATCAGCATGTTGGAAAGGCTGAGTGAGAGGCTGCATAAGAAAGGTTTGCAGTAAAATGCTGGGACGAACCGAAGGTTGCATTGATTCAAGAACTTCTTGTCCAAGGAGTTGAGTCGAACCCTGGATTAGAGGCAAAATGGTCGACCGACCCGGGGCTTGGCTTTGGCCGACCTGAGGTTCTGCAGACGTTCCAGCTTTGTTGGTTGCAGGGAATGGCGACCTAAGATCTGGCCGGTCGAGAAGTGAAGTTGAACCAGGTGGAGGCAGAGCTGTAGACCGATTCAGGGCTTAGATTTCATTAGATTAAAGATTAGTTGTTTCACCAGCTTCACCTGGTGTAGGAAGTGATGCTTGGTTTCTCGCTCTACCATCCATCCGAGCGAGGAAATCATTCATCATTTCCTGTTGCTTTCCGAGGAGTCCATCCTGATGTGCCAGCTGAGTTCTGAGTTCGGCCAGAACTCTGTCCACCTCGTCACTAGTTAAGTATTGGGACGGGTCTTCATGGGAGGAAGTCCCCTGGCTTATCTCCGTTGCTGCAGCGTCTGCTGCACCATCGGCTTGAGCATGGGAAGATGTGGCATCCTTCTTCTGCTTTACCATTGTATATTGCTGAAGGCGGCCAAAGGTTAACCGCGCTCCCTACTTCCTGGCACGCCGTAGTATTGGCGTTAGAAGTTGGCCTAGTGACAGTCAACTCCCAAAGTTCATAAACCACACATAGTCACAATCACATAGTGCAAGAAAAAGAAAGTGAACACAAGAGACATAATATATTTATAGTGGTTCGGCTTCAACCAAGCCTACGTCCACTTTATAATCTCTGTTTATACTGTTGATTACAGGTTACCGTGACAACCCGCTCCGCACCAACCGACATTTACTCCAAAAGTGCACTGTACACATGTCCAGTTAGCACGGAACGGTCGCCAAAGAAAGGAAAGAAGAGAATGAACTAATAAAGAACCTGTAGAATGTCTCACAGCGCATGGAATAAAATATAATAATAACATACTTGACATAAAACAGGCGAGACAGTGCATAAGCTGAGAACTAAAACTAGGCATCCTAGTAGTGGAAATCCAAATACAGCTTATGTTCCACATCATCATTATTACAACTTTTCAAACTGTCTCTAAAACAAAACAAAGGAAAAGGTACACTACTAACGCCTAAAGTAGTGACCTTCAGCGACACAGGGAGAATATCTATATGTATCATACGTGGAAGCCTCCTGCTCGTCTCCGGATCAGCTACTCGTGCATGCCCAGCTAACTTGTCTCTAGTCTGCTCGTGAGAGCACCCAGAGTAATAAGAAGAGACATAAAACTCTGGGTCAGACAAAAAGTCTGGTATGAGCGATAAGCAACAAAACAAAACAATAACAGGTATAATCCAATCATACCTGAACCTGCAACCAAAGAGTTAGCACTACATACTGTACAACACTCTAAGGTGCCACTAACATATGGTGTACAAGCATACGGGGGTGGGGCGGTGTGCATGTCATAGTGATGGCAAGCAATCAAGCATAGCAACCATCCTCACATCTATCACTCGGTGCGTAAAGTATACGATATCCACTACCTTAGTCACCTATCCACTGGGCCATGATGGAATCCAATCCCGTACAACTATCACTACAAGCCCCCTATCTGTCTCTCAGTGGTGAACCAAAGTTATGAATACCGACAACCCCTTTGCACACGTCTTGCAGCAAAGCCCAATCATTAAGCCCATTCATTGGTTCCCAACTGGATCTTGAGTCAAAGCTCCTTATTAGGACTTCCTTTGCATCTCGGGTTTTGATCGAATTGGAGTTGGTCTTCAAAAGAGTCGTCGCGTGATAGTAGAAACAATTGGTCATTCGGTTCGGTTCGGTGTATGGGATCCTTCATGCCACATCGGTTCGGTTTGGATGTTCCCCTTCTAGCTCGGTTAGGATATTTCCCTTCTAGCTCGGTTCGGTTCGAATGCCCTCTGCCTGGGTGCTGCTCGGTGGTTGCCTCCTGGTTCGGTTCGGTGGTTGCTCCCTCCTAAATATCCCGATCCGATCCGGTCCCTCTTCGTTCTCCCGATCCGACCCCATCCTTCATCATTCGCCCGATCCGATCCCATCCTTTTAGTCCCTACGATCTGATCCCCGGCCCAACTACAACTCTAAGCAAATGGCATTCATTCTCGCCAAGCCCCTTATGCTAAGTTCCAATTTGAATCGAGTCCACTTGCCCAGTTCTCCTATCCGATCCGAGCCCAATTATCTGATCTGATCTGGTTTGGAACCCTGCATATTTCCTGCGACTTTCTAGCAACTGCATTACGCCATACGACGGCGTTTTCGACCAATCTAACAGATCTAATCAATCACAAAACATACCAAACAGTAATAGCACATGTATAATCAACCACAAACACCAAAACAACAACCTTAACATGTAAAATGGATCAAACATACCCAAAATCCCATATTTTGCCTTAAGCATGTTTAGGAAAAACTAACGATATGATTAGCAAAACTTAATCAAACTAAACCGAATTTCTAACAGAGTTCTAAAACATCATTTAAGAATTTATAAATATTTTTCCAGAATTTATTAGTGTATAAATTCGCTAATCAACATTAATTACCCTTAATTAACCGTAATTAGTGAGGAACTACGCAAACCACTCCCCTTAGCCACAAATAAAACCTCAAAATTGGAATAAATCTCTGTTTGGCGCTGTTCCCAATGTAACACAGCAGCTCTAATCTTGATTTGGCGAAGATCTCCCTTGATTTGATGTTGCTAAGCTTAATCCTTGATTAGAAAGTGGTTTAGAGGTGTTTTGAAGAGGTTTAGAAAGTGGAGGCCATGGCTAGGTTAGGCTGAAAAATGAGAAAAAGGTACTCTCCAAACCCTAACAACCCTTTTAAACTCCTAATCCCGAAATTCCCTTTGGGCCTAGCTGTTAATCACCCGGTTAAGCCCAATTAAGCTGTTTTTCACTATCTGAAACTTGTTTTAGTTATATCTCCCAAATGGTGTGTCCGTTTCGCTAATGTGACCACTCTACGGAATTGTAAACCATCATCCGGATCCAATGGTACTAGTTTCAGGTCAAAATTCCTTTCCAGTCAAAAGTTATGACAGAAACAAGATCAACTAGGGGCAAAACGGTCATTTAAAAATCGACAAAAATCATGAATATGGGAAATGACCCCACTAGTCGTTCCCCAAGAGTACATAACCATACAACTTAGCAGGAAAAAGAAATAAATATTGTACGATCTTCCGATGCGTAGAATGCGGGTTGTTACATTCTCCCCTCCCCCTCCCCCCCCCTCTTAAGAAATTTCGCCCCCGAAATTCCCTAACCAAAACACACAAAGGGTTCCGCATGCCTTTCAGCCATAAAACAACAATCAAACATGCAAAACAAGTCTATCCTAGCATGCGGAATATCTAAATTGCAAAGTAAGTCTTACCAAGCAAAGAGTTTTGGATACGACTTTCTTATGTCATTCTCTACTTCCCAAGTGCAGTCGTTCTCTCGCCATCGATTCCCATCTCTACCCTAGAGGTAATTTCTAATAGGTTAGGATCGTCCCTCTGACTGGAACCGATCCACTTAATCTAGACTGATCTAATCGTCAAGCTTATTAGCATTTCTGAATCCAATTCACATTTAAGTCTGAAGTCATATCCCATGATATACTCTAGTTGCTTCCATTCCAGAAAATAGCTTCTAAACTGGCATGTCTCCTATCCAATGCACCAGCTACCGCACCCAGTCCGGTACTATGGCATTCGTCTATACTGTCGTTTTCTTAGGTAATCCAACCCTATACGCCAGACTTTCAACTACATTCCAAATGTCCTTTCAAGTCCAACTTGAGTCCTTCCTACATTCGTACTGCACGTCCAACGTACATTCACCTCCTAGAGGCAAACTAGACCCATCCAATGAACCTAGGTACTCCACTTACACTCGTACTGCACGTCCAACGTACGTTCACCTTCTAAAGGTGATCTAGACTCATCCAATGAATCTAGGTACTCTACCTTCGAGTCCAAGTCCAACTTGAAGCTCCTATCCGCTGAATCTTCAAGGTCAACGGACGCTCCACAATGCCCAACGTACTTCAAGTCTAACGTAAACCATGATCAACGAACTTATACTATTTCCATTCAACAGGATCCTACAAGTGATACTCAAGAGAAGAAAGGTAGAAGCAAACACAACAACCATAGCATCCATCAATCAAATCCTATCTATCACCTGTTAAAGCCATGAATACGTCGATACCTGTATGTCTAGTCCAACCAACATCAATAACTAACGGAAACTCTGCCTCCAAACGGACTACCATACGTCCAACGTACGTTTATCCTCCAAGGATAACTAGATCACGTCCAACAGATCCAAGGTAAGTGGGCGTCCCCAGATACCCCTGCTTTTAGTCCGCCTGAAAGACTCGAGTCCCACATAAGTCTATCCATCATCTTGCCGCCCTCTCGAGTCCAACTCGAGGCAATCAAATTCCTTGCAGCCTTCTCGAGTCCAACTCGAGTCAATCTATTACCCATAAACTCAGACCCAGTCTTGAGTATCCATTACCTACAGACCCTAGTCCAACGTGAGTCATTACCCTATTCGTTGCATCTCCAAGATCAACGAACACCCAGTTTCTTTTACGAGTTCAAGTCCAACTTGAATCGTCCTAGTCTTCATTGTATCTTCCATGATCGACGAATACATCCTATTTCTTCAAAAAGAACATCAACATAAGGTCCTAAACAATCCATTACTTTGCGTCTTTCTCGAGTCCCAGTCGATCCATTTCATAACCTTATCGAGTCTAACTCGGGGCAGTCTATACCATTGAACAGTCTTATCATGTCACGGCTGCCCATCACTCCTCGAGTAAACCAAGATATCATCCAATGAAGAATCGCAGCAACTATTTATCTCTCACGCAAACCATCCTAGTCGAACTTGACATTCCCCAAGCACAAGCCCCAAAGGCCTAAACCAATATCAGACAAGCACCCAAGGAACATCTCCTCCGAATTCGGACAATCCCTGTGAGGTGATACTAGCAAAACAACTAAGCACTAGAGCACTCATTTGCCTCCCAGAGACAACTAGAACTTAATACAACGATAACCTCTCAGCTTCCTTAACCCCAGTTATTATCACCATCACTAGGTAGGTACCTAACACCACCCTATTCCTTAAGAGTAGATTGACTCCCCAAAGTAATGCTAAACCCAGTAAAGCCTAAAACAAAGTAATTACAAACATACATACATCCACAATTCGATAAGACCACGTTACGACAAATCATACTGGGGCTAGTCGAACCACCAATAGGGTTGGTCACTACTAAAGGTCTATCGACTAACTCAGGTTTGTCAAACAAAACTTGATCAAAACATCTTTAAATAGAAAGCATACCTCGAATAATGACACCTTTTTCCTTCTGCGCCGCAGTTGGGGCATTCGACGAAGAAGGAACAACGTTGATAGCATATGCTTTCACGACCTGCTTCTCCCTAGGAGGTTGTGGACATTCATTCTTGTGATGTCCCGCTTGGCCACAATTGAAGCACTTCCTTTCCCCAGGCTTTTCCTGACAATCTCTGGCATAGTGGCCTTCTTACCACAACTAAAGCACTCGCCATCTTTCTTATTTTTCTTATTCTGACCATCCATGGTTTGGTCTTGTTTCCTCTTATTCTGAGAATTATTATTGCCTCCATCGCTTGCTTTGGCTCCTCTGCAGATGCAACCTCAGTCTTCGACTTAGGGTAAAGACTCTCTGACCTCAATGCTTTCCCCATAATCGATTCAAACGTCTCATCGATGTGGTTGATAAGCCTTTTCCCCAAGTATCCATCCAAACCAGTAATGAGCTTCTCGTTCTTCTTCTCGGCAGTATCTATTTGGGATAACCCATATTTCGACAAAGTGTCGAACTCAGCAATATACTCCGAGACTGCCCTACCATTCTTCTTAAGCTCCAAGAACTTTCTAAACAATTCTGACTTCTGAGAAGCTGGGATAAACTTATCACTGAAACGAGTTCTAAACTGATCCCAAGTGATTTGATCCTCTGGAGTAGCTTCCTTAATAGCATTCCACCAATTCATTGCCCGTCCTTGCAGCTGACGGGATGCTAGCCTTCTCTTCATCGCATCCTCAATACCCAAGTCTTCAAAGATTCGCTCACAGTTATCCAACCAATCTTGAACATCCGTAGCCGATTCCATTCCATGGAACGGCTTCCCACGAATACTAGTATAATCCCTATTCAGCTTAGCGAAATCAGCCATAGGCGCCTGCACTACTGGACCACCACCATTACCAGCATTGGGAGCTGCCCTCTGAACGTCTCTAAGCATCTCTCTCATGAGTTCAGTGAACATCGTACTCATGTCAGGAGCATTCCCATTATTGGCTCCTCTATCGGTACCCCTTACGTATCAGCTCATCGTTCAATCTACACAGAGAAAACGAATAACCATCTCCATAGTGGTGCTAGTGCAGTGCGACTTCATCCTTAGCTGTACTAATAATATATATATAGCTTTTGAAAACCAAAATAATTACAAATACGCGCTCTCATATAAGTATACCATCTCTCCTTGATGACTTCCCTAGGTTAACTACGCAACCAAGAGCTCTCATACCAAATGTGACAACCCGCTCCGCACCAACCGACATTTACTTCAAAAGTGCATTGTACACATGTCCAGTTAGCACGGAACGGTCGCCATAGAAAGGAAAGAAGAGAATGAACTAACAAAGAACCTATAGAGTGTCTCACAGCGCATGGAATAAAATATAATAATAACATACTTAACATAAAACAGGCGAGACAATGCATAAGCTGAGAACTAAAACTAAGCATCATAGTAGCGGAAATCCAAATACAGCTTATGTTCCACATCATCATTATTACAACTTTTCAAACTGTCTCTAAAACAAAGCAAAGAAAAAGGTACACTACTAATGCCTAAAGTAGTGACCTTAAGCGACACAGGGAGAATATCTATATGTATCATACGTGGAAGCCTCCTGCTCGTCTCCGGATCAACTACTCGTGCATGCCCAGCTAACCTGTCTCTAGTCTGCTCGTAAGAGCACCCAGAGTAATAAGAAGAGACATAAAACTCTGGGTCAGACAAAAAGTCTGGTATGAGCGATAAGCAACAAAACAGAACAATAACTGGTTTAATCCAATCATACCTGAACCTGGACCTGCAACCAAAGAGTTAGCACTACATACTGTACAACACAATAAGGTGCCACTAACATATGGTGTACAAGCATACGGGGGTGGGGGTGTGCATGGCATAGTGATGGCAAGCAATCAAGCATAGCAACCATCCTCGCATCTCTCACTCGGTGTGTAAAGTATACGATATCCACTACATTAGTCACCTATCCATTGGGCCATGACGGAATCTAATCCCGTACAACTTTCACTACAAGCCCCCTATCCGTCTCTCAGTAGTGAACCAAAGTTATGAATACCGACAACCCCTTTGCACACGTCCCGCAGCAAAGCCCAATCACGAAGCCTATTCATTGGTTCCTAATTGGATCCTGAGTCAAAACTCCTTATTTGGACTTCCTTTGCATCTCAGGTTTTGATCGAACTGGAGTTGGTCTTCAAAAGAGTCGTCGTGTGATAGTAGAAACAATTGGTCATTCTGTTCAGTTCGGTGTATGGGGTCCTTCATGCCACATCGGTTCGGTTCGGATGTTCCCCTTCTAGCTCGATTAGGATGTCCCACTTCTAGCTCGGTTCGGATGCCCTCTGCCTGGGTGAGGCTCGGTGGTTGCCTCCTGGTTCGGTTCAGTGGTTGCTCCCTCCTAAATATCCCAATCCGATCCGATCCCTCTTCGTTCGCCCGATCCGACCCCATCCTTCTTCATTCGCCTGATCCGATCCCATCCTTTTGGTCCCTCCGATCCGATCCCCTTCCCAACTCCAACTCTAAGCAAATGGCCTTCCTTCTCACCAACCCCTTTATGCTAAGTTCCAATCTGAATCGAGTCCACTTGCCCAGTTCTCCTATCCGATCTGAGCCCAATTATCCGATCCGATCCGGTTTGAAACCCTGCATATTTCCTGCGACTTTCTAGCGATTGTTTTACACCATACGACGGCGTTTTCGACCAATCTAACAGTTCTAATCAATCACAAAACATACCATATAGTCATAGCACATGTATAATCAACCATAAACACCAAAAAAACAATCTTAACATGTAAAATGGATCAAACATACCCAAAATCCCATATTTTCCTTTAAGCATGTTTATGCAAAACTAATGATATGATTAGCAAAACTTAATCAAATTAAACCAAATTTCTAACAGAGGTCTAAAACATCATTTAAGAATTTATAAATATTTTTCCAGAATTTATTAGTGTATAAATTCACTAATCAACACTAATTACCCTTAATTAACCGTAATTAGTGAGGAACTATGCAAATCACTCACCTTAGCCACAAACAAAACCTCAAAACTGAAATAAATCTCTGTTTTTCGTTGTTCCCAATGTAACACAGCATCTCTAATCTTGATTTGGTGAAGATCTCCCTTGATTTGATGTTGCTAAGCTTAATCCTTGATTAGAAAGTGGTTTAGAGGTGTTTTGGAGAGGTTTAGAAAGTGGAGGCCATGGCTAGGTTAAGAGGAATGAGTAGTGACAACTGAAAAATGATAAAAAGGTATTCTCCAAACCCTAACAGCCCTTTTAAACTCCTAATCCCGAAATTGCCCTTTGGGCCTAGCTGTTAATCACCCGGTTAAGCCCAATTAAGCTGTTTTTCGCTATCTGAAACTTGTTTCAGCCATATCTCCCAAACGGTGAGTCCGTTTGGCTAATGTGACCACTCTATGGAATTGTAAACCATCATCCGAATCCAATGGAAGTGGTTTTAAATCAAAATTCCTTTCCAGTCAAAAGTTATGGCCGAAACAAGATCAACTAGGGGCAAAACGGTCATTTAAAAATCGGCAAAAATCATGAACATGGGAAATGACCCCACTAGTCGTTCCCCAAGAGTACGACTTACCAGGAAAAAGAAATAAATATTCTACGATCTTCCGATGCAGAGAATGCGGGTTGTTACAGTTACAGTTATTTTGATTGAAAGAAAGTACAGAAAGATGTGGTTTATACACAAAATCCTTATGTTATATTTGAAGTTTGCGGCATACTATTTTTGGAATCTCGAACATGTGTTTTTTGTGTGTAGAGAATCCTTGATTTTCTTCCATGCTTTCTATTTATGGTAAGGAGGTATTTATAGGTAAGAAGGTGGGCCGAACTGAGTGCAATTGGCATGCACCTTTTTTGGGGATGGCCACTTGTAACTCAATCCCAAAAAATAGTTATAGGCGGTAGGACCCAATCTCCTACTTAAGAACAGTTCTCCCCGAGAATTACGGCATACATGGAGCTTGAAATCTGGTGCATGAAAAGTAGTGTAGGTCAAAGCTGACCGATTCTGTAGCCTTGGGAATAGGACTTCGTCTTGTAGCATATAACCTATCCTGATATTTTGATCCGGTATTCCAGGCTCAATCCGATCTTCTAAGGGTGACTAGATCGATCAATTGGTTTTGACTTCAGAAGTGTACGCCAATTCCGGGGGAGGATACTTTGTCTGTTGAGAGATTGGTCTGGGTCGATCCACAATGAAGGTCGGTATCCGAGAATGAGTCTTGATCTTGAGTTGTGACTGCTTTTACCAAAAAGTTGGTCAACATATGTTGACATAGGGGGATAAGGGATGCCGACATAGTCATCCCAGAAATTGGAATATACATCTTTGCTTTGTAGTATGTTTTAGTTTATGTATATATATATATAAATATACTTATTATAATAGTAAGTATGTTAGAGATGTTTTATAGATAATGCATAGAAATAAAAGATCTCCATTGATAATATTAGTTAACATTACATAGAAACGATGCATAACATTAACTAGATTGGAATAGTAACTAATACAATATGGAATTAAAACTAAAATTCAATAGAAGAAGATGATAGTCCAACCTCATGGCTTACTCTACCAAAGAACTTATGCATTTGTATGGATATTTTATCCATTTTCTTATTAAATGGTCTCTTTAGAATCTTTTGATTCTCCACAATGATCTTTTGATTCTTAATAATCCTTTTGTTGGACAGGTTGGTGGGATTTGTGGGATATTCAGTACTTTCTAAGGAAGTTTCTACATCTTCCTCTTCTTCGATTTCCGTTCCTTCCCCTTCTTTTTCTTCTTCCTCTCCCTATGTGTCAATCCCTCATCTTTTTCGGCAATTGTTTCATATGGTTGAAGCACAAGTGGAATTTCCATAAGAGATATGTTGGCGTGATTAAAATCGTTTCTAGAAACAAACTTATTTCTTTGAAATTGACTCCAAAACATTTGAAAATTTTAGTGAGATAAACACCATGATACGAAGTATTTTCACCATGAGTGAAGTTATTGGGGCGTAGTTCGTCCAAAATAACTTGTGTCCAATTGATATTATAATGTCCAAAGATGGAAAAAAAGAGCTTTGAAAACTTTTAGTGTCGGGTTATTAAAATTTCTCGATCTAGTAGTGATGGTAGTTGTAAAAGAAGATTGAGTATTCTAGTTTTAGGACGAAAGTTTCAATTTAAAAACCCAAAAATATCATCTTCTTCAAAAATATAGTGGAAAGTTACATGATCTTGCTCATCGATTTTAAAATCCGAAAGGTCCATTCCGGTATACTTGGAACCAAAAATTTGACCCAAAAGTTAAATATTTAAAACAATAAGGGTTCCATTAACACTACTTCAAATTTTTCTTTTATTTCCGTTGTAAAAAACTCGATTCAAATTAGCACAAAACATCTTAACAAGATTTGGATAACAAAGGAAATCATTTTGAGCATCGTCAAACAAGCTAAGAATTTGATTGTCTTCAAAAAGAGTATTGAGTTTATAAGAAGGAAAATCGTTGAAAATAGCGAATCTACCAATATGAATTTTACCAAAGTTTACAACAAGCCTTTTGTGCGAACCTATTTGTAACAAGTCTAGCTTTGTATCTTCCATTGTGCTTCACCTTATATACCATTCGCACCCTATATCATGGTTTTCTTTAGGGAGTGGAACCAACTCCCAAGTTTGGTTCTTCATAAATGATTTCATCTCTTCCTCCATTGCTTAAATTCACTTCGAGTTATCACTTGAATCCATGACCTCATCAAAGTCCATTGGCTCATCTTGGACTATATGAAGAGCGAAGTCCAAATAATCATAAAAGCTAAGATAATTCCAATCATCATATCTTTGATGTGGTCTTATCGAACACCAACCAACCCGAAAAGCAATTCTTTCAGCCGGTCTTCCTTTAGCTCCACCCTAAACCGAATCTTCTCTAGTATCATGTACATCACCAACATCACTAGAGGAACCATGTGGACTGTGTGATGTATCATCAAGCACCACCTTCTCACAATCACTTCAACTACTGTACTCCTAGCCCTGAAAGTGGAAATAGTTCCCATCTCCTTTGATTGTCCATGAATCAAATCTGGAACGTATGATAATCTTTAGTTTTCCTTGAACAAAGCTAAATCGTCAAAACTGACAGGACGATAATTCACAATCTTCTTCATTTTGGGGTTCCAAATCCGATAGTCGTTTACATCTTTTTTTATAACCAAGTAAAATCCCTTGAAAACTCTAGCCTTAAGCTTATCATTCCCTGGATCATGCACATAAACTAGACTGCCAAATACACGAAGATATCTCTAGTCCATGCCCTTTCCCTTCCACACTTCCTTTTGAATTTTTTATCAATATTCGAGCATATATTTCGATTAGTAATATGCACTGAAGTTGACAAAGCTTCGACCTAAAATACCTTAGAAAAACCCGATGTCAATCTCAAGCATCAAGTTTTCTCCAGTAAAGTTCGGTTCATTCTTTCCACTACTTCATTAGATTGTGGGTCTCTTGATGAAGTAAAATGCCTTCGAATACAATGATGCTTGAAAACTTTCAAAAACTCTCCGGAAACATACGCTCTGCCATTGTCGGACCTAAATACCTTCAAAGACTTTCCACTCTCTTTTTCAACAAGGGTCTTCCATTCTTTAAACTTTTCTAATGCCTTCAAGTCAGCCATCATTACATACACTCAAAATCACCAAGAAACGTCATCAATAAAAAAAATCTTCTCCCAAAGAAGCTACTAGTGCTGGTCCACAAACATATATGTGCACGTATTTAAGAATTACTTTCCAGACTTGTTTTTCCTTCACCAAAAGATACCCCTGTTTGCTTCCTATGACACATTCCTTGCAAAACTCTAACTTTTGAGACTCTCTCTATCAATCATCTTACTTCTACGAAGAACATCGAAACTCCTCTCTGAGACATGACCCAATCTCAAATGTCACAACCGTGTGCATCGTCGTCATGGAAACTATCAACATCTACACAAGTTTCACCTTCTACAGTCAATCCTCGAAGAAAATTCCCGTCATGAGTTTTAGTACCCTTCACGACCCAAGCGCACCATTCGAAACCCTCAATCTACCACTCTCAATAATGATCTTGCATCCTCAAGAATCTAGATGTCCCAATGAGATAAGTGACTTTCAAAGTCCCGGAACACGGCGCACATTAGTGAGAGTTTGAACCACTCCATCAAACATTCGAATTTGCACAGAACCAATCCCCTTCGACTTACAAATAGCACCATTTCCCATAACAATTGAATTACCTTCTTTGGTATCATAAGAATAAAATCAATTCCTATTTAGCATCATATGATAAGATGCCCCGAACTGAGCACCATTCACTACCTAAAACATCTAATGTTACCGCCGATAAAACATCTATATCTCCCTCACTAACCCCACTCACCACGACAACCAATGAGGATGTTACTTCCTTCTTTGACTTCTCCTTGTATGGACACTCATTCTTCTAGTTATCAGGTTTCCTGCAAATGAAGCACTTGCTATTTCTTTCGACTTTACTCTCCAACTGGGCTTTCTTGACTTAGAGCATCCCCGATTCCCCTTCTTCTCATGTTTCTCCTTTTCCATAGACAAACCATGACTAGTTCCTGAATCACTCTACCCCTTCATTTGATCTCGCAATTCCTCACTAACAAGACATGTTTTGACATCGTCAAGATTTGATGTTTCCTGACCATAGATCAAACTATTTGAGAAGCCAGTATAATCGTCCTGCAATAAATACAACAATATAATTGACTTTTGCTCTTCCTTACTTTCCAAATCTACTGCCTCCATCTTCATTAGTAAATCAACAAACACATTTAAGTGCACCTTTAGAAAAGTTCCTTCCTTCATCTTGTATGTAAATAAATTTCGCAATAAGATCAAACGATTTGTAATTGACTCCTTCATATATAATTCCTCTAGCTTGTCTTAAAATTCTTTAGTGTTCATCTCAACACTAATATCACGGATAACGTTCTCCCCCATAGTAAATTCAAGTGTAGTGAATGTCCACTCTCTGCACATCGAAGATGTTCGTTGGTAATAAATATGTATCAAACACCACCCGATGAACTCAATTCCACCCAAGAACTGATTTCATCTTCCATTGCCATTTTTCAAAGTCAATATCGTCATTCCACTGGTCAATAACCAATTATGATGCAGAAGCTTCCTATGAACCACGTACAGAAGGAGCCACAGCACTTGGATGAACTGTTTAAGGATTATTTGAATCTGGTTCCGACATTTCTATAACTTCTACCAGCACCAATGCTCAGGTACCAAATTTTGTGAAGAATTTCGACTCAATGCCACCCAAATTAAATCCCTAAGCACAACGGAATACGAGATCATAGTAAAACTGCAAAAACAACCAATCAGTTGCTCAAAATAATATCAATATAATCCAATAACCAATCACAATCACCAAATAAGAGATATAATAAAGAAACTATGAAAAATAAACCACGCATTGATTTGTAGTGGTTCCACTAATGTTTAGTTAATGTACGTTCACTTTGAGAGAGGGCCTTTATTATATACCTATATGAGAGTACAAGAGATTAAATACAATGATCAAAATTCACAAAGAATTTATTTTATGGATATGAGAATTGAAGAAGATTAGGTTTCCCAAAACCCTAATTCGTTAGAGGATAAACATTGAACAAACCTTTTTATTAATTAATCCTTGAATCTGACAATAGCATATATAGGGATAGACCTTTCTCTGGAAATTCCCAAATTGCCCTTAAACCTTTACAAATCAATGTATGAGTCTAAAACTCGAAATAGCTCCAGATGTCACCTCATACGTATGGTATTTTGGCCAAACGTCTGCCTCCAGCCTTGGGAAAAGTTTTCCTTTAACCTAAGACATCTGACCCAATTTTCCAGGCATCTGAAGTGTCTTCAGCTTTAGCTCGGATATTTGACCAAAATGTCAGATGTCTTGATCAACTCTTTGATTGCAAAACCTATATGATCTGGCGTCTGACCTTTCGTCTTCCTGACATTTGACCCTTTTCAACTAAAACTTCCTTCGTCTTTTTTACTTGTAACTTCCTCTTCTGAGCTCTGATTGGTGAACCGTCTTCTATGTTACGAAGTTACTTCCAAACACTTCAATTCTACCATATAGTGTTGCTAAATTCAACACAAACATGTTTTCAAACATGACACATATCGATAGAGGCACTGTGACACTCAAAGAAAACTTAAAGGTCATTGTAGCTGGAATTAGAGATGTCATCAATATCGGTACATCTGCTTCTTTTATAATTACAAATGTATCAAGAGTGGACATTTAAAGTACAATCTTTTAAGTGTAAGTCAACTATGTGATAAAAGAATTAAGACAGATTAGGAAAAAAATGTACAATCTTGGACCAAAATAAAAAAATTAATTTTTGAAGGAATAAGAAACTTAATATTAATATTTTAGATATGAATACAAAAGATAACAATGGCTTATGTTTAGTTACCAGTCATAATGATCCATGGCTTTGGCACAAGCAGTTTTATCACATAAATTTAAATATATTAATGAGTTAGCTAAAAAGTACTAATTTGAGGTTTATCGAAAATAAATTATAAAGTTAAAATTTTATGTGATGCATGTTAGTATTAAAAAATAAATAAAAGCTCATGTAAATCGAAGAAGGAAATATCAGTGAAACAACCACTTGAACAATTTCATTTAGATTTATTTGGTCCTACTCAAGTACGATGGATAAATCATAACAAATTTGTTTTCATGATTGTTAACAATTATTTTAGATACACTTGGACTATGATTCTGAAACATAAAAAATACCTTTGAAATGTTCAAAATTCTCAAAAAAGAAGGATTCAAAATTTAGGAGACTTAAAAATTAAAGTATAAGAAGTGATCATAGCGGAGAATCAAAAAATGAACTATCTTGAAAATTTTCAATAAAAAGGGAATTAGTTATAAAAAAAATTCACGAGCACCACAGCAAAATGGTATAGTTGAAAGGATAAATCAAACTCTTCAAGAGTATGCACAGACATTGCTCGGTAGCAATAATTTGCCAAAGAATTTTTGTGTCGGGGTCGCTATTCTTGCTTACTATATGCTCAATCATATATTACTAAAATTAACTAATAAAAATACCTATTATGAAATGATATTTAGTAAAAAACAAATGGTATTTTACTTCTGAATTTTTGGCTCTAAATGTTTTAAACTAGATAATACAAATTACCTTAATAGACGATTTTCATTGGATATTCGAAACAAAGTAAAGCCAATGGAACTTACACTAAAAGAATAAATACGTTAAAGAGAATTTTTATATATATATCCTTCAATGGAGATTTCAAAAATAAGGAGAAAATGATGATGAGGAAATATCAGACAATGGTTATACTTATACTCTGGATAATTATAATAAAAATTTGAATACCAACAATGACGAGTATGAAACAAATAATAATGACAATATTTTAGATCACCCCTAGAATTTTAGAAAACCATCGAGTAGACAACATAATCGGTGATATAAATACTCGAGTTTCTACTATAAGTCGACTAAATCAAATAAATCATATAGCTTGTATTTCTGATATTGAATCAATAACTTATAAGGAAGACAATTATTGGATTTTAGCAATAAAAATAGAAATTAAACAAATATAAACATAATACTACTTGGGAACTTATATATGGACTAGAGGATCAATCCATAATTGGAACTAAATAGTTACTCAAGAACAAATCTGATAAAATGGAAATATAGTTCATAGTAAATCTAGATTAATAGCTCAACAGTATAATCAAGAACAAGGAATTGATTGTTAACATTCGTTTCCCTTGTAAACCAGTTACAAGCTATAAGAACAATTAATATTTACTTTTACATGTCACCATAATTTCAAATTACATCAATTAAATGTTAGAAGTGTATTTAAATGGCTTTATCAAAGAAAATTTTATGGAAAACAACCAGTATTATTTATTCATGAAAAATATTTTGATTATGTTTGTAAACTTAAGAAAGTTCTATATGGTTTAAAAAAGCACCTTATGCCAGATATGAAAGATTTAAGATCATTTTGAGAGCTCAGGTTTTCAAATTGGTAAAATGACATTACATTATTTGTTAAAAGAGATAATGATGATATATTAGTCTCAAATCTACGCTGATGATATAATATATGGAATGACTAACGAAACATGGTGTAATATTTTTCAAACACTATGAAAAATGAGTTTGAATATCACATATAAGAAAACTAAACTTATTTTAGGACTATAAATAAAACAACTGTATAATGTAATCTTTACTGTCAAGAGAAATATTATAAGCTGTTGTTAGAATGTTACGAAATGGATAACATATCAAGTAAATAGACTCTAACGAGAACAAGCTCAAATTTAGATAAAGATGAAAGCAGAAAATATTTTAATCAAAAATTAAACTGTTGTATGATACAACTACTTGTATATCCAACTGCTAGTAGACCATACATTATGACGAGCATTTGTTTATATGCTATACTTCAATCATAATATAAGGAATCACATTATCGAGTTGTGTAAAGAATTTTGCATCACTTGACCGACACCAAAGATTGCATACTCTTCTACCCAAGCTCTAACACATAATAAAAATATTTTTGATATGACTAGAATATAAAAAAGATTTTTATAACTCTATTCATAAAAGTTCTTAAAAAGATGAGTGACTAATGGCTACAGTCTTGAAACTCTTCGTAATTTAATTAATTTAATATATAGAAGACATTCTTATATAAAAATATAACATGTTGTGAAAATAATATTGTAGTTGAGTGGTAAAAAATAAACATGGAAATGACCTATTATAAGGATCTTTGGATTCTTATTGAGTTTCTAAAAGATTTTTTGGTTTTAAACTAACTCTTCTATCTTTGGTTAACTTGTATTGAGTCGAATGGTGAAATAGTCTACGTAGCAAACAACCATCTCTCTTAACTTAGCATATATTCTCCTTGTATAATCTATGTGTGTTAAGAAACTTTACCATCAGAACTAAAATTAAATTCTTTTATAAAAATTGCTTCTCAAAACAAAGTCAACTTCAAATTGATGCAGTTAAAACTCTACCAAAACCTTGCAAAATTTTCACTGTAGCGCATAGCTCTCTTCAACCCCTACTCTTTTTGAATTTAGGCCTAGTAGACAGTAGATCAGCTTTAGGCTCCGCTATTTTCTTTTTCATCCACTAAACCAAGGCTTTTTAGCATCTGAAAAATAATGTAAAAGGTTTGATTGGACTATTTCTTTCTTAGACTAAATCAGCAACGTTTGACAAAAAAAACGTAATTTTAAGGCATAAGTGATCATTTTAAGTAAGAAGTCTATTTTAGTTACCACATATAGACAATATGAATCACGATATTCTTTGATTATTATATAATATTATATAATATTTCATTTTCTTACAAAACTGAGATGACAATATATTAACATTAAATATTTTGTTTCATAACTAATGAAGTTTTTTGCACCTCCGCTATATCATGCATATCCTTGTTTTATCCCTATTACAATTTTTGACATCTCCATGGCTATAAAACCACTAAGCACTTCAACTACATAGCTTCCGACAACATGTCGTCATATATTAGAATCACCCTACCTTTCGAGAAAACGAGACATTCTCCAAAGGACAAAAAAGTGAGGCGATCAACCAAATTTAAACGACAAGTAATCGCGACAAAAGATAGCCAAATAGATTAAATAGCACATTATCAAAATGAATTAATGACTAAAGAAGAAACCACATTAGGAGCAAAACGAAAACATGAGCATTTAAATTTTACCAAATGAAAGCATGTGGATTTCTGTGGAAATTCACAGACTAAGCATGATATTCATTCCATTGGAAACACTTACAAACAAGTTACTCCTTCAAGCAATCTATTTTATCATCCATCAAAATCACCATTTATAGCAAAAAAAATATGGCAAATGCTAACCGTAGTCACGTTTGCGCGATTGTGGTTGCATTCGCAGGCCCTACAAGAGAGAAAATGTGGGGCCCACAACAATTTTTTTATTTTTTTAGCCCCCCTGAATTCCTCTCGGGAAGCCCACGACTTTGTTGCATAGTCGCCCAAACGATTGTGGATAGCACAACTCATAAAATATATGAATCATATATTGAAAACTCACGGAAATTTCAAAGAGATATCGTGTCATTCAATGGATTAAGATTCGGGATCAACTTTATTTAAATAAAATAATTTATATGCCCAAATTCTTATATATATATATATATATATACATACATTTTCAATGTATATGTATACCCGTATTTTAAATATAAATATAAATATTTAATATCAATAATATATGTATATATCTAACATGTACGAATATACAATAAAGTTCAGTAAAAGATTTTGTTTTCAAAATTTATGAAATACAGATGTAGGACTCTAGTTTTTCAAATGTCTGGACACAATTTTTTTTGTTTTGTATAGGCTCGTGCATATATTTCTCTAATATCAAACATCAATTTATCAAAATCAGACGTTTGAACATGTATACCTTTACATTTAACACCCATCTTCAAGACGTTCGGTCTTCAAAACAAGACATTTGATCAAGTTATCCATACTAATTCCTTTTAATATTTTTCCATTAGCTCAGACATCTGACCAAATATAACAAATATCTGACTTGTTGTCATTTCATTTTTTTAATGCATACCATTTGATCTTTTAACCCAACTTTAATTTGAAACCTCAAATCAACTAAATCCCCTAAAAAAATTAATCTTCAAAAATAGCATCAAAAGTCAAAACCTATCCAAAAAGAGCAAGAAAAGTCCATCCTTTCTTAGCAACACCAAGCTCATTTTCTATGATAAAGTAGCGTGGTGCTAAGGGAACCCCAGTATGTTATTCCTAATACCGCTACTAAAAAATACCACAAGAATTAGTATTACACTCTTCTTAATACCACATACTTAAAAAATAGGGGCTACCACACTATTTTACCTTATTTCTATTTCGCGCAATATTCGCTCGTCCTTATTTTTAAAATGGATCAACGAGTTAAACCCTACATTTATAACCGATCAACGAATTCAACGTTGCAATGCTGAGGAATATACAAAAGCCGTGAATAAGGTTTTGAATTAAGCAAACTAGAAGAGAAAATGAGAGATTAGGGTTTACAGATCACTAAACAATTGGGAGATTACCATACGAATTTGAATTTTCTCGCAAGAGATGCGAAGAAGACAACTATTACGAGAGATTAGGGTTTTTAGATTCGCTTTGTACATGATTAGTTAGGCAAATAATGATTGAGTGATAGATTAGAATGAAGAGGTAGTGTGGTATTAGGAAGTATACAAAATTTAATGAGTTTTATCTTTTAACTGAGGTATTAGGAAGAACATATTGGGATGCCCTTAGCACCAAACTAAAAATATATAATTTGGTTTCGTATGGGTTCAATCAACAATATGAAGATCTTAAGAAGAAATAAATTCATGGAAGACCCTTCTATCGCTGAGCAATCTATCTAATGAAAGTGCAGTGAATCTTATATGATATGGCTTACTAAATTTTTTGAAGACAACTTCATTCCACCAAACTTTGAACCCGTTTTAGTATAGTATAGTGGTCAACAATTTTTCACTTTACTGCTATCATATGATTTTCAACGAATGGATAAAAAACAGTTTTTTCATACATAAGACATCTTTAAACCATTGATGCAAGCTTTAATTCCTCCTCTACCTCTCACCTTATTGAATAAAACCCTGCCTATCGTTTTGAATTTATGATTTGCAAGGCTCGAGTTCAACCAAGTCCAAATGAATCCATTAGAGATTTGACCCATCAAAATCGACGAATGATTACAGGAAATAAAAAACATTAGAAAAAAGTGTCAAATGTTTGGAAAGGTCATTCCCAAGCAAGGGAGGACCCAGGATTCAAAACAAGGATGGGCTAATTTAGTATACTAATGCAATATTGTATTCAAATACAAACGAACTCAATAACAAAACATTAAAATTTTCTATTTGAAAAAATATAGTCATTTTTCAGTTTTTTTTTTTAAATTTGCTTTAACAAAAACTTTAAAAATTATATTCTCATTTCAGTCATGAAGAAAAAACCAATTGGATTAACAATCACTAACAAAAAAACAATCAATTATGATTTTGTAATGTAATCAATGAATAAAGATATTAATTTTTTTGTCCTAAACCTAAACTACATTACATACGAACAACGGTTTGTAGCATCAACCACACAACCAATTTCATATCATCATCAATTACATACCATCACCAAAACCTCAACACACTTACTTACAGCGAAAATACAGTAATAGTGAAAGCTGGCCGAGAGGAATGTAAAGTTGAGAAAAGAGGCATTAGAGAAAGGGGACAAAGCAGTATGAAGTGGCGCCTGAACGATAATCCTAGTCCCCATTAATATACTTTTACTGAATCTATTTATTTATTTTGACAATAAAGATATTAACTAGCAAATAACAAGAGAATAAAAATCAATTTCCTAAATAAATATCAATTTTGAAATGACACTTCTTCGGCTTCCCATCAGTTGTGTCTCCTTCTACAATGGTTGTTGGAGAATGGAGTTTTGATGATAATAACCTTATTTAAATATTAATTGATTATAAAATATATATACTAACATCTCTATCTAGAATATTTATACACATATATGCAGGATTTGTATACATGAATTAATACTGGAGACTGTACAATTTTAGAGTTTTAGAGATTCAAGAGATTCAGAATTCAGAAAAGATTCAAGACTCATGAGTAATCGAGAAACCAGAAGTTCAAGAGTTCAAGATAAAAATAGTAGTAGAGTCTAGTTTATGTAAGACTCTGAATAACACTCCAGGTTCAAGTTCAAATTCAAATTCAAATTATGTTTTTCAAATTTCAAATTCTATTCAAATTTTAATTAAGTTTTTCTATTTTACTTTTGATTTTAAGCTTGAGTTTTAAAGATTATAAGTTTATACATATTTATATAAGTTATATACTTTATATTTATATAATTTTAAACTTTACAATTTTATAAGTATGTTCATATAATTTATATTTATGATTTTATACTTTATAATACTTATTTATATCACTATGTTTTAATTTAAGAATTTCTAGAATTATTTATATATTAAAACACTTGAAAAATACTCAAATTTCAAATTTTGAACTACATATGTTGACATACATATGTAGCCGTGTCGACATATAACTGTCTTATTTTCAGTTTTGAAAGGAAGTGCCATTTCACCATTTGTAACGTTCCAAAAGCATTGCAACCTTTCAAATCTTATAAATATGGGTTGATTTCGAATTTTTTATCAATTCTTCTTCTCCATCTTCATCCCTTTTCGTTACTCCATTATTATTTCATATTTTTATGATTTATACACTTATACTTTATCGATTTCTATTCTAAATACATAGAACTTCTTCTCTTCTCACTCTCTACTCATTACTCTTTGAATCGAAGTGCTATTAAAGAGTGATAGGGTTGTTGTAATCATTTGGGATTGTTTTGGGATAGTCTAGAACCGGTGTGTTACTTGTAGCCGTGAAATCAAGAAAGGAAACATGTGTTCCTTATAGCGTGAAATCAAGGAAGGAAACGGTGTTAACCTTGTAGCCAGAAAAATCAAGGGTGGTGGAAACGGTAGTAACCTTGTAGCCATGAAATCAAGGATGTTGTACTTAGACATTGATATAGTTATAAAATTCTATGCAATACAGCGTTGCGTGGGACTGGACGTAGGAGTAATCAGAACCAGTATAAAATCTAGTGTGTTCTTTCCTTTTCTACATATTATTTCTGTTTATTTCTATATTTATGATTGATTCTGTGTTTGTGATTATCTCTGTGGTGTGTGATTCATATAGTAGAACATATTAGTTTTAGATTTTCTTATATTCCTTGAAAACTGATTCATATAGTAGATTATATAGTTTTAGATTTTCTGAAATTCCTTGAAAACACTACTCACTCCCCCCCTCCCCCCGGTCTAGTGTTATTCTTGGCTTAAAGATCCATTCCGCATTCCCTAAAAATTGGTATTAGAGCAAGGTCTTTTAAAAAGTTCATAATCTGATTTTTGAAAATATTAAATGGCAAATTTTGAAATGATTGATAAGACTAGTTTAGTTCATGCATTGCATCAATGTGTAAAGAGTTTCATTCAATAATGTTGAAAATTCAAGTAATCTGCTTAATTGTTATCCAGTGCAGGAAAAGATGTATTACATGGTTATTGGAAATTCAAACTCTGAAAAGTTGGGTTATATAACTGTTAAAAATTCAAATTCCAAAGTGGTGTGTTACATGGCTATTGAGAATTCAAATTCCGATGAACAAATGGAAAAGAGTAATGATGGTTAGTGAAAAGACATCAAGAAGGAATGGATATATATAATTTGATGAGTAATGACGGTTGGTGAAAAGACATAAAAAAGAAATGGATATATATAATGTAAATCAGCAAAGAAATGGATACCAGATAAATTTACAACTTTCGATTTCACCTACTACTTAGCTTCATACTATACTTCTCTTCATTTTCTTCGCAATTCCGCTGGTTTCATGTGAATCCATCAAGAATTGACCAAGTAATGATCAACTGAAGTTTTGGTGAATGAAGAGAGAAGGAAACAAAAACTATCAACGATTATCTTCATGTTGCATCCACAGGTTAGACTATTTTATCCCAAATCATTTTTCAATTGTAGTTCTTGTTCTTACGGTCGTTTTGATGGGCAGATCGTCAAATTCCATTCAAAATTGAGTGAGATATGACTATTTGAAGTTGGCTATGCAAAAGTGAAAATTGTGTAAGGGATTTCTTATATTTCTCCTACTGTTTTGACTTGTTGCACCCCAATACCATCCAAATTCATCCCCAAATTATTACTATATCGTAGCCCTTGAATTTCTCTTTGATCTTCCGCTAGTTTCATCCAATTCCGTTAAGAAACGAAGAAATTATGGCTCTTGCAAGATTGATTAAAAATGGAAAATCGGGAAGAAGAGAAAAAAATTGTGAAGAGACATGACTTTTGAGCCTTTATATTGTAGTTGAAGTCTCCATTCATTCAAAATTTTAAATTCAAATTCAAATTTTTGCGCCAAGTTGGTTGAACTACTAAAACATCAATATCTTTCTCATACGATCTTCAAATTCAATATATTATGCTGATCAGAAAAACGAGCCCATCGCTGTAGAGCAGATCTCATTGTTAAATTGTGAAATCTGTGAACATGTGGTTCATAATAATGGAAGGACAACAAAATGGAGGACTTCATAAAGAGTTAAGCCTTAAAATATTTTCATATTTAGCATTATATTTAGGAATATACATCTATAGTTAGGAGTAGAAATATGTCTCTTTTATATTTCTAGAAATTTTGGTTCATATATCAATATACCATTGTATACATATATACCAATCTAATTAAAATTTATCCCTTTTCTTATTCTAAATTTAAATTTCACTACTGTTAATTTGGTTTTGAAAAAACATCTTTTCGAATATGAAAATGTCAGTTCAAGCGCTAGTTATCAATTTTGATTATCTACTTATGTTCATTGAAAGAGTGTGTGTGTGTATACGTATAGATACGATAATATAAATAATTTAAAATTTTCAAACTTTTGATATTGTTATAAAATAAAAATATCTTTTATATGTGGTTTAAATATACATAGTTTAACTTATATATTTTTTCACATATAATTTCAAAATAATTTTGTGTTACACTATCATTTAAGTTAATACTAATTTTGATTTCTTATTAAAATTTACAAAACTTGTATATTTAACTTAAATATTTTGGTATAAATATATATATATGTGTGCGTGTGTGTGTAATTTTTATGTCTTAATAAGTAATTTAAATATAAAAAGTTATAGCTTTATAAATTACTTTATAATGTTTTTATAACTATAGATTTATTTTAAAGTATAAATGGTTTTTTAGGAAATAAATATGTTTTGATTTCTAAAGTTTAAATTTAAAATTGATTTGTATCAAAATATTAATGTATATCTCATAATAAATTAAATTTTAATTTCTTTTTAGATTAGGATTTATATATACTTATGAATATATGTTTATATAGTTTACTTTATATGATACAATTTTTATATTCTCTTTAAACAGATCTTCAATTTTTACTATATTTACCCTACTAATATTATTTAACTCAATAATTTTTCTAAATATTTTACTACTTATCATGAATATTTTTTAATTAAACTCTTATCTTTATTATTTTTTCAATCACTTTCATTAATATAATTAACCTAAATCTAGAAATTAACATTATCTTTGTTTGGTTCAAATAATTTATAATATATGCATAATAGTTAGATAGTAATTTGAATATATTTTACCGAAATAGATATCTTCACCAAATCACTCTGAATACTATCATTATACATCTTATCTCATATCATTCATCATTATTATAAATTACAATTGCATTTCAAATCAAAATCATTCACATCATAAGTTGTGTTTCATTTAAATATATCATTTCATATTGTTTTTCATATGACATACATTTTATGCAACATTATAACCAACAAAATTTACACACTACTTTACATATTAACTTTTAAATAACGTGTATACTATATAGGGAATTATTATCTTAGAAATACATAGGATTATTAATTACATAACATATTTACTTAATTGACTTGTTTGACTTGATTGATTTGGTTGATTTGGTTGAATTGTTTGACTTGTCTAATTTGTTGACATAAATTGACTTGTTTGACATGGATGAATTTCATTAGTGGTGTGTTAGAAATATACTTATGTATTTGTGGTCGATAGAAGTTTTATAGGTTTTTAGGATTAATAGAAGTTACAAAAAATGATTGGCTTTACATTTGAATTTATTTGAATGGATGTTTTGTGACAACAAAACATAAATTGATTGATTGTTTGGATTAAATTGCTTTACTTAACTTATATCATAACTTTAAGATATCTTGTCAGAATTATTTCTTAGTTTAGATTAAAGTCTTATTATAGTTTTAAGGGAATTAGAGTTTTTTGAGGCAAAAAGGTAGTGAATCGTCTGATTCACGCCTTTATATATATCGTCATTCAAGTCCAGAGTTAAATCGTACGTTTGTCTACATCATATATAAAGAAACCGATAAAAACCAACAGCATAAAAAGTACATAGTGCGCCAAAAAAATACATAGCATAAACATAATACATATTAGAACATCATAGCAAATTATAATAAGCACGGAAACATTGATCAACCCTCCAACATAGCATTAGGCGAGCTAATCTCAGTCCATCTGCGAACTCGATCATGAACTCCGGCGGCTATTGAATCAACAAATTTCCAGCTGTCTTTGCCTGCCCACATGAAAATATTTTTAAGAATGATGAAAATAGTTTTGTTAGCCGTTCTTCTCAATGATTTGAATTTTCTACAGTTGCGTTCATGCCATAACATCCAAGCATATGCGAAGTTTAGAAAAACAAATAAGTGGCGATTAGGTGTGTTATCCAAAGAAGAAAAAATGTATTGCCAAAATTTGAATTGATCTTTGATAAACACCCCCCCATTCAAGATCCAAATTAAGGTATACCATGCACTTTGTCCACACGTAGAAAGAAAAGTCATAATGCCAAAAAAAATGGATGTAATCTTCCTCATCATCACCACAGAAAACACAACCACCACTTATAGCTAAACCTTTTCGACGCAAGCTACAGATAGTGTTCAACCTCTTATGCATTACAATCCACATATGAATCTTTACTTTGGTAGGGACTGTCATAAAACTCCACAGATAATCAAAATACAACCATCTTCTACTAGCGAAGTTCATCGTCTTGTACAAACCTCCAACCCGAAAAACATTTTTCTCTCGTTCCAATCTCCAAATAAACTCATCATGCTCCTCATTTTAGTGAACATCTTTTAGTAACTTAAAAAAATGGCACAACCGACAAAGAGCTTTTTCCAATCAACCAAGATTCGATGATCAATCCTTTCACTGAAAATTCTTTTATATAAGTCAGTAAAACTATCACTTAACTTCGGTTGGTTACAAATCTGCTCCCCATCTTTCCAAATGCTGTTAATCATGTTAGTTCTTCTGCCATTAGCAGCTCGATGAAAATAGCTGGTATTTCTGTCTCCTTCTTTAAGCCATTGTGATCTTGATCTCTGCATCCAAAAAATCTCCTCTTGATCCATAACTTTAGTTTCTCCTTTCATGACAACAAAGCTTTCTCTTCCTCATTTAAACTTCTACTCTCCTCCAAAATATTGAGCTCTAAGATATCCTTTTGAAGCATTCCTTTTTAAATTACCAAACACTTCTTTGCTCCATTTTGTCAAAAAAGATCGTAACAGCTTGAACTTCCTGCAAATATTGCTAGCCGCATCACCACTATCTCCAAAACTTGCCCATTTCCTACTTAACATGTCATCAAAGTTATCTTCTATGCACCACATATTTTCGAATCTGAAAAAAAAACCTTTCTCCTTAACAACTCCCTAGTGTTTAAAACAACGAGACAATGGTCGTACATAATCGAGGACATCCCTTTTTGAAAGACGAGAGGATGTAAATTTTCAAAACTAGGGTTAATGAAAAAGCGGTCAAACTTAACCAAATTTGGGGGAGATCTACCATCACTCCAAGTGAAACATCTATTTGAAAGGGGTAAGTCAATTAAACTGCATTCATTCACAAATTCACTAAAGTCAACCATGTTCTCCGCATAATTGTCCTTTCTATTACTTCTCTCAAAGGTAAATCTGGTTGCATTAAAATCTCCTCCAATTACCCAAGGACCATACATCAAATTATGTCCCTTCTTTTCAAAAAACCTTCCTTTCTAATCTATTGTTCGGTCCATACACATTAGAAATGAAATAAAGAACACTGGACTTTCGACATTCCAGCGCAACATGAAGGCAGTGACTTTGCTTAATCTCCAAAGGCTACTATTCCACCCCATGAACATACCACCCTTACTCCCCACAGCAGGAATAAAGAACCATTCATCAATAACTCCCCAATCCAGGCATCTAAAAACTTTATTTTCTGGTTTTTCAAGTTTAGTTTCTTGTAACAAAACAACATCAGGCTTAATAGATTTAAGATAATTCTTAACCCTAAGACACTTACCAAAAGTTAGTAAGCTCCTAACATTCCATGTGACAATAATCACGGGGAAACATTAACCCTCTCTAGTTCTTTTTTTAATATCACTAATTACATTAGCATTTAACTTAAAACAAGAACTACGAGCTTGTTTATACAATCGATCACTAGATAAATTGTTAAGTAAGGAAGGGACAAAGACGCTACCTACAAGAGGATGCAGCAGACCCCTCATACTTCTTCTTGACATAACCACGCCAGATTCGAGAGCTTTTTTTCCTTTGTCTTTTTAAGTTGTTGAGTATTCCCCAGAAGTAGTCAACGTCAGAGCCTTATCTCCCATCTGATTGAGGTCTTGTGAAGAGTTCCCTTATTCATTCTTTTCCACATCATCATTATCAATGGAGTTGCTATCTCCTATATCACCAAAATCATCCAAACCGACCCCATCAGCCAAATTATTTGGGACATTTCCAAACCCAACTGTATTTCCTTCAGCATAATTTCCACCTGAGCGACATCATCATAATTGACAAAAAAATTCCCATTACCATTCCCACCTTCAGTCATAATCACATCATACCATGAGACCACAATCGGATTATCCGCTATGCCATGATTCATCATCTCCTCCCGTCATTGCAAGTATTCGTCCTTACTAGATAAAACTTTAAGTCTCCCTGTGACAACCACAAAACCCCGTACGATAGTGGCAAGGGTAATCTTTGGAATATAACACATAAACAGATAATAGCATAACAAAGTTAAATAAATACACCAGATAATGTACAAATAATACATTGGATAAACATAGTCATCAGAGTTACACAGTATTCAGGATCATACTTAGTACAAATACAGTTCAGCTATACATAAATGTCTACAGTGGAAAACAAACATAATATGTACAATAGGAGCTGAACAACATAAAAAGATATAAATGATAGAATCCATCTTCAGCTCCAGCTATCCAGGAAGAGCCTGCTAAAACCTGAACACAAGGCTGCCCATGTAGAAAGAAGGGCACCCAAGTTTGCAAGTGAAACAAACTGCGAGTCAATCATGGGACTGGTATGAGAAATCTACTTAACACATTTATAATATGGCTAATCGCAGGACCATGCCACTTTCGCGGAACGAGTTTACTCCATTGGATTGCCAGTGCTTTAAAACAAGTCAATCTTTTAAACATCGCAATGCTTTTTGTAAAAATGAAGCCAAGATAAGACTCAGTTCCCATCACACAATGCAACGCAAACCGGAGGATAGAGTTTTTGTAACAAACCGGAAATTCTGAGCCAATTTAAATTTTTTATTTTGGCAATTTTAATGAATTTTGATTATTTAAAATGAATTATTTTAAATAATAACGATGAGAAATTTATTTTAATAGAATTAGAACATATATATTTATTTGAATCGTCATTAGAATATAAATAATTATTTATAATTATAAAAGGAATTGAAAATGGCACGGTAGTTTGAAATTTTGATTTTGAATTTCAAATGAATGTACAAGATTCAAAATAAACCGGATTTTAGTGAAACCAAAAATATTAGAATCTATTTGAAAATATCTTTCCAACGAATCTGAAAAATTAAAATTTCATAGCGGGAATCAAAAGTTATGCCCAGCTAAAAATTGAGAATAGTCGCTATGGAAATATAGCCCTTAAAAATAGCAATTTTGCATACGGATGAATTTGGACTCGAAACCACTTTTAATTAGCAACCCTAGGCCCCAATCACCAACCACCACCACCGTGGGCCCCTCCACCGCCGCCGTCACCCACCAGCACCACCCCCACGCCCAATCAGGCCCAGCTCCGATCGTGGGTCCCACTACACCCAAAAACCCATTTTCACCAAAAATCCCGTTTTGCAAATAACACCCTGTCACTATTTTGCCAATAACTCCCAAACCGTGCATTTTTAGCCAAAAATCCTCCAGACCAAAGTTGAAGAGCACTCTCTCCTCTTCGATTTGGCTATAAGGAAGTCACATTTTGGATTGCGGAGCTGTCCGGAAAACGCGTCCAAAGTTGACGGACCTGCTGCTGTTTTTGGCGATTTCCGGCGAATTGATGCAGTTTTGGAAGAAAGTCCCCTAGACCAAAGTTTTCCTGAATGGCGCGTTTAGGCTAGTGACCAATTTTGGTGAAGTTTGGAGGCCGTATGCAAGTTCTAGAGCCAAAGAGGCGAATTCGAGTGCGGAGAACGACAAAAGCGAGCGCGGCGACAAAGATTTTCTACATTAGAAGAATCACGACGAATTGGTTTAGCATACGAGTGAGAACTTCTCACTTTAAATTTTTTTTCTAGTTAAAATATATACTAGGATATAGACGGTGTTTAGTAGCACCCTACACCCGTCGTCCACAGACCATGGACGACTTGTTTGTTTGGTTATGTAGTTGATTGGATTATTGGTTTGAATTTGGTTGTTTGGGTGAAATGGAATTGATTAGATTGGTATGTGTATGGTGCAGGCCATTATTAGACCGGGGATAAGGCTAGGCCTTGATCCGTTTCTAGTATCGTGCCGTTAGAGATGGGGTCAGAAGTGCTCCAGAACGAGTTGAGAGTTATATGTTTATAAATAACGTATTTGTGATTATATACGTTGTAACGACCCCAAAACCCCGTTTGACGGTGGCAAGGGTAATCTTTGGAATATAACACATAAACAGATAATAGCAGAACAAAATTAAATAAATACACTAGATAATGTACAAATAATATATTGGATAAACATAATCATCAGAGTTACACAGTATACAGGATCATACTTAGTACAAATACAGTTCAGGTATACATAAATGTCTACAATGGAAAACAAACATTATATATACAATAGGAGCTGAACAGCATAAAAAGAGATAAATGATAGAATCCATCTTCAGCTCCAGCTATCCAGGAAGAGCCTGCTAAAACCTGAACACAAGGCTGCCCATGTAGAAAGAGGGGCACCCGAGTTTGAAAGTGAAACAAACTACGAGTCAGTCATGGGACTGGTATGAGAAATCTACTTAACACATTTATAATATGGCTAATCGCAGGACCGTGCCACTTTCGTGAACGGGTTTACTCCATTGGATTGCCAGTGCTTTAAAACAAGTCAATCTTTTAAACATCACAATGCTTTTTATAAAAATGAAGCCATTATAAGACTCAGTTCCCATCACACAATGCAACGCAAACCGGAGGATAGAGTTTTACCTTATAATGACTAAAATATGATTGATACGAATAAAACAAATGAATTTGATATTATTACTAGTGTTTATAGGTTTCAAAACAATTTCAATCATAACCATCAATCATAGACGGCATGGGTACCATATATCATGTCACCATATATATATATATATATATATATATACACACACACACACACAATCAAAACCGCATGGTGTCTTATTTGGAAATTGGATTTCTGTCATGAACCAAGGCAAAAGATAGTCCTTACCGAATTCGAGACGCTCTAGCCCGCCCCTCAGGCAAGTACTTAGTTAAGCCTTTGGATCGTCAGGGACGGTCCACCGATGTGGATTAAAATGCCTGAACACTGCGTTCCCCCGCCCTTTGGGGCGTAAATGAGCAAATGAATGACTCCATCGGCTTCACATAGTCATCGATATATCTGAGGCGCCTCGCAACAGCAACAACCACACAGGTGAAAATAATATATATGTCAGCCAGTTTAAGCACTGACACCACCTCTAGCTAGAAAGGAACGCATGCCCTCCCTGACGTCCTCTCCCGTTTCTGTTTCATACTGGGGTATGATGCTCGCGAATTCACATTATACACAAAGCTATGCCACACAGGTCGTGCTTTGACCATCAACTACAAGACTTTGCTTTTCAACAGAAGCCTTGATCACTGCATCTTAGCATGCCACACAGGCAATTCACGCCATGTAACTGACGTCTATCAATCACACAGAATGAAATCCAATGTCAGACACACAGTCCATTTACAAGTCCGTTCTGGGTCTGAACGAAACTGGAGGCACTATATACCTCGCATACCCATCGATCCCCACGTACGTCTGGACGATCACCACTTATTATCTATATTTCGGGATGCCTCCCAATCAAGACATCAGTTACCATCCAACCGAGGTGAAGATCTCCTGTCTTCGACCACCGTCTTCATCATCGACTTCTCATCGTCGATTCAGTTATTCAGAATGGGATAAACCCGGTCTTTCTGAGCAACTCGCGTATATAATAAACAAGTGCTACACAAACACAACATACGCCTCATTCCAATTCATCAGTCACTAACCGTAAATTAGTAAGAGAACGATTTCCCATGTATTAACCCTGAAGGCCGAAACCAACATCATATCAAAACCCAGGAAACCATTCGACATAGCTAACCTTCAGTTAGTTTCTAAATTTCGCATGCTTAGGGAAAGGTTCCTATTATTTTTATCAAAGATAAATTCTTTAGTATAATTTTCATGTCAAACACATTCAACCATCAAATATCCAATAAACCGGGTAAATTCGGTTTATTTCCATTCCATATCGTTTATAATATTTTATAACGATTTATCGCTATTTTTATTTATTTAAAAATAGCCAATTTATTCAAATGACGCTTCAGGCCATAACGCGGTCGTGGCGCTGTTTTTCTTTAGATTTGATTTACACATATCTGAAAATCTAACTGTTGGATCTTCACAAATTTTACATCATTAGAAAAATCTTTTCAAAATGAATCCAACGGTTCCGGTTTCAAAATATGAACTGCAGCGCCATTATTCGATTTATTTTAATTATATATATATATATATATATATATATATATATATATAATCGATTCTGGCGCTGTTTTTCTTCAGATTTGAATTAAACAATCCAGACAATCCAACCGTTGGATCTTCTCAAAGTTGGTGTCATTGGAAAGATATTTCCAAAGAGAACCCAACGGTTTCGGTTTCGGGAAAATCCGATGGTCGGATCTCCCGTACTAATCGTTTGAAATCATGGTTTCAAAACACGAACTGTAGCTTCGTTATTCGATTTATTTTAATTATATATATATATATAATATATTCTTCGATTTCAAAACCATATTCTTTTCATACATTTGATTAAAATGATATTTTTATCCAACAAACATTTATTTCAACACTTCACTATTTTTAACAATTCATGTATATAATAAAAATGTGATTTTTATTTTAAAGCCATTGATTTCAAAACATGACTATTTTATATAGTTCATATAGATGATAAAAATATGATTTTTATTATAAAACAATTTATTTCAAAACACGACTATTTTATATAGTTCATATAGATGATAAAAATATGATTTTTATTATAAAACAATTTATTTCAAAACACGACTATTTTATATAGTTCATATAGATGAAAAAATATGATTTTTATTATAAAACAATTTATTTCAAAACACGATTATTTTATATAGTTCATATAGATGATAAAAATATGATTTTTATTATAAAACAATTTATTTCAAAACACGAATGTCGTTCAACACATGAATTTCTATTCAACACATGGATTTCTATTCAACACATGAATTTCTATTCAACACACGAATATAGTTTCAACACATGAAAATAATTCTAACACATGAATATTATTGAAAATTTCGGCAGCATAACGGCAGGGTAGTTAAAACCGGGACCGTCCCTAGCACGACTCCTCGCTCTACCTTAAAGCCTCGCAGCTTTTGACAATGGGGATTTCATGCATCTAGTTCGCACGTAGGCGGCATGTTTATTTTTTTATTTTCCACAAACTAATCCTATGCGGTTTCAACCAAATAATTCTCAACCACAAACGGGTATTTTTCAACCACAATCAATCAATTTCAACCACAAACAATTCTAATCAACCATTCGCTATCAACCAATTTTCACACCAATCACAACCAATAAATATCGTCCATGGTTTGTGGACGAGGGGCGTATATATATAATATATATTTATATTTATATTTATATTTATATAAGTATATTTCACTTCTATTTCAACACATTTATAATTTTTACAATGCATATATAACTTATACATCGAACATACAACATATACAACGCTTATACATGAGGTGTACAATGCTTATATAACTCATACTTCGAATATATAATTTATACATCGTCATTTCCATATCGTTTATAATTCAGAAATCTCACATTGGGTTCCACTCCACCAAAAATAGCAAAAGGCTCAGAAAAATATGCGGTCTCCTCTAAAATGTAGAAGATGTCCTCACAGTTACGATGTTTCCTGTTTCATCGAATTTCATTAACACGATAAAGATACCATTTTTTACTAACATCATCATTAGCAACACTTAGAAGTGTTATAAATCAGTTTTATAAATAAAGGCCGTTACCCTCTTTAATTCTTGGAAACTAGGTCTGAGACGACCCGAACTTCCCCATAAAGGAAAGCACGGATAGAATTGAGGACAAGACAAAATAGAACGCAAACGGAAGAACATTTCATTGTTATTACAACAATTCCATCAGATACAAGAATATACATAGTATAAACGAATAAATTACATTCAACAAATATCAGAGATTTAAATTACATTTAAATATATCGCAGCGGAAAATAATACAAAAGCACAACTACAAGTAATGCATGGATACAGAGCTTTCCGAGCATCGTTCCAGCTGTAAATCAGGATCCTGTGAATATAAATCTGCAAAACCAAAACTACTAGCTGCCCGTGTCGAAAATAAGGGCACCCAGAGTTTAGGTTAAAACAATAAACTCCAGGTCAGTCATGAGACTGGTGTGAGAACTAAAACAGTTATTAATCTTTATTTTAAAGTTCGGTAAATCAAGGGACCACGCCGTATAACACGGAACGGGTTTCCTCCCAAGAGTACCAGTGCATAAAATAAACAGCGCAATGCTAAATAAAGGAAAATGAAGCTGTTATAAGACCCAGGTCCCATCACACAATGCAACGCAAGCCGGAGGATAGGGTTTTTACCTTATAATAGCCAAAGCATGCTTGATACGTTAAAAACACATTATTTGATACCATTATAGGTGTATAGTGTCAAAACAATTTCAATCATAAATATCAATCATAGGCGGCATGAATGACCCATACCACTATGTCGCCATACTAGGTTCTACAAATAAAACCGCACTATCACATATTGGAAATTGGATTTCCGTCATGAGTCGAGGCAAGGGGCAAGCTCCTCTCCGATTCGAGACACTCTAGCAAATGTCCCAAGACCCCACTATGATCCTTGGATCTTCAGGGCCGGTCCTCTCTTACTTTTGAGGATTAGTTATTCCTGAACACACGTTTCTCGGTCCTTACAGACCTATATCTGAGGCGCCTCGTATCCAACAACCACACTGGTGAAAAGTATATAAATGTCAGGGCTGGTAGGTCACTGACACCACCCTAGCTAGAAAGAAACGTCGTGCTCTCCCTGCAGTCACTATCCCGTTTTTGACTCATACCGAGGTGTGAGGCTCGCGAATTCACGTTATACACAAAGCTACGTCACACAGACCATGCTTTGATCATCAACCACAAGACTTTGCTTTTCAACAGAAGCCTTGATCAATTGCCACTTACGCGTGCCACACTGGCAATTCACTCCATACGACTGATGTCCATCGATATACAACCTCTGAGCTCGTACGTCTCAGAGAAGGGCGTTAAGCAAGAGAATAAATTCTCCGCCGCCAAACAGATGTATATTTAATAGAGATCAATCAACACAGAATAAAATCCAACATCAGACACACTATCCATTTACAAGTTCGTTCTGGGTCTGAACGAAACCGGAGGCACTTTCCTCGCATATCCATCCGTCTCCAAGTACGTCTGGACGATCACCAACTGTTTCCCTCATCTTGGGTGTACAGCCCAATCGAGATCATCAGTAATCACCCAAACGATGTGAAGACTTCCGGTCTTCAACCACCGTCTTCATCTTCGACATCTCGTCGAATCGGTTATTCAGAATTGGTATAAACCCGGCCTTTCTAAATATCCCACGTATATAGTAAACAAATGTTACACAAACACAACGAACGCCTCATTCCAATTCAGAATATTATTTTATTCACAAAATCACATTCTTAGGGAAATGTTCCCATTAATTTTATCCAAGATAAATTCTTCTGAATTTATTCTTTAATCTTCCTTTGGATATCATTTCTAACTAGTCGGGATTAGCGAGCCACACCGAAGTAATTATTTATTTTATTTCTCAATCCCAACCTATTCATCCCATGGAGAAAAACTGGTAATACTCCATATCTAACACCACGGTGTTATCGGTAAAGTTAATTACCATTTCACGTTTAAATCTAATTAAAGATTTAACTATCGCTTTGGAGCAAAACTGGTGATACTCCATTCTCGATCACTTTTCAGACTTGATAATTTAAATTATCAATTCACATTTCAATCTAATTAAAGATTCATTAAAACTCCACTTAGTTTTAATCTTTTCAAAAATCAATATCCTGCCTTTAACTGGGTTAAAGAACCAATGCCATCTAGAACACGATACACGATAAACCCAAAATCACACTCTATTGTTAATCGGGTTAAAGAACAGGTGTTGTTCAAAACACCGCTCATAATAAACCCAAAAAGCAATTCAAATTCAATTCCAATTAAATATTATTTAATTGATACACTTCATTAAATCTAAATAGAAAGATTTAATCTTTTTCTCTATTGGGCTTAAGAACAGTGTTAATGAAGACACCATTCACGACAAACCCAAATCACATTTGATATTAAATACAAGGCTCTGAATAGAAAATATACCGGCTTATATTCAACATCGAATCCTGAAACCAACAAATATCGTATTGGAAATAACGATATAAAGTATATCTTACAAATTCCCATAACAATATCTGTATAGTCACGAAATCCAATATCGAAATATTCCGAAGATAATTTCGATTCAACTCCAGTCCAATTCACGTATTGGGAATATTGATTATTTTTAAATTCACTTTCAAATTCAATTTATTTATTTCAAAAATAAATTGATTTTAATTCTAGTTCAAAACTAGTTCATTTCGACAAAAATACATTTTTATCCTTTCAAATGTGGAATTTTTCATCCTAGTTCTTTCCAATTCACATATTATGATTTTACAAAAATTATTAATATTTTTAATAATTTTATCAAGGCCCGTACAGTCGATTTCCATCAACGACCATCGAACTGCACTTACAGCGACCTTTTTCAAATTTGATTTGGACATAATTCCAAATCCAACCGTTGGATTTCAAATTTCTAATATTCATTGGAAAGCTCTTTTCGATACGAACCCAACGGTTCCGGTTTTAGGAGAATCCGACGGTCGGATCTCCCGCAACGTCAATTCGAAGTCAATGGTCGAAATTCACGAACTGCCGCGGCGCGGCGCGTTCTATTCAGGCCATTATATATATGATATATATATTTCGTCGATTTCCATTTTAAAACGTATTTTATAAATCGTTTTAAATTCGTTTTCAAAACCATTTCAACTCTATATTCAATTTCAAATCAAAATTGAATATTTCATATCATTACTATATAAATGATAATATTTTCAAAACGTTATATTTTGAAATCACTTCCTTTTCAATATTCATTATAAATATGAATATAATCGATATAAATATCGTTCACGTCAAAATAGCGCAACTCTAATCTACACGACTTTATATCTTTCAATAAATTCGTTATTCTATTCAACAAATGAATATTTATTCTATTCAACACATGAATCTATATTTCTTTCAACACACAAATAATCTCAACACATGAGTACTGTCAACACACAACTATTTTTGTTATGTAAAATATTTTATAAAATTATGGTATCTATCGTTTGATTTTCAATTAGACTCCACCGTGAAGTAGCTTCTAATTTTTAAATATGATAAAGATGTAAAATTTTATTATTAAAAATATTTTACTCAACACATGAATAGTTTCAACACATGAACATCCCCAACACATGACTATTTTTATATTCAACACATGAATTTCCTTTATTTTCCGATTGGAATGAGGCCCAATCAATCACCATATAATGTTAATTATATGGATTCCATACAACACATGTATATAAATAGCAACGATAAATAATCAACAATCATCCAAAGTGCACCACACAACTGCATAAGCATCAAACATAAATAATTAACGCTTACACAGCCTGTCGACCAATCGATCGACATACAATTAAATAATTGGGATTAGTGTACGCCAAATATCATCCCAACACCCGTGTGGGGTTTCAAATCAACAAACACTGAATATTATTTGTGAAGTTGGGCGATGTGTAAAATTTATCATCCCAATCAATATCAGTCAAATCAGTGTATATAAACAAATCGGCCGATTTGTTTATAAATATTTATTTATTCACATTCACGTTAAAAATTATATTTTTAACGATAAAATATTTTTAACTATATAAATATTTTATTTTCTTTCAACACAAGAATATTTTATTATTCAATCATTCCACAACACAATCAATTTTCACAACACATCAATCAAACAAACAAGCCGTCCATGGTCTGTGGACGATGAGTGTCGGGTGCTGCTAAGCAACGTCTGCATCCTAGTATATATATATAACTAGAAAAAGAAATTTAGAGTGAGAAGTTCTCACATTGATTTTTTTCTAACGCCTTTTCTGAACTGCTGAATTGTTGTTCGAGCTCCAGACTTCGCATACAAGCTCAAATCTTCAATCCATCTTTTTTCTAGCACAAGCACGGCATTCTGAACAACTTTTGCCTAAGGGACTTTTTGCCGAAAATGCTCCAATTCGCCAGAATTCGCGAAAGTACACGAATTTTACCGCTTTTGAACAGCAGACTTCGAACGCGTTTTCCGAGCAGCTCCGAACTTCAAAACACGACTTCCATATAGCCAAATCGAAGAGAATTTTGTGCTCTACAACTTAGGTCTAGAGGGACTTTGGCCAAAAACGCACCGTTTGAGAGATATAGGCCAAAACAATCCAGGGACTTATTTGCAAAACGGGAATTTTGGTGAAAATGAGTTTTTGGAGACGGGGGGGAGGGGGGGCACGACCGGAATTGAGGGGGGGGGGGGGGGGGGAGGGGGCGCCGGACCTGATGTGAGGCCGGGAGGGTGCTGGTGGGCCGTGGCGGTGGTGGTGGGGCCCGTGGTGGTGGTTTGGGGGTGTTGTGAGGCTTAGGGTTCATGAAAAGAGGAGATAGAAGGAGGAGGAGGAGGAAGAGGAGGAGGAGGGGAGGAAGAGAGGGGGGTGCGGCGGCTCGCCGGAGGCTGGTGGTGGCCGGTGGAGGAGGGGGCAGCGGCGGTGGGGTGGAGCTCTCCACTTTTGAGTTTTGTGGAGGAAGGAGGAAATGAAAATAATGAAGTAGAAAAGGAAGTAAAAGTGTTTATATGCTCGTTTCCCGCGTATTGCTTGAACGCTAACGATATCCAATCGCCGCGGATTTCGGACACGAGATAGTAGACGTGAAGATGAGTCCAACGAAACAAGTTTCGTCGAATTCCGAGTTCGTTTGACCGTTCAAAAAAAATCACGAAAATGCTCAGATAAGCTCTAAAAATGCGATTTTGGCGCACCTTTTCTTCTTGCACGCTCACATGCTAACTCTAAAAATCATTCCCTCTTGGATTTAACCATTATTAGACGATACGAATCCAGAAAAAAAGTAGAATCGAATTCTGAGGTCGTATCAGTAATGTTCCTTTGTAAAATGACTGCTCGTTTTACCCTGAACTGTTTTAGCTCGCACGGCCACATACTGACTCCGTTCGACGCGCCCTTTGGAACATAACAATAATTTGTCATTATGAATCCACAAAAATTTATCTCGTCGAATTCTGAGCTCGTATGCAAAATTTCACTTTTTAAGGGCTATGTATTTCTAATCGAAAAGCTCCAGCCAATTGCCACTATTCCGTATATCGGAATATATCGACGCTTGTACTTTTCGGACTTCTAAACGGCATTTTGAACTCAATGGAAGTGGTTTCGATTCCAAATTCATCCGTATGCAAAGTATGACTTTTTAAGACATGTATAATTTACATAACGACTATTCTGAATTTTTAACTGGGCATAACTTTTGATTCCCGCTATGAAATTTCAATTTTTTGGATTCGTTGGAAAGTTATTCTCAACTAGATTCTAATATTTTTGGTTTTGCCAAAATCCGGTTTATTTTGAATCCTGTACATTCATTTGAAGTTTGAAATCGAATTATCGAACTACCACGCCATTCTCAATTCTATTAATAATTATATATAAATATTTGTATTCTAATGACGACGTATATAATATATACGTTATAATTCTATTCAAAATAAATTTTCCATCGATATTATTTAAAATAATTCATTTTAAATGTTCAACTTCGCTAAAATTGCCAAAATAAAATTTTTAAACTGACTCGCATTTCCGGGTTGTTACCATCTCCCACACTTAAAACTTTTCGTCCCCTAAAAGGAACAAAGTCGAAAGTGGTTTGATTAATCAACTCTACGTTCGATCTGGCTTCCATTATACAACTTTTCAATTTCTGAGAATTTTCAAATTCTTCAAAAATTTGGCTAACACCCGGAATTTTCAAAAAAATTCGCCATAACCTCCTTTGTACGGGGAGGGGTTTGGAAATTTATTGGGCCGTATTAGGTACCCAATAAATCCTATAAAGCATACACATATTTATAGTGATATATTCTGGTGTTTACAGGGAAGCGTGTATTGATAATAACTCCAGAGAATAAATTCTCGTCACCTTGTCAAAGCCTGAGGGAGTGTGTATTTTAAATGCTCCAGAGGATAAATCCTCGTCACCTCGTCCAGTGTGGGAAATAAATAGTCCATGTGCCGTATCTAATAACTAGAGAGACGTGATTATTGTCAACTCTAGACCCGTGTGGGGTTTTTATTAATCTGGCAATTTTATCGTTACAATTTAAATAGTCCATATCAATCATCACCATACAAGCCTCTCGCTCGTATGGTAAATCTTCCTCCTCGTCACACAAGATCCAAATGCTTATGTGGTATATGATGAAGTATGCCTATCTTCCAGAAGTATGCCATGTAATGTAGTTCAAAATTAATTGTTGTTATCCTATGGCGATATTTATTATTTCACACAGAATAACCAGCACTCCGCATCCAATGGCATTCACAGGAGTTGATATAATAATATTTCGCATCCAACTCATTAAGGTTTACCTATTTGTCGGGCACGCAAATAAAGTCTTTACTCAACAGCTATCCAATTTCCTGTTCAAACATATATAATGCACAAGTATATATTTCTAACTATTTTCTAATCAGTTCAATGTGTGATTTAATTGAATAAATTTGTTCTGGTTTTTATTGATGATATTCTAATCTTCTCTAAATCAAAGGCCGAAAAGGAACATAACAATGGAAGCCAAAAAGGAACGAAGCCGAAAGTTGTTTAACAAATCAACTCAACTTTCATTATTTTGACTACGGCTTAAGTTCTTCAACTTTTCAGTTTCTAAGAACTTTTCAAATTTTTCAAAAATTTGGCTAACACCCTAAATTTTCGAAAAATTTCGCCATAACCTCCCCTGCACCGGAAGCAACGGGAAAATCCCGAAATTGCCATACAGGCCCTCTGATCTCAAAAAGAAAAAGAAAAAGCCAATCGGCTCATAAAATCATCATCACCCAAACAAAACAGTAAATTATGGTAAACATGTACCTATTTGTCGGGCAAACAATTTTTATTCTTCTGCTCTAGCCTCCTTGCTATGACCTGTTCAATGTAAGTACATGTATATGCAAGCAAATGCGACCAAATTTCAATATAGTTCAATATTCGATTAAATTAGGCTAAATGGTTCAAAATTATCAAAAAAATAAACAAACAACACAACCATCAATCAATTAGTGAATTAACGTTTCAAATTCATAATTTGATATATATATATATATATATATATATACAGAAAATCATGTTTTTGATGCCAAATCACAACAATAAACCAATCTAGTTTTGGGTTCTCACACCAGTCTAATGGAAATATATAGATATCACACCTTCGAAACACGAACATAAATACTGATGATGTGGTCACATCATCAGAATCATCCCCGGGTGTCTAGAATGTGATTCTATATCTATCCAGTATATTAAAACTTCGAATATACGTTCATGACGCGTATACGCAAAATCTTTATATACTCGATTGTCCAAATTCAAAATAAATAAATATTCAAATACGTTTAAAATGAATTAAATTTCAAAACAAAATTGTTTTCATCTGAAAAATATACTCTTCACACTCATTCTAGGATACTACAGATCCTATCTCTAACGAGTCATTCTAATTGGATATTACTAATCCAATATCTGATGAATTCTTTCGTATGGTTCTAACGTGTCTTGTTCTCGAGCTCTGTAAACCAAAGCTCTGATACCAAACTGAGACGACCCGAACTTCCCCGTAAAGGAAAGCACGGATAGAATTGAGGACAAGACAAAATAGAACGCAAACGGAAGAACATTTCATTGTTATTAAAACAATTCCATCAGATACAAGAATATACAGAGTATAAATGAATAAATTACATTCAACAAATATCAGAGATTTAAATTACATTTAAATACATCGCAGCGGAAAATAATACAAAAGCACAACTAGAAGTAATGCATGGATACAGAGCTTTTCGAGCATCGTTCCAGCTGTAAATCAGAATCCTGTGAATATAAATCTGCAAAACCAAAACTACTAGCTGCCCGTGTAGAAAATAAGGGCACCCAGAGTTTAGGTTAAAACAATAAACTCCAGGTCAGTTATGAGACTGGTGTGAGAACTGAAACAGTTATTAATCTTTATTTTAAAGTTCGGTAAATCAAGGGACCACGGCGTATAACACCGAACGGGTTTCCTCCCAAGAATACCAGTGCACAAAATATACAGCGCAATGCTAAATAAAGGAAAATGAAGCTGTTATGAGACCCAGGTCCCATTGCACAATGCAACGCAAGCCGGAGGATAGGGTTTTTACCTTATAATAGCCAAAGCATGCTTGATACGTTAAAAACACATTATTTGATACTATTATAGGTGTATAGTGTCAAAACAATTTCAATCATAAATATCAATCATAGGCGGCATGAATGACCCATACCACTATGTCGCCATACTAGGTTCTACAAATAAAACCGCACTATCACGTATTGGAAATTGGATTTCCGTCATGAGTCGAGGCAAGGGGCAAGCTCCTCTCCGATTCGATACACTCTAGCAAATGTCCCAGGACCCCACTATGATCCTTGGATCTTCAGGGCCGGTCCTCTCTTACTTTTGAGGATTAGTTATTCCTGAACACACGTTTCCCGGTCCTTACAGACCTATATCCGAAGCGCCTCGTATCCAACAACCACACAAGTGAAAAGTATATAAATATCAGGGCTGGTAGGTCACTGACACCACCCTAGCTAGAAAGAAACGTCGTGCTCTCCCTGCAGTCACTATCCCGTTTTTGACTCATACCGAGGTGTGAGGCTCGCGAATTCACGTTATACACAAATCTACGTCACGCAGACAATGCTTTGATCATCAACGACAAGACTTTACTTTTCGACAGAAGCCTTGATCAATTGCCACTTACGCGTGCCACACTGGCAATTCACTCCATGCGACTGATGTCCATCGATATACAACCTCTGAGCTCGTACGTCTCAGAGAAGGGCGTTAAGCAAGAGAATAAATTCTCCGCCGCCAAACAGATGTATATTTAATAGAGATCAATCAACACAGAATAAAATCCAATGTCAGACACACTATCCATTTACAAGTTCGTTCTGGGTCTGAACGAAACCGGAGGCACTTTCCTCGCATATCCATCCGTCTCCAAGTACGTCTGGACGATCACCAACTGTTTCCCTCATCTTGGGTGTACAGCCCAATCGAGATCATCAGTAATCACCCAAACGATGTGAAGACTTCCGGTCTTCAACCACCATCTTCATCTTCGACATCTCGTCGAATCGGTTATTCAGAATGGGTATAAACCCGGCCTTTCTAAATATCCCACGTATATAGTAAACAAATGTTACACAAACACAACGAACGCCTCATTCCAATTCAGAATATTCTTTTATTCACAAAATCACATTCTTAGGGAAATGTTCCCATTAATTTTATCCAAGATAAATTCTTCTAAATTTATTCTTTAATCTTCCTTTGGATATCATTTCTAACTTGTCGGGATTAGCGAGCCACACCGAAGTAATTATTTATTTTATTTCCCAATCCCAACCTATTCATCCCATGGAGAAAAACTGGTAATACTCCATATCTAACACCACGGTGTTATCGGTAAAGTTAATTACCATTTCACGTTCAAATCTAATTAATGATTTAACTATCGCTTTGGAGCAAAACTGGTGATACTCCATTCTCGATCACTTTTCAGATTTGATAATTTAAATTTTCAATTCACATTTCAATCTAATTAAAGATTCATTAAAACTCCACGTAGTTTTAATCTTTTCAAAAATCAATATCCTGCCTTTAACTGGGTTAAAGAACCAATGTCATCTAGAACACAATTCACGATAAACCCAAAAACACACTCTATTGTTAATCAGGTTAAAGAACAGGTGTTGTTCAAAACACCGCTCACGATAAACCCAAAAAGCAATTCAAATTCAATTCCAATTAAATATTATTTAATTGATACACTTCATTAAATCTAAATAGAAATATTTAATCTTTTTCTCTATTGGGCTTAAGAACAGTGTTAATGAAGACACCATTCACGACAAACCCAAATCACATTTGATATTAAATACAAGGCTCTGAATAGAAAATATACCGGCTTATATTCAACATCAAATCCTGAAACCAACAAATATCGTATTGGAAATAACGATATAAAGTATATCTTACAAATTCCCATAACAATATCTGTATAGTCACGAAATCCAATATCAAAATATTCCGAAGATAATTTCGATTCAACTCCAGTCCAATTCACGTATTGGGAATATTGATTATTTTTAAAATTACTTTCGAATTCAATTTATTTATTTCAAAAATAAATTGATTTTAATTCTAGTTCAAAACTAGTTCATTTCGACAAAAATACGTTTTTATCCTTTCAAATGTGGAGTCTTTCATCCCAGTTCTTTCCAATTCACATATTATGACTTTACACAAATTATTAATATTTTTAATAATTTTATCAAGGCCCGTACAGTCGATTTCCATCAACGACCATCGAACTGCACTTACAACGACCTTTTTCAAATTTGATTTGGACATAATTCCAAATACAACTGTTGGATTTCAAATTTCTAATATTCATTGGAAATCTCTTTTCGATACGAACCCAAAGGTTCCAGTTTTAGGAGAATCCGACGGTCGGATCTCCCGCAACGTCAATTCGAAGTCAATGGTTGAAATTCACGAACTGCCGCGGCGCGGCTCGTTCTATTCAGGCCATTATATATATATTATATATATTTCGTCGATTTCATTTTTAAAACGTATTTTATAAATCGTTTTAAATTCGTTTTCAAAACCATTTCAACTCTATTTTCAATTTCAAATCAAAATTGAATATTTCAAATCATTACTATATAAATGATAATATTTTCAAAACGTTATATTTTGAAATCACTTCCTTTTCAATATTCATTATAAATATGAATATAATCGATATAAATATCGTTCACGTCAAAATAGCGCAACTCTAATCTACACAGCTTTATATCTTTCAATGAATTCGTTATTCTATTCAACAAATGAATATTTATTCTATTCAACACATGAATCTGTATTTCTTTCAACACACGACTAATCTCAACACATGAGTACTGTCAACACACAACTATTTTTGTTATGTAAAATATTTTATAAAATTATGGTATCTATCGTTTGATTTTCAATTAGACTCCATCGTGAAGTAGCTTCTAATTTTTAAATATGATAAAGATGTAAATTTTATTATTAAAATTATTTTACTCAACACATGAATAGTTTCAACACATGAACATCGTCAACACATGACTATTTTTATATTCAACACATGAATTTCCTTTATTTTCCCGATTAGAATGAGGCCCAATCAATCACCATATAATGTTAATTATATGGATTCCATACAACACATGTATATAAATAGCAACGATAAGTAATCAACAATCATCCAAAGTGCACCACACAACTGCATAAGCATCAAACATAAATAATTAACGCTTACACAGCCTGTCGACCAATCGATCGACATACAATTAAATAATTGGGATTAGTGTACGCCAAATATCATCCCAACACCCGTGTGGGGTTTCAAATCAACAAACACTGAATATTATTTGTGCAGTTTGGCGATGTGTAAAATTTATCATCCCAGTCAATATCAGTCAAATCAGTGTATATAAACAAATCAGCCGATTTGTTTATAAATATTTATTTATTCACATTCACGTTAAAAATTATATTCTTAACGATAAAATATTTTTAACTATATAAATAAATATTTTATTCCTTTCAACACAAGAATATTTTATTATTCAATCATTCCACAACATAATCAATTTTCACAACACATCAATCAAACAAACAAGCCGTCCATTGACTGTGGACGACGGGTGTCGGGTGCTGCTAAGCACCGTCTGCATCCTAGTATATATATATATATATATATAACTAGAAAAAGAAATTTAGAGTGAGTAGTTCTCACGTTGATTTTTTCTAACGCCTTTTCTGAATTGCTGAATTGTTGTTCGAGCTCCAGACTTCGCATACAAGCTCAAATCTTCAATCCAGCTTTTTTTCTAGCACAAGTACGGCATTCTGAACAACTTTTGCCTAAGGAACATTTTGCCGAAAATGCTCCAATTCGCCAGAATTCGCGAAAGTACACGAATTTTACCGCTTTTGAACAGAAGACTTCGAACGCGTTTTCCGAGCAGCTCCGAACTTCAAAACACGACTTCCATATAGCCAAATTGAAGAGAATTTTGTGCTCTACAACTTTGATTTAAAGGGACATTGGCTAAAAACGCACCATTTGAGAGATATAGGCCTAAACAGTCTAGGGACTTATTTGCAAAACGAGAATTTAGGTGAAAATGGGTTTATGGAGACGGGGGGCCCACGGTCGAAATTGAGGGGGGGGGGAAGGGGGTGCCGGACCTGATGTGAGGCGGGGAGGGTGCTGGTGGGCCGCGGCGGTGGTGGTGGGGCCCGTGGTGGTGGTTTGGGTTGTTGTGAGGCTTAGGGTTCATGAAAAGAGGAGAGAGAAGGAGGAGGAGGAAGAGGAGGAGGAGGGGAGGAAGGGAGGGGGGTGCGGCGGCTCGCCGAAGGCTGGTGGTGGTCGGTGGAGGAGGGGGCAGCGGCTGACACGACCCGAACTTCCCCGTGAAGGAAAGCACGGATAGCGTTGAGAACAAGACAAAATAGAACGCTAACGGAAGAACATTTCATTGTTATTACAACAATTCCATCAGATACAAGAATATACAGAGTATAAATGAATAAATTACATTCGATAAATATCAGAGATTACAATAAATTACATAGCAGCGGAAAATAATATAAATTACAACTGAAAGTGATACACGGATACAGAGCTTTCCGAGCATCGTTCCAGCTGTTAATCAGGACCCTGTGAATATAAATCTGCAAAACCAAAACTACTAGCTGCCCGTGTGGAAAATAGGGGCACCCAGAGTTTAGGTTAAAACAATAAACTCCAGGTCAGTCATGGGACTGGTGTGAGAACTAAAACAGTTATAATTCTTTATTTTAAAGTTCGGTAAATCAAGGGACCACGCCGTATAACACGGAACGGGTTTCCTCCCAAGAATACCAGTGCATAGAACAAACAGCGCAATGCTAAATAAAGAAAAATGAAGCTGTTATAAGACCCAGGTCCCATCACACAATGCAACGCAAGCCGGAGGATAGGGTTTTTACCTTATAACAGCCAAAGCATGCTTGATACGTTTAAAACACATTATTTTGATATTATAATAAGTGTATAGTGTCAAAACATTTCAATCATAAATATAAATCATAGACGGCATGAGTGCCCCATCCCACTATGTCGCCATACTAGGCTCTACAAATAAAACCGCACTATCACGTATTGGAAATTGGATTTCCGTCATGAGCCGAGGCAAGGGGCAAGCTCCTCTCCGCGTTCGAGACACTCTAGCAATGCCTCAGGACCCCACTCTGATCCTTTGGAACCTCCAAGGCCGGTCCTCTCTTACTTTTGAGGATTAATTATTCCTGAACACACGTTTCCCGGTCCTTACAGACCTATATCCGAGGCGCCTCATATCCAACAACCACACAGGTGAAAAGTATATAAATGTCAGGGTTGGTAGGTCACTGACACCACCATAGCTAGAAAGAAACGTCGTGCACCCCTTGGGTCCGTATCCCGTTTTTGACTCATACCGAGGTGTGAGGCTCGCGAATCCACGTTACACACAAAGCTATGCCACACAGGCCGTGCTTTGATCATCAACCACAAGACTTTGCTTTTCAACAGAAGCCTTGATTAATTGCCACTTACGCATGCCACATTGGCAATTCACTCCATGCGACTGTTGTCCATCGATATACAACCTCTGAGCTCGTACGTCTCAGAGAAGGGCGTTAAGCAAGAGAATAAATTCTCCGCCGCCAAACAGATGTATATTTAATAGAGATCAATCAACACAGAATAAAATCCAATGTCAGACACACCATCCATTTACAAGTTCGTTCTGGGTCTGAACGAAACCGGAGGCACTTTCCTCGCATATCCATCCATCTCCAAGTACGTCTGGACGATCACCAACTGATTCCCTCATCCTGGGTGTACAGCCCAATCAAGATCATCAATAATCACCCAAACGATGTGAAGACTTCCGGTCTTCGACCACCGTCTTCATCTTCGACATCTCGTCGAATCGGTTATTCAGAATGGGTATAAACCCGGCCTTCCTGAATAACCCACGTATATAATAAACGAATATTACACAAACACAACAAACACCTCATTCCAATTTAGAATATTCTTTTATTCACAAAATCACATTCTTAGGGAAAGGTTCCCATTAATTTTATCAAAGATAAATTCTTCTAAATTTATTCTTCAATCCTCCTTTGGATATCATTTCTAACTAGTCGGGATTAACGAACCACACCGAAGTAATTATTTATTTTATTTCCCAATCCCAACCTATATATCCCATGGAGCAAAATTGGTGATACTCCATATCTAACACCACGGTGTTATCGGTAAAATTAATTACCATTTCACGTTCAAATCTAATTAAAGATTTAACTATCGCATTGGAGCAAAACTGGTGGTACTCCATTCTCGATCACTTTTCTGATTTGATAATTTAAATTATCAATTCACATTTTAATCTAATTAAAGATTTATTAAAACCACACTTAGTCTTAATTCTTTTCAGAAATCAACATCTTGCCTTTAACTGGGTTAAAGAACCAATGTCATCTAAAACACGATTCACGATAAACCCAAATCACATTTGATATTAAACACAAGGCTCTGAATAGAAAATATATTGGCTTATATTCAATATCAAATTCTGAGACCAACAAATATCGTATTGGAAATAACGATATAAAATATATCTTTCAAATCCCCATAACAATATTTGTATAGTCACGAAATCCAACATCGAAATATCCCGAAGATAATTTCGATTCAACTCCAGTCCAATCCACGTATTGGAAATTATCGATTATTTTCAAAATCACTTTCAAATTCAATTTATTTATTTCAAAAATAAATTGATTTTAATTCTAGTTCAAAACCAGTTCATTTCGATAAAAATCTATTTTTACCTTCTAATGTGGAATTTTCCAGCCCAATTCTTTCCAATTCACATATTATAATTTTACACAAATTATAGATATTTTTAATAATTTTATCAAGGCCCGTACAGTCGATTTCCATCAACGACCATCGAACTGCACTTACAGCGACCTTTTTCGAATTTGATTTGGACATAATTCCAAATCCAATCGTTAGATTTCAAATTTCTAATATTCATTAGAAAGCTCTTTTCGATACGAACCCAATGGTTCCGGTTTTAGGAGAATCCGACGGTCGAATCTCCCGCAATGTCCGTTTGAAATAAATGGTCGAAATTCACGAACTGCCGCGGCGCGGCGCGTTCTATTCGGGCCATTATATTATATATATAATATATATAATATATATTTCGTCGATTTCTATTTAAAATCTTAAAATAAAATCAGTTTTTCAAACTTTTCAAAAATCAGTTTTTAACCTTTTTTAAAAATCAGTTTTACACTTTTAAAATAAAAATAAAAGTAAAATAAAATACTTACTATTTTTTTCCTTTTGAAGGTCGGAGAAGAGGAGCTCGCTGGGGGGGGGGGGGGTTTGGCCGCGTCGGTCGTCGACTGAGGAGGGGAAGACAGGCGGAGGATCGGAGGTGGGGCCTGCGGTGGCTGGCGGCTCGATGGGGGGTCTGCGTCGTGGGTTTGGGCGGGGTGGTGGTCGCAGCAGGGGGGCGTTCGAATGGGGCTTTTGGGTTCGCGATTTCTTAAGCGGGGAGGAGCAGAGGGGGCGTGGTCACGTCGGAGGGAGCCGCGCTGGTGGCGGCGCGGTGGCGCTCTCTCGGAGGAGCGACGGCTCCTCCGTCTCCCCCTTTCCCTTTTTTTTTTTGATTCTGAAATGTAAACGAGAAAAGGGGGGTTTATATATATTTTTATTTATTATTTTATTATTTTATAAAAGTTGACTTTTACATACGTCATCAAAACGAGGCCCACCACCTATCGTCCATAGCGTTTAACCCCCATTCCGAACACAATGGGATATGTATCGTCAGCTGATTCGGCTGTTACAATCAGTTTCCGTTAAATTTACATTTAAATCACTATATTGAATTTTAAACGTACATTTCAAATTACCGGGGTCACATACTAACTCTAAAAATTCCAGAAAAATATTTTCTCGCTTCGTATTGACGATACGGTCCTAACAAAACTAGTTTCGTCGAATTCTGAGACCGTTGGAAAAATGGCCAATTTCCAGTCGATTAAAATCAGCTGAAACTGGTCAAACGCGTTTTCCTTTGCCACGCTCACATATTGATTCGAAAAATTATGAAATTTGAAATCTAGCAATAACTTGACATCACGGACCCAACAAAACTGGTTTCGTCGAAATCCGAGGTCATTTGCAAAATGTCCATTTTTAAGGGCCTGATTTCCATAGCGACTATTCAGAATTTTCAACTAGACATATCTTTTGATCCCCGCTATGAAATTTTGATTATTCGGATTCGTTGGAAAGATATCATCAATTAGATCCTAATGTTTTTGGTTTCACTAAAATCCGGATTGTTTTGCACCCGGTACGTTCAATTGAAGTTTGAAATCGAATTATCGAACTACCGCGCCATTTTCAATTCCTATTTATAATTATATATAAATATTTATATTCTAACGACGACGTATAAACATATATGTTATAATTATATTCAAAATAAATTTCTCGTCGATATTATTTAAAATAATCTATTTTAAATGTTCAAAATTCGCTAAAATTGCTAAAATAAAATTTCAAACTGGCCCAGAATTTCGGGTTATTACAATCTCCCCCACTTAAAACTTTTCGTCCCCGAAAAGGAACAAAGTCGAAAGTGGTTTGATTATTAAGCTCTACATTCAATCTGACTTCCATTCTCTAACTTTTCAGTTTCTGAGAATTTTCAAATCTTCAAAAATTTGGCTAACACCCTAAATTTTTGAAAAATTTCGCCATAACCTCCCCTGCACCCGGAGCATCGGGGAATTTCAAATAGCTTCCCCGGTCCTTCAGATCTCAAAAAGAAAAAGAAAAAGCCAAGAGGCTAGCCAATAGGCTCACAAAATCATCATCACCCAAACAAAACAGTAAATTATGTAGCAAACATGTACCTATTTGTCGGGCAAACAAATTTTATTCTTCGGCTCTAGCCTCCTTGCTATGACCTGTTCAATGTAAGTATATGCATATGCAAGCAAATGCGACCAATTTTCAATACAATTCAATATTCGGTTCAATTGGCTAAATGGTTAAAAATTAGCAAACAAATAACCAAACAACTCAAACATCAATCAATTAGTGAATTAGAGTTTCAAATTCATAATTTTGATATATATACAGAAAATCTTGTTTTTGATGCCAATTCACAACAATGTGTTCTAACTATATAAGTTTGGTTCTCACACCAGTCTAATGGAAATATATAGAAATCACACCTTCGAAACACGAACATAAATACTGATAATGCGGCCGCATTACCAGAATTATCTCCGGGCAACTAGAATGTGATTCTATATCTATCTAATATATTAAAACTTCGAATATACGTTCATGACGCGTATATGCAAAATCTTTATATATTGGATTGTCCATATTCAAAATAAATAAATATTCAAATACGTTTAAAATGGTTTAAATTTCAAAACAAAATTGTTTTCATTTGAAAAATATACTCTTCACACTCGTTCTAGGATACTACTGATCCTATCTCTAACGAGTCATTCTAATTGGATATTACTAATCCAATATCTAATGAATTCTTTCGTATGGTTCTAATGTGTCTTGTTCTCGAGCTCTGTAAACCAAAGCTCTGATACCAAACTGACACGACCCGGACTTCCCCGTGAAGGAAAGCACGGATAGCGTTGAGAACAGGACAAAATAGAACGCTAACGGAAGAACATTTCATTGTTATTACAACAATTCCATCAGATACAAGAATATACAGAGTATAAATGAATAAATTACATTCGATAAATATCAGAGATTACAATAAATTACATAGCAGCGGAAAATAATATAAAATACAACTGAAAGTGATACACGGATACAGAGCTTTCCGAGCATCGTTCCAGCTGTTAATCAGGACCCTGTGAATATAAATCTGCAAAACCAAAACTACTAGCTGCCGGTGTGGAAAATAGGGGCACCCAGAGTTTAGGTTAAAACAATAAACTCCAGGTCAGTCATGGGACTGGTGTGAGAACTAAAACAGTTATAATTCTTTATTTTAAAGTTCGGTAAATCAAGGGACCACGCCGTATAACACGGAACGGGTTTCCTCCCAAGAATACCAGTGCATAGAACAAACAGCGCAATGCTAAATAAAGAAAAATGAAGCTGTTATAAGACCCAGGTCCCATCACACAATGCAACGCAAGCCGGAGGATAGGGTTTTTACCTTATAACAGCCAAAGCATGCTTGATACGTTTAAAACACATTATTTTGATATTATAATAAGTGTATAGTGTCAAAACATTTCAATCATAAATATAAATCATAGACGGCATGAGTGCCCCATCCCACTATGTCGCCATACTAGGCTCTACAAATAAAACCGCACTATCACGTATTGGAAATTGGATTTCCGTCATGAGCCGAGGCAAGGGGCAAGCTCCTCTCCGCGTTCGAGACACTCTAGCAATGCCTCAGGACCCCACTCAGATCCTTTGGAACCTCCAAGGCCGGTCCTCTCTTACTTTTGAGGATTAATTATTCCTGAACACACGTTTCCCGGTCCTTACAGACCTATATCCGAGGCGCCTCATATCCAACAACCACACAGGTGAAAAGTATATAAATGTCAGGGCTGGTAGGTCACTGACACCACCATAGCTAGAAAGAAACGTCGTGCACTCCTTGGGTCCGTATCCCGTTTTTGACTCATATCGAGGTGTGAGGCTCGCGAATCCACGTTACACACAAAGCTATGCCACACAGGCCGTGCTTTGATCATCAACCACAAGACTTTGCTTTTCAACAGAAGCCTTGATCAATTGCCACTTACGCATGCCACATTGGCAATTCACTCCATGCGACTGATGTCCATCGATATACAACCTCTGAGCTCGTACGTCTCAGAGAAGGGCGTTAAGCAAGAGAATAAATTCTCCGCCGCCAAACAGATGTATATTTAATAGAGATCAATCAACACAGAATAAAATCCAATGTCAGACACACCATCCATTTACAAGTTCGTTCTGGGTCTGAACGAAACCGGAGGCACTTTCCTCGCATATCCATCCATCTCCAAGTACGTCTGGACGATCACCAACTGATTCCCTCATCCTGGGTGTATAGCCCAATCAAGATCATCAGTAATCACCCAAACGATGTGAAGACTTCCGGTCTTCGACCACCGTCTTCATCTTCGACATCTCGTCGAATCGGTTATTCAGAATGGGTATAAACCCGGCCTTCCTGAATAACCCACGTATATAATAAACGAATGTTACACAAACACAACAAACGCCTCATTCCAATTTAGAATATTCTTTTATTCACAAAATCACATTCTTAGGGAAAGGTTCCCATTAATTTTATTAAAGATAAATTCTTCTAAATTTATTCTTCAATCCTCCTTTGGATATCATTTCTAACTAGTCGGGATTAACGAACCACACCGAAGTAATTATTTATTTTATTTCCCAATCCCAACCTATATATCCCATGGAGCAAAACTGGTGATACTCCATATCTAACACCACGGTGTTATCGGTAAAATTAATTACCATTTCACGTTCAAATCTAATTAAAGATTTAACTATCGCATTGGAGCAAAACTGGTGGTACTCCATTCTCGATCACTTTTCTGATTTGATAATTTAAATTATCAATTCACATTTTAATCTAATTAAAGATTCATTAAAACCACACTTAGTCTTAATTCTTTTCAGAAATCAACATCTTGCCTTTAACTGGGTTAAAGAACCAATGTCATCTAAAACATGATTCACGATAAACCCAAATCACATTTGATATTAAACACAAGGCTCTGAATAGAAAATTTATTGGCTTATATTCAATATCAAATTCTGAGACCAACAAATATCGTATTGGAAATAACGATATAAAATATATCTTTCAAATCCCCATAACAATATTTGTATAGTCACGAAATCCAACATCGAAATATCCCGAAGATAATTTCAATTCAACTCCAGTCCAATCCACGTATTGGAAATTATCGATTATTTTCAAAATCACTTTCAAATTCAATTTATTTATTTCAAAAATAAATTGATTTTAATTCTAGTTCAAAACCAGTTCATTTCGATAAAAATCTATTTTTACCTTCTAATGTGGAATTTTCCAGCCCAATTCTTTCCAATTCACATATTATAATTTTACACAAATTATAGATATTTTTAATAATTTTATCAAGGCCCGTACAGTCGATTTCCATCAACGGCCATCGAACTGCACTTACAGCGACCTTTTTCGAATTTGATTTGGACATAATTCCAAATCCAACCGTTAGATTTCAAATTTCTAATATTCATTGGAAAGCTCTTTTCGATACGAACCCAACGGTTCCGGTTTTAGGAGAATCCGACGGTCGGATCTCCCGCAATGTCCGTTTGAAATAAATGGTCGAAATTCACGAACTGCCGCGGCGCGGCGCGTTCTATTCAGGCCATTATATTATATATATAATATATATAATATATATTTCGTCGATTTCTATTTAAAATCTTAAAATAAAATCAGTTTTTCAAACTTTTCAAAAATCAGTTTTTAACCTTTTTTAAAAATCAGTTTTACACTTTTAAAATAAAAATAAAATACTTACTATTTTTTTCCTTTTGAAGGTCGGAGAAGAGGAGCTCGCTGGGGGGGGGGGGGGTTTGGCCGCGTCGGTCGTCGACTGAGGAGGGGAAGACAGGCGGAGGATCGGAGGTGGGGCCTGCGGTGGCTGGCGGCTCGATGGGGGGTCTGCGTCGTGGGTTTGGGCGGGGTGGTGGTCGCAGCAGGGGGGCGTTCGAATGGGGCTTTTGGGTTCGCGATTTCTGAAGCGGGGAGGAGCAGAGGGGGCGTGGTCATGTCGGAGGGAGCCGCGCTGGTGGCGGCGCGGTGGCGCTCTCTCGGAGGAGCGACGGCTCCTCCGTCTCCCCCTTTCCCTTTTTTTTTTTTTTGATTCTGAAATGTAAACGAGAAAAGGGGGGTTTATATATATTTTTATTTATTATTTTATTATTTTATAAAAGTTGACTTTTACATACGTCATCAAAACGAGGCCCACCACCTGTCGTCCATAGCGTTTAACCCCCATTCCGAACACAATGGGATATGTATCGTCAGCTGATTCGGCTGTTACAATCAGTTTCCGTTAAATTTACATTTAAATCACTATATTGAATTTTAAACGTACATTTCAAATTACCGGGGTCACATACTAACTCTAAAAATTCCAGAAAAATATTTTCTCGCTTCGTATTGACGATACGGTCCTAACAAAACTAGTTTCGTCGAATTCTGAGACCGTTGGAAAAATGGCCAATTTCCAGACGATTAAAATCAACTGAAACTGGTCAAACGCGTTTTCCTTTGCCACGCTCACATATTGATTCGAAAAATTATGAAATTTGAAATCTAGCAATAACTTGACATCACGGACCCAACAAAACTGGTTTTGTCGAAATCCGAGGTCATTTGCAAAATGTCCATTTTTAAGGGCCTGATTTCCATAGCGACTATTCAGAATTTTCAACTGGACATATCTTTTGATCCCCTCTATGAAATTTTGATTTTTCGGATTCGTTGGAAAGATATCATCAATTAGATCCTAATGTTTTTGGTTTCACTAAAATCCGGATTGTTTTGCACCCGGTACGTTCAATTGAAGTTTGAAATCGAATTATCGAACTACCGCGCCATTTTCAATTCCTATTTATAATTATATATAAATATTTATATTCTAACGACGATGTATAAACATATATGTTATAATTATATTCAAAATAAATTTCTCGTCGATATTATTTAAAATAATCTATTTTAAATGTTCAAAATTCGCTAAAATTGCTAAAATAAAATTTCGAACTGGCCCAGAATTTCGGGTTATTACAGCGGCGGTGGGGTGGAGCTCTCCATTTTTGAGTTTTTGTGGAGGAAGGAGGAAATGAAAATAATGAAGTAGAAAATGAAGTAAAAGTGTTTATATGCTCGTTTCCCACTTATCGCCTGAACGCTAACGATCTCCAATCGCCACGGATTTTGGACACGAGATAGTAGACGTGAAGACGAGTCCAACGAAACAAGTTTCGTCGAATTCCGAGTTCGTTTGACCGTTCAAAAAAAAATCACGAAAATGCTTAGATAAGCTCTAAAAATGCGATTTTGGCGCACATTTTCTTCTCGCACGCTCACATGCTAACTCTAAAAATCATGCCTCTTGGATTTAACCATTATTAGACGATACGAATCCAGAAAAAAGTAGAATCGAATTCTGAGGTCGTATCAGTAATGTTCCTTTGTAAAATGACTGCTCGTTTTACCCTGAACTGTTTTAGCTCGCACGGCCACATACTGACTCCGTTCGATGCGCCCTTTAGAACATAACAATAATTTATCATTATGAATCCATAAAAATTTATCTCGTCGAATTCTGAGCTTGTATGCAAAATTTTACTTTTTAAGGGCTAAGTATTGCTAACCGAAAAGCTCCAGCCAATTGCCACTATTCCGGATATCGGAATATATCGAAGCTTATACTTTTCGGAGTTCTAAATGGCATTTTGAACTCAATGGAAGTGGTTTCGAGTCCAAATTCATCCGTATGCAAAATATGACTTTTTGGGACATGTATAATTTACATAGCGACTATTCTGAATTTTCAACTGGGCATAACTTTTGATTCCCGCTATGAAATTTCAATTTTTCGGATTCTTTGGAAAGATATTCTCAACTAGATTCTAATATTTTTGGTTTCGCCAAAATCCGGTTTATTTTGAATCCTGTACATTCATTTGAAGTTTGAAATCGAATTATCGAACTACCGCGCCATTCTCAATTCTATTAATAATTATATATAAATATTTATATTCTAACGACGATGTATATAATATATATGTTATAATTCTATTCAAAATAAATTTTCCGTTGATATTATTTAAAATAATTCATTTTAAATGTTCAACTTCGCTAAAATTGCCAAAATAAAAATTTTAAACTGGCTCGCATTTCCGGGTTGTTACAAGGTCTTGCAAATTCGCTCAAACCGTGAGGTAACCCAACGATCAGCCTTCACCACCGTGTCCATCTAGGAATGGCGCATTGAATGAGGTAGGGGTGGTGCAGTTCGATGGCGCGGTTGAGGGGTGGCGGCGCACGGAAGTTCTGGACTTTGGAGGAGGAGATCTCGACGCAGGAGCGGTGATTGGGGGAGCTTCTGGTATGGATTTGAAGAGTGGAGGAAGCTCTACAAAAAGTTCAATTGGTGGTGGAGCTGAAGATGAGCATGGCGGCCAGAAATTGCCTGGGAAGCGGCGAAAATGATTTCTGTCGATGACAGGAGAGCGGCGAGGGTTCTTTTTGATTTTATTTTTATTTTTAAATTATGAAGAATAAATTCTATTGGTCGATGCCTTATTAAAATTTTAAAATAGCGTTTCTCCAAACGGACACCAATCCAAACCCAACGACTGTCGTCCCTAGCCAAATACCCCCATCCTGAACACAATGGGATATGTTTCGTAGGCCCATTCGACTGTTTCAGTCAGTTTCTCTTCAAATTAAAATATAAAACATTCAATATTGAATTTGAACTTACATTTCAATTTTTTGGGGCCACATACTGATTCTAAAAATTCTCGAAAAATAAATCTAGCTATGTTTTGACGTTACGGTCCCAACAAAACTAGTTTCATCGAATTCTAAGACCGTTTGAAAAATGGCCATTTTTGGTCGATCCAATTTAACTGTAATTGACCAAAACACATTTTTCTTCGCCACGCTCACATATTAGCTTCAAAAATTACGAAATTTGAAACCTAGCAATAATTTGACATCTCAGATCCAACAAAAGTGGTTTCATCGAATTCGAGGTCGTTTGCAAAATGTCTATTTTCAGGGGCTATATAAATTCTATAGCGAGTTTCTGAAACTTCATTTGGCCGTAACTTTTGATTCCTGCTACGAAACTTTGATTTTTCAGTTTCCTAGAAAGATATTCACTAACATATTTAAATATTTTTGGTTTCACTAAAATCCGTTTTATTTTGCACCCAGTCAGTCAAAGTTTGAATTGAAATTTTGAAACTGCCGCGCCATTTCATGCCTTGTTTATATTCCAAAGTAATTATATTTATTTTCAAACGTCGATTCAAACACGATTTTCGTTGTTATTATTTAAAATATTTATTTTAAATATTTAAAATCCACCAAAATAGCCAAATTAAAAATTTTAAATTGGCTCAGATTTTCCGGGTTGTTACACTCCCATCACTACCTGTGACGACCCATATTTTCTGCGATATATAATTAACTTATTTAATTATATAAAAAGTGGTTTAGAATTCAAATGGTCGCTGAATTAAATAATAGTGAATATTTAATTAAAATAATAATTAGATAATATATTTAATTCAGAAATAATCAAAAATAGTGGAATTCACAATATAGTGTGAATTGGATTATTTAAAATAAATATATCAGTTTAGAGTTGAAATATATTAGCGAATATATTTAGATAACGACAGTTTGAACGTAGAATTATAATATAATTTAAATCGAGCTTGAAATGGCACGGCAGTTCGCTATTTGGCGATTTGAACTTCAACTGGATATACAGGGTCATTTTTAAATCGGATTTCGGTGAAACAAGAAACGTTAGGAGCTGGTGAAGTATATTTTTCTAGTGGAAGAGAAAAATCGGGATTTCATCGTGTAGATTTTGATTTACGTCCAAATCAAATTTCAGAAAAGTCGCTATGGAATTCCTTTATAATTTGCAATGCTTTATTTATGTTATAATTGGATTTTCAAAATAAATTGAATATCGATTCAACCTGGATTTGAAATACCGAGCTGGAAATTCATATAGGAATATTCTAGAGCTATATGGTATTCCACTATGAATATATACGATAATATATATTTATTAATATTTAATTTAATTATTTTTAAATATATTTATATATTTAAAAGGGTTATTTAGAGCTTTAAAAATAGCCACTCTTGCAAACGAAGTTGGAATTCGACGAAACCAGTTTCGTTGGGACCGTAATGTCGATCTCTACCAGTATGTCCATTTTCGTGATTTTAGGATATCATGTGTGGTCAGAGGAATTTTTAAGGACCCATGGCGAATAGCAAATCGATAAAATAAAATATAAAAAAATATCCTAACTTTTTCCGTGTTCAAGAACAGGCCACGTTACCTTCTTTCCCAACCGCTACTTAAAGTATGGAGAATCCAACTGCACGTCTCCCACAAATCAGTATAAAACCGCACAAACTAAAATCAATAGAAAATCCCACAAAATTCCTAAAATCATTCTCTAAGCATATTCGAATTTCTGAGATCCTCCTCTTCGATCTGATAGGCTTTATGAAAGGTGTGACTTTTTTTTTTGGTAATGTTCGAAACACACAGCAAAACCTCGGTTTAAGATTTTTGAAAATTGGACGAATCGATTCAAGTAATTGATGGTGTTTTCAGATTCAGCGAAGAGAGTAAATCGCATTGTGATTTTTGGGTATTTTTCTGGAATAATTTGTGTCGCTCCATGCCTGTAGCCGACGTTGAGGGCTGTAATCGGATTTCGATTGGAGAGTGCGAGTTTGGGTTCGAGGGTCCAGGCGGATAGAGGAGGAGGTGAGGAGCTCTCTGGTGGTGATGGCAGCGCCAACGGATGGCCGAGGTGAAGGTGGTGGGAGTTCAAAGTTAGAAATGAAGATGGGTTTACTGGAGTTGGGTTTTCCGTTTGAGGAAGAAGCGGATATAAGGGTTCGGGTCTGGGCTTGAAAACGTGGTGGGCCGGCGGTTATTTAAAAGGTTAAGCCCTTTGTTTAATTAAAAGCTTAGTCTATTTAAATTCAAATAATTGTATTAAATTGTAATTGTGATATCTCAGTCATACTTTATCATAATTTCACGAAACAAGATCCGTTGGGATTGTATGGACGCGAGCTACCCAATCGAACTGACTGGGAGTGGAGTGGAGCTCGTTTGAATTTGTGGAGAAATAAATTGTTTGATTCAAATCAAACAAACAGTTTATCGTTCTTTAACGATGAACTGCCAATGTGAGTAAAACTCACCAACTCTAAACAGTTCTATTTTTACAACGTATTCTTAGAACTGGTAATTATCTTTTGATTTCTATGTGTTAACTATTTGGTTGAATTGATTGTGTATTGATTGAAATCATAAATAAAGATATATATATATATATAATGTTAATCGAATATTGATTCTGTTTAACAGAATATTTTATATTTGTGCTGTTTGACATCTGTGATGCAGGGAAATAGGTTAAAGGGACCCAACTGGGTTCCTCAATATTTATAATATTATTCTGTTCATATATTGTAATATATGATGTGATATGTAATATGTTGTCAATTATGTGTGTTTGGACGATATTGGTCAAAATGATTTGATATGTTAAAAACCATAGCATACCGGAATATTGAAAAGGGAATTTTCAAAGTGAATATTGAAAATAAATTATTTGTAAAATCAAAGGATTTTATAAAAGAGAAATTATTTATAAAATCAAAGAAGACTTTATAAAAGGAAATATTTATAAATGGAATATTTATAAATAGGAAATAGAGTTAAAGGAAATAATTTGGGAATAAGATATTATATAAGAGATATTTATTTGGTAAATAAATATTATATTATGTAAAGGAATATTTATTTAGAAAATAAATAGAATAAAGGATTATCTATTTAGAAAATAAATAGAATAAAGGATTATTCATTGGGAAAATAAATAGAGGATTTAATCAAATCGAGTTAATCGAAAGGAGTTAATCGAACATAGTTAATCAAAATGGAGTTAAATAGAAATTGGAAACTGACTAGAGATTAATAAGTTGAATGGTTTCCTAAGTATCGATTCGATGTTGGCTTCGGCCTTCGGGGTTTATACTTAAGAAGTTGTTCTCTTGTTAGTTTATAGTTAGAGTCTGATAGATGTGGAAGAATAGTGATATGTAATTAAGCCATGGAAAAGTTGTCCAGAGTTAATAGCATATATTTTCTTAATATAGAAAATAAGGAAATATGAATGTGTATATATGTATATGTGTTTGATGATGTGATCGATAATTCCATTTGGAAATAATTTTGTTGTGTGTACACGGACATTTTTCATTTGATAGTTAAATCACCGACTATTAAAGTTTTGACCATTTTAACGTTGTTAATATGGAGAGACCGGTTGGATTCTTATCCCAAGAACCACTCCGTATTGGCATAAGCGTTGCGAATCATATATGCCGAAGAAATTGAAGATGGAGTGAAGTGCAAGGGCTGTTGTATAAGTCCTAGGTAGAGATTGCCTAGGCTGGACATACTGAATAGTGCCTTCGGTTTTGTTCAGTCCCAGAACGAACGTATATGGATGAGTGTCTGACAGAGTATTTCCAATGATTGAATGGGTTGGTCTGTATAAATATATGTGGTTGCAACGGATTTATTCCCTTAGCATAACATCCAGAATATTTGTGCAAATCAATTAATGATTAATGGATCTGATAATGTGGCATTCAAAGTGATCGTGTTATCTATGATTGGAAAGAAATCATAGCCTCTGGCCTCAACAACCGGGAAATGACAAAAATCGGGCAGACAACATGGCTATGTAGGTCGCACCTATTAGTGTGTATAATCACCTGATCTAGGGTTTCATTTACTTCTAAAAATCCATTGTTGATGTTGTCCCATTCAGGAAACGGTTGATGATCCCAACCGTTGGTGATATACATTCGATACACTCAAGCGAAATGAGTGGTCGGTCATGTGCCATTTCCCAATACATGCTTGCATTTTTGATTGTATACTCTATATGTAGAACGTGAGATGAAAGCGTTTCTGCTAGATGATTATTATATTGTGATTGATAGACATTATAATAATATCATGAGAGTTTTGATATAAAGATTATTTAGGATTCTCATAAGGGGAAAACCTGTTCCGTTATACGGCGTGGTCTTATGAGATATCGTTTAATGGCTCAAACTGTTTTAAACTGTTTACACATACCAATCCCATGACTAACCCGGAGTTTATTTTGTTTTGTTTCCCTAAACTCTTGGGTGCCTAATTTTGTACGGGAAGCCAAGTAGTCGGGATTTACATATACTTGAAGAGCTGGATCAGGAGGCTTCAGGATCATATAGCTATAGTTTATTTCCGCTGTGTTGTAAGTGTTGTACTTTGATAATGATGTATATTCAAGTACAGATTTACATTTCAAAGTTATGTTATATATATATATTATATGTTATTCGTTCCGTTGTGAGATTCGTGTTACTCTGATGTTGTATCTTCTTCTTCTTCTATTCTAAGTTTCTATCTTATCCATCCTCACCCTCAAACTTCTTTCTATTAACTTTCCGGTATTTTTTGATGTTTGGTTAGTCGTCATTGAGTTTATGGCGATAACCAAAGTCGTTTAAAAACCGGGTCGTTACAGTTGGTATAAGAGCTTAAGGTTTAGTAATTACCTTGGCTCTGTGGCATGACTCAGTAGAGATGGGGTTACTAATACCCTAGATTGAGTTGAGTGTATATATACGAGTGAACGTATTTGTTATTCAATATAAAATGATTTTATATTGTGGAGCTTTGTTGGTTGAGTTGTTTATGGGTTCTGGTCGATCAGTTTGATCCACTGTATCGGTAGGGATTTATAAACACTCGAATACGATGAACCGACACTATATGTTTTGAAAAGAGGGTAAATGAAATAATTTTACCCAAATTAGATTTTGATATAAAGGATTTATATAGAAATGATTATAATAGATTGGATGTGTTGGTCACTATTATAATCGAATAAGATTATTAAATGTGAAATGGTTATGTAAATAACCGATCAGAATTCAGATAAGCATAATGAATTGAATTAAATCTGAAATTAAAATCAGAGTTGAAATTTAATCCCTGGAATTGGGAAGGTGTTGTAAATGGATTTGGATTAAATATATGTAAATTTTAAGATCTTGGGAGATTTTAAATTGTATTCCAAGCATTTGTGAATGATATTTTGAACTGATTTCAAAATAAAAGTGTTTAAAAATGAGTTTTGAAAAGTGATATAGTATTGAACTCACTTCGAAAACTAGAAAATAATTCTGATAATAACTGCAACATCATCAGTGTTCATTCTCGAGTTGTAAGTGACGGATTTCTACCAAAGAAATTGTTTAGAAAAACAAGTTGTTTGAATCCTACAAAGGAAAGTTTGGTTTTTGAACAAAACAAAGCTGTTTAAAACTCCTAGGAAAAAGATTGTTTGATTTAAAACCAAATTGAATTGGAATTTGCAAAAGCAAATTGGAGTTGAATTGGATTAGAAGGATATCGAGAAATTTGGATTTTTAGGATAGAAATTCGAAAAGAGATTCGGTTTGGATAAAAGCGAATGGTTATGTTGAAAATAAAAACTGATTGTGTAATGACCCGGGATTTTGGCGATATTGGTTATCCGATATACAACACATATCGAACATCCAAGGGTCGAAAATATCGGTCATTAATGAAAGAAATTAGAGGGTGAGGAAAGATAAGATAGAAACTTAGAACAGAAGAAGAAGAAGAAGAACACAACATCAGAGTAACATGAACCTCACAGCGGAACGAATAACATATAATATATATAACATAACTTGAAATACACATCTGTACTTGAATATACATCATTATCAAAGTACAACACTTACAACACAGCGGAAATAACTATAGCTATATGATTCTGAAGCCTCCTGCTCTAGCTCTTCAAGTATCTGTAAATCCCGACTACTTGACTGCCCGTACAAAATTGGGCACCGAAGAGTTTAGGGAAAACAACAAAATAAACTCCGGGTCAGTCATGGGACTGGTATGAGTAAAACTGTTTAAACGGTTTAAGCAGGTAAATGATATCTCATAAGACCACGCCGTATATCGGAACGGGTTTTCCCTTATGAGATTCCAAATTATCTTTATATCAAAACCTTTGATATTATAATAATGTCTATCAACCACAATATAATAATCATCTAGCAGAAACGCTTCCATCTCACCTTCTACATACATAGTATACAATCAAAACCGCAAGAACGTATTGGGTAATGGATTTCCAACTATGACAAGGTATGGAACCACCTTTTGCTAGTGTACCTCTAGAAAGGAATACACTGGGTTCAACAAGAACATTTTGCAACCCGACCACACATGACCGACCACTCATTTCGCTTGAGTGTATCGAATGTATATCACCAACGGTTGGGATCAGCAGCCGTTTCTCGAATGGGACAGCATCAACAATAGATTTTTAGAAGTAAACGAAACTCTAGATCAGGTGATTATACACCCTACTTCGAAGCGACCGACTTAGCCATGCTGCCTGCCCGATTTTGGTCATTTACCGGATGTGAGGCTAGAAGCTACGCTTTATCATCACACCAGATTCACTTTGAATGCCACATCGTCAAATCCATCAAATCACCGATTGACGTCCTCAACCATACATTATGTGTTAGCGAAAAGAAGTTTCCTTCTTCGCTTCCACTCTTGGTACGGTTGGAGAAATCAATATACGTGATCGTTTGGAAATACTCTGTCAGACATCCGTCCATATAAATCATCCAGGAACAGGATGAACCGAAGGCACTATTCAGTATATCCATCTTAGGCACTGTTGTCTAAGATTTATACAACAGCCCTTGCACTTTACCCGTCTTCAATTTTCTTTGGCATATATGATTCGCAATGCTTATGCAAATACAGAGTGGTTCTTTGGATAATAATCCTACCGGTCTCTCCATATTAACAACGTTAAAATGGTCAAAAACTTCGATAGTCTGTGATTTAACCATCAAAGAAAAACAGGTGTGCAAACAACGCTATGCCAACTCAAAGCATTTCCATTTCCATTTCTTGTTTTCTTTATTAGAAAACATTTCTGATTCTTGTTTGGGAAAACATTTCCAAAACTCCTACGTTTGGATTAAACAAATGTTTAGTTAAAACATCGCTATGCCAACTCAAACCATTTCCTTTAATTACTAAATTCACTTAACCATCCTTTACTGCCGAACCTTAACCATTCCTTTGTTAAATACGAAGCCAATCAAGTTGGGGTAAAACTACCTCTCAGACCTTAACTGAACAACATTTCTAACTTTGAAATAGGCAAAGTTCACTTTATATTTCTTTAACTAACTTCCTTACTTAACCTTTCTTTTCGAATAACTATATTCGATTAGCTCTTTTTTTTATTAGCTCTATTTGATTTACTCTATTTAATTTACTCTATTCGATTTACCCTATTGCATTCACTTAACCGATTTACTTTATTTGATAAATTCTTCTCGAGTAATCCTTTTCGATTAATTCTTTTCGAGTAAACTATATTTGAATAACTCATTTCGAATAAACTATATTCGATATCTCCTTTGGATTAACTAACTTCGACTAACTCCTTTGGATTTACTAACTTCGACTAACTAATTCGATTTGCTTACTTTCGAATACTATATTCGATTAAATAAACTATTCATTTACAAAGATTTACTTTTAGTAATGGTTCTTCACTTTACAAACGATTTCTTTTTTAGTAACGTTTTCCTTTTTATAACGGTTTTCATTTTATAACGGTTTCCTTTTTATAACGTCCTATTTATTTTCTAAATATTTCCATTTTAATTCTATTTGTAAATAGTTTTACAAATGCCTCCTTTTCGATTTCATTTGTAAAGGTTTTACAAATATTCCTCTTTCGATTCCATTTGTAAATGGTTTACAAACATTTCTCTTTCTAATTGATTTGTAAATGGTTTACAAACCTTTCTCGTTCTAATCTATTTGCAAATGGTTTGCAAATAATTCCTTTAGGGTTTCATTTCTAAGTATTTTCTATTTATAAATAATCCATTTATAAATAAATTTCTATTTATAAATATTCCATTTATAAATAATTCCTTTTATAAAATCTCCTTTGATTGTTATAAATATTATTTCTTTTATAAAATCCTTTGATTTTATAAATAATCTATTTCAATATTCATTTTAAAAATTCCCTTTTCACCATTCCGGTATGTTATGGTATTTAACACATCAAATCACGATGACCAATATCGTTCAAACACATATAATCGACAACAGATTATATATCACATCATATATTACAATATATGAATCACAGTAAAATAATGTTGAGGAATCCAGTTGGATTCCTCCAACCTGTCTCCCTGCATCCACAGATGTTACACAATAAAATCAACATCACTTTCAGTTCCATATGATATATTCTGTTAAACAGAATCAATATAGAAATTCAACTAACTGACTAGCAGTTCAATCAAACAGTCAACACACAGTCAATCAGCCAATATTTAACAGTTCTAAAAATACAACATGAAATTATAAACTGTTCAGAGTTAGTGAGATTTACTCACATTGGAAGTTCATCGTTAAAGAACGATAAACTGTTTGTTTGATTTGAATCAAACAATTTATTTTGCCATAAATTCAGACGAGCTCCAATGGACTTCCAGTCAGCTCCATTGGGTAGTGTCCCTCCATACGATCCCATCGGATCCTGTTTCGTTGGATTTCGGTAACGTATGTATAAGTTATACAATTTACAAGTTACCATGTTATTTAATATAAAATTTAACCTTAAATAATTATAAAAATTGGGCCTCACCATTACCCTTTGGCCCATCTAACCATGTTGAAACCGGATCCGCCTTACTTCCTTTCTTTTTCCACGTTTCTAACTCCAACTCCAGACAATTTACCAAACCGTTACCTCACCATTGACCCTCCCTTTGACCGTCCCCTGACATCACCTCGGCCACCCATTCCCGGCGCCACCTCCACCAGAGAGCTCTCCGACTCCTCCTCTACCCGGCCAACCCCTCCCCATCAAACTCGAGCTCAGGAAATTCATCCCCTTCGATAGCACACAGAAGCAGGTATCGACATGAACCATCGTCGCAACTCCCAGAAATCTACATACAGAGGCTAAACAACATGCTAAACTCAAATCTCACATCAGGAATTCTAATCGATACATGAATTCCCCAAAACTCGTAACCCTAGGTCGTCTGTGGAGTTTTCAAGCTGAACAAATCAACATCGCACACAACATAATTACCACCGAATGGAAAACCTCCTCTTCTCGAATCCGGGTCAACCCGATATTTTATTTAAAAATGAAATTCCTTTTTAAAATATAGATAATTCCTTTATAAATTATAAAGGAATTCCACGGTTACTTTTCTAAAATTTGATTTGGACATAAATCAAAATCTACACGATGAAATCCTGAATTTTCTCTTCCATTAGAAAGATATACTTCACCAGCTCCACACGTTTCTTATTTCACAGAAATCCGGCTTAAAACGAATCCTGTACATTCAGTTGAAGCTCAAATCGCCAAATAGCGAACTGCCATGCCATTACGGGCTCGATTATAATTATATTATAATTTATATGTTCAACTGTCGCTTATACAATATATTCGTTATTATAATTCAACTCTAAACTGAATTATATACTTTGAATTGTCCAGTTCACATTATATTTTCAATTCACTATTTTCGACTATTTCAAAATTAAATATATTATTTAATTTATTATTTTAATTAAATATTCACCATTATTTAATTCCACGACCATTAAATTCACTATATCACTATTTATATAATTAAATAAATTAATTATAATACCCTTTGCGAATGCGGGTCATTACAATCTTCCCCAATTAAAATAATTTCGTCCTCGAAATTGCTAAGGTAGAGAACGACCCTTTCGACTGGTTAGAACATATTTGTTCACTTCTTAACTTCAGTTTCAACTGAACCAATTTAATTTCAATTAAATTATTAATTAATTCTTATCAACGAAAATTTCCAAAAATCCTGAAATTTTTCTAACTCCTTAACTTTCCGAAATTTTTTGCCAGCACCTCCTTTGTACTGGTCAATCGGTCAAACTCCAACTCGCTTCTCTGGGCCATCTCCATCCCAAAAGAAAATCAAACAGCCAAGTGACTTGCCAATTCGGCTCATAAATCTTATATCCGATAGAAATATAACCTTTTTGTCGGCATATCATTATATCCTTTCCACCTGTTATCAATTCAGCGGATACAAGGGTCATCCCAATCAAATTCCAATCTGCTTTTATCCACAACACAACCATTCGCTTATATCCAAGCCAAATTTCATTTCAACTCGAGTTTCTTCTCGATTCCCAACTCTTAACTTGATTATCACATTACACTTCAAATTTGAATCTCATAATCCAAGTGTCTTGATATTATTTGTAACACCTCGAGTTTTCGGTAAACAGTAATTTGAAAATTTTAGTATACTTAATTCAAAACATAAGAATTAAGGGAAATAGGTTACGCCATTGCGTTCGTCTTGAAATTCTGCTTGAGATGGAGTCCGAGTTTGAGTAAATCGAACTCCGTACGAAGGAGATATGACCTCCAGAAGTTTCAGAATTAATTTGAAATTCAAACAGCTCGAAAATCGGATTCAAAATTCAAAAATAGGACCAGACCCTGGCTGGGCAGGAAAATTCCCGCCCAGGTCGACCATAGGGTCGACCTGGGTGTCGGCTGGTGGACCCAGGTCGACCATAGGGTCGACCCCCCTATCGACGTGGCCAGGTCTAGCTGGCCTGGTCTGTGTTCTGGTCGAATTTCTGAGCCTTAGTGTGTCACTAGGGCTGACGTGTTAGCATTTGATTGGCTCCTCTTGACGTGTATGGCCTAGATTCCTTCTGTCTTCATCTGATGGCTCAAATCAACTTGAAACTCTATAAAAAGGACCTAAGACTCAACCTAATTCACAAAAAAAAAATAACTAGAGCCACCATGCTGCCGAGAGGAATTTGAGAATAGTCGTCAAGAGGAAAAGCTTAAGAGGCGAGCCAATTCAAGAAGAAACAAAAGTCTAATCTAATTTCTACGCATTGTTTTCTACTTCAAGGGAAAGCTTTGCAAATTCAGAATAACGGAAACCAGAAAACAAGTTTCAGCGCCCGTTGTAAGTATAGTGGCTCTTTAGATGGGAATGCGATTAAGACATGATTTGTTGTAAATTGTAATATGGAATTATATCAGTATTAACGATGTTGTTTTATATTTGTTATTTGTGATAATTTGAATGATTGTGGTGATTGAATCTTTTATGTATTGTGAATCAAACAAACAACACCTTATGTGAATTGTATGTATACAGTTAGATCTAAATATATGCTTATGCAAGTAATAGGCTGCAAGTTAGATTTACACAAATATTTATATCATTCATGTAGGCTCTATGTATATATGTTTAAAACCAATTGTGCCTACATGACTAGAATAGATCTATATTCACATGTTTTTATGCAAGTGAGAACTTATAATTGGATCCATGTCAAGATCCGTTTAGGATTCATATGAAAGTTTATTGTTAGATCTATGTCTATACATATGTGTTGCAAGTTCACACCCATAAGTGGTTGTCAAAGTTATACATATAGTTTTGTCTTACGCTAGTTTTATGTTTGAGGTCATGCCTAGACCTATGCATTAACATGTTATACCATGTTGTAGTGGATTCATATGACACCTATTAGGTTATACTATGTTATACCTTTATGTTAGGCTAAAACTATATGATTCATGTGACACCTATTTAACTAGGCCCAATATTTATATGCAAGTTTGTGGCATGTTATGCAATGTTATGATATTCATGTGGATTATTTTGCAAGTTCACAACTATGATGTTCATATTGACTATGTCAAGAATGCCAAGTTTACACCTGTGACGTGTTTATGTTAATGAATTATTTTTATTCCAATTTTGTGTATGCTAAATTAGGCTAAGTTTTTAGCCTAATATTATATGTCAAAATCACGCGGACGGAAAAATAGGCTAAGATTGTTAGCCTAATATTTAGACTGGGTAACGTTGGGTAAAATTGGTAATTATAGGAAACTTGACGTAAATTGGTTAAAAAATCACATAGGTGATTTATGGCATGAAACGGTATAAATTATATACCTAAATTATTGAACTTGATTAGAAATAAATTTGGGCAATGACATGAATTCTGGATAATTTACATAAATAAAATATAAATTTAGACAATACGAATATGCTTAACCCAAGGTTGGATTGAGTTGTGATGTAAACCTGCCCGGACCCGCCCGGCTATCTAGTAATCACAACAATACCTATCCAATGTGAGAGGTTAAGGCATTGAGCCCAATAAAGACCCGAGGTTAGACTGAGTTGTGGCGTAAGACTGCCCGGAACCGACCGGCATACAGGCAGCCACAACAAGACCTGTCTAATGTGAGTGGTTGGTGCTTTAATAAGACAATTAAAGCTAAGTTATGATTGGTAGGGTCAAGTTAACTAAAACACTTAACCAACTCAACATGTTAACTAGAATAGAAGGTGAGGTTAAGTAAAGTTAATACACTTAACCAATTTAACATATTAACTAGACTAGAGGGTGAGGTTAAGTAAATTCAGGACACTTAACTGTTATAACCTGATAATTAGATAAGTGGGTGAGGTTAAGTAAGTTTAGAATACTTAACCATTATAACACGTTAGCTAGATAAGTGGGTAAGGTTAAGTAAATACACTTAGCCAATTTAATATGTTAGCTGGACTAGAGGGTAGGATTAAGTAAACTTAGAACACTTAACCACCATAGTGTTATAAATTGAACAGGGATAAGTTGAAACATGAAGGGACAATACTTAACCATTAGAACATGTTAATTAAACAGATGTTAGAGTTAAGTTAACTAAGGGAACACTTAACCGTTATAACATGTTAGTTAAAACAGGTGGGCAAGGTTAGGTTAAAAGGGACACTTAACCAATACAAGATGAACGGGTAGGGTTAAGTAATAAGAAATACTTAACCAATATAACTTGGTTTGTGATAGGTTTAAGTCAACATGAACTATTGATAACACTTAGCTAGTTTAATATGACAAATGAATGGGTTAAGCTAACTTGAATTGACTAATGACACTTAACCAATCCAACTTGACGAGAAAGAGGGCTAAGTAGTAAACCTTAGTTAAGAAAACGATGATTCAGGAAACTAAGTGGTAAACCTTAGTTAGGAAAACTAAGTAGTAATTCTTAGTATAACACGAGGAGGAGCGAACGTCCATCTGATCTTAAAGAAGGCTCCAACGAATTGGGTTACGAAGCCCGAGGCTTCGAGGGGACGTGAGGATACTCTTAGTATCCCTCTGTGAGGCTGCAGATGATCCTCCTGGGCTCACAGAGGTTAAGGTCTGCGCTAGGAGAACCAAGGGTATGCCTTGGTTGCAATATAAGGTAACCTAAAGACTAGGGTGGACCAGCGTGATTCAGCGAGACCAGTAGCCCTGTGATGGCAACTTGTCATCTACCTACCATCTTGAGTCAATCGAGATATTGAAGCGAAAAGGCGGATAACTCCAATAGACCATATACTCGCTATCTAGTTATGGTGGCGGATGGCCATAGGTTAGTAGGGCATAAGGGGGCCTGCGTATAGTTCTCATTTTTCAAGGTGTGCCTATCATTAGTTGAGGGAGGGGTCAGGTGGGACCATAGCCACTGGAAAAACAAACCTTAGCATCTGCATCGGCAGATATCTGAAAGCTCCCGACCGAGTTCCGTGTTTCTTAAATTTGCCCTGCCACGAGACTCGGGTCGCACATATAGAGGACATGTGCAACTAGATATATAGCACGTTTACGATACGATTGGGACGTCAAGTCTAGGAGCACTTATCACTTTGGGTAGTGTGTCCTAGACTAAGGGCGTCGTTCGACAGGTAGCATAATCCCTAGTTGGACCTAGGTGGCATAAACCCTGAATCCGAGAAGAGTTCAATAGGTAACATAAACCCTAGTTGGATCTAGGTCGTGTAAACCCTGGTTAAGTCTAGAAAGCGCTCGATAAGAAAACCCTAGATTAGATCTAGGTAATAAATAATAGATGTACACCTAAAGGCAACCGCAATTACAGGGATTGGGATCACGTTATTATCTTTATACAGATTACTAGTTGAGATACTAGTTAGGTGGCGCAGAGATATAGAATGGGGTGTGATAGTATATTCGGTTTAAACTGTCTTGCTTTGGTTTATATTAGTCTGTTATTCTGGTACTGTCCCATTTTCCAGTTTACTCCTATCATGAACTTTACCCTGTTCACATGCTAAAAGCCACTAGACTTACTCAGGCTTTATGTCTGACTCTGTTTTTCTTTCGTCTTCTTTTCTTCCGTTCCCCCCTGGTAGTCAGGGAGGGAATAACTCTGCTTAGTATGGACTGTTACTCTTTTCAAGCTTGAAGACTCTTGGATATATCACTTTAGACACTCTTTTCTGCTGATATGGCTGGCTTATGCTACATTGGGGAATATAAATGTTATTTTATGCTTCTTTATTTTGTAAGACAGATGATACTCTGGTATTGGAAAACAATTGTCGTATAAACTATTTTATTAATAAAGTAAAGATTTATTTTCCGTTATTTTAATTTTTTTCTGTCTTGTAATTTATCTGCATCTTTTACCTTAAATGCACCACATAACTTAGTGCATTCCCTTTGTGAGTGACACTAACGGATGTGGGGTGTTACACGTGGTATCAGAGCTGAAGGTTACCGGATCAGATAAAAGACTTGAAAAATTATTTCCAAAACGGGTTTAAAAGAAGCATTTTCAAAAGAAAAGTTTTGTTTTAAAGGCCTATTCCCCAAAGCCATATGCACTATCTTTTGATTCTCTATTTGAGTCCTTGTTTCCTTCTTTCTTGAGTCTCTGGGGCTCCTGGCTTTCTGGGAGGTAACCTCATCGAAGGGCGAAGTAGTGCCTGACTTCCATCTATAGTCGTAATAGTTTCATCTGCGGCTAGTTTTCTTTCAAGCTTTGTAGGGTTTTCTGTACGATGGATGCAGCTTTCGAGAGATTTGTCAACATTATTACACAAGGAAGAGGATGAGGTGTTTCGCTAAGGGGCACAACCCAAGGATGAGGAATTCATGGATATGGACTCGGCTCATGGAGGAGGAAGGAATTATAAAACCTAAGACAAGAGGAAGTAGCTTTTCTATGGTATAATAGGGCATATAATTAAGGACAAGGGCAAGGACGAGTGCGTGCTTTCACCACCAGAATACCTGGGAGAGAGATAGTAAAAGTCTCCATTGGAAAAGTTTAGCTTTTCATTTGATCAACCTGTTATTACTCTTTTGATCTTAGCGCTTCGCATTCGTTTATACCTGCTTCCATAGTTGGGTCTCTACACCTAGGTATTTGTATAGTAGAAGATCCCAATTAGTCTCAGATCCAAATTGGTGGTTCAGCCGGTTTACCTTTGGTTTGTAGGGATTTGAGAATGGCCACATTAAGTGTTGAGTTTAAGCGTAATGTTTTGGTTCCATGGGCTATGAGTTGATCCTAGGCATGGGTTGTTTGGCTAGTAATTCTGAAAGTTAGACTTTTTGACTTGCCTTGGAAATACCCTCGAGATTTCATGATCCTAAAAGGATCAGTTAGGCTTAGCTATCTAGAATCGCTTAATACATTTATCGACGATTTGCAATCCGTTAGAATAGTCCATTAGTACGCAGATGTTTTGATTAAGTTAGGGGTTTACCCCTAAAATGCGGGATAGACTTCCGCATATATCCAGTTGACAATGAAAAGCCAGCTATCCGATCAACGACAGTTTTGGAAATGGAGGTCAAGAAGCTTCACAATCGTGAAGATTAACTAGATATGGTATGGTACAAAGAGGCTCAAGAAGATGCGACTTAGAAGACTGAAGACTAGATACGTGCATCATACCCTTTTTCTTAAGGGTATATCCTTTCTCTAGAAGTTTTATGCCTACTTGTTTCTAGCTTTTAAAGTATATCCTCTAGGACGTATCATCGATCCTTAGGTAGAAGCCAATGGATGTAAACATGTATTTGAAACATGTTGTGATTGATGGTTGCAAGTGGCTGCTTGTGGATGCATACACTAGACACTAGGTCAGCTCGGACACTTCCATATTGCATTTACATATATGTATTTGTTTATGAATTGAACTTGATGTGTTATCATATGGATGTTGCATTCGTATGAATGATTGTGCACTCATGTAGAAAATCTTGAGTAAGAAAAATTTGCATACATAATGGACTCATGGCACAAACATAATTCGCATTAAGGAGGTCAACTGAATCAGTAGACTGCCTGATTTTGCATTAGACAAGGACATATATACACACTATGCATATGATCATGAAGCATCAGAAGACTTTTAAGGACAATGCTTGCCTGTGTTTGATGGTTGAGTAGATGGACGATTGGATGGTAAGATATATGTTCTCCCAGACTTGAAGATTTCGGGGACGAAATCCTTTTAGGAGGGGAGAATGTAACACCTCGAGTTTTCGGTTAACGGTAATTCAAAAATTTTAGTATACTTAATTCAAAACATAGGAATTAAGGGAAACGGGTTACGCCATTGTGGTCGTCTCGAAATTCTGCTTGAGATAGAGTCCGAGTTTGCGTAAATCGGACTCCATACGAAGGAGATATGACCTCCAGAAGTTTCAGAATTTATTTGAAATTCAAACAGCTCGAAAATCGGATTCAAAATTCAAAAATAGGACCAGACCCGGGCTGGGCAGGAAAATTCCTGCCCAGGGCCCAGGTCGACCATAGGGTCGACCTGGAGGTCGACCTGGTGGACCTAGGTCAACCATAGGGTCGACCATAGGGTCAACCCTCCTATCGACCTGGCCAGGTCTGGCTGGCCTGGTCTGGCTGGCCTGGTCTGTGTTCTGGTCGAATTTCTGAGCCTTAGTGTGTCACTAGGGCTGACGTGTCAGCATTTGATTGGCTCCTCTTGACGTGTATGGCCTAGATTCCTTCTGTGTTCATCTAATGGCTCAAATCAACTTGAAACTCTATAAAAAGGACTTAAGACTCAACCTAATTCACAAAAAAAAAAAAATATAACTAGAGCCGCCATGCTGCCGAGAGGAATTTGAGAATAGCCGACAAGAGGAAAAGCTTAAGAGGCAAGCCAATTCAAGAAGAAACAAAAGTCTAATCTAATTTCTATGCATTGTTTTCTACTTCAAAGGAAAGCTTTGCAAATTCAGAATAACAGAAACCAGAAAATAAATTTCAGCGCCTGTTGTAAGTATAGTGGCTCTTTAGATGGGAATGCGATTAAGAAATGATTTGTTGTAAATTGTAATATGGAATTATATCAGTATTAACGATGTTGTTTTATATTTGTTATTTGTGATAATTTGAATGATTGTGGTGATTGAATCTTTTATGTATTGTGAATCAAACAATCAATACCTTATGCGAATTGTATGTATACAGTTAGATCTAATTATATGCTTATGCAAGTTATAGGTTGCAAGTTAGATTTACACAAATATTTATATCATTCATGTATGCTCTATGTATATATGTTTAAAACCAATTGTGCCTACATGACTAGAATATATCTATATTCACATGTTTTTATGCAAGTGAGAACTTATAATCGGATCCATGTCAAGATCCGTTTAGGATTCATATGAAAGTTTATTGTTAGATCTATGTTTACGCATATGTGTTGCAAGTTCACACCCTTAAGTGGTTGTCAAAGTTATACATATAGTTTTGTCTTACGCCAGTTTTATGTTTGAGGTTATGCCTAGACCTATGCATTAACATGTTATACCATGTTGTAGTGGATTCATATGACACCTATTAGGTTATACTATGTTATACCTTTATGTTAGGCGAAAACTATATGATTCATGTGACACCTATTTAACTAGGCCCAATATTTATATGCAAGTTTGTGGCATGTTATGCAATGTTATGATATTCATGTTGATTATTTTGCAAGTTCACACCTATGATGTTCATATTGACTATGTCGAGAATGCCAAGTTTACACCTATGACGTGTTTATGTTAATGAATTATTTTTATGCCAATTTTGTGTATGCTAAATTAGGCTAAGTTTTTAGCCCAATATTATATGTCAAAATCATGCGGACGGAAAATTAGGCTAAGATTGTTAGCCTAATATTTAGACGGGGTAACGTTGGGTAAAATTGGTAATTATAGGAAACTTAACGTAAATTGGTTAAAAATCACATAGGTGATTTATGGCTTGAAACTTTATAAATTATATACCTAAATTAATGAACTTGATTAGAAATAAATTTGGGCAATGACATGAATTCTGGATAATTTACATAAATAAAATGTAAATTCAGACAATACGAATATGCTTAACCCGAGGTTGGATTGAGTTGTGATGTAAACCTGCCCGGACCCGCCCGGCTGTCCAGTAATCACAACAATACCTATCCAATGTGAGAGGTTAAGGCATTGAGCCCAATAAAGACCCGAGGTTAGACTGAGTTGTGGCGTAAGATTGCCGGAACCGACCGGCATACTGGCAGCCACAACAATGCCTGTCTAATGTGAGTGGTTGGTGCTTTAATAAGACAATTAAAGCTAAGTTAATATTGGTAGGGTTAAGTTAACTAAAACACTTAACCAACTCAACATGTTAACTAGACTAGAAGGTGAGGTTAAGTAAAGTTAACACACTTAACCAATTTAACATATTAACTAGACTAGAGGGTGAGGTTAAGTAAATTCAGGACACTTAACCGCTATAACCTGATAATTAGATAAGTGGGTGAGGTTAAGTAAGTTTAGAATACTTAACCATTATAACACGTTAGCTAGATATGTGGGTAAGGTTAATTAAATACACTTAACCAATTTAATATGTTAGCTGGACTAGAGGGTAGGGATAAGTAAACTTAGAGCACTTAACCACCATAGTGTGATAAATTGAACAGGGTTAAGTTGAAACATGAAGGGACAATACTTAACCATTAGAACATGTTAATTAAACAGATGTCAGGGTTAAGTTAACTAAGGGAACACTTAACAATTATAACATGTTAGTTAAAATAGGTGGGCAAGGTTAGGTTAAAAGGGACACTTAACCAATACAAGATGAATGGGTAGGGTTAAGCAATAAGAAATACTTAACCAATATAACTTGGTTTGTGATAGGGTTAAGTAAACATGAACTACTGATAACACTTAGCTAGTTTAATAGGACAAAGGAATGAGTTAAGCTAACTTGAATTGACTAATGACACTTAACCAATCCAACTTGACGAGAAAGAGGGCTAAGTATTAAACCTTAGTTAAGAAAACGACGATTCAGGAAACTAAGTGGTAAACCTTAGTTAGGAAAACTAAGTAGTAATTCTTAGTATAACACGAGGAGGCGCGAACGACCATCTAATCTTAAAGAAGGCTCCAACGAATTGGGTTACGAAGCCCGAGGCTTCGAGGGGACGTGAGGATACTCTTGGTATTCCTCTGTGAGGCTGCAGATGATCCTCCTGGGCTCATAGAGGTTAAGGTCTGCGCTAGGAGAACCAAGGGTATGCCTTGGTTGCAATATAAGGCAACCTAAAGACTAGGGTGGACCAACGTGATTCGGCGAGATCAGTAGCCCTGTGATAGCAACTCGTCGTCTACCTACCATCTTGAGTCAATCGAGATACATGAAGCGGAAAGGCGGAGAACTCCAACAGACCATATACTCGATATCTAGTTATGATTGCAGATGGCCACAGGTTAGCAGGGCATAGGGGGGGCTGCGTATAGTTCTCATTTTTCAAGGTGTGCCTATCATTAGTTGAGGGAGGGGTCAGGTGGGACCATAGCCACTGGAAAAACAGACCTTAGCATCTGCATCGGCAGATATCTGAAAGCTCCCGATCGAGTTCCATGTTTCTTAAATTTTCCCTTCCATGAGACTCGGGTCGCACATATAGAGGACATGTGCAACTAGATATATAGCACGTTTACAATACGATTGGGACGTCAAGTCTAGGAACACTTATCACTCTGGGTAGTGTGTCCTAGACTAAGGGGCGTCGTTCGACAGGTTGCATAATCCCTAGTTGGTCCTAGGTGGCATAAACCCTGAATCCGAGAAGCGTTCAATAGGTAACATAAACCCTAGTTGGATCTAGGTCTCGTAAACCCTAGTTAAGTCTAGAAAGTGCTCGATAAGAAAACCCTAGATTAGATCTAGGTAATAAATAATAGATGTACACCTAAAGCCAACCACAATTACATGGATTGGGATCTCGTTATTATCTTTATACAGATTACTAGTTGGGATACTAGTTAGGTGGTGCAGAGATATAGAATAGGGTGTGATAGTATATTCGGTTTAAACTGTCTTGCTTTGGTTTATATTAGTCTGTTATTCAGGTACTGTCCCATTTTCCATTTTACTCCTGTCATGAACTTTACCCTATTCACATGCTAAAAGCCACTAGACTTACTCAGGCTTTATGTCTGACTCTGTTTTTCTTTCGTCTTCTTTTCTTCCGTCCACCCCCCCCCCCCTCGGCAGTCAGGGAGGGAATAACCCTGCTTAGTATGGACTGTTACTCTTTCCAAGCTTGAAGACTCTTGGATATATCGCTTCAGACTCTCTTTTCCGCTGCTATGCCTGGTTTATGCTACATTGGGTAATATAAATGTTATTTTATGCTTCTTTATTTTGTAAGACAGATGATACTCTGGCATTGGAAAGCAATTGTTATACAAACTATTTTATCAATAAAGTAAAGATTTATTTTCCGTTGTTTTAATTTTTTTTCTGTCTTGTAATTTATCTGCATCTTTTACCTTAAATGCGCCACAAAACTTAGCGCATTCCCTTTGTGAGTGACACTAACGGATGCGGGGTGTTACATTATTCTAATTCAATCTCAGTTACCACTTTACTAGCTTTACTTTAATTCAAATTTGCTTTCACAAATTTCTGTTAAATTTGTTTTTAATTCAAACAGTCTTTCCCTGGGAGTTTTTAAACAGTTTACTCTTTTCAAAAATCAAATTTTCCTTTTGAACATGTCACTGAGCCCTTAATTAATATTCCATTAGTTAAATCACTTCTCTATTTCTTTATCAATATTTGTTAACTAAATATTTTCAATAACCATATTAGCCTTTTATGTTATTTGGAAAACATTTCCGAATATCGCCTTCCTTTATTTTCTAAACTTTAGAAAATATATGCTATTTATAATTGGAAAATATTCCAATTACTTATCTCTTTTCCGATCTCGTTTATTTCTATACTTAGGAAATATTCTTTATTATATTTCCAAGCTTATACTTATTTGGGTTAAAATGGATGTTGTGTAAAACATCATTACGACAACCCAAATACTATATTCAACTAACTCTTATTAAACTTTGATCTTCGAGCCTGAAATCTTACTATTTATTTGTTAATAATGAAATCAATCAAGTTGGGGTATAACTACCTCACAGACCTTGACTGAATAACATTTATAACGTCAAAACAGATATGACTACTTACTCGAATAATCAATACCATACAACTACTTATTCACTTTTAAACACGTATACGCTTCCATTTTCTATTCTTACTAGATTTTATTCTTAGTCTTCCTTTTTGATTTTACTATTCTATTTCTAAGTTTGTTTCCTTAACGACTTCCATATATATATATATATATATATATATATATATATATATATATATCGATACGTTGATTTCTAACTATCAAATTATCTTAAAAATATTCTAACTCCTTAAATTCCCGGAAAAATTTGCCATAACCTCCTTTGTACCAGGAGCATCAGGATATTTCAAATAGCCTCCCATGGCCCTCACCAATCCAAAATAAAAAGAAAAAGCCAAGCAGCGCGCCAATACGGCGCATAAAATCTCATATATGAATTAAATACATACCTTTCCGTCGAGCATTCTATTTATATACCCTCATACCTTATCCATACCTATCTCATGTATACTTATACCTGCCCAATCTATTTTAACTATACCTGATCGTTTTAACTCAATTCGTTAATTAATTTGTTAATTAACCCTTTAGTTTATTTCACTTTTATATTCGAACATGACATGTTCAAATATATTTTAACTTGCTTATTAACTAATTTGATCCAAATTTCAAATTTAAGTTCTATATTCGATTTAGAATATCCATTTACAAATCCAATTCACCTTTCAAAGTTCAATTTCAAATTCAAAACTCGATTAACTAATTCCTCTTCGAATTAGTTAATTCTATTCAAATTTATATCACTTCTATTATTCAAATCTATATATCAAATTCTATTATTCAAATTCTATATTATAAATCCCATTTGAATTTCTACACAACTTGTCTTTCCCAAAAAAATTCAAAACAGTATCTCTGGTAGTAATTCATCACTTACAACTCGAAAATGAATACTGATGATGCAGCTGTCATCATCGGAATCTACTTTCCAGCGATCGAAGTGAGTTCAATACTATAAAACATTTCCACTTTGAAATTCATTTCAAAATATGATTCACACTACTTGTAAAACAATTTAAAATCTCCCAAGATCTTAAATTTTCCTTACTTTTAATCCAAATCCATTTACAAACACTTATCCAATTCTCCAGAGTTTTAACTCAATTTCTGATTTAAATTCAGATTTAATTCATTTCGTAACACTTATACGAATTCTACTGGGTTATATATATATAACCATCTCCATTATAATCTTACTCGATTATAATAACAAATATACTTTGAGTAAAATTATTTCATTTACCCTCTTTTCAAAACATATTGTGTCGACCCATCGTATTCGAGTGTTTAGTAACTCCTATCGATACAGTGGATCAAACCGATCGATTAGAAATTCATAAGCCACTCAATCAATAAATCTCCACAATATAAAACACATTTTTATATCAAATAACAAATACGCTCACTCGTATATATACACTCAACTCAATCTAGGGTATTACTAACCCCATCTCTACTGATTCACGCCACAGAGCCAAGGTAATTCACTTAACTTAAGCTCTGATACCAACTGTAATGACCCGGGTTTTTGACGATCTTGGTTATCCGATATACAACACATATCGAACATCCAAGGATCGAAAATACCGGTTATTAATGAAAGAAATTAGAGGGTGAGGAAAGATAAGATAGAAACTTAGAATAGAAGAAGAAGAAGAAGAACACACCATCAGAGTAACACGAACCTCACAGCGGAACGAATAACATATAATATATATAACATAACTTGAAATACACATCTGTACTTGAATATACATCATTATCAAAGTAACACTTACAACACAACGGAAATAACTATAGCTATATGATTCTGAAGCCTCCTGCTCCAGCTCTTCAAGTATATGTAAATCCCGACTACTTGACTGCCCGTACAAAATTGGGCACCCAAGAGTTTAGGGGAAAAAACAAAATAAACTCCGGGTCAGTCATGTGACTGGTATGAGTAAAACTGTTTAAACAGTTTAAGCAGGTAAATGATATCTCATAAGACCACGCCGTATAACGGAACGGGTTTTCCCTTATGAGATTCCAAATTATCTTTATATCAAAACCTTTGATATTATAATTATGTCTATCAACCACAATATAATAATCATCTAGCAGAAACCTTCCATCTCACGTTCTACATACATAGTATACAATCAAAACCGCAAGCACGTATTGGGTAATGGATTTCCAACTATGACAAGGTATGGAACCACCTTTCGCTAGTGTACCTCTAGAAAGGAATACACTGGGTTTAACAAGAACATCTTGCAACCCGGCCACACATGACAAACCACTCATTTCGCTTGAGTGTATCGAATGTATATCACCAACGGTTGGGATCAGCAACCGTTTCCCGAATGGGACAGCAGCAACAATAGATTTTTAGAAGTGAATGAAACTCTAAATCAGGTGATTATACACCCTACTTCGGAGCGACCGACTTAGCCATGCTGCCTGCTCGATTTCTGTCATTTACCAGATGTGAGGCTAGAAGCTACGCTTTATCATCACACCAGATTCACTTTGAATGCCACGTCGTCAAATCCATCAAATCACCGATTGACGTCCTCAACCATACATTATGTGTTAGCTAAAAGAAGTTTCCTTCTCCGATTCCACTCTTGGTACGGTTGGAGAAATCAATATACGTGATCGTTTGGAAATACTCTGTCAGACATCCGTCCATACAAGTCATCCAGGAACAGGATAAACCGAAGACACTATTCAGTATATCCATCTTAGGCACTGTTATCTAAGATTCATACAACAGCCCTTGCACTTTACCCCATCTTCAATTTTCTTTGGCATATATGATTCGCAACGCTTATGCCAATACAGAGTGGTTCTTTGGATAATAATCCAACCAGTCTCTCCATATTAACAACGTTAAAATGGTCAAAAACTTCGATAGTCTGTGATATAACCATCAAAGAAAAACAGGTGTGCAAACAACGATATTATTTCCAGATGGAAATTATATCGATCAAACATCATTTAACATTTTATCTCTTAAGTTCATTTTTCATCTCCTGTTTCCCTATATTCAACATTTGCTATTTTCTAAATTTAGAAAATATACATTATTTACATTGGGAACATTTCCATTTCTTGTTTTCTGTATTAGAAAACATTTCTGATTCTTGTTTGGGAAAACATTTCCAAAACTCCTACATTTGGATTAAACAGATGTTTAGATAAAACATCGCTATGCCAACTCAAACCATTTTCTTTAATTACTAAATTCACTTAACCATCCTTTACTGCCGAACCTTAACCATTCCTTAGTTAAATACGAAGCCAATCAAGTTGGGGTAAAACTACCTCTCAGACCTTAACTGAACAACATTTCCAACTATGAAATAGGCAAAGTTCACTTTATATTTCTTTAACTAACTTCTTTACTTAACCTTTCTTTTCGAATAACTATATTCGATTAGCTCTTTTTTTTATTAGCTCTATTTGATTTACTCTATTTAATTTACTCTATTCGATTTACCCTATTGCATTCACTGTAACAGATTTACTTTATTTGATAAATTCTTCTCGAGTAATCCTTTTCGATTAATTCTTTTCGAATAAACTATATTTGAATAACTCATTTTGAATAAACTATATTCGTTATCTCCTTTAGATTAACTAACTTCGACTAACTCCTTTGGATTTACTAATTTTGACTAACTAATTCGCATAACTAATTCGATTTGCTTACTTTGGAATACTATATTCGATTAAATAAACTATTCATTTACAAAGATTTACTTTTAGTAACGGTTCTTCACTTTACAAATGATTTCCTTTTTAGTAACGTTTTCCTTTTTATAACGGTTTCTTTTTTATAACGGTTTCCTTTTTTATAACATCCTATTTATTTTCTAAATATTTCCTTTTTAATTCTATTTGTAAATAGTTTTACAAATACCTCCTTTTCTATTTCATTTGTAAAGGTTTTACAAATATTCCTCTTTCGATTCCATTTGTAAATGGTTTACAAACATTTCTCTTTCTAATTGATTTGTAAATGGTTTACAAACCATTCTCGTTCTAATCTATTTGCAAATGGTTTGCAAATAATTCCTTTAGGGTTTCATTTCTAAGTATTTTCTATTTATAAATAATCCATTTATAAATAAATTTCTATTTATTAATATTCCATTTATAAATAATTCCTTTTATAAAATCTCCTTTGATTGTTATAAATATTATCTCTTTTATAAAATCCTTTGATTTTATAAATAATCTATTTCAATATTCATTTTGAAAATTCCCTTTTCAACATTCTGGTATGTTATGGTATTTAACACATCAAATCATGATGACCAATATCGTTCAAACACATATAATCGACAACAGATTATATATCACATCATATATTACAATATATGAATCACAGTAAAATAATGTTGAGGAATCCAGTTGGATTCCTCCAACCTGTCTCCCTGCATCCACAGATGTTACACAATAAAATCAACATCACTTTCAATTCCATATGATATATTCTGTTAAACAGAATCAATATAGAAATTCAACTAACCGACTAGCAGTTCAATCAAACAGTCAATCAGCCAATATTTAACAGTTCTAAAAATATAACATGAAATTATAAACTGTTCAGAGTTAGTGAGATTTACTCACATTGGTAGTTCATCGTTAAAGAACGATAAACTATTTGTTTGATTTGAATCAAACAATTTATTTTGCCATAAATTCAGACGAGCTCCAATGGACTTCCAATCAGCTCCATTGGGTAGTGTCCGTCCATACGATCCCATCGGATCCTGTTTCGTTGGATTTCGATAATGTATTTATAAGTTATACAATTTACAAGTTACCATGTTATTTAATATAAAATTTAACCTTAAATAATTATAAAAATTGGGCCTCACCATTACCCTTTGGCCCATTTAACCATGTTGAAACCGGATCCGACTTACTTCCTTTCTTCTTCCACGTTTCTAATGCCAACTCCAGACAATTTACCAAACCGTTACCTCAACATTGACCCTCCCTTTGACCGTCCCCTAACATCACCTCGGCCACCCATTCCCGGTGCCACCTCCACCAGAGAGCTCTCCGGCTCCTCCTCTACCCGGCCAACCCCTCACCATCAAACTCGAGCTCAGGAAATTCATCCACTTCGACAGCACACGGATGAATCATCATCGCAACTCCCAGAAATCTACATACAGAGGCTAAACAACATGCTAAACTCAAATCTCACATCAGGAATTCTAATCGATACATGAATTCCCCAAAACTCGTAACCCTAGGTCGTCTGTGGAGTTTTCGAGCTGAACAAATCAGCATCGCACACAACATAATTACCACCGAATGGAAGACCTCCTCTTCTCGAATCCTTATACATATCTTTTGTCAATTATAGGATTTTATAGGGATTGTTTGGATTTTATTTTGAGGATATTTCTCATGGTTTTCTTTCTAGAGAAAATAAAATAAAAAGTGACGGCTTGTTTAGGTTATAAGGAAGTAGTTAAGGAGTATATATAGGCAGTTCAAAATATCTAGATATTTTATCTTTTTGATTATTTTATTCATTTTTAATACATTTTCTATTTGTATTCGTCTTTAAAAATCCTTATGATCACGTACAATCCTCTAAAATCATGGAAATTGACATGCAGCTACAGTTCAACATTATGGTCCCAACGAAACTGGTTTCGTCGAATTCCGACTCCATTTGCTCACACAGCGTATTTTTAAAGGTCAAAATACTGACTGTTCTCACTCTAAAAATCCGTACAACCACACATTGACTCTAAAAATCACGAAACTGTAAATGTAACAACTATTTGACATTGCGGATCCAACAAAATTAGATTCGTCGAATTCCGACTTCGTTTGCAAAACTGGCTATTTTTAAAGCTCTGAATGACCCATTTAAATATATAAATATATTTAAATATAATTAAATTAAATATAAATTGTTAGACCAAAAAGTGGTTCTAACACCCAAATTGATTAAAAGTAGAATGAAATGAGATCAAAAATAAAAATGAACACACAGGATTTATAGTGGTTCGGCGAAAAAATGCCTACGTCCACTTGTCTTTCACTACTTTCAATGATTTAGTTGCAGATACAATGAAATATTCACTTGATTTCTCTCATAACTCACTTACAATCACTCAATTGTCTAAAAACAAATAATGAAAGAAGATTGGATTTTCCGGGAGTGTTGGAATTCGGGTTATGAAGGTGGTTGAACTCTCAAAGTGCCAGAAAAAAGATCCTTTTCTTTGTCTCCAGACGGGGTATTTATAGGTGAGAATTTGCTTAGAAACCGATCCGGATCGGAGCCACGTGTCATCCATCCCATCAGCCTCGGGTTCGGATGGATTTCTATGTTGACAACGCATCAAAGTAGTGGACGTTGTGGGTAGGAACTGGTCATAGCCGCTCCGAATAACCAGGCGCTCATGCAGGAGAGTGACGTGGAAAATGGGTTCGAATCGGAAGAGTGTGCACAAGGGGTTCAGATCGGCGTCTCCGATCCGACCCGGATTAACTTAGGACCAATTCTCTCTTCTTTTTACTTTTCTCTGCTCTGCTCCGATCTATCTCTGTAGCAATTGGGTGGCTTTCCGATCCAACTGGAAGTAGATTGCTCTTCGATCCGAACAGCTGTGCCTCTCTGATTCCAACAGCAATAGTTCACCGATCCAAACAGAAGACTTTATCCGATCCGAACCGATACGCTGCTCCGATCCGACGTGCTTCAGTGCTTCCCAAGTTTTTTCAATGTTTCACATCTTGACTTTGTGTTGCCCAGTTCACAAAGTGGGCTAACATTTTGCCCCCTCAAAGGATGCTTCTGTTGGAGACGGAGCATGCTTTGACCATCATTGCACAGCGCTCTTCGAGGTGATTTTTCTTTTGATTTTCCTTGTGTTTTCATCTTTTTCTTCAAATTTCAATTTAATTCGTTGCTGAGCTAAAGAACTCGGTTCAGTTCGGATTCCGATCCGAACAGACACCTTCTCCTTTCTATTTTTCACTGGACTATTGGGCCAAGCTTTGCTTCTGGACTGTCTATCCGATCCGAACGGGGGGTTCTTCTACTGGGCTGCCGATCCAAATGGGGAGACGAATAGACACTCTTCTCCTCTATATAAACACTGCCTTCTTCCTTCTTTCATTTTTACTGTTTTACTCCCCAAGTTCTGCAAAATGAGAGAGAAAAAAACTAATTCGTGAAACATCAAAATTCCCCTTAATTCTCGAAGTAATTACACTGGTAGGTTATAAAGATTTGAACAATTCCTTCTTTAATTACTCTCGATTCGGATTCGTAGACGATTAGGATGATTCGAGTATGAAACTCTGATGACCTTGCCACCGTGACCCCCCTCGTCCTCATCGCCAGTAGACTCGTCGCCATCTCGAGGTTGGAACGAAGGGGATTAGAATCCGTCGTTGAGTGCGCCAGTGCATGATTGCTTGGTTTTGATTTGAGTGACTGGCATGAAACTGGCCTTGGCGTCGGTTAGGGAAGAAAGAGGGTGAAGGAGAAGAAGAATATAATAGGGAATCGGTTCGGTTCGGAGGGACATGGAAGTTGAAAAAATGAGGGAAAGAGGAAGGGAGTTCAGGAAACCGGACCGGGTCGGGGCAAGTAAAGAAAGAAAAAAGAAAAGAAATCCAAGATATCGGATCGGGTCGGAGCAAGTATTTAAAGAAGGGGGAAAGGAGCCTACCTAACCGGATCGGGTCGGACCGTAAGATGACGGAGGAGAAGTATAACTACGTGATCCGATCCGAACCGTTAGGGGACTTTACCTCCGATCCGATCCGACTTTGATTTCTGAGTTTCAATGAGATATTCAAGCCTAAGGCCACGCCCCCGATCCGATCCCAATGAATGGACCCGAACCGAACCGAAGCACAGTCTACCTTAACGCATAAAAACTCGTCTAACTGGCCCAATCAACTTTTGGCATAATCTTCAATTTACTGGACAGTTAGGATAGTGCCTTGCGAACGTAACTGGACATCAAGAATTACTTCAACTCTTTATATTTTGCCAAACTTTTTCGTCGCACTTTTAAACATTTACTTTGCACTTTCCGTATACACTGTTTACACTTTAGTTTGCACATATACACGGGGGGATACGGGCTAATTTGCTCTAATTTGTGCTATTGCTTCTTCAATAGTTTTATGACCATGATACCCAGACGCTCTTCCAGACTAGCTGAGAGGAAAGAAGCCCCGGAAACCTCTAACAAGATTACTCTCGAGGACATATCTTCTCCGTCGGATCCAGAATGGGATAATGAGGGTTCAGACTACGACATCGGAAATCGTAAAAGTGACAAAGTGTTTTCAGAGAATGAAGTTTCTTTAGGTTTTGAAGAGGAAGGAGGGATTGGCAACGACCGGGCTCCTGATGAGTTTGAATCGGCTGTCATATTGGAATCACCCCAAGATTCTGTTGAATCAACAATTGATAACGACCGACTTACCCGAATTTGTTTGAAATATAGGATAATGAAAAGGGACACTCTAGTGCCTTCAAGCTCTGACCGTCCCCACAACTCTCCAGAAGGATATATGGCGGTCACTCGGTTGATGTGTATGGTCGGCGCTATCCCTCCATTTTCTCTCTTCATCGTTGACTTTCTAAGACAAATGCGGATTGCCCCCATGCAGCTGCATCCCAATTCTTATGCCTACTTGCACACTTTATACATAGCATACCGTGAGATCTTAGGTATAGAGCTCACTTTCGATGACGTTCATTTTTTCTATAACTTCAAGCATCGGAATCGAGAGACTCCATCTTTCTGCTATTTTGAGTCTGTTCCTAAGAGGAAGACAATCCCGGCGCCATTCAGCAGTAAAGCTGGAGATTCCAGACTGGAATGGTTCTATGTGAAGCGACAGCCTGGATGTGCCAGGAGGTGGACGAAATCAAGTAAAGCACTGATTTTCTAAATCCGGGCTCTATACACTCGAGTCATCGCCTTAACTTGTTTTTCTTTTTGTTTGCAGTCGACAATCTGAAACAAATATCAGATCAGGTGTTCTTTGACCAGATGCACCAACTTCTTAATGGCGACCAGAAATTCTTGACTATCGATGAAGTCCTTAAGGACGAATATCTTCACTTTCATGGGCTGTTATCCGTTTTTCGTAGTATTGGTCATGGGACGGCTCCATACGTATATATTCCTCCAGTGGATGTAGTCCCAGAGACAGGAGAAGGTTCGGGAGTTCCTACAGTGCCTCTTCAAACTTCACCTTCTCCATCTTCTACTCAAGATGACGAATTGGCTAACCTGGCCGAAAGGCATCGTGAAGGATATACTGCCCCCGAAGAGGCTACTTCTCTGGAAAAGTCCACATCCTCCAAAGAGTCGCCACTCAATGCTTCCGAGGGAGACGTCCCTAGTACTGATGACCCATTATTCCAGGGTTTGGGGGATCCCCCCTTACCTGAAACTATATACACTTCAGATGATTTTAGGAAGGATCCTTTAGTCTTCACTTTTTCTGAAGAGACCACTCCTGCTAAGGCCAAAGAGCCTGCTCGCACTAGTCTAGCTTCGGACTCGGGTTGGTTGGGGGGAAACACACCACTTAGGACACATTTTATACAACAACATTAGCATTCATTGCACCTCTTTCTCTGTGAATCCATTGATTCTGAATTTCGTTTGTCTTATTGTGCAGGCACGATGTCTCGATCTTACTATGATATCAGGAAGCTTCGCCGCAGCATGTCTAATCCACCTCCGGATGTCGAGTATGATCGCCGCGATGATCGCGGTAGGGAGGATAGAAGGCCTTATGATCCCTATCGCTCTCGACCCTCACGTTCTCGCTCTCTCTTCGGTCGGATCAAGAGAAATACAAAGGTTATCAAAGCCGTAGGGAAGAGGACAGGCCACAATCGAAAGACTCCACCTCTTCCCACGAAAAGCGTAGCAGAGAGAGAAGTCCTCCAAAAGATACTGAGTCTCGATGTAAACGCAAGGTCCCTGCTACTAAACGACCTAGGACAGACAAAGAAACTACTGAATCCTCCACACATAGGGACACTGAACTGACGATCCCCGCTCCTCCCCCACTAGATGCGGAAACTGCAATAAAGCGGGCGTATTTGGAGGAGCAATTCCCCGAACACTACTTCGAGACTTTGACTTTTTTACCTGCCCTTGAACCTGTTTCTTCTAAGTGGGCAGATGAGGCCAAAGCAAAGATAGACGCAGTTGAAAAACAGTATTCTGAGATGTTTAAATATTCACGCAATCTTTCCAGAATTATCCGTACTCTAATCACGAATGTTGATTCAATGCAAAAAACTGCGGAAGAAGATGCTAAGGCCTTAAAGAACCTAGGTAAAGATTTGGAGGACACATAGGCCCAGCTTGTTATTGCTCAGAGGGATGCTACCAACTTCAAACAACAATTCGAGGATATGCAAAAACGTTATCATGACTTGCTCGAATCTCACACTCAAGAGCGTTCTGAGTTAAAAAAGCTAGCTGATGATGCTAAGTCAGAAGCTGCTAAGACGCGCCTTGCTTACACTGACCTCGAACGGAAAAATGCCGAGTTAGCAAAGAGGAATGCTGAGCTAGAAAAGAAGAATGCTGACTTGGCTTCAAAGCTATTGGTGGCAGAGAACAGAGCTGCCCTGGCGGAGGGCAATGTTGAGTGTGCTATCAAATCTGCGGAGGAGGCCCGCAAACAATTGTCAGAGGCGGAGGCTGATATTCAGGGTTTTGGCAAATTAATGATTGAATTCTTCGCACATATCATCCATTGCCGAAACATTTCTTGGATCGAGGATTATCCATCCACTCTAGTTCAAGTATGGAATCAGATTGTTGAGTGGGAAAAAGAGGAGCTTAAGGTCGATTCCATCGATGAGGATAAGCTGATGGAGAAATACTTGAGGGATGATGAGCCAGAACGCCTAGGTGAAGAGCGTCGCCTCATTGCTGATGCTATGGAAGAAGAGAGGCGGAGGATTAAACAGAAAAACATTCCCGAGACTGGTTCCTCTTCTGCTGCCCCCACAACTCCTGAAGTAGAGGGATATGATCTTGAACACCCAGGAATCCCTCGAATAACTCTGCTATCCCCAATCCTTGAAATGGCATCAGAGACAGCAGTTACCCCCGCTGAGAAGTCTTCCGAAGGTATCCCTACCTTTTCTCCTCAATTTGTCAAGGCTATTTCTACCTTTCGCCACGTGATTGAGAAATCGATGAAAAACCCATTAGTTTCTCCTGAGTTGATAACTGTTGCTTCTCACTCTGTAGGTATTGAGCCATCCGAAAAGACTGATGTGACTCAAGGAGCCGCCTCTGGGGCAGAGCCCACGGAAAAGGCAAAAGGAGGGAAGGACAAGGCTGCTCCTATAGACTTGGGAGAAGGAAGCGAGCCGTCTAAGGCTGACATTTCCCATGATGAAGAAATGATAGCAGCTTTAAAGGATGACGGCGGTGACGGAGGACATGAGGAAGATCCAGAGGTGGCAATTGTTGGGGAGTCAAAAAATGCTGACGATGTTACTTTGGCTGCAATGAAAGCTGATCAAGATAAACGCTTGCAATTAAAAGCCGAAGAACTAGACCCTGAAGCCCTCAAGCCTCTCGCAGTTGTGGATGTGGGATCAAGGTTAGTTGTTAAGCTCTCAACTAGATCTATTACAGAGGAACTCGCTAAAAAATCTTCTCTTGATTCCAGCGCTCCGCCCTCCTGGAAGAAGTCAACCGGTTCCAGCACCGCATCTTCAGGAAAGAAGAAATCAAAACGAATCTTGACAAAGGCCGAGAAAGAGGCAAAGGATGCGGAGAAAGCCGCCAAGAAGTCCAAGGCTCACTCGAAATTTAAATAGTGGGTTGCCTTGTGTCGCTTTAGCATTTAGTGAACCAACAATACTACTACAAGAGTGGCTCTTGCACCTTCTTTTTTAGCTATTTTCCTGTACAAATTCATTCATTCGTAAATAAATAAAAAATAATTCATTCTCTCCAATGTCTGTTTGTCAGTAGTTCTGCACTTATGTAAAAATGCATGTCTTACTATAGTTATGAAATGAAGCTACGGAGGGAGGAAATATGTGTATACATATATGCCCCCAGTCAATTCTCACAAATTATTTAAGGCTTAATCAAGCAATCTGAATGCTCTTGATTTTCTGATGGGATAGCATTTTCTGTGTCGTCAATGCCTGTCGTTTTTTCTGGCATTTCTTTTATACTCTCCTGTCTCTTTGGAAAGTTAGAGTTCGAGTTCAGCAATCTATTCATTCCCCGGTCTTTCAGCGGGGAAGGATCTCTTTCTCAGCGCTCAGTCGGAGACGCTTTTATACTCTCTCTCTCTCTGGAGAGTTAGAGTTAAGAATGTCGTTTTCTCATTCTTTTATGTCTTGTCGCACAAATAGTCGTTGTGCTTTTTCTTATGTTTAAACTGTTTTCAACCTTTCAGGTTTTGAATCATTTTATATTCCGTAATCACATCAGAATAGTCGATGAATGTATATATATAATGCATAAAAGTAAATAACACACAATATTTTTATAGTGGTTCGGCTAAGTCGTAGCCTACATCCACTTTATAGTCCTTTATTCATATCATCAGATTTTCCCAAGGCAAGTCGTGCCTTATTACAGAGTTCATAAGAAAAATAACAAAGAGTACAACATTTCTAATCCAAATATCGCATTAAGTGTTGGGCATTCCATGCTCTAGGGACTTCTTCGCCATCTACGGTCGTTAACTTGATGGTTCCTTTTTCAAGTTTCCGTTGGATGACAAAGGGTCCTTCCCACTTTGGACCGAGGTGAGGAAGGGATGGAAAGACTCTCTTTAGCACCAAATCTCCTGGTTTAAAAGTCCTAAGGCGAACTTTTTTGTCGTAATAGCGTGCCATCTGACGTCGATGTCTTGTCGCACGCAAATCTGCTTCGTCCCTTTTTTCTTCGACTTCATCAAGAGACTCAAGTAAGAGTGCTCGATTCGTCATCGCGTCATAATACGTCACCCTGTGGGAAGGAACTTCCAGCTCAACTGGAATTACTGCTTCTGAGCCAAAGGAGAGAGAGAAAGGGGTGTGACCAGTAGCCGTCTTAAATGTTGTTCGATATGCCCACAAAGCTAGGGGCAATTCGTCAACCCATTTTGCCTTTGCGCGCTCTAACCGTTTCTTGAGGATGGATTTTATTACTTTGTTTATTGCCTCAACTTGCCCATTCGACTGCGGATAAGCAACCGCAGTGTATCGCTTGTTGATCTTATACTTCTGGCAGAAATTTCTGAATTCAGTACCATCAAACTGGGTTCCGTTGTCAGTTATAATGGTCCTTGGGATCCCAAATCGGCATATAATATTTCTAACCACGAAACTTATCACCTTTCTTGCCGTGATTTTGGTCAAGGGCTCAGCTTCCACCCACTTCGTAAAATAGTCCACAGCGACTATTGCATATTTCGCTCCTCCTTTAGCAATCGGTAGAACTCCAATGATATCAATTCCCCACGTGGCAAATGGCCAAGGACTCACCATTGATTTGAGTTGGGTCGACGGTGCTCTGGGGATTTTGGCGAATCTCTGGCACTTATCGCAGCGTCGTGAATAATCAGCTGCATCTTTATTAATTGTGGGCCAGAAGTATCCATATCGCAATATCTTTTTTGCTAAAGTCTGACCTCCTGTATGATCTCCACACTCACCTTCGTGCACTTCTCTTAGTACACGTTTGATGTCATCGTGTGCTATGCATCGTAACAGGGGCGTAGAAAATCCTCGCCTATAAAGAATATCATCATGTATGACATATCTGGTAGCCTTGCGAACTATAGCCCTTTTCTCACTCTTCTTTGATGGGAGTGTCCCGTTCTTAAGGAAGTTCTTAATTGGGGTCATCCACGACTCCTTCTTCGTTTCCGCTTCGAAAGCGAACTCAATTTCCATCAACTCAAAGCTTGGCGATTCCAACGTTTCAATTGGAATTATTTCAGTCTCTTCTGGATTGTCGGAACTAGCCAGCTTTGCCAGCCTATCCGCCTTCTGGTTTTCGGCTCTTGGGATATGTGTTATATTGTACCGCTCCAAGCTGCTCAATAGCTCTCTCACTTTCCTGAGGTAGGCGATAAGTCGAGGTCCCCGAGCCACAAATTCCTCTCGCACCTGGCAAACAACGATTTTAGAATCACAGAATATGTCCAACATTTTTATACCGAGATCTTTAGCAAGCTTCAGCCCGGCAATCAGGGCTTCGTATTCAGAGTCATTGTTAGTCGCCGAGAATTCTAATCGTAGAGCATAATATAACGACCGTCCTTCAGGAGTGACTAAGACGATTCCAGCTCCGGACCTTTGGTCGTTCTTGGCTCCGTCTGTGTATAGTTTCCATGGATCTATCTTTAACTCATCCTCGGACTTAACCACTCTGTCATCGATTACTTCCTCCTCTGGGATGGTGAACTCCGCTATAAAGTCTGCCAGAGCTTGCCCTCTGATCGACCTTCGTGGTTGAAAATTTAAATCAAACTGACTTAATTCTACATTCCATTTGATCAACCTTCCCGATGCTTCGGGTCTCTGCAACACCTGCCTTAGGGGCTGGTCAGTGTATATGGTTATGGGATGAGCTTGGAAATAGTGATGAAGTTTTCGGGATGCGATTAGGAGGCTGTAAGCGAGCTTCTCAATCTTTGGGTAGTTGCGCTCTGCCGCTGCTAATTTCTTGCTTACATAATACACTAGCCTTTGTACTTTGTCTTCTTCTCGAACCAAGGCTGTGCTAACGGCGTGAGCCGAGACTACCAAGTAAAAAAACAATTCTTCGTGATCCACTGGCTTTGAAAAAATCGGCGGTTTCTCTAGCAGTTCCAATAAATTTTGAAAGGCCTCAACACAGTCCGGAGTCCACTCGAAGTTCTTCTTTCCCCTTTTAATCAAATCAAAAAACGGGACGCATTTATCTGTGGCTTTAGAGATAAATCTACTGAGCGCAGCTACTTTCCCTGCAAGACTTTGGACGTCTTTAATTCTCCTCGGCTCTTCAATGTTTCTAATCGCTGCTATCTGTCTAGGATTGATTTCAATTCCTCAGGAGCTCACAATGAAGCCTAGGAACTTTCCTGATGCCACTCCAAATGAGCATTTCAAAGGATTCAACTTCATCCGATACTTTCGCAGGATACCAAACATTTCCGCCAAGTCTTACATATGGCTGGAGGACTGTTTCGATTTGACAAGCATATCATCTACGTAAACTTCCAAAGTCTTCCCTATTTGATTATAAAACATTCTGTTCACCAAGCGCTGATAAGTGGCTCCGGCGTTTTTCAATCCGAATGGCATTACAACATAACAATATAACCCCAAATTTGTAATAAAGCTCGTACGTTCTTGATCTGGCACGTGCATAGGAATTTGATTGTATCCGGAATATGCATCCATGAAAGAGAGAAGTTCATGACCTGCTGTCGAATCTACAAGCTGGTCAATTCTGGGAAGTGGGAAACTATCTTTTGGGCAAGCTTTGTTCAAGTCTGAAAAATCAATGCAAGTCCGCCACTTTCCATTCGGCTTCTTTACCAAGACGGGATTCGATATCCAGTCGGGATATGTCGAATCTCGAATAAATCCGTTCTGCTTCAGCTTCTCTACTTCCTCTTTGAGAGCAGCCGACCTCTCTGGGCCTAGCATACGTCTCTTTTGCTTCACAGGCGGATGTTTCGGGTTTACATTTAATTTGTGACTTATAATGGATGGAGATATCCCACACATGTCAGCGTGGGTCCAGGCAAACACGTCCAAGTTTTCCTTCAAGAAGTCTGTTAGTTCTTTGGCTCGACGTGGATCCAATTGAGATCCAATCTTCAAAACTCTTGTTGGATCAGCTTCATCAATGGGAATTTCCACTGTCGCTTCATTAGGAGTTGCATTTCTAGTCTCTGGTTCCTTGTCTTTTCTGGGATCCAGGTCTTCAGGCGTTCCTTTGGGCAACTCCTTCGGGGTCGATCTCTCTAATTGCTACGCCGAGCCCCCCTTTGGGGGAGGCGAGGCATCTTTACTCTCGATGTTAAGTCCTTTCATCAACATCTTTAATTCGGCAACATAGCAGGCCCGTCCGGAAACTTGATCCCCTCTCATTACTCCAGTTCCGACTTCGGTTGGGAACTTAAGCAATAAACACCAAGGGGCGATACAAGCTCTGAACTCAGCAAGGGCAGGCCTCCCCAAAAATGCATTATAAGGCGAATCTACGTCCAACACTACGAACTGAAGCATCCGCACTCTTCTGCGTTCTCCTTGCCCCAAGGTCACGGGCAATTCTATGTATCCCATGGGAGCTGTTGACGCCCCGTTGAAGCCTCTGATCCATCCTTCACATGGCTTCAAATCCTCAGATTCAAGCTTCATCTGATCGAAAGACTTTTTAAACAAAATATTGACGGAACTTCCCTTGTCTACTAACACCTTATGAACCAAGGCCGACCCAATGGTGGTAGTAATGACCAACGGATCATCAGTGGGTGATTGAATCCCAGTATTATCTCTGCTGCGGAATACCACGTCGTCAAACATTGTCTTCTGTTGTTTTATGGGGGCGATATCTTCCAAATCATCACCTTCATTCACATCTACGTGTTTGGCAGCATTTACATATTGATCCATTGCTCTAAAGCTACGGATTGTCGGGTGAGGTCCACCCACTATGGAGTAGATAACAATTCCCTTGCCTTTCTGCTGTGCTGTAGGCTTGGGAGCAGGTAGAATCTGTTTTGGAGCCTGCTCTCCTTGCCCCCTATCCCTCGGGGCAACTTTATATTTATCCAGTTTCCCTTCACGCAGCAGCTTCTCAATCACATCTCTCAAATGCCGACATTCATTGGTTGAATGCCCATGAGTTCCATGAAACAAACAAAACTTCCCAGTTGCCATTTCTTTCTCGGTCGAGTTACGAGGTGGCAGTCTTTTGTATTGCAAAACATTGTACGTATCCAGGTAAATATTCTCCAGAGTGTCGTTCAACGAAGTATAATTCTCATAAGTCTGGAATCGGGGCCTTTTGCTAGGATCACTTCCCCTATTTCTATTTCTTCTGTTACCGTTCACATTACGGTTATTGTTGTTGCCCCCGTTTCCACAGTTGTCATTTCCACTCTTGTTTCCCACATTCACTTCAACTTTTCCAGAACTTTCCCCAGACTGCTTCACGGCGACGTTACTCTGAACATTTTCTTTTGATGCCGCTTCAGACTTTCTCTTTCGGTTTGCCCTGGCCTCCTCTCGTCTTAAATAAATATCGGCCTTTTCATAGAATATCTCTCTCGTGGAGGGTGTCTTCCCAGAAAGGTATTCTCCAAACTCGGATTCAGGGTCGACTCCTTCCTTTAATGCCATCAAGATGGTGGGCTCATGCGGGTCACTAACTTCAGTCACAGCTAAGTTAAAACGGTCAAGATATGACCTCAAAGACTCTCCTGGCGCCTGTTTAATTCTTGATAATTCAATTACACTTTTGGACTTTCGGGTATGGAGTCGGAACTGATTCATAAAACGTTCGCTCAGTTCCCTATAATTCGAAACCGAACGAGGGGGAAGTCGGGTAAACCAGAACAGCGCCACATCTTCTAAATAGATCGGGAATGCTTTACACTTCACTGCATCAGGGGCAGCAGCAGCATTCATGAGCCACGAGTATCGCATCAAGTGCTATCCCGGATCAGTTCTCCCATTGTACTTGTCCATCTGCGGCAGGTTAAAACGCCGGGGAAACTGAAAGTCGAGGATATCGTCAGTGAAAGGAGTATGGCTTCGCTCAATGCCATAATCTTCATTGGTATAGTTTCGGCTCTCGGACATAATCTGGCGCACCATTGCCTGTACATTAGCATTAGTTAGGGGACGTTCCGGTTCCCTGGCCCTGGTATCTGGGTTCCTTCTGGGCTCTTGTTCAGGAGATGCCCTTCTTCTTCGAGCTGCTTCTGCTCTATTCCGTTCCCTACGCTCCCGGTCAATCTCGGGAGGAGGGGACTGGAGCCTTTGCCCCTGAGTGGGATCATTGTTTCCTAGTGCTCGTGCAATATCCTCGCGAGACCCCAAAGATCCGAATGTCAGCTGCTCCAAATTCTGAGGTCGTTCGAGCGGCCTTCGTTCACGGGGCCGCTCTTCCTCGGAAGAAGAAGACTGATCCACTGGCGTGTGACGAACCGGGGAAGGGGTTCTCTGTCTTTGGAGTTCGCTAATTTACCTGCTCATGAGTCTCATATTTTCTTGCATCATGAGGTTGGTGCGCTCGTGGACTTTCATAGCCTCCCTAGTACTCTCAAGCATGTCAAGTAGGCGCGAGAAATCTCCTTGAGTAATGGGCGCAGATGGATTGACCTGATCATTGACCCTGGTGGCTGGAATTGGAGCATTCGTAGGGACTCGAGTAGAGGTTCCAACATCACCAAGTAACGGTTCGGATCGGAGATGGGAGATCGGGTCGGTTCGGAGCTGGGGAGCCTGGTCGGGTCGGTACATGGCAAGCTGCTCGGGTCGGTTCAGGTTGGGGGAATGCACTGCTTCAGAATCTCCTACCCGGATCGGATCGGAGCTCTCCCCCTGAAGGCGGTTCGGGTTTCCTGCATTGGTTCGTCCTGCTGCTGAACTCTGCCCACGAGACCTTGTCACAACCGCATTTTGCTGATCTTCGCCAGCTCCATTTCCTCGACCAGATTGAACTTCTTTGCCTTTTCCTTTGGCCATGGTTCTTCAACAATCACTTCAACAAATATCCAAGAGCGTCGAAACTTGAGGATTAACTTCTTTGAACTCAACGGTCCAAAAAGTAGAACGATAATCCCGAAAAACAAAGAATTCAGATGAGTTCTCAGTGAAAGCACCAAAATGTTAGACCAAAAAGTGGTTCTAACACCCAAATTGATTAAAAGCAGAATGAAATGAGATCAAAAATAAAAATGAACACACAGGATTTATAGTGGTTCGGCGAAGAAATGCCTACGTCCACTTGTCTTTCACTACTTTCAATGATTTAGTTGCAGATACAATGAAATATTCACTTGATTTCTCTCACAACTCACTTACAATCACTCAATTGTCTAAAAACAAATAATGAAAGAAGATTGGATTTTCCGGGAGTGCTGGAATTCGGGTTATGAAGGTGGTTGAACTCTCAAAGTGCCAGAAAAAAGATCCCTTTCTTTGTCTCCAGACGGGGTATTTATAGGTGAGAATTTGCTCAGAACCCGATCCGGATCGGAGCCACGTGTCATCCATCCCATCAGCCTCGGGTTCAGATGGATTTCTATGTTGACAACGCATCAGAGTAGTGGACGTTGTGGGTAGGAACTGGTCATAGCCGCTCCGAATAACCAGGCGCTCATGCAGGAGAGTGACGTGGAAAATGGGTTCGGATCGGAAGAGTGTGCACAAGGGGTTCGGATCGGCGTCTCCGATCCGACCCGGATTAACTTAGGACCAATTCTCTCTTCTTTTTACTCTGCTCCGCTCCGCTCCGATCTATCTCTGTAGCAATTGGGTGGCTTTCCGATCCAACTGGAAGTAGATTGCTCTCCGATCCGAATAGCTGTGCCTCTCTGATTCCAACAGCAATAGTTCACCGATCCGAACAGAAGATTTTATCCGATCCGAACCGATACGCTGCTCCGATCCGACCTGCTTCAGTGCTTCCCAAGTTTTTTCAATGTTTCACATCTTGACTTTGTGTTGCCTAGTTCACAAAGTGGGCTAACATTAATAAATTTATATTATCGTATATATTCACAGTGGAATACCATATAGCTCTACTGGGATTTATAACTCGATATTTCAAATCCGGGTCAACCCGATATTCTATTTAAAAATGAAATTCCTTTTTAAAATATAAATAATTCCTTTATAAATTATAAAGGAACTCCACAGCGACTTTTCTAAAATTTGATTTGGACATAAATCAAAATCCACACGATGAAATCCCGATTTTTCTCTTCCACTAGAAAGATATACTTCACCATCTCCACACGTTTCTTGTTTCACAGAAATCCGGCTTAAAACGAATCCTATACATTCAGTTGAAGTTCAAATCGCCAAATAGCGAACTGCCACGCCATTACGGGCTCAATTATAATTATATTATAATTTATACGTTCAACTGTCGTTTATATAATATATTCGTTATTATAATTCAACTCTAAACTGAATTATATACTTTGAATTGTCCAGTTCACATTATATTGTCAATTCACTATTTTCGACTATTTCAGAATTAAATATATTATATAATTTATTATTTTAATTAAATATTAACCATTATTTAATTCCACGACCATTAAATTCACTATATCACTATTTATATAATTAAATAAATTAATTATAATACCCTCTGCGAATGCGGGTCATTACAGATTGGAAATTGGTTGAGACAACGTTGGCATATGTGGACTGATAACAGGTGAAAGTGATAGAGTTGATATGCCCAACAAAAAGTTACGAGTTTATATTTGATATAAGCATGAGATTTATGAGCCGAATTGGCAAGCTGCTTGGCGTTTTGATTTTCTTTTAGGCTGGAGAAGGCCTAGAGAAGCGAGTTGTGGTTGTACCGATCGAGCCGTACAAAGGAGGTGCTGGTAAAAATTTTCGAAAAGTTAAGGCGTTAGAAAATTTTCAGGATTTTTGAAAATTTTTCGTTGATAAGAATTAAATAATATTTAAATAAATTTAAATTGGTTTAGTTGGAAACTGAAGTTAAGAAGTGAACAACTAAGTTCTAACTGGTCGATAGGGTTTGTTTTCTACCTTAGCAATTTCGAGGACGAGATTATTTTAAGTGGGGAAGAATGTAACGACCCGTATTTTCTGCGATATATAATTATCTTATTTAATCATATAAATAGTGGTTTAGAATTCAAATGGTCACTGAATTAAATAATAGTGAATATTTAATTAAAATAATAATTAAATAATATATTTAATTAAGAAATAATCAAAAATAGTGGAATTCACAATATAGTGTGAATTGGATTATTTAAAATATATATATCAATTTAGAGTTGAAATATATTAGCGAATATATTTAGATAACGACAATTTGAACATAGAATTATAATATAATTTAAATCGAGCTCGAAATGGCACGGCAGCTCGCTATTTGGCAATTTGAACTTCAACTGGATATACAGAGTCAGATTTAAATCGGATTTCTATGAAATAAGAAATGTTAGGAGCTGGTGAAGTATATTTTTCTAGTGGAAGAGAAAAATCGGGATTTCGTCGTATAGATTTTGAATTACGTCCAAATCAAATTTCAGAAAAGTCGCTGTGGAATTCCTTTATAATTTGCAATGCTTTATTTACGTTATAATTGGATTTTCAAAATAAATTGAATATCGATTCAACCTGGATTTGAAATATCGAGATGGAAGTTCATATAGGAATATTCTACAACTATATGGTATTCCACTGTAAATATATACGATAATATTTATTTATTAATATTTAATTTAATTATTTTTAAATATATTTATATATTTAAAAGGGTTGTTTAGAGCTTTAAAAATAGCCACTCTTGAAAACGAAGTCGGAATTCGACGAAACCAGTTTCGTTGGGACCGTAATGTCGAACTCTACCAGTATGTCCATTTTCGTGATTTTAGGATATCATGTGTGGTCACAGGAATTTTTAAGGACCCGAGGCGAGCAGCAAATTGATAAAATAAAATATAAAAAAATATCCTAACATTTTCTATGTTCAAGAACAGGCCACGTTACCCTCTTTCCTAGCCGCCACTTACAGTATGGAGAATCCAACTTAACGTCTCCCACAAATCAGTATAAAACCGCACAAACTAAAGTCAATAGAAAATCCCACAAAATTCCTAAAATCATTCTCTAAGCATATTCAAATTTCTGAGATCCTCCTCTTCGATCTGGTAGGCTTTTTGAAAGGTGCGGCGTTTTTTTGGTAATGTTCAAAACACACAGCAAAACCTAGGTTTAAGGTTTTTGGAAATTGGAGGAATTGATTCAAGTAATTGATGGTGTTTTCGGATTCAACGAAGATAGTAGATCGCGTTGTGATTTTTGGGTATTTTTCTGGAATAATTTGTGTCGCTCCATGCCTGTAGCCGACGTCGAGGGCTGTAATCTGATTTCGGTTGGAGAGTGCGAGTTTGGGTTCGAGGGTCCAGGCGGATAAAGGAAGAGGTGAGGAGCTCTCTGGTGGTGATGGCGGCTCCAACGTATGGCCGAGGTGAAGGTGGTGGGAGTTCAAAGTTGGAAATGAATATGGGTTTACTGGAGTTGGGTTTTTCCGTTTGAGGAAGAAGCGGATATAAGGGTTCGGGTCTGGGCTTGAAAACATGGTGGACCGGCGGTTATTTAAAAGGTTAAGGCCTTTGTTTAATTAAAAGCTTAGTCTATTTAAATTGAAATAAGTGTATTAAATTGTAATTGTGATATCTTAGTCATACGCTATCAGAATTTCACGAAACAAGATCCATTGGGATCGTATGGACAGGAGCTACCCAATGGAACTAACTAGGATTGGAGTGGAGCTCGTTTGAATTTATAGAGAAATAAATTGTTTGATTCAAATCAAACAAACAGTTTATCGTTCTTTAACGATGAACTGCCAATGTGAGTAAAACTCGCCAACTCTGAGCAGTTCTATTTTTACAACGTATTCTTAGAACAGATAATTATCTGTTGATTTTTGTGTGTTAAATGTTTGGTTGAATTGCTTGTGTATTGATTGAAATCATAGATAACGATATATATATATATATATATATATATAAATCGTTATTCGAATATTGATTCTGTTTAATAGAATATTTTATATTCATGTTGTTTAACATATGTTATGCAGGGAAACAGGTTGGAGGGACCCAACTGGGTTCCTCAATATTTATAATACTATTCTGTTCATATATTGTAATATATGGTGTGATATGTAATCTGTTGTAAATTATGTGTGTTTGGACGATATTGGTCAACATGATTTGATATGTTAAAAACCATAGCATACCGGAATATTGAAAAGGGAATTTTCAAAGTGAATGTTGAGAATAAATTATTTATAAAATCAAAGGATTTTATAAAAGAGAAATTATTTATAAAATCAAAGAAGACTTTATAAAAGGAAATATTTATAAATGGAATATTTATAAATAGGAAATAGAGTTAAAGGAAATAATTTGGGAATAAGATATTATATAAGAGATATTTATTTGGTAAATAAATATGATATTATATAAAGGAATATTTATTTAGAAAATAAATAGAATAAAGGATTATCTATTTAGAAAATAAATAGAATAAAGGATTATTCATTGGGAAAATAAATAGAGGAGTTAATCGAATCGAGTTAATCGAAAGGAGTTAATCGAACATAGTTAATCAAAATGGAGTTAAACAGAAATTGGAAACTGACTAGAGATTAATAAGTTGAATGGTTTCCTAAGTATCAATCTGATGTTGGTTTCGGCCTTTGGGGTTTATACTTAGGAAGTTGTCCTCTTGTTAGTTTATTGTTAGAGTCTGATAGATGTGGAAGAATAGTGATACGTAATTAAGCCATGGAAAAGTTTTCCAGAGTTAATAACATATATTTTCTTAATATAGAAAATAAGGAAATATGAATGTGTGTGTGTTTATATATATATATGTTTGATGATGTGATCGATAATTCCATTTGGAAATAAAATCGTTGTGTGTACACGGACATATTTCATTTGATAGTTAAATCACCGACTATCAAAGTTTTGACCATTTTAGCACTGTTAATATGGAGAGACCAGTTGGATTCTTATCCAAAGAACCACTCCGTATTGGCATAAGCGTTGCGAATCATATATGCCAAAGAAATTGAAGACGGAGTAAAGTGCAAGGGTTGTTGTATAAGTCCTAGGTAGAGATTGCCTAGGATGGACGTACTGAATAGTGCCTTCGGTTTCGTTCAGTCCTAGAACGAACATATATCGATGAGTGTCTGACAGAGTTTTTCCAATGATCGGATGGGTTGGTCTGTATAACTATACATGGTTGCAACAGATGTATTCCCTTAGCATAACATCCAGAATATTTGTGCAGATCAACTAATGATTAACGGATCTGATAATGTGGCATTCAAAGTGATCGTGTTATCTATGAATGGAAAGAAATCATAGCCTCTGGCCTCAACAATCAGGAAATGACAAAAATCGTGCAGGCAGCCACCAACTGAGATGACCCGAACTTCCCCGGTAAGGAAAGCATGGATTGCTTTGAGGACAACACACATCTGAATGCAAACAAAAGAACATTTCATTGTTCATTACAACAATTACACCAGAATACCAGAATATACAGTGTATGAATAAATATTACAAAAAAATATTAGAGATTTAAATTACATTTAAATACATCGCAGCGGAAAATAATACAAAACACAACTAGAAGTAATACACGGGTACAGAGCTTTCCGAGTATCGTTCCAGCTGTAAATCAGGATCTTGTGAATATAAATCTGCAAAACCAAAACTACTAGCTGCCCGTGTCGAAAATAAAGGCAACTATAGTTTAGGTTAAAACAATAAACTCCAGGTCAGTCATGTGACTGGTGTGAGAACTAAAACAGTTATTAACCTTTATTTTAAAGTTAGGTAAATCAAGGGACTACGCCGTATAACACGGAACGGGTTTCCTCCCAAGAAGACCAGTGCATATAACAAAACAGCGCAATGATTTTTGGAAAAATGAAGCTATTATAAGACCCAGGTCCCATCACACAATGCAATGCAAGCCGGAGGATAGGGTTTTCCCTTATAATAGCCAAACATGCTTGGTACATTAAAAACAAATCATTTGATACTATTATAAGTGTATAGTGCCAAAACAATTTCAATCATAAACGGCATGGGTACCATATATCATGTCGCCATACTAGGCTCCACAATCAAAACCGCAAATATCACGTATGGGAAGTTGGGTTTCCATCTGCAAACCGAGGCAGAAGATAGTCCTCACCGATTGGAGACTCTCTAGCCCGAGCCTCAGGACCCAGACACAGGTGAGCCCTTGGATAATCAAGGACGGTCCACCGACGAGGATTAAAATGCCTGAACACTGCGTTTCCCCACCCTTTGGGGCATAAATGAGCCAAATGACTCCATCGGCTCCACAAAGTCACGGATATATCCGAGGCGCCTCGCAACAGCAACAACCACACAGGTGAAAATAATATAAATGTCAGGGCTGTAGGTCACTGACACCACCCTAGCTAGAAGGAAACGCATGCCCTCCCTGAGGTCCTCTCCCATTTCTGGTTCACAGCCGGGGTGTGAGGCTCTCGAATCAACGCTACACAAAGCTATGCCACACAGGCCGTGCTTTGATCATCAACCACAAGACTCTGCTTTTCAACAAAAGCCTTGATCATTTTCCACTTAAACATGCCACACAGGCCATTCACTCCACGCGTTTGATATCCATCAATATATAACCCCTGAGCTCATACGTCTCAGAGAAGGGCGTTAAGCAAGAGAATAAATTCTCCGCCGCCAAACAAATATATATTTAATAAAAATCAATCACACAAAATAAAATCCAATGTTAGAGACACAGTCCATTTACAAGTTCATTCTGGGTCAGAACAAAACCGGAGGCACCTTGTACCTCGCATATCCATCGATCTCCAAGTACGTCTGGACGATCACCAACTGATTCCCTCCTCTTCTTGGGTGTAGAGCCTAATAAAGATCATCAGTAATCACCCAAATGATGTGAAGACCTCCGGACTTCAACCACCGTCTTCATCCTCGACACCACGTCGAATCAGTTATTCAGAATGGGATAAACCCGGTCTTTCTTAATAACTCGCGTATATAATAAACAAGTGTTACACAAACACAACATACGCCTCATTCCAATTCAGAATATTCTTTTATTCAAATATTCTTACACTTTGGGAAAGGTTCCCATTAATTTTATCAAAGATAAATTCTTTAAATTTATTCTTTAATCTTCTTTTGAATATCAATTCAAACTAGTCAGGATTAGCGAACCACACCGAAGTAATCATAAAAACTAATTAAAGGTTTAACTATCGCCTGGAGCAAAACTAGCGATACTCCATTCTCGATCATTTCAATCTAATTAAAGATTCATTAAAACTCCACTTGGTTTTAATCTTTCTAATAATCATTATCAATGATTATTTAACTTGGGAAATCATATCCTGTCTTTAACTGGGTTAAAGAACCAATGTCGTTTAAAACACCGTTCACTATATACCCAAAATCACATTCCATTCCAATTCAATTATTGGAACTTTCGGTTACTTTTAAAACCCTTTCAAATCCAATTTATTTATTAAAAAATAAATAAATTATTATTCTAGTTCAAAACTAGTTCATTTAGATAAAAATCTATTTTTATCTTTTTAAATTTGGAATTTTTCATCTCAATTCTTCACAAATCATTTCTTACGATTTTACACAAATTATTACTATTTTTAATAATTTTATCAAGGCCCGTACAGTCGAATTCCATCAATGGCCATCGAACTGCACTTACAGCGAACTTTTCCAAATTTGATTTAAACATAATTCCCAATCCAACCGTTAGATTTCAAATTTCTAATATTCGTTAGAAAGATCTTTTCGATACAAACCCAACGATTCTGGTTTTAGGAGAATCCGACGGTCGGATCTCCTATAATATCCATTCGAAGTCAATGGTCTAAATTCACGAACTGCCGCAGCGCGGCGCGTTCTATTCAGGCCATTTAATATATATAATATTTATATTATATATATTTCGTCGATTTCCTTTTAAAACATATTTTATAAATCGTTTTAAATTCGTTTTCGAAACGATTTCAACTTCATATTCAATTTCTAATCAAAATTGAATCTTCCATATCATCAATATACAAATGATAATATTTTCAAACGTTATATTTTGAAATTATTTCCTTTTCTATATTCATTCTAAAAATGAGTATAATCAATATAAATATCGTTCACGTCAAAATGGCGTCAATCTAATCAACACGGCATAACCTCCCCTGCACTGGGAGCTTCGGGATATTTCAAATAGCCTCTCATGGCCATTTTCTGGTCGATCGAAATTGACTAAAACTGTTAAAACACGTTTTACTTCGCCACGCTCACATATTGATTCAAAAAATTACGAATTTTGGAATCTAGCAATAATTCAACATCCCAGATCCAACAAAAGTGGTTTCGTCGAAAACAGAGGTCATTTGCAAAATTTCCATTTTTAAGGGCTAGAATTCCGTAGCGACTATTCTGAATTTTCAACTGGACGTAAATTTTGATTCCCGCTATGAAATTTCAATTTTTCGGATTCGTTTGAAAGATATTCCCAAATAGATTTTAATATTTTTGGTTTTGCTAAAATCCGGTTTATTTTGAATTCTGTACATTCACTTGAAATTTGAAATCGAATTTTCAAACTACCGTGCCATTTTCAATTCCTTTTATAAATATAAATAATTATTTATATTCTAACGAAGATTCAAATTAATATATACGTTCTATGGTTTACAAAGCTCGAGAACAAGACACGTTAAAACCAAACGAAAGAATTCATCAGAGATTGGATTAGTAATATCCAATGAGAATGACTCGTTAGAGATGGGATCAGTAGTACCTAGAACGAGTGTGAAGAGTGATGTTTTTAAAATAAAAGTGAAAACAATTTTCGTTTTGAAAATTTAAATCAATTATTCGTATTTGATTATTTATTTTATGTTGAATTTGGACAATCTAGTATATAAAGATTTTGCATATACTTTTGATCCACGTGTATTTGAAGTTTTAATATACTAGATGGATATAGAGTCACACTCTAGTCGCCCATGGATGTTCTGATGGTGGTTCGAAACATCATCAGAATTTATGTTCGAGTGACGAAAGTGGGATTTCTATATGTTTCCATTAGATTGGTGTGAGAACCAAAATTAGATAGGGCTTATTGTTGTGATTTGACGTCAAAAATCCGATTTTTAGACTATGTATCAAAGTTATGAATTTGAAAAGCTAATCAACTAATTGATTGCTGATTGTGTTGTTTGATTATTGTTTTGATTAATTAAAATGTTGAACCTTTAGCCAAATTGAACCAAATAGTGAGTTGTATTGAAAATTTGTCGCGTTTGCATGCATATACATGTACTTACATTGAACAGGTCATAGCAAGGAGGCTAGAGAAAAGGAATAAAATTGTTTGCCCGACAAATAGGTACATGTTTATTGTATTTCTTGGGTTTTTGATGATTTTATGAGCCGAGTGGCTAGCCGCTTGGCTGTTTCCTTTTCTTTTTGGATTGATGAGGGCCATGGAAGGCTATTTGAAATATCCTGAAGTCCCCGGTGCAGGGGAGGTTATGGCGAAATTTTTCGAAAATTTAGGGAATTAGCCAAATTTTTGAAAAATTTGAAAAGTTCTTAGAAACTGAAAAGCTAAAGAACTTAAGCCGTAATGAAAAGAATGAAAGTTGAGTTGATTTGAAAACAACTTTCAGCTTCGTTCCTTTTTGGGGACGAAAAATTTTAAGTAGGGGAGATTGTAATAACCCGGAAATCTAAGCTAATTTAAATTTTTTATTTTGGCAATTTTAGTGAATTTTGAATATTTTAAATGAAATATTTTAAATAATAACGAGGAGAAATTTATTTTGAATAGAATTAGAATGTATATATTTATTTGAATCGTCGTTAGAATATAATATTTTGTTTTAATTATAAAAGGAATTGAAAATGGCGTGGTAGTATGAAAATTCGATTTCAAAGTTCAAATGAATGTGCAGGATTCAAAATAAACCGGATTTTAGCAAAACCAAAAATATTAGAATCTATTTGAGAATATCTTTCTAACAAATCCCAAAAATCGAAATTCCATAGCGGGAATCAAAAGATACCTCCAGTTGAAATTTCAAAATAGTCGCTATGGCATTCTGGCCCTTAAAAATGGAAATTTTGCAAACGACCTCGGTTTTCAATGAAACCACTTTTATTGGATTTATGATGTCATGTTATTGCTAGGTTTCAAAATTCGTAATTTTCTGAATCAATATGTGAGCATGACAAAGGAAAACGCGTTTGATCAGTTTCAGTTGATTTTAATCGACTGGAAAATGGCCATTTTTCAAACGATCTCAGAATTCGACGAAATTAGTGTCTTTAGGGCTGTATCGTCAATACAAAGCTATAAATAATTTTTCTAGAATTTTTAGAGACTGTATGTGGCCCTGGTAAATTGAAATGTGCGTTTAAACTGAATATATAAAGAATTATATTTTAATTTTAGCATAAACTGATCGTAATGATCGAATTGGCTTGAGAAACATATCCTATTGTGTTCGGAATGGGGGTAATTAGCTATGGGCGATAATCGTTGGGTCTTGTTTGGGGTTCGAATAAAAAGTCAACTTTAATGAGAGTTATAGGGAAAAATAATAATAATTAAATATATTGATTCTTACACATACCCCCCCCCCCCCAATTATTTTCTTCGATCAGAATTGTCATCCCCAAATTAAAAAAAGAACGCGCTCCTCCATCCTCCTCTGCCATCGACCGTCGCGCCCCAGCGTTGGCATCCACCGCCCCTCAGGTGATCGGCGCACCTACCCTCCTCGCGCCCCTCCTCCTCTTTCCCTTCTCCATCTGCTAACCCCGACGCCCCGCCCAAATCGCCAAGAAACCCTAGTCACCACGCCTAGCCTCTTGTGCAACCCCCTCAACCTCGATCGCGCCACCTCCAGATCGCCGTACCTCCTCCCTCTTCTTCACAAAACCGACCGAACCCCCCCCCCCCCCCGGTCAAACTCCGGCGCCACCTCCTGCCGAAACCGCGAGCACCCCAACACTGAGCACCAACCCCGGCGAACAAGAAACCTTCCTCCCTCTCGCTAATTAAATGGTAAGTTTTTATAATTGTTTTTATTTTCATTCTTTTCACTTTTCTTAACTTAGTGAAGTAATTAGTTTAGATGAAAGAGTAGATTTTAATATGATCAAAGATAATTTTTTTATAAAAGAAAAGATGTGATTTTTTAAATGGTGTAAAGACGAGATTTTTTATTGTTGAAATGGCGAAGTAAAAATATAATTTTTATATGTTCATAGCAAGAATAAAAATATAATTTTTATTTAAGTAGCAGAATAAAAATATGATTTTTATATTATATGAAAAATAAAAATATGATTTTTAAATTGGTAGAGTATTAAAAATATGATTTTTATAAGATAGAGAATATAAAAATACAATTTTTATATATGTTGTAGTGAAATAAAAATTCGATTTTTTATTTGAGTAGCGGATTGAAAATAGAATTTTTATATACCAGAGAATATAAAAATATTATTTTTATATATGTAGCAAATACGGGCGACGAAAGTGACGAAGGGCGAGCATGGCGAAATTTTCTACATATGAAGAGTCGTGGCGTTTGGTTTAGCTTCTCGGTGAGAACTTCTCACTTTTGATACTTGTTTTCTAGTTGAAACATATACTAGGATGCAGACGGTGCTTAGCATCACCCGACACCCATTGCCAACAGACCATGGACGACTTGTGTGATTGTTTGTGTTGTGAAATTTGATTGTTGATTGTGATGTGAAAAATAAATTCATGTGTTGAAACAAAATATATATTCATGTGTTGAAATAAAATATATATTCTTGTGTTGAAATAAAATATATGTTCATGTGTTGAAATAAAATATATATTCATGTGTTAAAATAAAATATATATTCATGTGTTGAAGTAAAATATATGTTCATGTGTTGAAGTAAAATATATATTCATGTGTTGAAGTAAAAGATATATTCATGTGTTGAAATAAAATGTATATTCATGTGTTGAAATAAAATATATATTCATGTGTTGAAATAAAACATATATTCATGTGTTGAAGTAAAATGAAAATTCATGTGTTGAAGTAAAATAAATATTCATTTACAAATCGAACGATTTGTTTATGTACATCGATTTGACTGATATTGATTGGGACGATAAATTTTACACATCGCCCAACTGTACAAATAAAAATCTGTGTTTGTTGATGTGAAACCCCACAGAGGTATTGTGATGATATTTGACGTACACTAATCCCGATTGTTTAGTTGTATGTCAATCGATGGGTTGACAGACTGTATAAGCGTTAATTATTTATATTTAATGCTTATGCAGTTGTGTGGTGCACTCTGGATGATGGTTGATGATTTATCGTTGCTATTATATACATATGTTGTAGAAAATCCATATAATTAACCTTATATGGTAATTGATTGGGCCTCATTCCGATTTGGAAAATAAGGAATATTATAAAAATGAATTCATGTGTTGAATAGAAATAAATTCATGTGTTGAATAGAATAACAATTCATGTGTTGAATAGAATAAAAATTCATGTGTTGAATAGAATAAAAATTTATGTGTTGAATAATATAAATTCATGTGTTGAATAGAATAAACATTCATGTGTTGAATAAAAGCCGTGTTGATTAGATTGATGCCATTTTGACGTGAACGATATTTATATCGATTTTATTCATTTTTATAATGAATATAGAAAAGAAAGTGATTTCAAAATATAACGTTTTGAAAATATTATCATTTGTATATCGATGATGTGGAATATTCAATTTGTTTCGAAATTGAATATGAAGTTGAAATCGTTTCGAAAATGAATTTAAAATGATTTATAAAATACGTTTTGAAAGGAAATCGACGCAATATATAATATATATATGTGTGTGTATATATATATTATATTATATATAGATATATAATATGGCCTGAATAGAACGTGCCACGCCACGGCAGTTCGTGAATTTCGACCATTGACTTCGAATGGAAATTACAGGAGATCCGACCGTCGGATTCTCCTAAAACCAGAACCGTTGGGTTCGTATCGAAAAGAGCTTTCTAACGAATATTAGAAATTAGAAATCTAACAGTTGGATTTGGAATTATGTCCAAATCAAATTTGGAAAAGGTCGCTGTAAGTGCAGTTCGATGGCCGTTGATGGAATTCGACTGTACGGGCCTAGATAAAATTATTGAAAATAGTAATAATTTGTGTAGAATCATAAGAAATGATTGGTGAAGAATTGGGACGAAAAATTCCATATTTGAAAAGATAAAAATAGATTTTTATAAAAATGAACTAGTTTTGAACTAGAATAATAATTTATCAATTTTTAAATAAATAAATAGGATTTGAAAGGGTTTTTAAAAGTAACCATAAGTTTCAACAATTGAATTGGAATGGAATGTGATTTTGGGTTTATAGTGAACCATGTTTTAAATGACATTGGTTCTTTAACCCAATTAAAGACAGGATATGATTTCCCAAGTTAAATAATCATTGATAGTGATTATTGGGAAGATTAAAACCAAGTGGAGTTTTAATGAATCTTTAATTAGATTGAAATAATCGAGAATGGAGTATCACCAGTTTTGCTCCAGGAAGACCCGTAACTTCCCCGTGAAGGAAAGAGCGGATACTTTGAGGACAAGACACATTGGGACACAAATAGAAGAACATTTCATTGTTAATTACAACAATTCCATCAGAATACAAGAATATTACAGAGTATGAATAAATATTACACAGAAAATATCAGAGATTTAAATTACATTTAAATACATAGCAGCGGAAAAATAATACAAAGCACAACTGAAGGAGATATACGGATACAGAGCTTTCCGGATATCATTCCAGCTGTAAATCAGGATCCTGTGAATATAAATCTGCAAAACCAAAACTACTAGTTGCCCATGTCAAAATAAGGGCACCCAGAGTTTAGGTTAAAACAATAAACTCCAGGTCAATCATGTGACTGGTGTGAGAGCTAAAACAGTTATTTAAAACTTTACTTTAAATCAGATATATCAAGGGACCACGCCGTATAACACGGAACGGGTTTCCTCCCAAGAATACCAGTGCATATAACAAAACAACGCAATGCTTCTTGGAAAAATGATGCTACTATAAGACCCAGGTCCCATCACACAATGCAACACAAGCCGGAGGATAGGGTTTTCCCTTATAATAGCCAAACATGCTTGGTACGTTAAAAACAAATCATTTGATACTATTATAAGTGTATAGTGCCAAAACAATTTCAATCATAAATATCAATCATAGATGGCACGGGTACCATATATCATGTCGCCATACTAGGCTCTACAATCAAAACCACAAAGTCATGTATTTGGAAGTTTGATTTCCATCTATGAACTGAGGCAAGCGATCGTCCTCAACCGAATTTGAGATGGTCTAGCCCGAGCCTCAGGCAAGCCTTGGATCATCAGGGTCGGTCCACCGATGTGGATTATTATGCCGAAACACTACGTTTCCCCGCCCTTTGGGGCGTAAATGAGCCAAATGACTCCATTGGCTCCACATAGTCACAGATATATCTGAGGCGCCTCGCAACGGCAACAACCACACAGGTGAAAATAATATAAATGTCAGGGCTGGTAGGTCACTGACGCCACCCTAGCTAGAAGGAAACGCATGCCCTCCCTGATATCCTCTCCCGTTTCTGGTTCACAACCGGGGTGTGAGGCTCGCAAATTAACGTTACACAAAGCTATGCCACACAAGCGGTGCTTTGATCATCAACCACAAGACTTTACTTTTCAATAGAAGCCTTGATCAATTGCCACTTAGGCATGCCACACAAGCAATTCACTCCATGCGATTGATATCCATTAATATATAACCCCTGAGCTCGTACGTCTCATAGAAGGGCATCAAGAAAGAGAATAAATTCTCCGCTGCCAAACAGATATATATTTAATAGAAATCAATCACACAGAATAAAATCCAATGTCAGACACACAGTCCATTTACAAGTTCGTTATGGGTCTGGACGAAACCGGAGGCACCTTGTACCTCGCATATCCATCGATCTCCAAGTACGTTTGGACTATCACCAACTGATTCCCTCCTCTTGGGTGTACAACCCAATCAAGATCATCAATAATCACCCAAACGATGTAAGACCTCCGGTCTTCAACCACCGTCTTCACCCTCGACACCACGTCGAATCAGTTATTCAGAATTGGATAAACCCGGTCTTTCTGAATAACTCGCGTATATAATAAACAAGTGTTACATAAACACAACATACTCCTCATTCCTATTCAGAATATTCTTTTATTCAAATATTCTTATACTTTGGGAAAGGTTCCGATTAATTTTACCAAAGATAAATTCTTTAAATTTATTCTTTAATCTTCTTTTGAATATCAATTCAAACTAGTCGGGTTTAGCGAACCACACCGAAGTAATCATTTATTTCATTTCCCAATCCCAACCAATTCATCCCATGAAGTAAAACTAGTAATATTTCATATCTAACACCACGGTCTTATCTGTAAATTCAATTACCATTTCACGTTCAAATCTAATTAAAGAATTTACTATCGCCTGGAGCAAAACTTGTGACACTCCATTTTCGATCATTCTAATCTAATTAAAGATTCGTTAAAATTCCACTTAGTTTTAATCCTCCCAAAAATCAGAATCCTGTCTTTAACTAGGTTAAAGAACCAATGTCATTTAAAACACGGTTCACTATAAACCCAAAATCACATTCCATTCCAATTCAATTATTGAAACTTCTAGCAACTTTTAAAACCCTTTCAAATCCAGTTTATTTATTAAAAAAATAAGTAAATTATTATTCTAGTTCAAAACTAGTTCATTTCGATAAAAATCTATTTTTATCTTTTCAAATTTGGAATTTTTTATCTCAATTCTTCACAAATCGTTTTTTATGATTTTACACAAATTATTACTATTTTTAATAATTTTATCAATGCCCGTACAGTCGAATTCCATCAACGGCCATCGAACTGCACTTACAGCGACCTTTTCCAAATTTGATTTGGACATAATTCCAAATCCAACCATTAGATTTCTAATTTCTAATATTCGTTAGAAAGCTCTTTTCGATACGAACCCAACGGTTCCGGTTTTAGGAGAATCAGATGGCCGGATCACCCGTAATATCCATTCGAAGTCAATAGTCGAAATTCGCGAACTGCCGCAGCGCATTCTATTCAGGCCATTATATATATAATATATATATTATATATATTTCATCGATTTCCTTTCAAAACGTATTTTATAAATCGTTTTAAATCCGTTTTCGAAACGATTTCAACTTCACATTCAATTTCGAATCAGAATTGAACATTCCACGTCATCTATATTCAAATGATAATATTTTCAAAACGTTATATTTTGAAATCACTTTCTTTTCTATGTTCATTATAAAAATGAATAAAATTGATATAAATATCATTCACGTCAAAATGGCGACAATCTACTCAACCCGGCTTTTATTCAACACATGAATGTTTATTCTATTCAATACATGAATATTAATTCTATTCAACACATGAATTTTTATTTCTATTCAACATGTGAATTTATATTCTATTCAACACATGAATATATTTTCTATTCAACACATGAATTTATTTTCTATTCAACACATGAATTTATATTTCTATACAACACCTGAATTTATTTCTATTCAACACATGAATTTATTTTCTATTCAACGCATGAATTTATATTATCCAACACATGAATTTATTTTCTATCCTTTATTTTCTAAATTAGAATGAGACCTAATCAATTACCATATAATATTAATAATATGGATTCTCTACAACACATTATATAATAGCTACGATAAATCATCAACCATCATCCAGAGTGCACCACACCACTGCATAAGCATTAAAATAGATAAGTAACGCTTACATAGTCTGTCAACCCATCGGTCGACATGCTACTAAACAATTGGGATTAGTGTACGTCAATATCATCCCAACACCCGTGTGGGGTTTCAATCAATCAAACACATATTTTTTTGTGCAGTTGAGCGATGTGTAAAATTTATCGTCTCCATCAATATCAGTCAAATCGGTGTACATAAACAAATCGTTCGATTTGTAAATGAATATTCATTTTATTTCAACACATGAATATATAATTTATTTCAACACATGAATATATATTTTATTTCAACACATGAATATATATTTTATTTTAACACATGAATATATATTTTATTTCAACACATGAATATATATTTTATTTCACAACACAATCAATCACACAAGCATACAAGTCGTCCGTGGTCCATGGACGACGGGTGTCGGGTGCTACTAAGCACCGTCTGCATCCTAGTATATATTTCAACTAGAAATCAAAATAAAAGTGAAGAGTTCTCACCTAGAAGCTAAACCAAATGCCGCGACTCTTCGTATGTAGGAAATCTTCGTCGTGTTTCAACGCAATCTATTTTCACACAGTTCATATTAAAAATCATATTTTTATACATTATTCTTTTTTATGAAAATCGTATTTTTATACCGTATTTCATATATTAAAAATCGTATCTTTTCCTTTATAAAAATGTAATCTTTTCTATGTTAAAAATATAATCTTTTCAATTTTAAAAATCAAATCTTTACTTCATGAAAACACTATAAAAATCACATCGTTATTTCTTTACTACATATACAAAAATCACATTTTTATCTCTTTTCATATAATAAAAATAATAATTTTATATTGAAACCATACACATAAAAATCGTGTCTTTATTTTGAAATCACATACATAAAAATCCTATTTTTATACCATTAAAAATCCCAACTTTTATATTAAAGGATCGTATCTTTATTATCAAAGAAAATCATATTTTTACATCTAAGAAAATCATTAAAATCATTAAAATAAATACTAACTTTTTCATTTGGAGGAAAGGGGTTCTTCTTCTTTGGGATGGCAGTTTCAGGAGGGGGACGGTGGGTTTAAGGTCAGGGAGGTGGGCGATTTGGGGTTCTCTCGCGAAGGAGGGCCAGGAAGGTGGAGAGGGTGGCGGCCAGCATCGACGTGGCGCGGTGCGGTGGCCTCAGTGGTGGGTGTGATCTGATTGGGGGGTTAGGGCGAAGGGTTTTAACGCAGAGAGAGAGGGAGGAGTAAGGGGAGCTGAGGAGGGAAAGGAGGGAGGAGGGGGAAGGAGGGAGGAATGGGGCGCCACGCGCCGGCAGCGGGCGTGGCGTGGCCAAGCGGCTGTGGATCCGTCGCGATTGGGTTTTTTTTTATAACTGAAAAGAGAGAGAGAGGGTTGAGAGGAGGGGTTATAAACAATATATATTTAATCAATTTATTTAATTCCTAAAAGCAACTTTTTATTTCGACCTCGAAATCGAACCCACCGACTATTGTCCATAGTTAATTAACCCCATCCCGAACACAATGGGATATGTTTCGTAAGCCAATTCGACTGTTACGATCAGTTTTCGTCAATATCAAAATATAAATCTAGATATTGAATTTGAACGCGCATTTCATTTTACCGGGGCCACATACTAACTAGAAAAATTCCCGAAAAATATTTTCTAGCTTCGTATTGGCGGTACGGTCCTAACAAAACCATTTTCGTCAAATTCCAAGACCGTTTGAAAAGTGGCCACTTTCCAGTCGATTAAAATCAACTAAAACTGGTCAAACACGTTTTCCTTTGCCACGCTCACATATTGATTCGAAAAATTACGAATTTTGGAACCTAGCAATAATTTGACATCACGGATCCAACAAAAGTGGTTTCATCGAAAACCGAGGTCGTTTGCAAAATTCCCATTTTTAAGGGTCAGAATTTCCACAACGACTATTCTGATTTTTCAACTGGACATAACTTTTGATTCCCACTATGAAATTTTGATTTTTCAGATTCGTTGGAAAGATATTCTCAATTAGATTCTAATATTTTTGGTTTTGCTAAAATCCGGTTTATTTTGAATCATGTACATTCATTTGAAATTTGAAATCGAATTTTCAAACTACCGCGCCATTTTCAATTCCTTTTATAATTAAAAATAATTAGCTATATTCTAACGTCGATTCAATTAAATATATACGTTCTAATCTATTCAAAATAAATTTCTCGTCATTATTATTTAAAATAATTCATTTTAAATATTCTAAATTCATCGAAATTGCCAAAATAAAAATTTTAAATTGGCTCAGATTTTCGGGTTATAACAATCTCCCCCACTTAAAACTTTTCGTCCCCGAAAAGGAATGAAGCCGAAAGTTGTTTTACAAATCAACTCAACTTTCATTATTTTCTTTACGGCTTAAGTTCTTCAACTTTTCAGTTTCTAAGAACTTTTCAAATTTTTCAAAAATTTGGCGAACACCCTAAATTTTCGAAAAATTTCGCCATAACCTCCCCTGCACCGGGAGCTTCGGGATATTTCAAATAGCCTCCCATGGCCCTAATCAATCCAAAAAGAAAAAGAAACAACCAATCGGCACATAAAATCATCCAAACCCAAAGAAATACAACAAACATGTACCTATTTGTCGGGCAAACAATTTTATTCTTCTGCTCTAGCCTCCTTGCTATGACCTGTTCAATGTAAGTACATGTATATGCATGCAGATGCGATAAATTTTCAATACAACTCACTATTTGATTCAATTTGGCTAAAGGTTCAACATTCAATTAATCGAACAATAATAAACAACACAACCCGAACTTTTACTAGGGTCAGGCAATTCTCTAGGTTATATATATTATATTATTTAATTCATATATTTTCGTTAAACGTTCTGAACTCCAAATCAAACCCAGCAACTGTTGCCGCTAGCCAAATACCCCCATTCCGGACACAATGGGATATGCCCGGTAAGCCAATTCGACTGTTACGATCAGTTTTCATTAAATCTAAAATATAAATCATTATATTTTAATTTCAAACGTACGTTTCAATTTACTGGGGACACATACTGACTCTAAAAATATTAGAAAAATAAATCTGGCTATGTTTTGACGATACAGTCCTAACAAAACTAATTTCATCAAATTTGAAGACCGTTTGAAAAATGGCCATTTTCTGGTCGATCCAATTTGACTGAAATTAACCAAACACGTTTTCTTTTGCCACGCTCACATATTGATTTCAAAAATTATGGGAATTTGAATCTAGCAATAATTTGACATCCCAAATCCAACAAAAGTGGTTTCGTCGAAAACGAAGGTCGTTCACAAAATGGCTATTTTTAAGGGCTTTATATATATTAAAATATATATAAATTCCACAATGACTTTTCTGAATTTTAAACTGGACGTAACTCTCAACTTATAAAACGAAATCTCAGTTTCTTACATCCGTTAGAAAGATATAATCAAACAGATTCAAATATTTCTGGTTTCGTCCAATTCTGACTTAAAACGAATTCTGTATATTCATTTGAAATTCGAAATCGAATTTTCAAACTACCGTGCCATTTCAAGCTCGTTATATAATTAGAATAAAATTATTCGTTCTAACTTCATCGAAAATAATTTTTTCGCCGTTATTATTTAAAATAATCCATTTCAAATATTCAAAATTCTTTAAAATTGCCAATCTCCCCCACTTAAAACTTTTCGTCCCCGAAAAGGAATGAAGCTGAAAGTTGTTTTACAAACCAACTCAACTTTCATTATTTTCATTACGGCTTAAGTTCTAGGGCATTTCTAACCCCATCTCCAATGAGTCACTCATTCTAGAATCTGATTTTATCTCTAATGAGGATTCTTCTATAGGATATTACTAATCCCACCTCTGATTAGTCTTTTATTATGTTCTAAATAGTTGTACCCAAAAGATTTGAGTTTAACCAAAGCTCTAATACCAGCTGTAACGATACAGATTTCGCTCGGACCTAATCGATCGCTAAATCGACCAACACCATTCGAATCCCGCATACGCTAACTCTGGGCATACAACACATCAGAACAAATAACAGAAGACTTTTACAAACATCATTATAATGTTTCATCAGAGTACAGAATATATCAGAGTATATCGAAAATAATACACAGCGGAAGATAAATTTACATAAATGTAATACAATGCACAGCGGAAATATAAACTACACAGCGGAAGACTTTAAATGCCTGGACACAGCTTAAAGCTTCAATCCAGAATCCTGCTCAATACATCTGCAAAATAAAACTACTCGACTGCCCATGTGGAAAATAAGGGCACCCGAGTTTGCAAGGGAAAAGCAAAGTACGAGTCAGTCATGGGACTGGTGTGAGAAACTCTAAACAGTTATAATTAACTTATTTAATAGTATGGCATATCACGAGACCACGCCGCTAACGCGGAACGGGTTTACCTCCATGAATGCCAATGTATAAACAACAATCAGAAATATAGATATATGGATTTACTATGCATCAATCAACATGAAATATCCCAATCTACCCATTTAGATTAATCACCACATGTAGATGTTCTAAGTCCAATTCAATTTACAGAAATTATTCCTTTGGACTTTATTTCTAGATTTCTATTTCAAGTCATTTGAAATACATATCTAGCTTTCTATATAAAAGTAGATTTCACTTCGGGATCTCAAATCAAATCGTTTAGAAATATGAATTCCAAAACATAACAATGCATACAGACAAGTATGCAACCAAATATCGTGCTCCCTATCGACAAGGCAAAGGGTACGCACCTAGCAACTCCATATATAAATGTGCACCTACCCCACATAGGAGCAGGCTACACCGACGATGCACCTCCCACACATGGAGAGCATACACCGCCCTCTCACCCATACTTTTAGTCTCAGGGTTACCCGAATCTTTAGCCACATACTAAATCATTTCATATCCCGAAGTAGGGAAAATCATTTCACAACATAATAATCACAAGTACTTTCAAAATATAGTACTTCACATCAGTAATTCACACATATGATCAGTCACTATTAATCACATAACCTTTGAGCTCGTACGTCTCAAAGAAGGGTGTTAAGCGAGAGAATAAATTCTCTGCCACCAAACAGATATATCATTAATAGCAACTAATCGAATATGTAATGAACTACAATGTAAAACCATAATACATCTCCAAATCATTTCGAAATCATCGGGTTTTAGACCTCGAAATCCTTTCTGTTTTATAAAACATTTTTATAAAACATTCCCTGTCCAAAATTGGGAATATATTTCTTTTCATTAAGAAAAATATAATTTCAAAATCATTCATTAAATTTGAAATGAACACAACTCGCTAAACGCCTTATCGTCAAATCGTGAAGTGTTTCACAAGGCGTTAGCACACATATATTTTAAACCCAACCCAATGCTAAATGTAAAATCATATTCTGCTCATAAACTGGTCGAGCACCATTCACACAATCAATCAGTCACAATCAATATCAACAACCACATATATTTAGTTTACACCACATCTCATGTTTTTGGTAAATTTAATCACCATTCATTCTTTCAAATCTAATTAAAGATTCATTCAAACTCCAATTAGTTTCATCTTCCCAAAAATCATTGTCAATGATTATTTAACTGGGGAAATCATATTCTTTCTTTAACTGGGTTAAAGAACCAATGTCATTTAAAACACGGTTCACTATAAACCCAAAATCACATTCGAAGTCAATGGTCGAAATTCGCGAACTGTCGCTGCGTGGCGCGTTCTATTCAGGCCATTATATATATATATATATATATATAATATATTATACATATTTCGTCGATTTCCATTTTAAAACGTATTTTATAAATCGTTTTAAATTCGTTTTCAAAATGATTTCAACTTCATATTCAATTTCAAATCAAAATTGAATATTCCATATACATGAAAATTTTATACAGTGTATATATATGTTAAAAATTATATTTTTAACCAATCAATATTTATTTCATTCACACCATATATATATATTCCTCATTTCAATATATATTCTATCTTTATTTCATATATATATTATTATACAACATTTTATATATATTCATAGTTCACATTTCGTATGTATATCATTTTCACTGCAAATATATATTATTTCCATTTCATATATTTTATTTCAACACATGAATATATATTTTACTTCAACACATGAATATATATTTCTATTCAACACACGAATATTTTATTATATTCAACACATGAATTTTCTTTCTATTCAACACATGAATTTTCTTTCTATTCAACATATGAATTTTCTTTCTTATGCATGATATTAAACAAAAATTTATTTTTTCATATGTATGATATTAAACAAAAATTTAAACAAAAATCTGATTTTTTTTATTGTATATGTAGTGAAATAAAAATATGATTTTTACTATGGACAGCGGGAAAAGGTCGCATTGGAATTTTGGGCAAATGCAAACTGTTCATAGTTAAAGAATGGTGGAGTGGAACCCTCGGTGAGAACTCCTCACTTTTATTTCTATTTCTAGTTTGAAATATACACTAGGATGCAGACAGTGCTTAGCAGCACCTGGCACCCGTCATCCACAGACCAGGGATGACTTATTTGTTTGATTTTTGTGTAGTGAAATTTGATAGTATGATGTGTTGAAATAAAATATATATTCGTGTGTTGAAAAAAATAAAATATATATTCATGTGTTGAAGTAATATATAGATATTCACGTGTTCAAGTAAAATATATATTCATGTGTTGAAATAAAATATATATTCATGTGTTGAAAAAAATAAAATATATATTCATGTGTTGAAAAAAATAAAATATATATTCATGTCTTGAAGTAAAATATATATTCATGTGTTGAAGTAAAATAAATATTCATTTACAAATCGAACGATTTGTTTATGTACACCGATTTGACTGATATTGATTGGGATGATAAATTTTACACATCGCCCAACTGCACAAATAAAAATCTGTGTTTGTTGATGTGAAACCCCACATGGGTATTGGGATGATATTTGACGTACACTAATCCCGATTGTTAAGTTGCATGTCAATCGATGGGTTGACAGACTGTATAAGCGTTAATTATTTATATTTAATGCTTATGCATTTGTGTGGTGCACTCTGGATAATGGTTGATGATTTATCGTTGCTATTATATACGTGTGTTGTAGAAAATACATATAGGGCCTCATTCCGATTTGGAAAATAAGGAATATTATAGAATAAATATTCATATGCTGAATAGAAAATAAATTCATGTGTTGTATAGAATAAATATTCATGTGCTGAATAGAAAATAAATTCATGTGTTGAATAGAAAATAAATTCATGTGTTGAATAGAAAATAAATTCATGTGTTGAATAGAAATAAATTCATGTGTTGAATAGAAATAAATTCATGTGTTGAATAGAAAATAAATTCATGTGTTGAATAGAATAAATATTCATGTGTTGAATAATATAAATTCATGTGTTGAATAGAATAAATATTCATGTGTTGAATAGAATAAACATTCATGTGTTGAATAAAAGCCGTGTTGATTAGTTTGATGCCATATTGACGTGAACGATATTTATATCGATTTTATTCATTTTTATAATGAATATAGAAAAGGAAGTGTTTTCAAAATATAACGTTTTGAAAATATTACCATTTATAGATAAATGATATGGAATATTCAATTTTGATTATAAATTGAATATGAAGTTGAAATCGTTTTGAAAACGAATTTAAAACAATTTATAAAATACGTTTTGAAAGGAAATCGACGGTATATAATATATATATATATATATATATATTATATATATAATGGCCTAAATAGAACGCGCCGCGCTGCGGTAGTTCGCGAATTTCGACCATTGACTTCGAATGGATATTACGGGAGATCCGACCGTCGGATTCTCCTAAAATCGTAACCGTTGGGTTCGTATCGAAAAGAGCTTTCTAACGAATATTAGAGATTTGACATCTAACGATTGGATTTGGAATTATGTCCAAATCAAATTTGGAAAAGGTCGTTGTAAGTGCAGTTCGATGGCCGTTGATGGAAATCGACTGTACGGACCTTGATAAAATTATTAAAAATAGTAATAATTTGTGTAAAATCATAAGAAATGATTTGTGAAGAATTGAGATGAAAAATTCGAAATTTGAAAAGATAAAAATAGATTTGTATCGAAATGAACTAGTTTTGAACTAGAAAATAATGTATTTATTTTTAAATAAATAAATTGGATTTGAAAGGGTTTTAAAAGTAACTAGAAGTTTCAATAATTGAACTGGAATGGAATGTGATTTTGGGTTTATAGTGAACCGTGTCTTAAATGACATTGGTTCTTTAACCCAGTTAAAGACAGGATATGATTTCCCAAGTTAAATAATCATTGATAGTGATTTTTGGGAAGATTAAAACTAAGTCGAGTTTTAACGAATCTTTAATTCAATTGAAGTGATCGAGAATGGAGTAACACCAGTTTTGCTCTAGGCGATAGTTAAATCTTTTGTTTAATTTGAACGTGAAATGGTAATTAAATTTACCGATAACACCGTGGTGTTAGATATGAAGTATGACCAGTTTTACTTCATGAGATGAATAGGTTGGGATTGGGAAATAAAAGAAATAATTACTTCGGTGTGGTTCGCTAATCCCAACTAGTTTGAATTGATATTCAAAAGAAGAGTAAAGAATAAATTTAAAGAATTTATCTTTGATAAAATTAATGGGAACCTTTCCCAAAGTATAAGAATATTTCAATAAAAGAATATTCTGAGTTGGAATGAGGCGTATGTTGTGTTTGTGTAACATTTGTTTATTATATACGCGGGTTATTCAGAAAGACCGGGTTTATCCCATTCTGAGTAACTGATTCGACATGGTGTCGAGGATGAAACGGTGGTAGAAGACCGGAGGTCTTCACATCATTTGGGTGATTACTGATGATCTTGATTGGGCTGTACACCCAAGAGGAGGAAATCAGTTGGTGATCATCTAGACGTACTTGGAGATCGATGGATATGCGAGGTACAAGGTGCCTCTGGTTTCGTTCAGACCCAGAATGAACTTGTAAATGGACTGTGTGTCTGACATTGGATGTTATTCTGTGCGATTGATTTCTATTAAATATATATCTGTTTGGCCGCGGAGAATTTATTCTCTTGCTTAACGCCCTTCTCTGAGACGTACGAGCTTAGGGGTTATATATTGATGGATATCAATCACATGGAGTGAATTGCCTTTGTGGCATGCCTAAGTGGCAATTGATCAAGGTTTTTGTTGAAAAGAAAAGTCTTGTAGTTGATGATCAAAGCACGGCCTGTGTGGCATAACTTTGTGTAGTGTTGATTCGCGAGCCTCACGTCCCGGTTGTGAACCAAAAACGGGAGAGGACCTCAGGGAGGGCATGTGTTTCCTTCTAGCAAGGGTGGTGTCAGTGACCTACCAGCCCCGACATATATTATTTTCACCTGTGTAGTTGTTGTTGTTGCGAGGCACCTCGGATATATTGGTGACTGTGTGGAGCCGATGGAGTCATTTGGCTCATTGGCACACGAAAGGGTGGGGAAACGCAATGTTCAGGCATTTTAATCCACGTCGGTGGACCAGCCCTGATGATCCAAGGGCCCACCTGAGTCTAGGTCCTGAGACACGGGCTAGAGCGTCTCGAATCGGTAGAGGACTATCTTTTGCCTCGGTTCACAGATGGAAATCCAACTTCCAATATATGACTTTGCAGTTTTGATTGTAGAGCCTGGTATGTGAAGACCCGTAACTTCCCCGGTAAGGAAAGCTCGGATACTTTGAGAACAACACACAAAAGAACGCAAACATAAGAACATTTCATTGTATATTACAACAATTCCATCAGAATACAAGAATATACAGAGTATGAATAAATATTACACAGAAAATATCAGAGATTTAAATTACATTTAAATACATCGCAGCGGAAAATAATACAAAGCACAACTGAAGGAGATATACGGATACAGAGCTTTCCGGATATCATTCCAGCTGTAGATCAGGATCCTGTGAATATAAATCTGCAAAACCAAAACTACTAGCTGTAGGTGTCAAAATAAGGGCACCCAGAGTTTAGGTTAAAACAATGAACTCCAAGTCAGTTATGTGACTTGTATGAGAACTAAAACAGTTATTTAAAACTTTACTTTAAATCAGATATATCAAGGGACCATATTGTATAACACGAAACGGGTTTCCTCCCCAGAATACCAGTGCATATAACAAAACAGCGCAATGCTTTTTGGAAAAATGAAGCTATTATAAGACCCAGGTCCTATCACACAATGCAACGCAAGCCGGGGGATAGGGTTTTCCCTCATAATAGCCAAACATGCTTGGTACGTTTAAAACAAATCATTTGATACTATTATAAGTGCATAGTGTATAAAACAACTTCAAATCATAAGTATCAATCATAGACGACATGTGTGACGACCCCATTCCCGACAAGACGGTGGCAAGGGTAATCTTTGGAATATAACACATAAACAGATAACAGCAGAACAGAAATAAATAAATACATAAATACACCAGATAATGTACAATAGAATACACTGGATAAATATCATCATCATCACAGTTACACAGTATATAGGATCATACTTTGTACAAAGGACAGTTCGGCTATACATAAATGTCTACTGCGGAAAAGAAAACATAATATGTACAACAGGAGTAGAACAACATAAAAAGAGATAAATGATAGAATCCATCTTCGGCTCCAGCTATCCAGAAAGAGCCTTCTAAAACCTGAATACAAGGCTGCCCGTGTAGAAAAAGGGGCACCCGAGTTTGAAAGTGAAACAAACTACGAGTCAGTCATGGGACTGGTATGAGAAATCTACTCAACACATTATTAAATATGGCAAATTACAGGACCACGCCACTTTCGCGGAACGGGTTTACTCCATTGGATTGCCAGTGCTTTAAAACAAATAGATCTTTTAAACATCGCAATGCTTTTTATAAAAATGAAGCCATTATAAGACTCAGTTCCCATCACACAATGCAACACACACCAGAGGATAGAGTTTTACCTTATAATGGCCAAAATATGCTTGATACGAGCAAAACAAATCATTTGATATTATTGCTAGTGTATATACGTTTCAAAAACAATTTCGATCATAACTATCAATCATAGGCGGCATTAATGCCCCATACCACTATGTCGCCATATATAGGTATACAATCAAAACCGCACGATGTCTTATTTGGAAATTGGATTTCCGTCATGAACCGAGGCAAAAGATAGTCCTCACCGAATTCGAGACTCTCTAGCCCGAGCCTCAGGCTACAGCCGCAACTGCACCTAGGAGCCACAGGGTCGGTCCACCGATGTGGATTAAAATGCCTGAACACTGCGTTTCCCCGCCCTTTGGGGCGTAAATGACCCCAATGACTCCATCGGTCCCGGATCGACCGATATATCCGAGGCGTCTCACAACAGCAAAAACCACACAGGTGAAAATTATATAAATGTCAGGGCTGGTAGGTCATTGACACCACCCTAGCTAGAAAGAAACGCATGTCCTCCCTGGATCCTTCTCCCGTTTCTGGTCCATCCCGGGTGTGAGGCTCGCGAATTCACATTATACACAAAGATATGCCACACAGGCTGTGCTTTGATCATCAACTACAAGACTTTGCTTTTCAACAGAAGCCTTGATCATATATCACTTAGGCGTGCCACACAGGCAATTCACCCCGTGCAACTGATTTCTATCAATATATAACCTCTGGGCTCGTACGTCTCAGAGAAGGGCGTTAAGCAAGAGAATAAATTCTCCGCCGCCAAACAGATATATATTTAATAGAGATCAATCAGCACAGAACAAAATCCAATGTCAGACACCCAGTCCATTTACACGTTCGTTCTGGGTCTGAACGAAACCGGAGGCACTCAATACCTCGCATATCCGTACAATCAACAAGTACGTCCGGTGGCTACTACTTCAACCCCGTCAAGGTAGCTACTCCTATCATGAGCATCAGTAGCACCCCTCCATTCGACGTGAAGATTATCGGTCTTGCAACATCTTCATATCTTCGACCTTCAATCGTTGGTCAATTATTTGAAATGAGTATTAACTCGGCCTTTTCAAATAACTCACGCATATTTAGAATTTCAAATCAATTTATTTCAATTGTTAAATCATTCGACAACACCAATTTTGTTCTTTAATGTAATTTCCACACCAAACACATTCAACCATCAAATATCAAATAAATCAAGCAATTTCAGTTTAATTTCATTCCATATCGTTTATAATATTTTATCACGATTTATCTCTATTTTTATTTATTTAAAAATAGTCAATCCATCCAAACAATGCTTCAGGCCATAACGCGGCCGTGGCGCTGTATTTCTCCAGATTTGATTTACACATATCTGAAAATCTAACCGTTGGATCTTCACAAAATTTATATCATTAAAAACATCTTTTCAAAACGAATCCAACGGTTTCAGTTTTGGGAAAATCCGACGGTCGGATCTCCCACACTAATCGTTTGAAGTTATGATTTCAAAATACGAACTGCAACGTCGTTATTCGACTTAATTTTATTATATTTATATATATATATATAAATATAATCGTTTCTGGCGCTGTTTTTCTCCAGATTTGAATTAAACATTCCAGACAATCCAACCGTCGGATCTTCACAAAGTTGGTGCCGTTGGAAAGATATTTCCAAGGCGAACCCAACGGTTGCGGTTTCAGGAAAATCCAATGGTCGGATTTCCCGCACTAGTTGTTTGAAATCACGGTTTCAAAACGCGAACTGCATGGCCACGTTTCGTTTTAATTTTATTTATATTTATATATTTATATAAATGTAGTTCATTCAAAAATTCCTATATCGTTTTCACTACAATTATTTCACTAACGCCTTTAAATTTTGGAAAATTTCGCCATAACCTCCTTTGTACGGGAGGGGCTGGGAAAATTCCCAAATAGCCACACGGGCGTCTTATGTCAAAAAGAAAAAGGAAAAGGCAAGCGGCTAGCCAACAGGCTCATAAAATCATCACCCAAACAAAACAGTAAATGTGTACCTATTTGTCGAGCAGAAAATTTTATTCCTCTTCTCTAGCCCCTTTGCTATAACCTGTTCAATAAATATGCATATACATATATACAATTTTTATCACTTATCATTTTCCATTCAACTTCATATTTGATTTGCTTCGATTTAAAAAAACACCATTCCTTCTAATGTTACATGCATAGGCTAAAATCATATCATTAGCTAATTAATGTACATTTCAATTCATGTATATTTATTTGAACCAGTGGCTATTTTTAACACTTCACATTTCAAAGATGATAATTTTGGCGAACTAAAATAGATTTCAACACATGACTATTTTCTTTAGTTCCTATGCATGTTAAAAATAATATTTCATTCACAAATATTTATTTCAACGTCCGCATATCTTTAGCATATCACTTATATGATAAAAATGATATTTTTGTCATTTAAAATATTTATTCGACAAATGGATATTTTCAACACTTCATAGTTTCAATAAAAATGTAATTTTTATTGTTCGATCTTTTTATTCAACACATGAACTTTTCCACTACACGCACTTCTCAACACATGAGCATTTCCACACATGGATATTTTATTTATGTTGTTCATATAAGAAAGATGGAATTTTTATTGTTGAAACTATTTATATATAAGGCGAATATTTTACATACTTCATATATATTATAAAAATGTGTTTTTTATTGTTTAAACACTTCATTCATTCACAAATGAATTTAATTTTCACACATCACTTTTCAACACATGAACATTTCCCCACATGGATATAGTTTCAGCATATGGCTTTAATTTCATCGCATGAAGATAATTTCAACATATGAAAATAATTCTAACACATAAAGAATATTCAAAATTTCGGCAGCATAACGGCAGGGTAGTTAAAACCGGCACCGTCCCTAGTACGGATCCTCGCTCTACCTTAAAACCTCGCGGTTTTTGACAATGGGGATTCATGCATCTAATTCGCACGCAGGCGGCATGTTTTATTTTTATTTCCATAAATATTTCCAATTCATTTCAATCACCAATGGGTATTTTTCAACCACAACCAAACAATATCAACCACAAACCATTATTCAACCATTCGTATTTTTCATCCAATATTTCACACCAATTCACAACAATAAATATCGTCCATGGTTTGTGGACGAGGGGAGTATATATATATAGCAATTCACTTCTATTTCAACACATATATAATTTTTACAACGCATATATAACTTATACATCGAACGTACAACTTATACAACGCTTATACATGAGGTGTACAACGCTTATATAACTCATACATCGACTATATAATTTATACATCGTCGTTTTCCATATCGTTTATAAATTAGAAATCTCACATTGGGTTCCACTCTACCAAAAATAGCAGAAGGCTCAGAAAAATATGTGGTCTCTTCTAAAATGTAGAAGACGTCCTCACGGTCCCGGCGTCTCTTGTTTCACTGGATTTCGACAAGAAACGAAAAAGATATGATTTTTCTCATGAAATAAAACTTTGCGATACTTTAATGGTGTTAAAATCAGTTCAGAATATATAAGTCGTTAACTCGTTTGAACTTTCAAAAATAGGTTTACGATTCACGCTCAATCCATTGCGCTAGGTGACGATCGGAGCACACCACGTGAAGTAGCTCCAAAATCCGCGCCTGGGGTGGTGACCGCGACGAACTCGCCGGCGAGATGAGGTGGCAGCGGCGCCTCGAAGTCAACGTCTTTCCAGGCTCGTAACTCTCTAAATACTGAACGATAAAATCCAAACCTTATATGGATATGTAGAGGAGGATTAGATCTTCAAAATGACTCAAGAATCACGTGATTTCATTGAGTGGATGAGGAGAAATCGAAGAGAGAAGTTTTGAAGGATTTCCGCCTTCGCCTGGAGCTTTTACGGGGGAAGAGAGAGTGATTTATCTCAACGTGATTGGCCCCATTTTTATTATTTATTTAATTCTAAAATTTCCAAAAATACCCCTTCCACACACGAACTCGAAATCAAACCCAACGACTATCATCCCTAGCGTTTTACCCCCATTCCGAACACAATGGGATATGTTTCGTTGGCCCATTCGACTGTTTCAGTCAGTTTTCATTCAATTTAAAATATATAATATTCAATATTCGATTTGAACGTACATTTCAATTTGCCAGAGCCACAAACTGATTCGAAAAATTCCAAAAAAATAAATCTGGCTATGTTTTGACGATACGGTCCCAACAAAATTGATTTCGTCAAATTCTGAGATCGTTTGAAAAATGGCCATTTTCTGGTCGATCCAATTTAACAAAAATTGACTAAACGCATTTTCTTTTGCCACGCTCACATACTGGCTTCAAAAATTATGAAATTTGAAACCAAGCAATAACTTCACATCCCGGATCCAACAAAAGTGGTTTCGTCGAATTTTGAGGTCGTATGCAAAATGGCCAATTTCACGGGCTATATAAATTCCATAGCGACCTTTCTAAAAATTCAT